>OY987301.1:66920759-68120759 GCA_963920635.1 Pseudeuparius sepicola
CCTCATGCAACATAAAAGGGCATCAAAAATATTGTTTTAGGTCAAAATAAAAAATCGTGCATTTAAAGTTTAATGGGATCTGATGAGAAAGAAATGAATAGTTTACTACAAAACTTAAAGAATTAAGTTGAGATGGTTTCTACCGATAATCCGATAACATTTTTAGGAATTGAAATAAATAAAACACTTGGTTAAAATCACCTTAACCGTTGAGTGAGGAATAATACTCAACGCCTTAACGTAATTAAAATATATTGAAATATTACTGAAGAATTTCAACATGGAGGATGCAAAGTCAGCATAAATGACAATAACAAGTGCTGAATGTGGAGATAACCAGGAGATAAATAAGAAATTCCCTTACCGTGAATTGTTTGGAAGTTTGCTTTATCTCGCAAACAAAACCTCGCCGGATATTCCTTACGCACTATATAATTCGATTTGGGCGTCCCCGTGGGTCCTACTCTTTTCTTATATAGAAACACAAATTCCAACCCCTTACCCCCCCCCCCACTTCTGCTCATTTCTGAGCAATGTCCTCGGACAATGAAGCGTCCCAAGGGACGCGCTCCTCCCTAAGTGTCTCGGACGAGAACTCCTCGTCTAAATCTTTCGATGGGGGGGCTTCCCCCCCACCCTCCCCCCCACCTCCTAGGCTTCCTGTGGAGCTCATCAACCTTATGAAAGCCTGCACAACCCCCCAAATTCCCACCCCCCCAAATTCCACCCCCCAACTTGACCTCGTGCGCCGGCTTGAGGCCGATAACCAATTCCTAAGGGAGCAGGTTATGGCCCTCAACGCCACCATGGCAGGCATGGCCAAAGAGCTGTCCCTGCTTCGGGCGGAGCTAGCAGCCGCAAGGGCCCCCCCTGTCGACTCCAGGCATGCTGCCGAGTCCAGGCAGCCCCCTCCAATCTCCACAGACAAGCCAGCTGCCGCCTCCAGGCAGCAAACTCCCCCTCCCCTCCCCGACAAGGGCCAGGAGGTCCACGACTCCGACATGGAGGTGGACGATGCGGCGGGAAAGCGGAAGAAAGACCCCGAGCACTCCTCGGCTTCCGATGATGAAGGATTTCGCCCCTTGAAGTCGAGGAGGGCTCGTCGTCGTGATGACTTTCCCGCCCTCAAACCACCCCCAAAGCCATTTGTCCCTCAAAACAACACCCCCAAAAATACCCCAAAATCCTCCCAACCCACCGCCAAGGAGGGCATCACCATCATCTCAACCGCCCAATTCCCAAAAGACCCTGCCCCAGCCAAGCAGGGCAAGCCAAGTACCACACCCTCCACCTCCCAAGTAGCCCCGAACAAATCTGTAACCCCAATTGTCCTGAGGTACAAAAGTAAGTGGGTCATCAATCAATTATTCCAGGGCCACGGATATCCAACTGGGTATCCGAATTGTGCCGTCAACTCCGAATGACTACAGGGCCATCATCGAGGTCCTGGAGTACAATAAACTCCCCTTTCACACTTTCCCCACACCCGAGGAGAAGACTCTCCACGTGATCGCACGTGGAGTTTCCTATGCCTTCTCCGAGGAGGAAATAAAATCCGACCTAATCGCTAGGGGCTATGAAATAAACACCTGCATAAGGCTCAAGAAGCGGGATGGCAATCCTATGCCTCTCGCTCTTATCGTCCTGCCCAGAAATCCCAAATCAATCTCCCTTCTTGATGACCAAGGCCTACTTGGTCTAACCCAAGTAAAATTCGAACCCCAAAAATCCCCGAGCCCGATTATGCAATGCCACCGATGCCAGAAATTCGGCTACTCACAGTCAAGGTGCACTGCAACCCCCCTATGTCTCAAGTGCGCGTCCTCGCACTGGACATATGACTGCCAGAAATCCAAGGACACCCCAGCTAAGTGTGCTAACTGTGGCCTGCCGCACCCGGCGAGCTACAGGGGCTGCAAGGCTGTCCCAAGGGTGCGATCATATGCCAAGGCTGCCACCCCCCAAACCACTCCCAGTGCAACCCAAGACGCCGCTCTGCTGGCATCTATCAAAGAAACCCTCGCCCCCCTTGGCGACATCCCATCCGCCATGGGCCAACTTTCGGCCCTGGTAGGATTCCTGCAAACCCTCAAAAAGTGAGGTGGATTCCCCCCGCTATCTTATTTTCCGAACCTTATTCCGTTTAAATGGCGGTAGAAAATTATGTCCCCAACCCTGATCTGCCACATAAAATACCCCGTCACACTCTCATCTGAGGCATATTCTAGTCCTTTTACTATAAAAGGCAACAAAAGCCACTCATCTGGCAAAAACCTATTTGTAGTTCTTTTTCTAACTAACCGCCATGGCCTCTTCTAGTAGCCACACAAAAAATCCAACAGCCAATTCTCCTACAAGATAGGGCTGGAATCCATCCACTATACCCTGAAACAGGCGAGGTTTTTAGTGGGTATGCCCCTCCTGGGGTGACTCCCACACTACCACGCGGTCCGGCCGCGTGGTGCCTATAAAAGGTTTTCCTTTCCTGTCGCAAAACTACAAAAAAAGCGCGTGCAAAATTACACCCGTAACAGCCGCGGAGTGCACGTCGCGTTCGCGTCCTGCCACAGCTACAGCGTGTACCATAGAAGAGCGTCAGCATCGATCTAGTCAGGCATTTCTATTCCCCTCTTTCCTTCTTCTAAGCGTCCTCTAGGACCCATTTGGGCCCCGCAGAGTTTCTGTCGACCCACGGGCACCCCCGTGAGTCCGACTACTTGCTATTTTCACCTTTTAAATAGTACCATTTAGTACATGACAAATGACAACTCATCAGTTCAGAAGTCGGGCAAAACGCGTCAGTGCGCGGACCTGGAAAAAGAAGAAAAAACGAAAAACGGAAACACGCTTGCATCATTCGCATCGCAGAAGCGGACTCGGACGCGTCTGCAACTGCCGTAAATAAAAAAAATTGCCTTTTTTAAGGCTACAAACAAATACTCTAAAAGAATCACTCAAAAACTTCACAATTTCTCGAATTAATGACGATCTTTGCATTCTCTTTCGATCCACAATACGTTTTTGTCTGCACCTATACACATCTATATCTACCGTAAATGAAATAAATGGTCTTTTTTATGGTAAATAATAACGAAAAAAATTTATCCCAAGAGCTTTACAACTCTTCCTCAAAAGAGGCAATACCATATGTGGAGTTTTTGTCCTCTCTTGAGAATTTTCTCCACAGATTCACCAAAATACACCAAGCCATTAAACTCTAGCAACTGAGCACGTCCTCTGGAACAGAAAACAAGAAAGTCGCAGACGGGATCCGCTACACCGGCAAGTAATCAGAGGCGGGGCTCTAGGGTCCGCCCACCGGAGCCGGCGTCTAGGCGCCGGAGACGAGACGTCCAACACGCCAGCGACAAACAACAGAGACAGAGAAAGGTAGAGAATAGAAACAAACGAACCTTCTTCACGAGTCATCAGAAACTACGTCACCGCCAATTAATAAGCAGACGCCGAAAAATTACGTCGTTCACGCTCCTTCATCGGTAGATCCACGGGAAGAAGGTATTCGGAATCTGCCATCGTTTCTAGCACGCCCGCGCAATCGAGAAAACGTGGAAGACCTTCGAAATCTCCAAAAACGAATCCCGCCGGCAAGGAACGTAATGGCGGTAATAACGGCAGCAGCAATGGTGGAGGCGGCCGTGGTTTCTCTTTTCTTCCACGAGGGGGAGAATCGGCTCGTCGACAGCATCATCGAGTAATCGAATATTATATCGTTTTCCCTAGACTATCGCCGTTTAGTACGCCGTCCGTCCTCTGGGATATACGCCGGCTCGTCCTTCGCCGCCCCGTTCGTTTCCCGTGCTACGTGGAACCGTCGCCGTCACGCCGTCATCTTCTTTTCCGCCACTTCCCGAAGCTTCGATAATCTTCATCACAACCCGCCAATACAGGATGTCCGACGTAGAATTGGACGACGATCGTATGGAGAGAGAGAAGACTGCCAAAATGGAGCGCCATCGCATCGATCGAAAAGGAGGAATAACGGAACCAAAAGATTGAAGATGAAATATTACAGCACGGACGCCGAAAAAAGTTCACATCATCTGTCAAGAGATATTCCAAGCCCACCGTCGTTCCAGACACCTGTGCACGAAAAAGAGAGGATCGAACTTCCGAATTTCTTCAACCGAACTCCAAGGCGAGACGTCCAACACGGCAGTCACAAACAACAGGGACAGAAAAAGGCAGAGAATAGAAACAAATGGACCTTCTTCACGAGTCATAGGAAACTACGTCACCGCCAATTACTAAGCAGACGCCGAAAAATTACGCCGTTCACGCTCCCTCATCCATAGATCCACGGGAAGAAGGTATTCGGAATCTCCCATCGTTTCTGGCACGTCCGCGCAATCGAGAAAACGTAGAAGACCTTCGAAATCTCCAAAGACGAATCCCGCCGGCAAGGAACGTAATGGCGGCAATAACGGCAGCAGCAATGGTGGAGGCAGTCGTGGTTTCTTTCTTTTCTTCCACGTAGGGGAAGAAAATCGGCTTGTCGACAGCGTTATCGGCCAAATATTCAAGTATTGAACGACGAAAATGGATTCGGACATTAAGAAGAAGAAAAACGCAATAAAAACAACAAACAGTCTGGTAGCAATAACGGCAGCGGCAATGGTAAAGGCGGCCGTGGTTTCTTTCTTTTCTTCCACGAAGGGAAAAATCGGCTCCTCGATACCATCATCGACCAAATATTCAACATACGGAACGACGCGAACGAAACCGAAAATTAAATCTTAGTGAGGAAAAGAAAAATGACAGCTACGACGACGCCGGCACCACGTTAGAACGGACAAACGGTCTTTCTCAAGATCAACAAACAATTCATAAAGAATTCGCATAATATACATATTATTCGCCACATATAGTTATATTTACAAAAGATCGCCATTAAAAAAAACGAACGGTAAAAATCCACGTTAAATTCCTGGTTCAGAAGGATCCGGAAATACCGCAATCGCTCGAAAGAAATTCTCTTATAAAAAATGGCGGTTCTGAAAAGGACCAATTCAATATAATTCGTTTACGAGATTTTCTCTTTCAAATATAAGAGAGAAATTTTTAAATCGTAACTCAAAGCGTGATGATCAACATTAGTAGTAAGGCAAAGAGAGTTCTAACCCACGACCTTGCAAAAGCGTGCAAAGTGGCTACATCACGCCCGAGGTCATGTGACGTCACCGGATGACCCCAGTTGACCCCTAGATCCTGATAGGTTTTGCTAACAATGAATAAGAAAAAATGTTTTTAATGATTGCTTATGATACTGAACACCAAAAATATCTAAAAATATCCTAGTGTTTTTAGCATGTGATATAATTACACAAAAATAAATTAACATGTTTATTATTTTCAACTACTACGGTTCACAAAATACTATAAATTTAGTTTAATAAATGGAACACTACGAGAGATTATAGGAACAAATATGATCAAATTAATACTATCTTAGTTGTTATATATGCAGAAGTTTTTTTTTCAATTAGAAAATTCACACGCAGTAGGTATTACCTACTCAAGATGTGCTTATCAAACTATTTTCTCATGGGTGATGGGCACTTTTGTGTAGTAAATTAGGATTTGGAGTATTTTCACCTAACAGGCCTAACAAAATTTAAATCAAAATTATAAAAAAAAAACTCCTGCGTTAGTCAAAGAGATTTAGTAATTTTAAAAATCAGTTTGGGGCAAACAAATGATACAATATTATACAAAGTATCAACGATTCAGGTAGCCCTGATGAAGGTCACGAAGAAGACCGAAAGCTTGATATTATAAAAAGAAGTTCGTTACCTTTCTGGCTGAAAGACTCGTTATTTTATCTACTAAGTATAACTACACAGCCGTAAACTAGCTATTTATTGTACAAAACAAACTTATCTAAACCTTTTCGCAAATACAAACACAAGTTTGGTGGAAAAGAACAGGATGAGTACCCCTTTTATCGCCACACCGTGTCAATCAATCAGAAAAAGCTTATTTTATAGGGGAAAAATGCCCCTCAACAAGTCGAAATGTATGTGTTTCCTGTAAGATACAATGAGATTTTTACAATAATTATTGGAAACTTAATGACTCAGAAAAATAGAACATTGACTGTTTTCTCACTTTTTAAGGAAACAGGTGGATAGGCACCCATTCGTGTAGGAAAAGAATTTAGCAGCGGTACTCTATCAGTGTAATTAATTTGTATGGGAAACTCGAACTTGCTAATTCCGTGGCGTCGGGCTACACACGCGAACCGCGTGGTTGTAATAACGTATAAATAGTAGTAAAGACACGTGATTGTATTCTCGGCAGGCATATCGTCTGGCCGGTGAGCGCTCGGCTATTTCATTGACATCGCAAAATTGCAGATAGAATAGGCAGACTGATTTACACAAAACCATTTAGATATGTTATAAACGAAAAATTTGAGAAAATCAGCATGTAGCGCAAACGATTTAGGCACCCCCCCCAAGGGGGGTTACCGTAGGTTACCCAGGTGGGGTTAGGGGGAGGGGAGTGGGGGTCAAATTTGATTTTGCATGAGAAAAAGTCTTAAACGTGGTACTCCATCAACGCTAAAAATTTGAATTTGTATGATTTGGATCCCACTGTACAGCACGCGAATCTTCAACTGGACATGTTGAAATCCGAGGTAGACTGTTTGGTGAAAAATGAAAATGTGATATATGGTAAATAAGAAACCACGTGGAGACGAACCGTATATGATGCGATGTACAACGTAAACAATTAGTACATAGTCAGCGCTCGGATTTTTCTGCTGATGCAGGTATATCGTTCCCAAATATAGCGGCTGATCGAAAAAAATCGTCATATAGCGCAATCGATTTTGGGACCATACCTTTGGGGGGTGGACTTTCCAATCAACCCCGGGGTGGGTGGGGGTGGTGGGCGGGCCACTATGGAATCACCCCTTTGTACGCGTTCCCGCGCATGCGCAGTTCTACACTTTTGATACCTGAAAATTTGAAAATTTTTGAAAAATTTTTTTAATGTCATTTAAAAAAGATTCTGAAGGGGTTACAGGATTTAGTTACTAACTCAACATGTTTCTTTGATAGAAATAAAACAAAAAGAAATAATCGACAAATATAACCAACAAATATCATATGGTTCTACTTAGTACGACTATGAGCAGTTCTAGCAACGGCAAATGCAAAGGTATTAATGTTTTTACAATAAAAAAACATTGCAGAAATTTTTTAAATTCAAAACTAAAACCTTAATTTAATAGGTATTTGTCATTCAGTGCTGGGCAAGTTTAGTTTAATTTTAAACATTTTATTATGCAGAGACATCATTTGGAACGTGACACAATGTTAAGTACTATTGGCATGTTGGAGGCTGGAATTTCACAAGGCATGTCGCAGAAACTCTTAACACATCCAAGAGTGTTATTAATCGTTTATGGATAAGATACCAAGCGTTTTCGGTTTCGTTTCGGTCGCCGTGTGACCGCTGAGGGAGCAGCAGCAGTGGAGCCAGCTACAGGGTGTTCCAGCACAGCGTCACAACGTCAACCAGAGTATCTCTATCCCCGTTTCTCTTCTTCTAAAATACGTCTAGGGCCTATTTAGGCCCAAAAAGAGATCCGTCAACCCACGGACTCGCCCATGGGTCCGACTTTTTCTTTTATCGCTATTTATTTCGCCCCTCATTGCCCATTCTTGGGCACCATGTAAAACCCCGCGACGCTTCCCGGGGCGTCCATTGACCCGATATCTAGACGATTCGTCGTCCAGCTCTTTCGATGAGGGGAATCAAACACACCTGTCGCAATAAACTGACAAACGTCCAACCCTACAACTACAGAATAAATAGAAGAACCCGAAGTGATTCTGCAAATGATAAAACCTGCTGCGATAATCCACACATCACCACTAGAAATCAATATCTATGAGAAGCACTTCATGTAGCCCATCAGACATTTGGAATTACGTCCGCTTGTCAACACACGACTCCCGACCCTTGCAATAAGCATAATAATCATAACCGCTATTGTCCTACTCTACAGTGTGACCCATTTGTTTTGGGGTCAGTCTGTAAAAAGTGTATCAATCGTGCGATTTGGCTGATTTTTTTTTTAAATTGTAGAGCTCGATGAACTGCACATTTTGAACAAAAATTGCCTGGTTCGCATAAAATCCAAAGCCTACTATGACCGTTTTTATGAGCAAAATTTTAAGAAACCATATTAGCGTTTTTTTTTGAAAAAATCTGTGTGCGCCAATGGATTGAGCACCCCTCGAAATGGGTATGTACAAAATTTCATCAAAATATTTCAAGTAATAACGATTTTGTAGAAAAATTAAAAATGCAGCCAAGGTACGTCTTTATTTTCAAAAATTCAAAGTTGGCCATGGAAAATAATTGAATTGTAATAATACAACCTTATGCTTATAAACACAAAACATAAAAACAATTAAAATTATAAAATTTTTGTAACTTCTACCAAGCCTCCATTTTCTACAATGCATTTGTCGTTCCTCTTGCGTACATTCAAAATTAAATTTCGTATTTGCTGTGGAGTAATTTCCTCACAACTACGGTTTATCCTAGCTTGTAGTTCTTGTAAATTATGGGGTCTTGACTTATAAACATTTTGCTTAAGTGTACCCCAAAGAAAAAAATCTAAAGGAGTTAAGTCATCTAAAGCATTTCTAAATTCAATTTCTAGAAAATTCAAGAAGCCAGCCGCATTCAAATTCCCTTCAAAGAAAATGGGCCAATTATTCTGTCGCGTAGTATTCCACACCAAACGTTAATTTTTTGTGAATATTGTCTCCTTGCATTTATTATAAACTCTGGATCTTCAGCTGACCAGTGACGGCAGTTTTGACTTGATACTACACCATTTGTAGTAAACGTGGCTTCGTCGGTGAATAAAATTTCATTTAAAAAGTTGCCATTATGGAGATATTCACCTTGCAGCCAATAGCAAAATTCTAATCTTCTCTCCTCATCTCCTGGTTCCAGGGTGTGCAAAAATTTTGGCTTAAACGGTTTTATTTTGTTTTGTCTCAAACATCTCCTTATACTCTCTCTGGGTATATGAAGGTCTAAACTAGCCGTTCGAACACTATTTCGAGGATTGTCACTAAAGTATTGCAGAATTTGATTGTTATTTTCAACAAGTCCACGGCGTCCATTTTGCCTAGTTTTTAATAAATTTTTAGAAATCGATCCAGTTTCATCAAAAATATTGTTTATACGTTGTACAGTACTTCGACTCACTGATCTACCTGGGTGTCTATTGTTAAATTCGGCCGCAGCTTCTGCTGCCGAGCGCTCGTTGTCGCCCACGAGTCGAACAATTTCTATTTTGTCTCTTATGTTTAAATATTCCATAATTATGATAATTAATTGTATTGAGCACAAACAATTTCTGAACTCAATTTAGACAGTTTGACACTTAATAAAAGTAAACAATTCAATTATTTTCCATGGCCAACTTTGAATTTTTGAAAATAAAGACGTACCTTGGCTGCATTTTTAATTTTTCTACAAAATCGTTATTACTTGAAATATTTTGATGAAATTTTGTACATACCCATTTCGAGGGGTGCTCAATCCATTGGCGCACACAGATTTTTTCAAAAAAAAACGCTAATATGGTTTCTTAAAATTTTGCTCATAAAAACGGTCATAGTAGGCTTTGGATTTTATGCGAACCAGGCAATTTTTGTTCAAAATGTGCAGTTCATCGAGCTCTACAATTAAAAAAAAAATCAGCCAAATCGCACGATTGATACACTTTTTACAGACTGACCCCAAAACAAATGGGTCACACTGTATATAATAAGCAAAAAATAATTCACAGCATTCTATTCGGATCAAAAATCCAAATGCTAGAAATACTCTTCAAAAAACCGACCCCTGCACCTAAGGAAGGGGGAGTTATGAACCCGCCGTTTTCTAAATACCCATAAAATTGTATAACGTATCACCACTATCAATGACCATTACGATATACTCTATCTGTATATTTATACAGAGAGAGTATATCGTAGCATAGCATAGTTTTTAGGAGCCAGTTTAATATTTATTATTATTGTAAAAGCAGCTGAAGTCTCTGTCCGGTTTTGTAAATAAAGTTGTTTTTAAAAATACGTTTTAACCATCCCGGTTCTTAACTTATATACCGGCCAGGAGAAGAGTGTAGACATAGATGTAGAAATAGATCGCCCAAGCATTATCAGAGAGTATAATACACATGGGTGGTGCAGACATGCTAGATAATAATGTGGACGTTACAAAATCAATTTGAAAAGCAGAAAATGGCATCTGATAATATTCTACCACTTAATAAACCTCAAAGTGGTAAATGCCTGGTTTTTGTATAGGAGGGTTCATGAAGAAAAAGGGATAGAAGTGACTATGAACCAAATTGGTACAACATCGTGTTCTAAACTAGGGAGACCAAGCAGTATAGAATCACAAATTTGTGAAAATCGAAAAAGGAAGCCTACTTAGCATATACCTCCGATGGAAGCAAGATTAGATCAAATGGGACATTGGCCAGTAATAAAAGCTGTCAAAATGCGGTAATTGCCTTTATGCAAAGGATTCACGCATACGAAATGTGACAAGTAAGATAAATAAATGTTCCAATGTATTTCATAAATAAATAAATACATTTGTTTATTACCCAAGGGTACATATGCATTCCTAAATATTTCACATTACGATATCGAAAAAGTTTCTATTTATGCATAATGTAAGGTTTCTTTAAAATATTTTCCCCCTCATGCAACATAAAAGGGCATCAAAAATATTGTTTTAGGTCAAAATAAAAAATCGTGCATTTAAAGTTTAATGGGATCTGATGAGAAAGAAATGAATAGTTTACTACAAAACTTAAAGAATTAAGTTGAGATGGTTTCTACCGATAATCCGATAACATTTTTAGGAATTGAAATAAATAAAACACTTGGTTAAAATCACCTTAACCGTTGAGTGAGGAATAATACTCAACGCCTTAACGTAATTAAAATATATTGAAATATTACTGAAGAATTTCAACATGGAGGATGCAAAGTCAGCATAAATGACAATAACAAGTGCTGAATGTGGAGATAACCAGGAGATAAATAAGAAATTCCCTTACCGTGAATTGTTTGGAAGTTTGCTTTATCTCGCAAACAAAACCTCGCCGGATATTCCTTACGCACTATATAATTCGATTTGGGCGTCCCCGTGGGTCCTACTCTTTTCTTATATAGAAACACAAATTCCAACCCCTTACCCCCCCCCCCCCCCACTTCTGCTCATTTCTGAGCAATGTCCTCGGACAATGAAGCGTCCCAAGGGACGCGCTCCTCCCTAAGTGTCTCGGACGAGAACTCCTCGTCTAAATCTTTCGATGGGGGGGCTTCCCCCCCACCCTCCCCCCCACCTCCTAGGCTTCCTGTGGAGCTCATCAACCTTATGAAAGCCTGCACAACCCCCCAAATTCCCACCCCCCCAAATTCCACCCCCCAACTTGACCTCGTGCGCCGGCTTGAGGCCGATAACCAATTCCTAAGGGAGCAGGTTATGGCCCTCAACGCCACCATGGCAGGCATGGCCAAAGAGCTGTCCCTGCTTCGGGCGGAGCTAGCAGCCGCAAGGGCCCCCCCTGTCGACTCCAGGCATGCTGCCGAGTCCAGGCAGCCCCCTCCAATCTCCACAGACAAGCCAGCTGCCGCCTCCAGGCAGCAAACTCCCCCTCCCCTCCCCGACAAGGGCCAGGAGGTCCACGACTCCGACATGGAGGTGGACGATGCGGCGGGAAAGCGGAAGAAAGACCCCGAGCACTCCTCGGCTTCCGATGATGAAGGATTTCGCCCCTTGAAGTCGAGGAGGGCTCGTCGTCGTGATGACTTTCCCGCCCTCAAACCACCCCCAAAGCCATTTGTCCCTCAAAACAACACCCCCAAAAATACCCCAAAATCCTCCCAACCCACCGCCAAGGAGGGCATCACCATCATCTCAACCGCCCAATTCCCAAAAGACCCTGCCCCAGCCAAGCAGGGCAAGCCAAGTACCACACCCTCCACCTCCCAAGTAGCCCCGAACAAATCTGTAACCCCAATTGTCCTGAGGTACAAAAGTAAGTGGGTCATCAATCAATTATTCCAGGGCCACGGATATCCAACTGGGTATCCGAATTGTGCCGTCAACTCCGAATGACTACAGGGCCATCATCGAGGTCCTGGAGTACAATAAACTCCCCTTTCACACTTTCCCCACACCCGAGGAGAAGACTCTCCACGTGATCGCACGTGGAGTTTCCTATGCCTTCTCCGAGGAGGAAATAAAATCCGACCTAATCGCTAGGGGCTATGAAATAAACACCTGCATAAGGCTCAAGAAGCGGGATGGCAATCCTATGCCTCTCGCTCTTATCGTCCTGCCCAGAAATCCCAAATCAATCTCCCTTCTTGATGACCAAGGCCTACTTGGTCTAACCCAAGTAAAATTCGAACCCCAAAAATCCCCGAGCCCGATTATGCAATGCCACCGATGCCAGAAATTCGGCTACTCACAGTCAAGGTGCACTGCAACCCCCCTATGTCTCAAGTGCGCGTCCTCGCACTGGACATATGACTGCCAGAAATCCAAGGACACCCCAGCTAAGTGTGCTAACTGTGGCCTGCCGCACCCGGCGAGCTACAGGGGCTGCAAGGCTGTCCCAAGGGTGCGATCCTATGCCAAGGCTGCCACCCCCCAAACCACTCCCAGTGCAACCCAAGACGCCGCTCTGCTGGCATCTATCAAAGAAACCCTCGCCCCCCTTGGCGACATCCCATCCGCCATGGGCCAACTTTCGGCCCTGGTAGGATTCCTGCAAACCCTCAAAAAGTGAGGTGGATTCCCCCCGCTATCTTATTTTCCGAACCTTATTCCGTTTAAATGGCGGTAGAAAATTATGTCCCCAACCCTGATCTGCCACATAAAATACCCCGTCACACTCTCATCTGAGGCATATTCTAGTCCTTTTACTATAAAAGGCAACAAAAGCCACTCATCTGGCAAAAACCTATTTGTAGTTCTTTTTCTAACTAACCGCCATGGCCTCTTCTAGTAGCCACACAAAAAATCCAACAGCCAATTCTCCTACAAGATAGGGCTGGAATCCATCCACTATACCCTGAAACAGGCGAGGTTTTTAGTGGGTATGCCCCTCCTGGGGTGACTCCCACACTACCACGCGGTCCGGCCGCGTGGTGCCTATAAAAGGTTTTCCTTTCCTGTCGCAAAACTACAAAAAAAGCGCGTGCAAAATTACACCCGTAACAGCCGCGGAGTGCACGTCGCGTTCGCGTCCTGCCACAGCTACAGCGTGTACCATAGAAGAGCGTCAGCATCGATCTAGTCAGGCATTTCTATTCCCCTCTTTCCTTCTTCTAAGCGTCCTCTAGGACCCATTTGGGCCCCGCAGAGTTTCTGTCGACCCACGGGCACCCCCGTGAGTCCGACTACTTGCTATTTTCACCTTTTAAATAGTACCATTTAGTACATGACAAATGACAACTCATCAGTTCAGAAGTCGGGCAAAACGCGTCAGTGCGCGGACCTGGAAAAAGAAGAAAAAACGAAAAACGGAAACACGCTTGCATCATTCGCATCGCAGAAGCGGACTCGGACGCGTCTGCAACTGCCGTAAATAAAAAAAATTGCCTTTTTTAAGGCTACAAACAAATACTCTAAAAGAATCACTCAAAAACTTCACAATTTCTCGAATTAATGACGATCTTTGCATTCTCTTTCGATCCACAATACGTTTTTGTCTGCACCTATACACATCTATATCTACCGTAAATGAAATAAATGGTCTTTTTTATGGTAAATAATAACGAAAAAAATTTATCCCAAGAGCTTTACAACTCTTCCTCAAAAGAGGCAATACCATATGTGGAGTTTTTGTCCTCTCTTGAGAATTTTCTCCACAGATTCACCAAAATACACCAAGCCATTAAACTCTAGCAACTGAGCACGTCCTCTGGAACAGAAAACAAGAAAGTCGCAGACGGGATCCGCTACACCGGCAAGTAATCAGAGGCGGGGCTCTAGGGTCCGCCCACCGGAGCCGGCGTCTAGGCGCCGGAGACGAGACGTCCAACACGCCAGCGACAAACAACAGAGACAGAGAAAGGTAGAGAATAGAAACAAACGAACCTTCTTTACGAGTCATCAGAAACTACGTCACCGCCAATTAATAAGCAGACGCCGAAAAATTACGTCGTTCACGCTCCTTCATCGGTAGATCCACGGGAAGAAGGTATTCGGAATCTGCCATCGTTTCTAGCACGCCCGCGCAATCGAGAAAACGTGGAAGACCTTCGAAATCTCCAAAAACGAATCCCGCCGGCAAGGAACGTAATGGCGGTAATAACGGCAGCAGCAATGGTGGAGGCGGCCGTGGTTTCTCTTTTCTTCCACGAGGGGGAGAATCGGCTCGTCGACAGCATCATCGAGTAATCGAATATTATATCGTTTTCCCTAGACTATCGCCGTTTAGTACGCCGTCCGTCCTCTGGGATATACGCCGGCTCGTCCTTCGCCGCCCCGTTCGTTTCCCGTTCTACGTGGAACCGTCGCCGTCACGCCGTCATCTTCTTTTCCGCCACTTCCCGAAGCTTCGATAATCTTCATCACAACCCGCCAATACAGGATGTCCGACGTAGAATTGGACGACGATCGTATGGAGAGAGAGAAGACTGCCAAAATGGAGCGCCATCGCATCGATCGAAAAGGAGGAATAACGGAACCAAAAGATTGAAGATGAAATATTACAGCACGGACGCCGAAAAAAGTTCACATCATCTGTCAAGAGATATTCCAAGCCCACCGTCGTTCCAGACACCTGTGCACGAAAAAGAGAGGATCGAACTTCCGAATTTCTTCAACCGAACTCCAAGGCGAGACGTCCAACACGGCAGTCACAAACAACAGGGACAGAAAAAGGCAGAGAATAGAAACAAATGGACCTTCTTCACGAGTCATAGGAAACTACGTCACCGCCAATTACTAAGCAGACGCCGAAAAATTACGCCGTTCACGCTCCCTCATCCATAGATCCACGGGAAGAAGGTATTCGGAATCTCCCATCGTTTCTGGCACGTCCGCGCAATCGAGAAAACGTAGAAGACCTTCGAAATCTCCAAAGACGAATCCCGCCGGCAAGGAACGTAATGGCGGCAATAACGGCAGCAGCAATGGTGGAGGCAGTCGTGGTTTCTTTCTTTTCTTCCACGTAGGGGAAGAAAATCGGCTTGTCGACAGCGTTATCGGCCAAATATTCAAGTATTGAACGACGAAAATGGATTCGGACATTAAGAAGAAGAAAAACGCAATAAAAACAACAAACAGTCTGGTAGCAATAACGGCAGCGGCAATGGTAAAGGCGGCCGTGGTTTCTTTCTTTTCTTCCACGAAGGGAAAAATCGGCTCCTCGATACCATCATCGACCAAATATTCAACATACGGAACGACGCGAACGAAACCGAAAATTAAATCTTAGTGAGGAAAAGAAAAATGACAGCTACGACGACGCCGGCACCACGTTAGAACGGACAAACGGTCTTTCTCAAGATCAACAAACAATTCATAAAGAATTCGCATAATATACATATTATTCGCCACATATAGTTATATTTACAAAAGATCGCCATTAAAAAAAACGAACGGTAAAAATCCACGTTAAATTCCTGGTTCAGAAGGATCCGGAAATACCGCAATCGCTCGAAAGAAATTCTCTTATAAAAAATGGCGGTTCTGAAAAGGACCAATTCAATATAATTCGTTTACGAGATTTTCTCTTTCAAATATAAGAGAGAAATTTTTAAATCGTAACTCAAAGCGTGATGATCAACATTAGTAGTAAGGCAAAGAGAGTTCTAACCCACGACCTTGCAAAAGCGTGCAAAGTGGCTACATCACGCCCGAGGTCATGTGACGTCACCGGATGACCCCAGTTGACCCCTAGATCCTGATAGGTTTTGCTAACAATGAATAAGAAAAAATGTTTTTAATGATTGCTTATGATACTGAACACCAAAAATATCTAAAAATATCCTAGTGTTTTTAGCATGTGATATAATTACACAAAAATAAATTAACATGTTTATTATTTTCAACTACTACGGTTCACAAAATACTATAAATTTAGTTTAATAAATGGAACACTACGAGAGATTATAGGAACAAATATGATCAAATTAATACTATCTTAGTTGTTATATATGCAGAAGTTTTTTTTTCAATTAGAAAATTCACACGCAGTAGGTATTACCTACTCAAGATGTGCTTATCAAACTATTTTCTCATGGGTGATGGGCACTTTTGTGTAGTAAATTAGGATTTGGAGTATTTTCACCTAACAGGCCTAACAAAATTTAAATCAAAATTATAAAAAAAAAACTCCTGCGTTAGTCAAAGAGATTTAGTAATTTTAAAAATCAGTTTGGGGCAAACAAATGATACAATATTATACAAAGTATCAACGATTCAGGTAGCCCTGATGAAGGTCACGAAGAAGACCGAAAGCTTGATATTATAAAAAGAAGTTCGTTACCTTTCTGGCTGAAAGACTCGTTATTTTATCTACTAAGTATAACTACACAGCCGTAAACTAGCTATTTATTGTACAAAACAAACTTATCTAAACCTTTTCGCAAATACAAACACAAGTTTGGTGGAAAAGAACAGGATGAGTACCCCTTTTATCGCCACACCGTGTCAATCAATCAGAAAAAGCTTATTTTATAGGGGAAAAATGCCCCTCAACAAGTCGAAATGTATGTGTTTCCTGTAAGATACAATGAGATTTTTACAATAATTATTGGAAACTTAATGACTCAGAAAAATAGAACATTGACTGTTTTCTCACTTTTTAAGGAAACAGGTGGATAGGCACCCATTCGTGTAGGAAAAGAATTTAGCAGCGGTACTCTATCAGTGTAATTAATTTGTATGGGAAACTCGAACTTGCTAATTCCGTGGCGTCGGGCTACACACGCGAACCGCGTGGTTGTAATAACGTATAAATAGTAGTAAAGACACGTGATTGTATTCTCGGCAGGCATATCGTCTGGCCGGTGAGCGCTCGGCTATTTCATTGACATCGCAAAATTGCAGATAGAATAGGCAGACTGATTTACACAAAACCATTTAGATATGTTATAAACGAAAAATTTGAGAAAATCAGCATGTAGCGCAAACGATTTAGGCACCCCCCCCCCAAGGGGGGTTACCGTAGGTTACCCAGGTGGGGTTAGGGGGAGGGGAGTGGGGGTCAAATTTGATTTTGCATGAGAAAAAGTCTTAGACGTGGTACTCCATCAACGCTAAAAATTTGAATTTGTATGATTTGGATCCCACTGTACAGCACGCGAATCTTCAACTGGACATGTTGAAATCCGAGGTAGACTGTTTGGTGAAAAATGAAAATGTGATATATGGTAAATAAGAAACCACGTGGAGACGAACCGTATATGATGCGATGTACAACGTAAACAATTAGTACATAGTCAGCGCTCGGATTTTTCTGCTGATGCAGGTATATCGTTCCCAAATATAGCGGCTGATCGAAAAAAATCGTCATATAGCGCAATCGATTTTGGGACCATACCTTTGGGGGGTGGACTTTCCAATCAACCCCGGGGTGGGTGGGGGTGGTGGGCGGGCCACTATGGAATCACCCCTTTGTACGCGTTCCCGCGCATGCGCAGTTCTACACTTTTGATACCTGAAAATTTGAAAATTTTTGAAAAATTTTTTTAATGTCATTTAAAAAAGATTCTGAAGGGGTTACAGGATTTAGTTACTAACTCAACATGTTTCTTTGATAGAAATAAAACAAAAAGAAATAATCGACAAATATAACCAACAAATATCATATGGTTCTACTTAGTACGACTATGAGCAGTTCTAGCAACGGCAAATGCAAAGGTATTAATGTTTTTACAATAAAAAAACATTGCAGAAATTTTTTAAATTCAAAACTAAAACCTTAATTTAATAGGTATTTGTCATTCAGTGCTGGGCAAGTTTAGTTTAATTTTAAACATTTTATTATGCAGAGACATCATTTGGAACGTGACACAATGTTAAGTACTATTGGCATGTTGGAGGCTGGAATTTCACAAGGCATGTCGCAGAAACTCTTAACACATCCAAGAGTGTTATTAATCGTTTATGGATAAGATACCAAGCGTTTTCGGTTTCGTTTCGGTCGCCGTGTGACCGCTGAGGGAGCAGCAGCAGTGGAGCCAGCTACAGGGTGTTCCAGCACAGCGTCACAACGTCAACCAGAGTATCTCTATCCCCGTTTCTCTTCTTCTAAAATACGTATAGGGCCTATTTAGGCCCAAAAAGAGATCCGTCAACCCACGGACTCGCCCATGGGTCCGACTTTTTCTTTTATCGCTATTTATTTCGCCCCTCATTGCCCATTCTTGGGCACCATGTAAAACCCCGCGACGCTTCCCGGGGCGTCCATTGACCCGATATCTAGACGATTCGTCGTCCAGCTCTTTCGATGAGGGGAATCAAACACACCTGTCGCAATAAACTGACAAACGTCCAACCCTACAACTACAGAATAAATAGAAGAACCCGAAGTGATTCTGCAAATGATAAAACCTGCTGCGATAATCCACACATCACCACTAGAAATCAATATCTATGAGAAGCACTTCATGTAGCCCATCAGACATTTGGAATTACGTCCGCTTGTCAACACACGACTCCCGACCCTTGCAATAAGCATAATAATCATAACCGCTATTGTCCTACTCTACAGTGTGACCCATTTGTTTTGGGGTCAGTCTGTAAAAAGTGTATCAATCGTGCGATTTGGCTGATTTTTTTTTTAAATTGTAGAGCTCGATGAACTGCACATTTTGAACAAAAATTGCCTGGTTCGCATAAAATCCAAAGCCTACTATGACCGTTTTTATGAGCAAAATTTTAAGAAACCATATTAGCGTTTTTTTTTGAAAAAATCTGTGTGCGCCAATGGATTGAGCACCCCTCGAAATGGGTATGTACAAAATTTCATCAAAATATTTCAAGTAATAACGATTTTGTAGAAAAATTAAAAATGCAGCCAAGGTACGTCTTTATTTTCAAAAATTCAAAGTTGGCCATGGAAAATAATTGAATTGTAATAATACAACCTTATGCTTATAAACACAAAACATAAAAACAATTAAAATTATAAAATTTTTGTAACTTCTACCAAGCCTCCATTTTCTACAATGCATTTGTCGTTCCTCTTGCGTACATTCAAAATTAAATTTCGTATTTGCTGTGGAGTAATTTCCTCACAACTACGGTTTATCCTAGCTTGTAGTTCTTGTAAATTATGGGGTCTTGACTTATAAACATTTTGCTTAAGTGTACCCCAAAGAAAAAAATCTAAAGGAGTTAAGTCCGGAGATCTCGGTGGCCACTCACAGAAAGGACTATTTCGCCCTATCCAACAGTTTTCAAAATTATTATCTAGCCAGTTTCTGATTAAACGAGCATTATGAATAGGACTGCCATCTAACTGTAACTTTAAATTTAAACGGTATCTTAATGGTAACTCATCTAAAGCATTTCTAAATTCAATTTCTAGAAAATTCAAGAAGCCAGCCGCATTCAAATTCCCTTCAAAGAAAATGGGCCAATTATTCTGTCGCGTAGTATTCCACACCAAACGTTAATTTTTTGTGAATATTGTCTCCTTGCATTTATTATAAACTCTGGATCTTCAGCTGACCAGTGACGGCAGTTTTGACTTGATACTACACCATTTGTAGTAAACGTGGCTTCGTCGGTGAATAAAATTTCATTTAAAAAGTTGCCATTATGGAGATATTCACCTTGCAGCCAATAGCAAAATTCTAATCTTCTCTCCTCATCTCCTGGTTCCAGGGTGTGCAAAAATTTTGGCTTAAACGGTTTTATTTTGTTTTGTCTCAAACATCTCCTTATACTCTCTCTGGGTATATGAAGGTCTAAACTAGCCGTTCGAACACTATTTCGAGGATTGTCACTAAAGTATTGCAGAATTTGATTGTTATTTTCAACAAGTCCACGGCGTCCATTTTGCCTAGTTTTTAATAAATTTTTAGAAATCGATCCAGTTTCATCAAAAATATTGTTTATACGTTGTACAGTACTTCGACTCACTGATCTACCTGGGTGTCTATTGTTAAATTCGGCCGCAGCTTCTGCTGCCGAGCGCTCGTTGTCGCCCACGAGTCGAACAATTTCTATTTTGTCTCTTATGTTTAAATATTCCATAATTATGATAATTAATTGTATTGAGCACAAACAATTTCTGAACTCAATTTAGACAGTTTGACACTTAATAAAAGTAAACAATTCAATTATTTTCCATGGCCAACTTTGAATTTTTGAAAATAAAGACGTACCTTGGCTGCATTTTTAATTTTTCTACAAAATCGTTATTACTTGAAATATTTTGATGAAATTTTGTACATACCCATTTCGAGGGGTGCTCAATCCATTGGCGCACACAGATTTTTTCAAAAAAAAACGCTAATATGGTTTCTTAAAATTTTGCTCATAAAAACGGTCATAGTAGGCTTTGGATTTTATGCGAACCAGGCAATTTTTGTTCAAAATGTGCAGTTCATCGAGCTCTACAATTAAAAAAAAAATCAGCCAAATCGCACGATTGATACACTTTTTACAGACTGACCCCAAAACAAATGGGTCACACTGTATATAATAAGCAAAAAATAATTCACAGCATTCTATTCGGATCAAAAATCCAAATGCTAGAAATACTCTTCAAAAAACCGACCCCTGCACCTAAGGAAGGGGGAGTTATGAACCCGCCGTTTTCTAAATACCCATAAAATTGTATAACGTATCACCACTATCAATGACCATTACGATATACTCTATCTGTATATTTATACAGAGAGAGTATATCGTAGCATAGCATAGTTTTTAGGAGCCAGTTTAATATTTATTATTATTGTAAAAGCAGCTGAAGTCTCTGTCCGGTTTTGTAAATAAAGTTGTTTTTAAAAATACGTTTTAACCATCCCGGTTCTTAACTTATATACCGGCCAGGAGAAGAGTGTAGACATAGATGTAGAAATAGATCGCCCAAGCATTATCAGAGAGTATAATACACATGGGTGGTGCAGACATGCTAGATAATAATGTGGACGTTACAAAATCAATTTGAAAAGCAGAAAATGGCATCTGATAATATTCTACCACTTAATAAACCTCAAAGTGGTAAATGCCTGGTTTTTGTATAGGAGGGTTCATGAAGAAAAAGGGATAGAAGTGACTATGAACCAAATTGGTACAACATCGTGTTCTAAACTAGGGAGACCAAGCAGTATAGAATCACAAATTTGTGAAAATCGAAAAAGGAAGCCTACTTAGCATATACCTCCGATGGAAGCAAGATTAGATCAAATGGGACATTGGCCAGTAATAAAAGCTGTCAAAATGCGGTAATTGCCTTTATGCAAAGGATTCACGCATACGAAATGTGACAAGTAAGATAAATAAATGTTCCAATGTATTTCATAAATAAATAAATACATTTGTTTATTACCCAAGGGTACATATGCATTCCTAAATATTTCACATTACGATATCGAAAAAGTTTCTATTTATGCATAATGTAAGGTTTCTTTAAAATATTTTCCCCCTCATGCAACATAAAAGGGCATCAAAAATATTGTTTTAGGTCAAAATAAAAAATCGTGCATTTAAAGTTTAATGGGATCTGATGAGAAAGAAATGAATAGTTTACTACAAAACTTAAAGAATTAAGTTGAGATGGTTTCTACCGATAATCCGATAACATTTTTAGGAATTGAAATAAATAAAACACTTGGTTAAAATCACCTTAACCGTTGAGTGAGGAATAATACTCAACGCCTTAACGTAATTAAAATATATTGAAATATTACTGAAGAATTTCAACATGGAGGATGCAAAGTCAGCATAAATGACAATAACAAGTGCTGAATGTGGAGATAACCAGGAGATAAATAAGAAATTCCCTTACCGTGAATTGTTTGGAAGTTTGCTTTATCTCGCAAACAAAACCTCGCCGGATATTCCTTACGCACTATATAATTCGATTTGGGCGTCCCCGTGGGTCCTACTCTTTTCTTATATAGAAACACAAATTCCAACCCCTTACCCCCCCCCCACTTCTGCTCATTTCTGAGCAATGTCCTCGGACAATGAAGCGTCCCAAGGGACGCGCTCCTCCCTAAGTGTCTCGGACGAGAACTCCTCGTCTAAATCTTTCGATGGGGGGGCTTCCCCCCCACCCTCCCCCCCACCTCCTAGGCTTCCTGTGGAGCTCATCAACCTTATGAAAGCCTGCACAACCCCCCAAATTCCCACCCCCCCAAATTCCACCCCCCAACTTGACCTCGTGCGCCGGCTTGAGGCCGATAACCAATTCCTAAGGGAGCAGGTTATGGCCCTCAACGCCACCATGGCAGGCATGGCCAAAGAGCTGTCCCTGCTTCGGGCGGAGCTAGCAGCCGCAAGGGCCCCCCCTGTCGACTCCAGGCATGCTGCCGAGTCCAGGCAGCCCCCTCCAATCTCCACAGACAAGCCAGCTGCCGCCTCCAGGCAGCAAACTCCCCCTCCCCTCCCCGACAAGGGCCAGGAGGTCCACGACTCCGACATGGAGGTGGACGATGCGGCGGGAAAGCGGAAGAAAGACCCCGAGCACTCCTCGGCTTCCGATGATGAAGGATTTCGCCCCTTGAAGTCGAGGAGGGCTCGTCGTCGTGATGACTTTCCCGCCCTCAAACCACCCCCAAAGCCATTTGTCCCTCAAAACAACACCCCCAAAAATACCCCAAAATCCTCCCAACCCACCGCCAAGGAGGGCATCACCATCATCTCAACCGCCCAATTCCCAAAAGACCCTGCCCCAGCCAAGCAGGGCAAGCCAAGTACCACACCCTCCACCTCCCAAGTAGCCCCGAACAAATCTGTAACCCCAATTGTCCTGAGGTACAAAAGTAAGTGGGTCATCAATCAATTATTCCAGGGCCACGGATATCCAACTGGGTATCCGAATTGTGCCGTCAACTCCGAATGACTACAGGGCCATCATCGAGGTCCTGGAGTACAATAAACTCCCCTTTCACACTTTCCCCACACCCGAGGAGAAGACTCTCCACGTGATCGCACGTGGAGTTTCCTATGCCTTCTCCGAGGAGGAAATAAAATCCGACCTAATCGCTAGGGGCTATGAAATAAACACCTGCATAAGGCTCAAGAAGCGGGATGGCAATCCTATGCCTCTCGCTCTTATCGTCCTGCCCAGAAATCCCAAATCAATCTCCCTTCTTGATGACCAAGGCCTACTTGGTCTAACCCAAGTAAAATTCGAACCCCAAAAATCCCCGAGCCCGATTATGCAATGCCACCGATGCCAGAAATTCGGCTACTCACAGTCAAGGTGCACTGCAACCCCCCTATGTCTCAAGTGCGCGTCCTCGCACTGGACATATGACTGCCAGAAATCCAAGGACACCCCAGCTAAGTGTGCTAACTGTGGCCTGCCGCACCCGGCGAGCTACAGGGGCTGCAAGGCTGTCCCAAGGGTGCGATCCTATGCCAAGGCTGCCACCCCCCAAACCACTCCCAGTGCAACCCAAGACGCCGCTCTGCTGGCATCTATCAAAGAAACCCTCGCCCCCCTTGGCGACATCCCATCCGCCATGGGCCAACTTTCGGCCCTGGTAGGATTCCTGCAAACCCTCAAAAAGTGAGGTGGATTCCCCCCGCTATCTTATTTTCCGAACCTTATTCCGTTTAAATGGCGGTAGAAAATTATGTCCCCAACCCTGATCTGCCACATAAAATACCCCGTCACACTCTCATCTGAGGCATATTCTAGTCCTTTTACTATAAAAGGCAACAAAAGCCACTCATCTGGCAAAAACCTATTTGTAGTTCTTTTTCTAACTAACCGCCATGGCCTCTTCTAGTAGCCACACAAAAAATCCAACAGCCAATTCTCCTACAAGATAGGGCTGGAATCCATCCACTATACCCTGAAACAGGCGAGGTTTTTAGTGGGTATGCCCCTCCTGGGGTGACTCCCACACTACCACGCGGTCCGGCCGCGTGGTGCCTATAAAAGGTTTTCCTTTCCTGTCGCAAAACTACAAAAAAAGCGCGTGCAAAATTACACCCGTAACAGCCGCGGAGTGCACGTCGCGTTCGCGTCCTGCCACAGCTACAGCGTGTACCATAGAAGAGCGTCAGCATCGATCTAGTCAGGCATTTCTATTCCCCTCTTTCCTTCTTCTAAGCGTCCTCTAGGACCCATTTGGGCCCCGCAGAGTTTCTGTCGACCCACGGGCACCCCCGTGAGTCCGACTACTTGCTATTTTCACCTTTTAAATAGTACCATTTAGTACATGACAAATGACAACTCATCAGTTCAGAAGTCGGGCAAAACGCGTCAGTGCGCGGACCTGGAAAAAGAAGAAAAAACGAAAAACGGAAACACGCTTGCATCATTCGCATCGCAGAAGCGGACTCGGACGCGTCTGCAACTGCCGTAAATAAAAAAAATTGCCTTTTTTAAGGCTACAAACAAATACTCTAAAAGAATCACTCAAAAACTTCACAATTTCTCGAATTAATGACGATCTTTGCATTCTCTTTCGATCCACAATACGTTTTTGTCTGCACCTATACACATCTATATCTACCGTAAATGAAATAAATGGTCTTTTTTATGGTAAATAATAACGAAAAAAATTTATCCCAAGAGCTTTACAACTCTTCCTCAAAAGAGGCAATACCATATGTGGAGTTTTTGTCCTCTCTTGAGAATTTTCTCCACAGATTCACCAAAATACACCAAGCCATTAAACTCTAGCAACTGAGCACGTCCTCTGGAACAGAAAACAAGAAAGTCGCAGACGGGATCCGCTACACCGGCAAGTAATCAGAGGCGGGGCTCTAGGGTCCGCCCACCGGAGCCGGCGTCTAGGCGCCGGAGACGAGACGTCCAACACGCCAGCGACAAACAACAGAGACAGAGAAAGGTAGAGAATAGAAACAAACGAACCTTCTTCACGAGTCATCAGAAACTACGTCACCGCCAATTAATAAGCAGACGCCGAAAAATTACGTCGTTCACGCTCCTTCATCGGTAGATCCACGGGAAGAAGGTATTCGGAATCTGCCATCGTTTCTAGCACGCCCGCGCAATCGAGAAAACGTGGAAGACCTTCGAAATCTCCAAAAACGAATCCCGCCGGCAAGGAACGTAATGGCGGTAATAACGGCAGCAGCAATGGTGGAGGCGGCCGTGGTTTCTCTTTTCTTCCACGAGGGGGAGAATCGGCTCGTCGACAGCATCATCGAGTAATCGAATATTATATCGTTTTCCCTAGACTATCGCCGTTTAGTACGCCGTCCGTCCTCTGGGATATACGCCGGCTCGTCCTTCGCCGCCCCGTTCGTTTCCCGTTCTACGTGGAACCGTCGCCGTCACGCCGTCATCTTCTTTTCCGCCACTTCCCGAAGCTTCGATAATCTTCATCACAACCCGCCAATACAGGATGTCCGACGTAGAATTGGACGACGATCGTATGGAGAGAGAGAAGACTGCCAAAATGGAGCGCCATCGCATCGATCGAAAAGGAGGAATAACGGAACCAAAAGATTGAAGATGAAATATTACAGCACGGACGCCGAAAAAAGTTCACATCATCTGTCAAGAGATATTCCAAGCCCACCGTCGTTCCAGACACCTGTGCACGAAAAAGAGAGGATCGAACTTCCGAATTTCTTCAACCGAACTCCAAGGCGAGACGTCCAACACGGCAGTCACAAACAACAGGGACAGAAAAAGGCAGAGAATAGAAACAAATGGACCTTCTTCACGAGTCATAGGAAACTACGTCACCGCCAATTACTAAGCAGACGCCGAAAAATTACGCCGTTCACGCTCCCTCATCCATAGATCCACGGGAAGAAGGTATTCGGAATCTCCCATCGTTTCTGGCACGTCCGCGCAATCGAGAAAACGTAGAAGACCTTCGAAATCTCCAAAGACGAATCCCGCCGGCAAGGAACGTAATGGCGGCAATAACGGCAGCAGCAATGGTGGAGGCAGTCGTGGTTTCTTTCTTTTCTTCCACGTAGGGGAAGAAAATCGGCTTGTCGACAGCGTTATCGGCCAAATATTCAAGTATTGAACGACGAAAATGGATTCGGACATTAAGAAGAAGAAAAACGCAATAAAAACAACAAACAGTCTGGTAGCAATAACGGCAGCGGCAATGGTAAAGGCGGCCGTGGTTTCTTTCTTTTCTTCCACGAAGGGAAAAATCGGCTCCTCGATACCATCATCGACCAAATATTCAACATACGGAACGACGCGAACGAAACCGAAAATTAAATCTTAGTGAGGAAAAGAAAAATGACAGCTACGACGACGCCGGCACCACGTTAGAACGGACAAACGGTCTTTCTCAAGATCAACAAACAATTCATAAAGAATTCGCATAATATACATATTATTCGCCACATATAGTTATATTTACAAAAGATCGCCATTAAAAAAAACGAACGGTAAAAATCCACGTTAAATTCCTGGTTCAGAAGGATCCGGAAATACCGCAATCGCTCGAAAGAAATTCTCTTATAAAAAATGGCGGTTCTGAAAAGGACCAATTCAATATAATTCGTTTACGAGATTTTCTCTTTCAAATATAAGAGAGAAATTTTTAAATCGTAACTCAAAGCGTGATGATCAACATTAGTAGTAAGGCAAAGAGAGTTCTAACCCACGACCTTGCAAAAGCGTGCAAAGTGGCTACATCACGCCCGAGGTCATGTGACGTCACCGGATGACCCCAGTTGACCCCTAGATCCTGATAGGTTTTGCTAACAATGAATAAGAAAAAATGTTTTTAATGATTGCTTATGATACTGAACACCAAAAATATCTAAAAATATCCTAGTGTTTTTAGCATGTGATATAATTACACAAAAATAAATTAACATGTTTATTATTTTCAACTACTACGGTTCACAAAATACTATAAATTTAGTTTAATAAATGGAACACTACGAGAGATTATAGGAACAAATATGATCAAATTAATACTATCTTAGTTGTTATATATGCAGAAGTTTTTTTTTCAATTAGAAAATTCACACGCAGTAGGTATTACCTACTCAAGATGTGCTTATCAAACTATTTTCTCATGGGTGATGGGCACTTTTGTGTAGTAAATTAGGATTTGGAGTATTTTCACCTAACAGGCCTAACAAAATTTAAATCAAAATTATAAAAAAAAAACTCCTGCGTTAGTCAAAGAGATTTAGTAATTTTAAAAATCAGTTTGGGGCAAACAAATGATACAATATTATACAAAGTATCAACGATTCAGGTAGCCCTGATGAAGGTCACGAAGAAGACCGAAAGCTTGATATTATAAAAAGAAGTTCGTTACCTTTCTGGCTGAAAGACTCGTTATTTTATCTACTAAGTATAACTACACAGCCGTAAACTAGCTATTTATTGTACAAAACAAACTTATCTAAACCTTTTCGCAAATACAAACACAAGTTTGGTGGAAAAGAACAGGATGAGTACCCCTTTTATCGCCACACCGTGTCAATCAATCAGAAAAAGCTTATTTTATAGGGGAAAAATGCCCCTCAACAAGTCGAAATGTATGTGTTTCCTGTAAGATACAATGAGATTTTTACAATAATTATTGGAAACTTAATGACTCAGAAAAATAGAACATTGACTGTTTTCTCACTTTTTAAGGAAACAGGTGGATAGGCACCCATTCGTGTAGGAAAAGAATTTAGCAGCGGTACTCTATCAGTGTAATTAATTTGTATGGGAAACTCGAACTCTGCTAATTCCGTGGCGTCGGGCTACACACGCGAACCGCGTGGTTGTAATAACGTATAAATAGTAGTAAAGACACGTGATTGTATTCTCGGCAGGCATATCGTCTGGCCGGTGAGCGCTCGGCTATTTCATTGACATCGCAAAATTGCAGATAGAATAGGCAGACTGATTTACACAAAACCATTTAGATATGTTATAAACGAAAAATTTGAGAAAATCAGCATGTAGCGCAAACGATTTAGGCACCCCCCCAAGGGGGGTTACCGTAGGTTACCCAGGTGGGGTTAGGGGGAGGGGAGTGGGGGTCAAATTTGATTTTGCATGAGAAAAAGTCTTAGACGTGGTACTCCATCAACGCTAAAAATTTGAATTTGTATGATTTGGATCCCACTGTACAGCACGCGAATCTTCAACTGGACATGTTGAAATCCGAGGTAGACTGTTTGGTGAAAAATGAAAATGTGATATATGGTAAATAAGAAACCACGTGGAGACGAACCGTATATGATGCGATGTACAACGTAAACAATTAGTACATAGTCAGCGCTCGGATTTTTCTGCTGATGCAGGTATATCGTTCCCAAATATAGCGGCTGATCGAAAAAAATCGTCATATAGCGCAATCGATTTTGGGACCATACCTTTGGGGGGTGGACTTTCCAATCAACCCCGGGGTGGGTGGGGGTGGTGGGCGGGCCACTATGGAATCACCCCTTTGTACGCGTTCCCGCGCATGCGCAGTTCTACACTTTTGATACCTGAAAATTTGAAAATTTTTGAAAAATTTTTTTAATGTCATTTAAAAAAGATTCTGAAGGGGTTACAGGATTTAGTTACTAACTCAACATGTTTCTTTGATAGAAATAAAACAAAAAGAAATAATCGACAAATATAACCAACAAATATCATATGGTTCTACTTAGTACGACTATGAGCAGTTCTAGCAACGGCAAATGCAAAGGTATTAATGTTTTTACAATAAAAAAACATTGCAGAAATTTTTTAAATTCAAAACTAAAACCTTAATTTAATAGGTATTTGTCATTCAGTGCTGGGCAAGTTTAGTTTAATTTTAAACATTTTATTATGCAGAGACATCATTTGGAACGTGACACAATGTTAAGTACTATTGGCATGTTGGAGGCTGGAATTTCACAAGGGATGTCGCAGAAACTCTTAACACATCCAAGAGTGTTATTAATCGTTTATGGATAAGATACCAAGCGTTTTCGGTTTCGTTTCGGTCGTCGTGTGACCGCTGAGGGAGCAGCAGCAGTGGAGCCAGCTACAGGGTGTTCCAGCACAGCGTCACAACGTCAACCAGAGTATCTCTATCCCCGTTTCTCTTCTAAAATACGTCTAGGGCCTATTTAGGCCCAAAAAGAGATCCGTCAACCCACGGACTCGCCCATGGGTCCGACTTTTTCTTTTATCGCTATTTATTTCGCCCCTCATTGCCCATTCTTGGGCACCATGTAAAACCCCGCGACGCTTCCCGGGGCGTCCATTGACCCGATATCTAGACGATTCGTCGTCCAGCTCTTTCGATGAGGGGAATCAAACACACCTGTCGCAATAAACTGACAAACGTCCAACCCTACAACTACAGAATAAATAGAAGAACCCGAAGTGATTCTGCAAATGATAAAACCTGCTGCGATAATCCACACATCACCACTAGAAATCAATATCTATGAGAAGCACTTCATGTAGCCCATCAGACATTTGGAATTACGTCCGCTTGTCAACACACGACTCCCGACCCTTGCAATAAGCATAATAATCATAACCGCTATTGCCCTACTCTATATAATAAGCAAAAAATAATTCACAGCATTCTATTCGGATCAAAAATCCAAATGCTAGAAATACTCTTCAAAAAACCGACCCCTGCACCTAAGGAAGGGGGAGTTATGAACCCGCCGTTTTCTAAATACCCATAAAATTGTATAACGTATCACCACTATCAATGACCATTACGATATACTCTATCTGTATATTTATACAGATAGAGTATATCGTAGCATAGCATAGTTTTTAGGAGCCAGTTTAATATTTATTATTATTGTAAAAGCAGCTGAAGTCTCTGTCCGGTTTTGTAAATAAAGTTGTTTTTAAAAATACGTTTTAACCATCCCGGTTCTTAACTTATATACCGGCCAGGAGAAGAGTGTAGACATAGATGTAGAAATAGATCGCCCAAGCATTATCAGAGAGTATAACACACATGGGTGGTGCAGACATGCTAGATAATAATGTGGGACGTTACAAAATCAATTTGAAAAGCAGAAAATGGCATCTGATAATATTCTACCACTTAATAAACCTCAAAGTGGTAAATGCCTGGTTTTTGTATAGGAGGGTTCATGAAGAAAAAGGGATAGAAGTGACTATGAACCAAATTGGTACAACATCGTGTTCTAAACTAGGGAGACCAAGCAGTATAGAATCACAAATTTGTGAAAATCGAAAAAGGAAGCCTACTTAGCATATACCTCCGATGGAAGCAAGATTAGATCAAATGGGACATTGGCCAGTAATCAAAGCTGTCAAAATGCGGTAATTGCCTTTATGCAAAGGATTCACGCATACGAAATGTGACAAGTAAGATAAATAAATGTTCCAATGTGTTTCATAAATAAATAAATACATTTGTTTATTACCCAAGGGTACATATGCATTCCTAAATATTTCACATTACGATATCGAAAAAGTTTCTATTTATGCATAATGTAAGGTTTCTTTAAAATATTTTTCCCCTCATGCAACATAAAAGGGCATCAAAAATATTGTTTTAGGTCAAAATAAAAAATCGTGCATTTAAAGTTTAATGGGATCTGATGAGAAAGAAATGAATAGTTTACTACAAAACTTAAAGAATTAAGTTGAGATGGTTTCTACCGATAACATTTTTAGGAATTGAAATAAATAAAACACTTGGTTAAAATCACCTTAACCGTTGAGTGAGGAATAATACTCAACGCCTTAACGTAATTAAAATATATTGAAATATTACTGAAGAATTTCAACATGGAGGATGCAAAGTCAGCATAAATGACAATAACAAGTGCTGAATGTGGAGATAACCAGGAGATAAATAAGAAATTCCCTTACCGTGAATTGTTTGGAAGTTTGCTTTATCTCGCAAACAAAACCTCGCCGGATATTCCTTACGCACTATATAATTCGATTTGGGCCTAACGAGCAGTTAGGCTTGTTCAAATATAAATAAGGTAACTTTCACTGAAAGATGTTTTCATGGAATTTCAATATGTTTGTTATGGCAGTAGAAGAATGGAGGATCCAATCGAAGATGTGAGAAATATGAGGAGAGTGGGGGAGATCGTGGATATATTGGACACGGGATACAGTGGACATATTTGTATTCCCAGCCTAAGTGTTGCTTGTGCTGTCACTGCATATAAAATCAGTTGACAAGTTTGTGCGGGGGAGCGGGCGACGCGATGTTCCATTGTCTTTCCACCTCCCTCCCGGCCGCGCAGCGCACTGCTGAGCGCAGTCGTAAGGCGAGCTTGGCTGAGAGAACCCGTGTGTGTAATTTAGGATGTTCTATTCTAATTGACGTGACGATTTCCTAAATTTTAAAAATATACGTGGTGGTGGTGAGTATACAAGCGTTCCGTTCATAATTCATGTCATGACCATAAATAGCTTTGCTATTTTAATTTCAGAAAATATTTTGCCACTATGAGTGAATCTGAGGGTAAAAACGGTGATAATGACCATGACCATACTCAAAAAACGAAGGCGAAGCGGTATGCAAATTTCGTGATGAATGGGTGCAAAGTAATGCGTGGTTAGTCAAGGGCAATTCAATTTTTCACGCATGCTGCAAAATTTGCAATTATATTTGCAACTTCGTCCGAAGAGATCTTTTTATTATTTACTATGTAGTACTGTCTTTCGGTGCTAGATGGTGCACAAATTTCAAAGCTTACAATATAAATTTGAATTTTACAACTATTTACCTAACCTTTATATTGTGTGCATTACCAACTGAGCCATCTGTCATCTTTATTCCCTCCAATTTTCATAACGTGCTAGAAAGAAGTGCACGTATACATTAATTTTTTTAGCAAACTTGGTAAAATGGGTCGAAAACGAAGTCACAGATCATCTTCATCATCGTCTTCGAGTTCTGCTTTAAGAGAAGACCTAAAAGAACGCCTAGATAAGACAGAAAACATCTTAATTAAGCTTCAGACAGATCGCGTAGCCCACGAGAGTTGAAGTCGAGGAAGCGGGAAAGAGTCCGCAGTCCGAAGCCAAGTCGCTCACGAGACTCGGCTCCTGATCGAAGTCCGAGGTATTCCAGAATGGAAAACCCACGAGGCTCGACTCAAAAAATTGTTCTACCAGCTCGGACCCAAATTACAGACCGTAGTTCGAGGCAAAGTAGCCCAAGAGACTCGGCTCGGGACACTAAGGACACAACCGCTATAGGTTCTCCAGAAACCGCCTTTGATTCCGAAAGAGAAGATTCAGATGGTGAAAATCGGAAGCTAAAAGATAGAGACGATAGAATGGCGGAAATTTTGGGGGAGGATCCCTCACAGAAGAGTAAATCTACTATGGAGCTCCACCAGGCACTCATTCCTAGGTGGGAACACCTAATGTGTCATGGGCTCCCTGAAAAGATCAACACATTATTTCCTTACAAACAGAATTGTAGTGCCATTACGGCGTTAGGTACAGCATTATCGGTAGCTCTAAAAAATCAAAACGTAGACACGGAAATAATGTCCCCCTTAATCGATTGTGCAAGGTTATCTAATGACTTGCATTACCGCATGTAATTACAAGGAGAAGCCTCATCACACCCCAGTTGACAAATGCCGCAAAAGATATTGCAAAAAGAAGCCCCATTGACTCATTTTTATTTGGTGGAGAGTTTGGTGAAAAATGCAAAGCAATTAGGATAGTTGAAAGAACTTCTAAGGACTTAAGAAGGGCCATAACATCTAATGTGAAATCTCAGCCAAGGCCTAACAGAACAGAATTTCATTTAAACAGGAAGGAGCCTGTGCGAGTACAGGGGGACTCGCGCCGTTACAGGCCACAAGGCCCAAAGAAGAGGTACATGTACACACCTCACACACAGAAACATTAAAGGTAAGTGGGAAATTGTCAGGTAGGCTCGCAAACTTTATTCCTGAATGGGAAAAAATTGGCTGCCTAAAGCACATACTGGAATATGTAAAAGGCTTCAAAATACATTTTAAATCTAAACCTAGACAAAGTTCGCCCATATTTTCAAAAATGGATACAGGTAAAATAAATGAGATATCCAACACAATATAAAAGTTGCTGGATCAAAGAGTCGTGGTGAAATGTAATAAGGCTGAAAGAGACCAGTTTGTTTCACCCTTCTTTTTAGTTGAAAAACCAAACGGAGAAAAAAGGTTTATTATTAATTTAAAACAACTTAATAAATTTGTCGCGTCTTGCCATATTAAATAAGTTAAATAGGTATATGGAGTTGCCTAGCTGCTGCAGGACAATTTCCTTAAAATTGCAATCCTTGTCTACCTTTCCATATTTCCCACCATGTGTCCAATCAACAAGAATCAAGAACCCGTGCCGCCTGTGCATTGAACCGGACGAAGGAGCTGCCTTCGTGACAGTGACCGAAAAGAGACGCATTTTTTTACTCCGAACGAAAGGGTCGGGCTTTTCTTACCGTAATTGCGATTTATCTCCCCAATTAATTAAACCGTATAGTTGAACTTTCTCGCGAGATCGCGGACGCGAACTGAAGACTCCGGGAACAGGAAACAACAGTTTACAATAATATCGATGTTATTTTACAGGATGATAGTCACTGGGAGATGCAATATCTAGAAATATTTTAACATCATCAGCATATGCTAATCTCTCACAGGTCAGCTGTCCCAGAAGATCATCAATAAATACTAAGAACAAAAGTGGCCTAAGATTTGAACCTTGTGGCACACCGGATGATGGAACAAATATTGGCGATTTGAACCCTTCGTATTCAACAAACTGTTGACGCTTAATTAAATAAGACTCCAATAGATTAAGCAGACGGGTTTTTCCACACTGACGTATTTTAAACAGGAGTATGTAATAGTCAATCTGATCAAACGCTTTCCTGAAATCCGCATATACCACGTCAGTCTGGCCCCGTCTATCTAAGGATTCACATTTACTCGTATGTTTAGAGAAAGAGCACACGTTAGTTAAGCAAGATCTCTTATCTATAAAACCGTGTTGCTCCAGTAGATATAAGATTTCTGAGTCTGTAAAAAATTACTTCATGTATAACATAATTACCTACCGAATCCAATATTTTTTATAAACTGAATATACAGGGTCTCCCAGGTTTTTTGATCAGGACTTTGACATTTTGTAGAAAAATTCATTATAAGGTGGGTTGCTCATATAAGCATAGGTCCTAAACTTCTTAGTTTCTGAGATACAGGGCGTTGTAGTTCTCTTATTGAAATTAAATTATGGCATTATCTTTCAAAATAATCATGGGGATGAAGAAGCTGAAAATGTCAATTTCTACGTATCTCATAGAGGGCGCCACTTGCGCAATTTTTTAGTTGTTGTTTTGACTTGTAACTTTTTTGAGGTTATCTTTTTGGTCTTGCAGGTCCATCATTTTAGTGCATCTTTTTATTCTGCAACAAAAAGGTACTCTTGCTTTAAACCGATAAAATCAACCCTTTGCACTGAACTTGACAAAACTTGCCCCAAAACACATGTTAACCACAACATTCACACAATTTTCGCCTACCGCCTTCAAATGCTACAAATGAACTGTACCGTCAAAATGATGAAAAAAATGCCAAATGGACACTGGTCAAAACACCAATGGCTTTCATGAAATAGGGTGTCCAAAATTTGTCAAATTCAATCCTTTCCATTTTGAAAGCGAATTTTTTATTTAATTGTTCATAGGGATTTTTTTCTTACTTTAAACGGTACAGTTGATCTGTAACGTTTCAAAGCGGTAGGTGAAATTTTCATATTGGAGTTAACAGGTGTTTTGGGGCACGTTTTGTCAATTTCAACGCAAACGGTTGATTTAATAGTTATGAAACAAGAATACCTTTTTGTTGCAGAATAAAAAGATGCACTAAAATAACGGACCTACAAGACCAAAAAGATAACCTTAAAAAAGTTACGAGTAAACGCACAATCCAAAAATAGCGCAAGTGAGATACGTAGAATTTGATATTTTCAGCTTATTCTTTATCCCCAAAAGCACTGCCGTGCCCAATTCCAGTTCACCAGCATGATTATTTTGGGAGATATTGCCATAATTTATTTTCAAATTATTTTCTGTATCTCAGAAACGAAGAGCTTTAGGATCTATGTTTATATGAGCAACCCACCTTATAATGATTTTTTCTACAAAATGTCAAAGCCTTGGTCAAAAAACCTGGGACACCCTGTATTATCCTTTGTAAAAACCCACCTAATATTGCAATTATGAGAAGGTGGAGTAAATAATTATTACAAAATTAGGTCTAGATTATATTCAATATGTTGTTACGTTTTATACATTATGATTAGGTATTTTAATTGTCAACAGGTAGTAATTTTCAACACCTTACTGTTTCTAAGGTTTCGTTGTTTGTTAAAAAAAATAAGTTTTTAAAAATCGTTTGTGATGTAAGTTTTGCGGAAGTAATAACTTCATATTAGTAACGCTGAGGCGAATAAGGCTGCAAAATTTCATTGGAGAGCCTTTAGGGTATTGGCGTGGTGATTCTTCAAGAAACTCCGGTATAGAGGATAATAAAATACGTCTCTCCAAGGTAGTCGAACCCTCTTCTATTTAGGGCTTGTAAGGTGATAGTAAGAGGTTAAGTTCTGTACCTTTATCGGAATATGATCGATTTCAGAAAATACATTGTTTTTCTCGCAAGCACGGCTTCTTGAGAAAAGTGCTACAGCGACGTAGCGACGTCCCTTCCAAAGAGTTAGACCGTTGATTGACGTATTACTAAAGATTGTTCACGGCTGTCACGCCTAACACTTTTTCAACTCACCATGCGCTTTCCGGAGACAAAATACAATGCAAAACGAATTGTTAGCCATCAGAGCAATCTGTTTTCCAGGACATGAAGCTATAGCCGTGCGAAGTCTTTATAAATACGTCAGTCAACGGCTAGACCCTCTTCTATTTATGGCTTATTGGTGATAGTAAGAGGTAAATTATGATAATTTCCTTTGATTCATACTTCAGAGAGCATATCATTTTAGTATTGAAGAATACCCGTGTGAGTTCATTTTGTAAAGAAGGAAATGAATAATAGGTCTATGCCTCACAGCTCTTTTTTATTTATTTCAAATGGCGACCGGTTTCGAAATATTAAGTTATTACATCTTCAGGCCACAAGACTAAAAAGTAATAAGGAATATAAAAATAAAAATAAATCAGAGGAATAGAAACAAGATACTTACGCATTACAATATGTGGAATTAATTAAGGAAATGAATAATAGGTCTATGCCTCACAGATCTTTTTTATTTATTTCAAATGGCGACCGGTTTCGTAATATTAAGTTATTACATCTTCAGGTCACAAGACTAAAAAGTAATAAGGAATATAAAAATAAAAATAAATCAGAGGAGTAGAAACAAGATACTTACGCATTACAATATGTGGAATTATACAATAAACACAGAAGTCATCAATGAACAATAACAAAAGAAATTCATAGGTGTGTAAAAGTCAAATCTAATAAATAGGTTAAAATCATGATTTTCATCCAAATCACTCTTTTAATGAAACTACAGACATTACTATTCTCCATTTCGCCAATAAGGGCAACACTTTGAACAATCTTGAATCTCTTGAAATCCAAAGACATGTTAAAAATAATAGTGGCTTAATGTTGAATGCCCAAGTAGAATTTGAAACGTCAAATGTTTTTTCATATTTATTTAAATAATGATTGATCTAGTTTATATCATCCTTTTTGATATGTATCTAGTTGTTCGTTTCTGGCTTTAATTGTCATAGTAATTTTTTATTTCACGGTATTTTTTGTAGTCTGCTCGAAATTATTTTGCACCATTTCATACCTATTTTAGCATCGATTTTAATTAGTTCTAAGTATTGATTTTAACCTATTTATTAGATTTAACTTTTACACGACTTCTGTGTTTATTGTATAATTCCACATATGTAATGCGTAAGTATCTTGTTTCTATTCCTCTGATTTATTTTTATTTTTATATTCCTTATTACTTTTTAGTCTTGTGGCCTGAAGATGTAATAACTTAATATTACGAAACCGGTGGCCATTTGAAATAAAAAAGAGCTGTGAGACATAGACCTATTATTCATTTCCTTCTTTATATCATTTTAGGGTTATTGGCTATTTTCTTATTTTCTTTAATTCTTCTGCATTGGAAGCTGCTTCCTCTCCGCTGCCTAGTTCCCCAGTTATCAAAAAATACTGTTGGTGAATAGATCTGGAATGTCTGATGGAACTTTGTGGTTGGGCGTGACAATCGATGACAGGTGGACCTGACACGGGTGTAGTATTCAATCTTTTGGAGGAGCTGTACTACAACATTCTCCAGTGGTGGGTAAATATTCATTGAGGGTGAAACTGTGAGTTGGGTGTTAAAGCATGCAGCTGGACTGTGCCATCGTCAGTATGTATACATCCTTATTAACTAATCTATCATTCCATGTGAAGAATTATATGTACTTAAACTTAATTTAATATTTATTATTAGAATTAGACAGGGTTTCTAGAATTGGTGATATAGTATTGCCGATTCAGAAATTTAATAGTCTAGAGACATCGACTTAGAGCAATAGATTTTATGTTTAAACATTAACTTGTTAAATGCCTAATATATCGATGTCGTATAGTTATGATAACAACGGTTGTTTTCCTCCAAAAGATATTTAGGTTTTTTTTTTCAATTTTGGAAGATTAGTAGTATGGCATTGGCGTATCATAAACCCCTTGGCGCCCATTAATAAAATATAATTTTGAACTTTGGAGAACCCACTCTCATCTCCTTCTGAGTATAGTCGAAGGCCATACAAAAACTGTAACAATGTGTATTGGAGCTATAACATAGGTTCCACTAGGTGTATTGTAATGTTATTATTAGTTGGTGTTGCAAGTGCTACGATGACATAGTAATAAATAAGTTCAGTAAAAACTTGTTTCATTAAAAAAAACTAAAAATAAAAGAAAGACTGAAAATTAACCCTTATAAATCAGAACAATTATTAAAGATCAGCCTTTACCATCCAAAAAAGACAGATGTAGCATTTGCTGTCAATATGAAGAACAAAATTTTTCAGAATAATGGAGTGAACACAAGGAACAAAAGCCTAGGGCAAAAGAGGAAAAACAGAAAGGCAAAGAATAAGGGCAAACTGGCACTCACTGTGGATCTTCAAGCAGTAAATGTGTGTCCGACATTAATGGCAAGTTGTGTGTAGTTTAAAACCAAACTTTGTGAACACATTTATACTGTCTATAGCATAGCTAGGTACTAGGAACGGAACTGCACTTGTTCCTTGACTCTCGGGTCACGCAGCGGGAGTTGAAGAGCGAGTTGAAGGCAAAGCAGGAGTCAAACGGTAACGAACCAACAGGTTGAGCTGTGATTTTGCCGTCATACAGGTCATTAGGGAAGTCCTTGCGACTTCCCTTCTCGGCGAGCAAGTCCACTGGCTCTAGGGGAACACCAGATTGTCAAACTGGTGTTCCCCTTTTTTGAGCAGCTCAATTCTGCTGGTCGTTCCTTACGTAATAAGGGGCACGTTCTGTGCCCGTTTTTACCAGCTCCAAGTAGGGAGCCAAGGCTCCTGAGCCAAGAGCGCCGGGCACCAAACAAATTTGGAAAGGTACAACTGCGAGGTTTTAACACAAAAGTACGCAGAATCTCGTGTATGGTAAATGTCCCACTTTTTGTAATAAGCAGTCCGAGATTTATAATCTTTCCGAGGGTGTTTACGCACGAACCACACTGAAAGCATGCCTGTTTGCATCAAAGTCTCTATATTCGTGTTCTTCATTTTGGAATACATCAGACAATACTTGTGCAATGGAAAACCAATTGTAATATATTCAGATAGCTGCACTTATCAGAATAGGAACAGCATCTTATCGAACGCTCTTTTGCACTTATGAAATATGAGGCCGTAGTAGTGGATCACCTGTTCTTCACTGATTATATTAAGGATTTCATTTATTCCTCCATTAGACCCGTAAGAAATATGGTCATATAAGAGCACTAAAAAATCGTTTGAAAAAGATTTAATATGGAGTATCAAGAAATAACAGATTAATAGAACAGCCATTCTTAAACAACAACTCCATAAATACATAATTAAATTAAAAAAAAATCCTCGGTAGTTTTTGCTTTTAATGATAGTTTGTATGTTCTTATTTACATTTTTTTTTATTGTTTTTTTATTTATTTGATTCCAAATAAACAAAATAATTATGCAATACCGCATAAATTTCTTTTTTATGTAATACCAAGTCGTTTTAAAAATAAACAATATTTTTCGAAAATTACACTTATAATAGTTTTTCTGGTGTAATTCAGTTTTAGATTATCAAATAAAACATAAACGATGCTGGTGCAAATCAATATGATTTCCCAAAAACCTTTCGACAAAATATTTTTTAGATGTAGTATGTACTGATAAGAGAAAGAATCCAGAACCAAAGAAGTAACATAAACAAATTATGGGGGGATATAAATAAAATACAGAAAAATATTAGGGAAAGTGTATCTTTCTATTATCTTAATTACATATCAAATTGTATCAGCATAAGCTATAATAGGCATTTTGATAGTCAAACTTAAACTGATTAACAAATTCCGAAGATTAGTGGAGGAAAATCATCGTGAGGAACTGAATCAAATAGACAATGATTTTGTCAACAGAACAGTAATTAATTTATCTAACAGAGAACTTAACAATTTCAGAAAAGTTAGTTTTGGCAAAATGGTTAAATTTTTCTGTTGTTGACAGCAAAATTTCTAAGCTTGACATAGTAGCATCGGTAGAGGAAACAGCTCAAGTATTAAGGTCAGTTGGGGTAAGTGCGTTTATGGGGTAAAAGCGACCGCAACCAGTTTTCCGTCAAAATAATTACGTAGTGGCGACAACATTGTGAAAAGATATTCATCAGAGTCTAATCATTACTATCCATTCATATGGCAACATTGGGTGGTGTCATCTGTCAACTGTCAGAATTAAAACATAACCTATATGTTTTAACTTGGCTATGCTATGGTTCCTTTATTAGGAGAGTTGTTGCAATCAATTATTGTCATCAAATTTCAATTGGTTTTGCATAAAAATATTGACTCAGAGGTAAAGAAAAAACCATGTGGGATGTTTCCTCGGGCTTGCAAGTAAATTTTTGAGAGAGTAATCAAATCAGTATAAAATTTGACACTAAGAACGACATTGTCATTTTAATTACAAAATAATTCAAAAAGATATTTGCATTATACTTGCATCTATTGCAGGTCACCAAAGAGTGCCTATTGCAAGACTAGTATGTGGTGCAGTGCGCATTTAGGCAAAAAGTAACTCTGAGAATGATTGTTTAAACTAAATGGAGGCAAAATCAATAAAGTAACATTTGCGGGAATGATATACATATAAGGTAAGTAAGTACATAACCACTATAAGTAACTACATACTTAAATACTTAATAAGATAAAAGACTTTGGCTTTGCCATTATTCGGATATATTTTCGAAATCAAAGAAGAGCTTGTATAAATTATTGAAATAATGCGCTGCTACTAAATGCATTTTTTATGTATTCTGAAGGAATTTGACAAATTATGAAATAAAACTTGTGATTACCTAAGAGGATTATTTTAGCATTTATTTTATTTGTTACCGGCACAGGCAAATAAATAAGTAAGTGGTTGTTTAATTTGAAATGTTTTAATCGATATTTTAGACTTTTGGTGAAAGAGCGGGTATTAATTTTAAAATCTAAAACTTGAATACCCACCATTCCCTTCCCATACCTCCAGCCATGTTCAGTTTTTGAAGTATCATGTTGCCAGCTGATGACTTTGACTATCTTTATAACCTGAAATATGCTCTTGATTTACGTTGCTTTCAGCTTTTCTTAAATTTAGAAAATATTTATATCCGAATAATGGCAAAGCCAAAGTCTTCTATATAGCCTCCGTTCTGCTTTTAATTTACATCTGACCAATTCCAATAATTTTTTCACCATTACAGGCTTCATTAAATTGCTGCAACGGGATGTTCTGCTTTTTATATATCATCCAAAATTGTTATTGGTGGCTATGCACTAGGAATTTGAGTTAAGTTTTTAATCAAAAATATATAATATTATCTTACTAAGTATATAAAGGTATGTGATTACTTAGAGTGACTATTTAAGTACCTATCTACCTTATATTATGTGTTATATCATCTCTCAGTTGTGGCTTTATTGAGTTTAGTCTTCATTTATTCTATAAGGCCTCTGCATTACCATCTCTTATAATAATAACTTTGCGGAACGTTTTGTAATACTGGAATTTTAAATAATAATTCAGAGTTACTTTTGCTCAAACTAAACCTTTAACCACATATTAGTATTGCAAAAGGCACTCTTTGATGAGCTGCAACAGATGGTTAAAAGTTTATGTGCATATTTTATAACCTTCTTGAATTATTTTGAATTTAAAATGACAATTTCGTTCTAGTGGCAAATTTTCATACTGCTTTGATTACTCTCTCAAAAATTTACTTGCAAGCGTATGAGGCAACATCCCACATGGTTTCTCTCTTTACACCAGAATCACTACTTTTATGCAAAACCAACTGAAATTCCATGATGGCAATTGATTGCAACAACTCTCCTAATAAAGGAACCCTAGGCTATGCTAGTTGGCGCGTCGATTTTGAATCGAATATATTTTTGTGATTTTCACGGATAAGAAGACTCCGGAGTCACAAATCAGATCATAGTCTCTTTTAAATGTGTTAGTTACGCTAATATAACTCTAGATTCATTCATTCATTCAGGAAAAGAAAAGTAGAAAGCAAAATGAAAAAGCTCCCAACACCAAAGACAACCACGACAATGACATGATTATTGTAGAACAAAATGTAAGTTCCGTTAGTGATGAAGATGACAATGAAGACAAAGTCGAATTCGAAGAAGATAGTGAAACTTTAGAAGATATCATTCAGAAAATGGAAGACGAGGATGCAGACATAGAAGAAATTACTAGAAGTGTATCAGAACTTTCAGTCGAAGACTGAACTTTTGTTACATTTCCAGGAAAGAAACATAAATATTTTAAAATGTTTTGTGGGAAAAGTGCTAGAAATGAGGAAAGAAATATAAATATTGGTAAAATTTTGTAGGAAAAGTGCCTTTTTTATGATAAAATCAGTGTTCAGATGTCCTCTAATTGATGAAGTTTCTCTTGTTTTTGAATGTGATGTTAAAATGTTGCCAACTCCAGAAATAGGCAGACTTGGAGGAATATCATTTCAGATATCTTGTAGTGGATACTCAGTGCAATAAAAATGACTTATTGTAGGTCTACGTTAATGTGTTTCTTTTATCTGTTGTTTTTTTAAAGGTAAATGTAAGTTTAATTTCTTGCGCACTTAATTACATTTGTTCAGTTCGCTAGGGTTATGAGTTTATAACTTTTTAACGAATACAAATTTTTTAAATCTGCAAAAAGCGTTTTAATGACAAAGTTCTAAGTAAGACGCTCTTACCCCAAGATCAATTACATATATTCCGATTAGTGTGAGCCAAGAATACGCACTTACCCCCGTTTTACGGGGTAAGTGCGACCACCAAATTTTTCTTAAATGTATTTTTTTCTTCAAGTTGAACAATTTTAAAATTTATTTGTTAGCCTTAACATGACAACAATACTCATGACTTTTATGGAAAAAATATGAATGCCCAGAAAAAACATCTACACTATACTTTAAACGATTATTTTCCAACCCAAGTCATTTTGTGTTGCGGACCTGACCTTACCTGAGGAATTAGGCCAAGAATTTAGAGTCAGGTCTATGGAGAGGTAAGGAGAACCATCTTATATGTGTGTTCGGCTCAAAAATTGTCGTCTAAAAGCATTAAATAAGGGTTCAGGAAGTCTCCAGAATGGCGCTCGTGTTTCCTCCAGGTATGACCCGAACTTAGCGGTTGTACACAAAGTAAAGTTTGCCGAGTGTAAAGTGGCATAGTTTAGGAGGATGCAAAAATATCTAATTTAATAACTAACCATCATCAAACTAATTTTCAGAAATGTATTAATTTTAATAAAATATATATTATTTACATGATGCTTTGAAAACGGCGCTTTTAGAAGGCGGATGTTGACCTTTCCTTGTCTAATGTCACTACCAACTTTTGGCGCTTTTTTAAAATTGGTACCCGGTGGCAACAGCAGCGCCTTCCTAATTTAAGGGTTTTGACGGACAATTTTATAACACAGAGATGGTCCTCCTTACCTCTACCCTCCATAGTCAGGTCAAAAATAATCTTAGAAAGACTTTAAACCAAAGTCAGATATTTCAAAGGAAGAAGAAGCAGCAATTGGATCACTTAAATCAGATAGGATAATTAAAAAATTACCAGAGATAAGGGAAATGCAACTGTTACTTTAGAAAAAACTGTGTATGATAATAAATGAAATGTTTTATTAAATGAAGGAACTTACAAGAGGATAAACAAAGACCCTACAACTTCAATAGAAACTAAAACATACAAAACACTGTACAAATACCAAGAACAAATAGCACAGAGACAAAAGACACTCCGCATCACTTCGCATCATTCAAAACCTCCACACTTATATGGTTTATCAAAAATGCACAAAACTAACATTTCTCTTCGCCCCATTTTTACGTTCAATAAATTCACCATGTCATTCGTTAGCAAAATATTTACTTAAAATTGTTAATCCGTTCGTAAAGAGGTACCAGGACCGAAAAACTGGCTCTGTTGGCTCATTCTCAAATTGGGTGTTTTCCCACCAAGTCTAAAAAAAGAGATGGACTGTTTTAATCCCAAAGGGGACGGAGAACTTTGACAATGTAAATAATTGGAGACCGATTACTATTTAGGCGATTCTGGTCAGGTTGTTGATTAAAACAATGGTCGACGGATCTGGAACAGAGGGTAAAAAGCTACCAGGGGCTTCGAAAAATCGGGAAATGTGAAAATCGGACGAAATTCGAGGCTCGGATTGGGGGTGCTACCCGGGTATTTTTAGAATAGGATCGGTGGAATTAGTGACCTTTACAGTGAATTCAGATTAGATTGCGCTATAAAATTCGATACATCCGAAACGGTTACAGATACGACTTCGGCGATGGCGCCGAGCGATTTTTCTCGTCTTTTTACATAACATAGGATAGTTTTTGTGCGATTTTAAAATGTCACCCCGATCGGTAAATGTTCAATTTTTCGACTTTTGATGGTTTTTCGTTTAAAAAATTCCCGGCGTCGAACGGGACGATAAAGAAAATTCTTGTGGACGGTTTCTTATGTAACTCGACCCCGCATGTTCGTCGGTGGCGTAGGCGGAGAGTAAGGCTTGTTCTTCATCCGCACATAGGGAATGTGAGCTGGGTTTAGACCGTCGTCAGACAGGTTAGTTTTACCCTACTGATGACTCGTCGCTGCGATAGTAATCTTGCTCAGTACGAGAGGAACCGTAGGTTTGGGCATTTGGTTCACTCACGAGCGGGCTACGGTGCGAAGCTACCATCCGTGGGATTATGCCCCAACGCCTCTAAGGCCGTATCCTTTCTAGGCAAAGGTGGCAACGATATCTCTTGGAGTTCCTGGAGTCGAAAATTTCAAAACAATGTGACTTTACTAGGCGGTCGGCATTCGTGCCGACCGTCGCACGACCCCTGATTACCCTAATTAACTAGTGCCAGGCTTATGTAGTGAGGATAAAAGTGCTTTCCGTGAATTAAACTATTTAACGACGCCTGTTGAAACACAGTTCCGCACATAAACGGTCTCCGCGTGTGTGAAATGTACAAGTGGCAGCAGCATCATCTACCCGTAAGGTGAGACAGACTGAAAGATTTTTTAAATAATTATCGTTGCGTTAGCTATATTCGGTTCACAACCATGTCCGATTCAAATATAAATGATCTAATTTTGCCTGGGCCTTTATCTATATAGTATGGAATACGCGTCCGCCGCGAGGCGCACGGTAACGCCAGCAATAGGGGCGGTGCCTAAGTCGACAACAGGAAACGATCGCATGGACCAGATAACTAGCGACAAGTTAAATAGAGCCCCAAATTTCCCCCCAGGTAATGCTCTTACTAATCTCTCTAGACTTTCAGGTGTGGTGGAGCGCATCCAGAGGACCGTAAACTTCAACCGACTACTGTCGGCGCTCTAGATATTTGCTGAGATGCTAGAAGGGTGCCGCTCTAATATGAGGTCTACTGCCTTGTTTCTATTCTAATGTGAGGTCTACCGCCTACGCATACTCTAACATGTGAAAATACATGTAATACAAGTCATATTTAATATAAAGATGTTTTTTCAATATTCTATAGCAGGTAAGTCACTTTTATATTATCTTTGTTTCTTTTCAAATTCTTATCTAAAACGATTTAATTTAAATTACATCCCTTTTCCAGGTAATGAAGAGAATGTCTAATATAAAAAGGGGTAAGTGACTATGTCATCTTAAGTTTCCTGCTTGTTGTCTACGGTCGAAATTAAAGAAATGTTCCTGCGAGAATTTTATCAAGCCATCGTTGCATCAGAAGAATCTGCCACCGCATTTTTGAGGGATCATGGATTGTTAGACACAGAAGCTGAGACAGAACCTTGTACCAGATGTGGTTCACAAATGCAACAGAAGCGGAAAAAAAATCATGCCGGTGAATTCAGACCGGTTTTTTTATGTCCCAGGAAAGGTTGCCAGACTACACGTTCGGTCAGGAGTGGGAACAGATTTTTCCATTATTCAGACCTAAACGGAAAAATGAACAGTAACTTGACGTTGTGCCAGATATTAGAATTGGTGTATTTGTTCATATTGGACATTCCTGTAGAAGCAGTCACTACTTATACAGGTCGAGCAACGCAGACTGTAATAGACTGGATTAATATGTGCCGCGAGGTATGTACTTCAGTCGTTTCCTACACAGTACGCGAACAATTAACTGGAACAGCAGATGATCCGATACAAATTGACGAGGCCCGCTTTGCTGGACGCCGGAAATATGGCAGAGGAAGACAACTGCAAGGTGACCACCCTCCAGAATCGGAAGATTCGGACGCCGATGCTCAGAACAATAGAAATCACGGCCGACGCATTGATGGACCCTGGGTGTTTGGCATGCGAAATAAAACAGAGGCAAGGTTTTTTGTTGTTCAACGAAGAGATGCAAACACACTACTTCCAATCATACAACGAGAAGTCCAAGCAGGATCGGTACTTCATTCCGATGAGTGGGCATCCTACATCCGCTTAAATCAAATTGGATACACACATCTGACAGTTAATCATCAGGAAAATTACGTCGATCCACAATCAGGTGCTCACACGCAAGCGATTGAACGGGCTTGACTGGATGCAAAAGTAAAAATTTTAAAGAAGATGCGAGGTGTACCGATCCATCACATGCAATCCCATTTAGATTACATAAGTTGGAAAATTGTAAACCGGACTGAACCTGACTTGTTTGTAAAATTTTTACATGATATTCGAAGTGTTTATAGGGTGTAGAAAAATATACGTCTTTTTTAAATCCCATACACCTGAGTCTTTTTTATTTCTTTTTTGTACTTCTAATAAAATAAAATATTTGGATAATGTTTATATGGATAATGTTTATATTTTGTTCTTTTATTTATCTTGTTGCGGCCACAATTATGCCTAATACCTAATCCTTCTGGTATCCCAGGTAGACCTCATATTAGAGTGGCAAATATAAGGGGTAGACCCGGTAGCCCAGGTAGACCTCATATTAGAGTGGCACCGCTAGAAGGAGGAGAGTCCAAAAGGTCCCTTTGAAGTAATACAAGAAATAATGGAGTACACAACAGACATCCTACCAAAATACAATATAATCTACAGCGATGGTGAGATCTAGTTTAAGAATTATAGCTTTTACTGTAGATCCATTGAGGGTAAACGCAACACGATTCGACAATACTTAAAACAGACTAAAACGGGCATAATAGGACTGACAGAGACGCTACTGACACCTAACAAAACGCTTAAAATACGTGGGTACACTATTTATACACAAGACAAGAGACAGGGACTTAAGGACATATCACTATTGTTGGATAATCAACTACCGCATGTGCTATTGCCCCAGACAGACTGCAATATAGAACAGTTAACTATTAAACTGGGCGACGGCGCACAGTGGGTCACCAATGTAAATTAGGCGGCCAAAAATGTTTCCAACAACATTTTTTTGAAAAGTTGCCATTATGAAAAAATGATACTATAAGAGTTGTTTAACACTAAAACCTATCTAGATATTTGCTACAAATTATTTTAGTCAAGTATTTACATCGTAAAATCGTTAATCATTTCGATTAAATTTGCCGAGCAAACTTACAGAACATAAGGCTCACTCTCTTACCTTGGTTTAAGCTTGTGTCCAAGTTATGTAGCGACTCCGATAACTAAATATAAGTCTTTAAGTTAATAAATAGTTATCATGTATATTTTGTAGTTTTTCAGTTTTACAACCATTTTAAATAACTAATTTTTTTTCTTCAATTCTTAACATTTACGAGGGGAATACTTCTAAAAAGGGGGTATTAGAGGTTTAAGATATTTTTTTTTATTGTGTCGAATCCTTCTGCAGAGATCACTGCAAAAATGGTCTGCGACCACCCGCGACCTTCGTACTTAATGGCAATTTTTTACCGATGCGTCACAATAGAACTGTAGTTAGGTACCTACCTATTTGGTTTGGTTTTCTACGTTAACCATAAATAAATTGTGTGAACTAACATTTTTGTTAAAAATGATCATAATGAAGTAAAATAGGCTATTTATATTTAGTAAAAATTAATTAAATCAAAATGCATATTATACAGTGTGGAAAAAAGTATGGAAATATGATCATATCTACGAGGGATTTTTTTTTCGGAAAAATGCCGCGACACGTCGATTTTGTTTGGAACTTTGCCACAATTTGACGGCCTCAGGAGATTTTTTTTACAAATATAGCACACTTGTCTTGAAGAATTGGTTATGGAATTGATTATACTTTTCCATCAACTGCATGTGCTTATAATAATTAATTGGAATTCAATATTAAATATATGCTTCTCTATTTCAGTAAGCGATGATGCTGATGATGATAATTTTATTTATTCTCAAATCTTCAAGAGATATATTTGAGATTATCGCATACAAGTATGATTTAAAATTGCCTCTAAATAAGGATATAGGAAACACTAATGTCTGCTCTTATATTACACCTTCAGGATACCAGGATAGTATCTTTGCTTAGCTTTTAATATTAAAAGCACACCGTCGTCACCTGTCACATTTTTATATTAGTATAAACAACGATATAGGTCGTTTTCTTCTAATGTGCTGAGCGCGCACTTTGTCCGTAACAAAGTAGGCTATGGGCCGAAAATATGACATATGACATGACGCGACGCGACGCTTACTGACGCGCACTTTGTAAACAAGTAAGCCTGAGTGTGGTATGTGAGTGTTTATCTTTTAAAGAGTTTTAAACGTTATTCATTTATAAAATATTATTAGCTTGTGAATAATCTTATTCATATTTGTTTCCGCATTGAAGATTTTTCTAATTGGTGAGTTTTGATGGCTATTTTTGTATCATTGAATATTTATATTAGCGTATTTTTGTAGTTAAAAATGCTTAAGAATGGTGATCTTTTTAATCATTTAAGAAGTTCAAATATTTGTTTTAATATGGTAGAAAAATGTTTGCCACTATTAACGCAATTTATTTCTGAAGTTTATAAAATTGAATTGAAAGACGATAGTTTACGATCACGTCTATTAGGTTTCGTATGCACTTTAAGAAAAAAATGGATAGAGTCTAGTCGTAACATTAACAGATTTTTGAACAAAAACAAAACTTGGTTACAATTGCCTTTTGAACTGGGGGAAAATAAACAATTAGGAAAAACAATTTCAAATCCTGGCAGACCTTGTAAGGAATTTTCACAAAGCAGTGTTAGATCAAAAAGAAGGAAAATCAGAGAAATTGTGCAACAAGAACCGCTCAATTTACTTGTTGAAGCTACTACTTCAGCATTGCGCGGAAGAGGATTAAGTTCAGCTGCTAAAATACTTAAGAAAGCTGTATCATCTCCACCAGAACCGCAAAGCAAAATTATTAAAAATTCTGAAAACGTATCCTTAGCAAATTTAGTTCCATATACAGAAGATGAAGCATTAGCATTGCTAATAGAAAGCAGATTAACAAAAAATTCCTACCAAAATATTCGTATAGGTGCTATAAGCAAAAATGCAAATATTTATCCGTTTTATAAACGTGTATTAAAAGCAAAACAAAGATGTTACCCAGAAGGAGTAACAGCAACTGAAGCAAGCGTTTCAGTGCCTTTACAGGCAATTTTGAATCATACCTGTACCCGATTGTGGGGATGTGATGGCAGTAGTGGCCACAGCCAATACCATCAAAGGTTTTCAAAAAATGCCTCTGTTTCGGAATCCCAAACCGATGAGAGTATATTTTTGTTTTGTATTGTACCCTTACTACTTTATGGCATCGATCCACAAAACAACAAAAAAATAACTGTTTGGCAAAATGAGAGACCTTCGTCAACTGCCTACTGTAGACCGATTCAATTTTTATATAAAAGGGAAACAATAAGTGCCACCAAGGAAGAGGTGGTTAAAATAGAGAGTGAAATAAAAAATCTTCAGCCCATGAAGATGGAGATCGCGAACCATAATTTTAGGATTGATTTCCAATTAATTATGACCATGGTGGATGGAAAAGTAATTAATTCCTTAACAAATTCCTCAAGTCAAGTGTGTTATATATGCAAATGTTCTCCCAAAAATATGAATAACTTGGATTTTATACAGACATTAGAAATAAACCAGGAGCAATTTAAGTTTAGGCTCTCTGTTCTCCATGGATGGATCAAATTTATGGAATGTGTACTGCACATTGCTTATAAACTAGACTTTGCCAAAAACAAAAGAGCGACTAAAGAAGAAAAATTATCTATTGAAACGAGAAAAAAACAAATTCAAAAATGATTTTGGGATGAAATTGGCCTTAAAATTGACAAAGTTATTCAAGGGGCAGGCACGTCAAATACAGGAAATGTCGCCAGACGCTTTTTTAAAAACGCTAAGAAATCTTCTGAAATAACAGGAGTTAATTTTGAATTAATACATAGATTTGCAATCATTCTTTCGGTAATTTCTAGCGGTCAAAATATACATTTCACTAAATTTGACAATTATCTACAAGACACTGCAAAACTATACATTAATCTATACCCCTGGTATAAAATGCCTCCTAGCGTCCACAAAGTTTTAGTACATGGGTCTATAATAGCCAAGTATGCAGTTCTTCCAGTAGGCGTTCTTTCAGAAGAGGCACAAGAGGCCCGAAATAAAGACTACAAGCGGTACAGGGAACATCATACTAGAAAATCTTCAAGAATAAAAACCAACTTAGATTTATTTAATATGCTAATGATATCTTCAGATCCTATAATTACATCCAAACGGAAACTTCCAAAATGTTCACCACACCAACTATCACCAGAAGCTGTATCCCTATTGGATTACCCAGAAATCGATTCCGAAAATGATGGCCACTGACTGCTGTCTATATAAATTAATAAAACACCGATTAATGTAATTTAAATTAAATAAAAATTGTAATCTGCACATTTGATGAATTTTCATTTAAAAATTTATGTCATAGCTTTTTTGTCCTAACTTCATCTGCAAAAATTGCCAAGAAAGCTTTTGTCTAAAATTAATATTAGAAAAATTACAGGGATTTTAATTTTTAATTATCAATATTTAACTTAAAATATCTCTGAAATGAGTGATTTTACGAATTTTCTTCAAATAATCAAATACCTTTCAAAATTATAAAATTATACGTAGGTACCTAAAGATTTTGAACATAAGCTGCATTCCAATGTTCTTGCCATCGATTATTTTATGATGTTGTCATCTACACGGTGTCTCCAAAAAACTGGTTATACCTACTCTTCTGGAATGCCTTTGAAGTGCTTTTTCACCGAGTTTTTGCAGAATCAAATTATCTTTTTTCGTTGCCGAGATACAAAGGGCTCAGAGGTTTTATGTGACACGCCTTGTATAAATACAGAAAGCCTATTATTTTTTATTTGATTGATTTTTAGTAGAAATAACATATATTTAACTTCGCTATGATATTTTTTCCCCAATATTTAAATGAAATTTTGCCGCAAATAATTTTGGCCGCCTAGTATCGAAAATGGGACCACTGTGCGGCGTGGCCGTGTGCATGGCATACGGCCCCGTTGGAAACAGAATAACCGAGATCGACCTTGACACGTTATTTGGACAGGGACAAAAAATCATAGTTATGGGAGATTTGAGCGTCAAACGTACAAACTGGAATGGTGACATGACAAATTCAAAATGTACTTAAAATAAATAATGACATGACGATAAGAGAAGGGTGATGCTACCAGACACCCCCACGCATTTCCCTGACAATAACAATGCTCCTTCGACTATTGATATAATATTAAACAAAAACGTATCCGAAGCTACTTTAGACAGCGACCACAATCCAATCTATACTATACTAAAGACTAAACTAACTTCAGCCGACTACTCCGGTGCGAACTGGGTTTAGAAATGTAATTAATACCAATATGGTTATTACACCTCGTATCGAGTCGGCAACGGATCTCGACGCGCAGGTGAATAAATTTTTCGAAACAATCAAGTCAGCACGGGACACAAACATCCCTAAAAAAGACATCAAACCGTTTCGGGATAAAATATCTGACGAATTACTCCAACTCATTAAAAAGAATAATGACGCCAGGAAAAAACGGCAAAGACTAACACTCGAAAACAAAGACATAAGACATTACACGGACAAAGCATACAACAATCTAGTAAGGGAGGTTAGGGCTACTGGCGCAAGACTTAATAAAACATGGGCACAAAAACTTGACAGTATTTCCCTGAAAGCAATAGCTTTGCCAAACCAATTCGAAAAAGTTCTGTTACGGTTCCATTTGGAATTTGTAAATTTAAACTATGATTTGATAATTTCGTCCTTTATTGGAGGTGGTATTGTGAGGCAAAGCACCTCGCTCTTTGTCATGTTTGGTTGCCTGCTTTCGGTATTTGCGATCGAGGTTTGTGCCCGTGCCTTCTTGAGTTCAAGTCGGCAGGGTTCCGAATTTGTTTGTGATTATCTTGTAGTTGAACCCATTATTTCCTTTCTCTCTGGCAATGTCTTCATACGCGTCTTCATATCTGTTGAGTTGATGCTTCAAATTCCTTTTGTATCGTTTATTTTAACCGCGTAACCCCGCAGTATTATGTGTCCTGTCGGCCCGGGAAACGGACGGCATTACCCACCCTAGAATCGGTGTCAGCTGTTTTGAAAAGGCCGGAATGTTAGCGGCACGCGTTGTGTTAGGTTATTTTGTTTTATATCGGTTGTTTATAAAAAAAATAATACTTATAATTTAAGATTGAATACTGTGTAGAATGCTGATGGTTTTCTCCGTATCTACGTCTATTCCTCTGTGTTCTGTGGTGTCTTTTCGGGTTTTGTGCTGATTCCCGCCTACATTTGACATTGACATCTGTCGCAAGTGGAAAATCGGTTGTTGGATTTCCGGGAAGGAGTTCTTTTCCTGCCACCTGCCGCCAACGCAAGTCGTCAAGTGTCCTGCCTGCGTTTTTCACCGTTTAGTTTCCGTTCTAAGGACCGCCTTTGTGGGATTTTTGGTGAAATATAAACGTATTAACTGTCTGCTGTTGCTACCTTGCCTTACATTACGTTATCTTACATCAGCAGGCGTTCGTCTTATACGGATTTTAAGGGCAAAGGATACTTGGTAAGTCCACCATTTTGTTGGGCCTGTGGCTTCGAATCTAACTGTTCGTTTCTTTTTATATTGTAGTACGTCCCATCAGCCGAAACCACTCTATGCTCGTACACTATTAATATCTTGATTATTGGATTTAACCCTGCACTCTTCCGATACATTAGAGAGGGAAAACCTTGACGCCTGTCTGCCATACGGGGAGATTGGGGAGATTAATATCGAAGATTTTGTATTGCACAGAAGCTACCACTTCTGTTTCACTTTAGGCCACCCAAAACCTACGTAAGTATGAATATGCCGAGTGATATAATGTGGTATTTACGTGACCCCTGCTTGGGTGCAGGGTCTTCTTCTTTTTCTCCGTCACCTTAGTTCTTCACGTGTTGCCTACATTGGCCGCGTCTCGCCCTTGGTTGTGGTGGTTTGGCGACCCCTTTTGAGTTGCTCGGAGTGCTGCCGGGGCTCTGCTGCTCCATTCTACAAGTTGGTAGGCGGAAGGTCCGATTGGTGGGAACCCATGATTGGCACCAGGAACTTCATTGAGACTGTCCATCTCTACACCCGAGCGGTATGATAAGGATAAGTTATGTGTACGTTTAATAGAAAATTACCGCTGTGAGTGCTTAACTACTGGGCCGTGCCAGTTAGCTTGTTTTCTCGGGTTGATCCTTTTTTTTTAATCTGTCCACTAGCGCTAGTAGCTTTTATCATTGTATGTATTTTAACTTGTGCGTTTACTTGTCATTCAACTCGTTTACTTGTCATTCAACTCACACGTTATTAACGTGTTTATTTACTTTCTCATTTTAAGTTACCGTTCTATATTAACTAGTGCGTTTGCTCGTCGTACAACTTAAACGTTACTAACGAGTTGTATTTGCTTCATTAATTAAAATCTCTCTATGGTCGAGGAAATTACTATTTCACTTATTATTATCACTGTAAGTGCGCCTCTGCATTTGATTTATTTTCCAAAAGTCATAATTTTAACTAACTATACTATGTCAAAGCTATTTAAGTAAATGTTATGAAATATTCGCCTTATCTGTCATAAGTGTGTCCCGATCAGCAAATGATATTCCATTTGTTATTGTAAACCTCTGCGTGATCACGAGCGGTAGATCTATAGGGCTAGGTGTCTACAGAGTACTCTAATTCCACTTATAACATTTAATTTAATTACATATCGATACACCTGTGTGTGACAGGCATTTTAGGATAACCAAGTTGGTTGATTTCATGTAAAGAGGTGCGTGTTCGGTGCACTAGTTAACGAATAATTAATACAGAGAATAGTGTTGAAGATTTCCGCTATCTTTTTTTTCTCTCTCCCTTATTGTTTATTTGCTAACCTGTCGAGTCGGTTACCGACCATCTTGTGGCTTTCTGGCTTAGGCCGCTTTAAGCCAGTGGCGCACTACCCTTATCACTTTCTTTTTTTTTATTTATTATTATTAATCGAACCCATAGGCCTTTTACATCCGGCCGGGCAATTGCTACGCTAGCAACTGATCTCGACAATTGGCAAATTAGTTTAAAATGCATATTGTAACAAATCATACGTAGGAGCGTAGCAGTTCATAATATCGAGTCAGGCAAAGAGAATATGTCGAAATCTTAGCTCTACCCCCTTACCGTTTAACTATACGAGTACATGAGAGAGTGACGGCTTTTACCAATCCTACTGAACTGAGGTTCTGAAATAAAAAAAATTCCGGGACCAGACCAAATTGGAAATAGGTTATTAAGGAACTTGCCGAGGGAGGGTATAATTAATGTACCTGACTCCGTGGAAGCCGTCATTACGCCTATACCCAAAAGTGGCAAGGACCTTAGTAACCCGGAAGTTATAGACCCATTAGTCTAGTCGATTCCACCGACAAAGTACTAGAGAAGATTATTGATAACAAACTTAAAGAGTGTCCCCACTCACCAAGCCATTCAACCAAAAAGAAAACACTTCTACTATAGTTCGATGTGGAGAAAGCATTCGACCGTGTATTGATTGCACGGTGGACTTGTGCATAAACTGAAAAATATGGATAATACCTAGCTCCCTCTAAAACGAAACGTTGGCGTAAATGGCAGATAAAAATCAACCCTGCTAAAAGCACCCTGGCGTCCTTCACCAAAAAATTTACCAATGTAACGGTGTTCACACCGTTAGTACTAAACAGAAAGGAAATAGTAGTACAAAATTAAACCAAATATCTGGGGAATAAGCTTGACAAGAAGTTACTCTTCACTCCACACATTGGTGACGTCGTTCGTAGGGCTAACGCACTCATCATCACCCTCTGCTGTGTATCACTAGTAAACTTAGCGCGGATAATAAACTGACACTTTACAAAACAATCGTAAGACCGATGATCACGTATGGGTGTGCAGTCTGGCACATTGCCGCTAAATCTGCCAAAAAACCTTTACAGATCATTCAAAACCGTGTTCTTAGAATAGCGCTTTGCCCTCCTTCTCGAACTAATTCGCCGGTCCTCCACGATCGGGCCCAACTAGAACTACTAGACAACTATATGAGCGCGACAGCTGAAAAATTCTACCATCCAAAATTCTCCCTTAACCACTGACATAACTGATACCCGCCATAGTGCTGACCGGAAGATCAAACATAGATTACTCTACCAGAACTTAGGAATCTTCTCTGAACCACCCTAACCAGTGGGCGTTCACTGGAAAAAGTGCAATATGTACATATGGTAAATACCAATGTAATAGCCAATACTAAAAAGCTACAATCCTTATCTAGCCTCACCACTTCGCTATGTAACGCGAAGTTAAACCGTATGTAGAGTTTTTACAGCTGCACGGAAAAACTTTAAACCAAAGCTTATGTAGCAACTTAGTACGTTCTCTTCGTTGACCACCAGGCGGGTATTAGGTCCTTCTGGATGGGATCCGCCATATCGTAGTCATTGATGGGGAAGGAAGAACGAAGGGCCATTCTAACGCGTCCAGCGCATGGCGCTAAGACAAAGAAAGTATGTGTATTGTAAATAATATATTATACCATACTAACTAAATCTATGTACCACAATGTATATTACAACAAAATCAATAAACTTGTTCATTCATTCATTCAAATCTAGTAGTATAGCAAAGGGTACTCCAGAGGAAGTGACGTCATAAGAAACTCAAATTCATTAATCAGAAACAGTAATCATTAAGGTAATCAAAAATTAAGGAATATCAATTTCCGGATCATTATTTATTAGCTAGCTTTGATGTGATTAGTCTTTTTACTAATTTCCCTATTAGAAAGTTAGAAAATGATCAGACTTTAGTAGAAAGGACAAAATTGAATATAGATGCAATATTAGAACTAACAACACTGTTTAAACCATTTATTTTCAACTAGGAAATTAATTTTGACAGCAGGAATTTGGAACGGCTATGGGGTTTCCTTTATCACCATTCAAAAGCAATTTATTCATGGACGATTTTGAACAAAATGAGTTGACTAGATATGTTCACCAACCTAATGTTTGGTGGAGATATGTAGATGACATATTTGTTATATGGGAACATGGAGTAGACGATTTAAATTCATTATTGAACTTTATAAACTCACAACAACCTTCTATTAAGTTTACCTTAGAAACGAAAATAATACTCAATTGGTACCTTTCTTAGATGTTTCTATACTGAAATCAGTTAGTATAGAAACTAGTGTCTATAGAAAACCAACGCATACTAATAGATATATCCATTTTAACTTTAAATCATAACATTAATTATTATAATATATATAATAATATAAATAATAAATTATAATTAATATTAAAAAGGGAGTAATTAAAAGTTTTTAAGACAGGGCTAAAACGATTATTTGTTCTATTAACAACAAATTTGAGGAGGAAATTAAACATATAAAAATGTCCTTGAGTAGAATAGTTATCCTATTGAATTTGTTGAGCATTTTTTTCAGAATTGCCAGCAAAATAACAATCTAATAGAATTAGAGCAATAAATCTGGTGGACCGACCAGTAAATTTAATTATCCTGGACTATCAGATAAGCTAAAACGTATAGGCAATCGTTTTAAAGTCAGAATAGTATTTAAAACCATGTAATGAGGTACAAAGTTTCATGTAGCCCATTTAACGTTCGTTTAAAAGAACAAAAAATTATATCAGGCAAAATCAAATTTCGAAGTCGAAAATATGTGAACACTCTTTTAATAACAATAATAGGAATTTGTGGGATAGGTCCAAACCAATTCTTAAAGAAGTAGGAAATAGACGAAAAATTAAAGAATCAGCATTTATTCTAGGAAATACGGACAACTGCGTGAATGGAATTCAATAAAATTTATTACCACTTATTCAAAGAGAAGCTAGTATAGATAATTAGATAGAACACAGGGTACAATATCAGACAGGTGGCTAGGTTACTGTTTCTGTTGTCATGGCATTTTAACCTGAAATTTATTAATCTGTCATTTCACTTTGACGTGACATGATATTTTAAAAAGGAGGAAGATTTATTCTCAAAATTATATCAGGCAAAATCAAATATCGAAGTCGAAAATATGTGAACACTATTTTAATAGCAATCATAGGATTTTGTGGGATAGGTCCAAACCAATTCTCAAAAAAGAAGTAGGAAATAGACGAAAAATTAAAGAATCTGCATTTATTCCCGAAAATACGGACAACTGTGAGAATGGAATTCAATAAAATATTATTGCCACTTATTCAAAGAGAAGTTAGTATAGATAATTAGAAATACAGACAACTGTGAAAATAGAATTCAATAAAATATTATTGCCACTTATATATGTTATATAATATATGTTATATATGTTCACCAACCTAATGTTTGGTGGAGATATGTAGATGACATATTTGTTATATGGGAACATGGAGTAGATGAGTTAAATTCATTATTAAATTTTATAAACTCACAAGAACCTTCTATTAAGTTTACCTTAGAAATTGAAAATAATAAACCTTTCTTAGATGCTTCTATACTGAAATCAGATAATATAGAAACTAGTGTCTATAGAAAACCAACACATACTAATAGATATCTCCATTTCAACTCCAATCATCATATTAGTGTTAAAAAAGGAGTAATTAAAAGTTTGTATGACAGGGCTAGAACGATTTGTTCTAATAACACAAAATTTGAGGAGGAAATTAAACATATAAAACATGTTCTTGAGAAGAATAGTTATCCTATTGAATTTGTTGAGCAAGTTTTTCAGGATTGCCAACAAAATAACAATGCTAATAGAATTAGAGAAATAAATCTGGTGGACCGACCAGTAAATTTAATAATTCCTTATATTCCTGGACTGTCAGATAAGCTAAAACGTATAGGCAATCGTTTTAATGTGAGAACAGTATTTAAAACCAAAAATACATTAAGATCGATGCTAGTTAAAACAAAACCATTTAATGAGTTACAAAGTTCAAAAAATTGCATTTATAAAATTCCTTGTGAATGTGGAAAGTTCTATGTTGGGGAGACTTGTAGGCTATTTAACGTTCGTTTAAAAGAACATAAAAATTATATCAGGCAAAATCAAATTTCGAAGTCAAAAATATGTGGGATTGTGGGATAGTTCCAAACCAATTCTAAAAGAAGTAGGAAATAGACGAAAAATTAAAGAATCTGCATTTATTCTAGGAAATACGGGCAACTGTGTTGCTGAATGTTCAGTGGAATTCAGTAAAATATTATTGCCACTTATTCAAAGAGAAGTTAGTATAGATAATTAGATAAAACACAGGGTACAATATCAGGCAGGTGGCTAGGCTATTGTTTCTGTTGTCATGACATTTTAACCTGAAATTTATTAATCTGTCACTTCACTTTGACGTGACATGATCTTTGAGAAAGGAGGAAGATTTATCCTCTGAAAGCTCAGAAAACAAATTTGTTGAAGTTATTTTTTGAGTTACACGTTTAAAGTTTCGTTCATTCAGTGTTAAGAATTTATGAATTTTCGAGGCAACTTGAAAAAGTTGTCTTTCAATCAGTTTGGTGGCGAAAAACCCAATTAAAAATTAAATGGATCTGTTTGCGCCACAAATAAATTTTAGAAAATAATTAGCATTTATTCTAGGAAATACGAACAACTGTGTGAATGGAATTCAATAAAATATTCTAAACTTGTTCATTCATTCAAATCTAGTAGTATGGCAAAGGGTACTCCAGAGCGGAAGTGACGTCATAAGAAACTCAAATTCATTAATCAGAAACAGTAATCATTTTTTAGAAAAAATTAAGGAATATCAATTTCCAGATCATTATATATTAACTAGCTTTGATGTGTCTTTTTACTAATTTCCCTGTTAGAAAGTTGGAAAATGATCAGACTTTAGTAGAAAGGACAAAATTGAATATAGATGCAATATTATAACTAACAACACTGTGTTAAAACCACTTATTTTGTAGATGACATATTTGTTATATGGGAACATGAGTAGACGATTTAAATTCATTATTGAACTTTATAAACTCACAAGAACCTTCTATTAAGTTTACCTTAGAAATCGAAAATAATAATCAATTAGGTACCTTTCTTAGATGTTTCTATACTGAAATCAGATAGTATAGAAACTAGTGTATAGAAAAACAACGCATACTAATAGATATCTAAGCCATTTATTCATGGACGATTTCGAACAAAATGAGTTGACTAGATATGTTCACCAACCTAATGTTTTCGCAGGGCGTCTGAGGAGATACAAGTCTAGTAACAACAGGAAACGAGACAACAAACTCTTTGAGCGATCAGAAAAGGGTTTCTACCGTGCTTTGAATTCTAGTGCCGATTCCACAAATGCGACTTACCCTACCAGAGAACAGGTCGACGGTTTCTGGAGAAATCAACTTGCCACACCAGGTCCATACAATGTCTGTGCAAGCTGGATCAGTGAAGAACGCGAGATGGGCTGGAACTATAGCCAGATGCAACACGACCAATTCACAACCGATGAGGTCTCCAATGTCATCAAGAATTCCCACAACTGGAAGGCACCAGGTCCAGATCATCTCCAAAAATACGGGATTAAGAAGTTGTGGTGCACGCATGAACAAATAACTACCTTAATTAATGAAGTCTTGCTCGATCCTCTGAAAATGCCATTGTTTCTTACACAGGGTGCAACCTACTTGTTACCAAAAGACCAGCGGAATACGGATAATCCTGCCAAGTACCGCCCAATAACCTGCTTGACTACGCTGTACAAGATAATCACATCTTGCCTTACGCAGCGAATATATGCTCACTGCGAGCGGAACACCATCATGGCAATGCAGCAGAAGGGCTGCGCGAAGGGCGCAATGGGATGCAAAGAGCAACTCATCATAGACTCTGTCATCTGCAACCAGGCTCATTCCAGGCAACGAAACCTCTACATGGCTTATGTGGACTACAAAAAAGCATTTGATTCCGTACCTCACGACTGGCTCACAGATATCTTAAAGCTGTACAAAATAGATCATCATACAGTTTCCTTTTTAGAACACGTTATGACAACCTGGCGCACTAAGATACAACTCAGAACCGCAAGCAGTAACATCGAGACCGACACAATCAACATCCGAAGAGGGATTTTCCAAGGAGATTTACTCAGTCCACTGTGGTTCTGCATGGCGATGAACCCTCTATCACACCGGTTGAACTCTACGAAATATGGCTTCGCTATCAAAAGCAACAGATCAGAAGCGTTCAAGTTGAATCACCTGTTATATATGGATGATTTAAAACTGATGGCCGCAACCAAGAACCAACTAACGCAAATGCTTAAAATTGTAGAGTTCTCCAGGGACATCGGAATGCAGTTTGGACTCGACAAGTGCCGCACCCTTAATATCGTCCGGGGAAAGCTCGAACAAGGCGCACACGAGATGCAGGACGGCCAGGAGATCGAAGCAATGAGCGTGGGAGATACATACAAGTACCTCGGGATGAAGCAAGCTCAAAGGATAGATCATCGAACAATGAAGACCGATTTAACTAATGAATTCATCAAGAGACTAAGACAAGTAGTGCGAACTGATCTTAACAGCAGGAATTTGTTTAAGGCCCTAAACACGTATGCGTGCTCTGTACTAAGCTATTCCTTCGGAATAGTGAATTGGACCAACACGGACATCAACAACTTGCAACGAAAAGTTAGGACACTACTGACAAAAGCTCATAAACATCATCCCCGTAGCGCCGTAGAAAGAACAACTCTGCCACGTCAACAAGGAGGAAGAGGATTGGCAGACTTCAGCAAGCAATTGGACCAACAAATATTAAATCTGCGTAATTATTTCCACAGACAGGCCAACAGCTCCACACTACATAAAGCTATATGCGGAGCAAACGTCTCAACACCGCTACGTCTGACGGAACACGAGCATCAAAATCACTACCGAACCGACAACGATAAACTACAGAGGTGGTTAGAGAAGCCGCTGCACGGGAGGCATCCTAATGAGGTTAACCAGGAACATGTCGACAAGTTAGCGTCGTACTATTGGCTGACCTCAGGACGAATGTTCCCCGAGACAGAAGGCTTCTTACTGGCCATACAAGATCAGGTTATACAAACTCGCAACTACCTAAAATTCATTGTAGGAGATGCATCGCTAGTGGATGACAGATGCAGATACGGGTGCCCAACTTCAGAAACAATCCAGCACATAACAGGAGGATGTCAGATGTTCGCATCAACGGAATATAAGGAACGGCACGATTCGGTTGCCAAGATCTTGCACCAGGAACTGGCGGAAAAGCTGCTGCTTGTGCAGACAGAGAGGGTTCCATATTACAACTACACACCTGAGCCTGTTCTTGAGAACAGCAACTACAAGATGTACTGGGATCGTACAGTTCTGACTGATCAACGAGTTGCCCATAACAGACCGGACCTTATAATAGTTGATAACATTTCTAGGAAGACAACTCTGATTGATGTGGCCATCCCGAACAACAACCTGCGTGTGAAGCAAGTCGAGAAGATCGCGAAGTACAGAGACTTAGAAGAACGAATTAGAAGGCAATGGGAAATGGAGAACGTCCAGACGATTCCAATCATCATGTCAACAACTGGTGTTATACCAAAAAGTTTGCTGAGAAACATCAAGAAGCTGAATCTAACTGATAGTCTTTACAGGTCCATGCAGAAAGCGGTACTACTTGCGACAGCCCGAACCGTCAGGAAATTCATGGGAATGCAGGATCGTCCAACAACATCAATGTCACCTAAGGCCCGATAACATGGCAAGGGTCTCGTCCGAGCCAGATCCTTTTGGTATCCGGGATGCCCGGGATCTGAGTGAATGTTCCCCGTAGAGGGAGTGCGAATGCCTTTTGGCTAAGTCGAGATAATAATAATAAAGCCATATGTTTCCAACAGGTTTACCACCCAATTACAGGAAACACTTACACCTAAAATAATAAACTTACATACCAAATTTATATTACAAGTGATATCAATATTAATAGATAGTAAGATATATAGTATGAATAAATACATATTAACAAATTTATAATTGCAACTCACTGGATGTCTATTCTGTTAAGAATTTTTCAGCTATGGCTCGAACGGAAGTACAATGCACATCACAATGGGAAGAGATCATATTAAAATTCTGACACATATAGCTTATTGGAGACTGGGAGGAAACATTTGTGCGTGCTGTATTTATATAAAATGTAGGTTTAGCTCTAGCCTCCAAGCGGGGAACATTAAAATTAACTTGACTAAGAAGATCAGGGCAGTTTATTCTATTGTTTAAGAGGTCATATAAGAAAACCACCGACTGAAAGTCTCTTCTACTACTAAGAGATGATTCCTGGTATCTTTGCAGAAGATAATCATGACTTACTCCTTTAGGTGGGTAAGCTCCGTCCTCTCGGAAAGCAAGATATTTTAAAAACCTTCTTTGGATACTTTCCAACCTCTTAATATGGTTATGATAGATTGGGTGCCAAACGAGTGAACAATATTCTAACCTTGATCTAATAAGCGAGTAGAAAAGCAACTTCATTGTTTTAACATTAGTAAAATGGCGGCTGTTTCTAATCACAAAGCCTAACATTTTTGAAGTGTGCGATATCAGTGTTTCCACCCGAGGCAAAAATGAGAACTTATGGTCAAATATAACTCCTAGATCTTTCATTTCAGTTGTTCTTTCCAATTTAACACCATCCATGTTGTAGTCATAGTAAAGAGGGTTTTTCTTTTTTGAGAACGATATTACCTTACATTTTGAGTTATTGAGTTTCAGTCGGTTAGGTAGACACCAGTGAGTAATTCTCAGTAATTCGTTTTGAAGGGACTCACAATCAGCCACCGTGTTAACCACATTATAAATTTTTATATCATCTGCATACATCAATCTGGGGCAATCAATATAATCTAGAATATCATTAATAAATAGTAAAAATAGTAGGGGCCCCAGATTTGAGCCTTGTGGTACACCAGAGGTAGAAGGAAACAAAAAGGATTTGGATCCTTCCACCTCAACGAATTGTTTTCGGTCCAAAAGATATGATCTAACAAGGCTAATGACACTGTCATGGACTCCAAATTGCTGTAATTTATTCAACAACACATAATGATCTACTAATCAGTAACGCGGGAACGGTCTCAAGTGTGGCGCAAGGCCGCTAGTCCGCAACGTGGGAGCTACTTTGCATGGCCACAACTGAATTCCGGCACCTCCTAGAGGAAATCAGAGTTTTTCACCGCAATTTAAGCGAGGACCCAGTTTCCAGGCGAGGAGCAGCAGCTACGCAAAGAAGACAAAACCAGGTAGATTCATTCAAAGACGAGTTAATAAAAATTAAAAGTAGATTTAATTTAGTTAAAGTTGAGGAAAAGGATATTGTAGAAGCTAAGGGTTATATTGAATCTATAAACAAGTATTTTAATATCTTAAATAAGCTTTTGCAAGAAAGAATTATAATAATTAGTCAACAAGCAAGCAAAGTCCAGCAGGACGACAATTTAGATAGTTTCAGTAGTTCAGATTCAGAAAATTGTCACAACATACCTTTGAGAGTCACTAAAATGGATTTTGATTTTAAAACAGCAACTCAACTCTTAACAGAATTTTCGGGGGAAGCCGACAAAGTTATTGATTTTTTAGACACTGCAGAATATTATCATGATTCCCTTAAGGACGAAACTAACAAAAATTCATTACTCCAATTTATTTTGAAAACCAAACTAAAAGGTAAAGCAGAAAATTCTATTATAACTACACCTAAAAATTTCACAGAACTTAAGACCTACCTCACTGATCGATTTAAGCCACGAAAAACTTTAGCATCAACTCAATCCGAACTAAGTAAAACCAAACAAGCAGAAAAATGTATCTCAATTTATGCCTCCGAAATAGAATCTCTCATTAGTGATTTAAACATAGTTAGTCTGAACTCTCAAAGTAGCAGTGCCCGAGAGCCAATAATTCAACTAAACGATCAACATGCTCTTAATTGTTTCAAAGCAGGTTTGAATAGGGAAATAAAAACAGTCGTGTTGGCCTCTAGACCCCAAAGTTTCACTGAAGCTGTGGAAATCGCCCTAGATGCAGAATGTTCTCAAAGTCCTTCGCAAAATACCGTTTACCGTTTAAATCGACAATATAACATAAGGGGAAGAAATAATAGGTACTCAGGAAATTTTAGAGGAAATTATCGCGGACATGGACAGAACCAGTTTAGAGGACAAAGCAGCGTACCTAGCGGTTCGTACAATGGTAACATAGGTCGCGGCAGAAGTAATTTTAGAGGTAATTTCAATCACTCTTATCGCGGAAATCGTAATTTCAGATACAACAGGTATAGGGGAAATCAAAATATTCGCTTTATTGAAAGGAACGATTCAAATCCGGGAAACGAGCTGAGCCAACTTCCACTGAATCAGTCGGCAACAGTAGGAGAGTTGGTCACCCGAAACTAATTTGCATAACCACAAATAATTCAAACTATGTGAATATTTACTGTGAAATGACAGGTAAAATCACATCTTTCTTAATAGACTCAGGAGCCGATGTAAGTCTTTGCAAAGTTGGCATAGTAAACAAATCACAAAAATATTTCCCTGGAGAAAAATGCGAAATAGGTGGTATAACTCCTCACAAACTTTACACTTTAGGTCTCACTGCAACAAATTTAGTCGTAAGAAACAAAGTTTTCTCACAAGAATTTCATTTGATAGACGATAACTTTCCTATTCTTACAGATGGCATAATAGGTAGAGATTTTTTGATAAATTATACGTGTTTTATTGACTATCTTACTTGGTCATTCACTATACATACGAATCATACTCAAATAACACTCCCCATGAAAACAAAATTACCGCTCGTCGACAAAATAACTATCCCAGCGCGAACCAAATTAATCCAAGCCGTAAATAAACACATTAGCGAAGATAGTATAATTCTTAATAAAGAAATAACCCCAGGTGTATTTTTAAGTAACACTCTAGTACCTAGTAAGGGCATCCCTCATGTTTTCTTGGTAAACACAACCAGTGAAGATGTAATTATCGATAATAATTTTAGCGTAGATATGGAACCCATTGCAAATTATGAATTATGTGTTATTACTGACACAAGTAGTGCGCAAGACGTTGCGCACAGATCAGCAAAACTGCTTAATAACATACGATTACAAGGTGAGGACAATAAGGCTAACAAAACTATTCTAGATATTTGCATGAATTATAACGACATATCTTAATTGGAAGGTGATAAACTTCCGGCAAACAATTTCTACAAACAAAAAATTTCAGCTTGATGAAAATCCAGTTTTTATAAAAAAATTACAGATTGCCCCATTCCCAGAAGGAAGAAATAAAAAATCAAGTTTCACAGTTATTACGCAATGATAGTAGAGATACTAAGAGAGCACCAGACCAGACTTGTCGAAACCTGTCTGGTCTGGTACTCTCCTAGGTTTTGCCCGTCTCCCCACTCTCTCCCCACTCCTATTGAAACAGCTATATAGGAGAGGTTCAACTAAGATCTCATCAGACACGCAGATCATTTACAACATGTCCTTCTTAAATAGTTTAAACAATTTGCTGGTGAAAAATCTGGTGAATGTTCGAGATTTGGAAGTAAATAAAAAATTTGAGATCCAGTGTTTTAAGAGAATAAATACCAAGTTTGGGGAAAAGGTAGTGGTGGAATTTGCCGACTTCAAGACCATCCTGCCTCAGCGTTTTACGGAGCAATTAACTCAAGAGCGAATTGACGAATTGAATGGTGACAAAAGGTATTTTTTAACAAGCTTGGGGCCCGTCGGCAAGACTACAAATATTATATTTTCTGAAGCATGAGCGAGAGACTGCGGCGATATATGGAGGCACTCGAAGAGCTGAGACGCTTGATTATTATGTATGAACTAACTAAAAAGTTTAGAAATGTAAAGTTGTGAAAATAAAAAATATTATTTGTTTGTGTGTTTTTTATTTCCCTATATAAGAGGGTGTGATTGAATAAACCTGTGTCAATCCAATGCTGGTTGTTAAAGGGGGTGGAGTGTTGAACACATTAATTGACAAATTACCGATCGAGTTACATTTTCCGGGATACCAGTATTGTGGCCCTGGTACTAAATTAGAAAAACGTCTTTCTAGGGGTGATACTGGCATAAACAAGTTGGATGAATCTTGCTTAATTCATGATGTTGCATACAGTAAAAACAAATCATTAGAAGAACGACGCAAGGCAGATTGTGAACTGGAAAATCGGGCTTGGGATAGAGTCAAATCAAGAGACGCCAAATTTGGTGAGAAAACAGCTGCCTGGTTCGTTACGAGTGCAATGAAAGTTAAAAGGAAATTGGGTATGGCTATGAAACGCCCATTTTCGTTTAGAAGAGATATTGTAAAGAAGGTTGAAAAAGCCCTAAAGAAATCTTTTACTAACAATGAGTTGAATGATCTAAAAAAATTGAAAAAATCATCGTTAGCAGCCGTGAGAGCAGCACGCGTGCACATAAAAAAAGCGGGTGGAAAAAGTAAACTAAGAATACCTAGAATTATTCCCTTTGAAGAAAAGAAAGGAGGTTTTCTCCCGCTTCTGCCTATACTGGCTGCTTTAGGGGCCCTTGGTTCTATAGCCGGAGGGGCTAGCAGTATAGCCAAAACAATAATTGACGTAAATAATACAAAAAAGCTGATGGAGAATGGAAAGCAATCTATGAAGATCGTCGGTTCTGGACTCTATTTGCGGAAAAATAAACGTGGGTTCGGTCTTTTTTAAAGAAAAAAAACTATTGAAGCCGCCCAACAGACCTTTATCCAACCTAGATTTACTTAAATATGCCGATGGAATTCCTTACTTTAGAGGTGTGTATATGAGAGATACACTACCTAAAAAACCGAGAAAAAATGAGTCGGCCATTTTAAATTTGGATGTGCAGAGGAACTCCGGGTCTCATTGGGTGGCATATCGCAAGAGAGGAAGAAAATGCGAGTATTTCGACAGCTTTGGCAACCTGAAACCGCCAAAAGAACTCATCAGATATTTGGGAAATGAGGTTGAAGTTGAATATAACAACAATTCTTATCAAAACTATAACGAGATGAACTGTGGTCATTTGTGTCTAAGCTTCCTAAGAAACTAAATAAAATTTCAAAATATGAAGTGTGTTTAATTTGTTCCCAAAAGTCGCCGAAAATATTCTGAATACCAATTAGACAATAACAATAACAGTTTTCAAGTTTTTCTATAAAAGGGGTAGTTGAGGAGAGAATTCATCAATTATGTCGCTGTTGTTCACACTACACGGATTTACTTCCACACTGTCTATTGACTTTAATATTCCTATACATTTAGAATCAGATTTTGAGTATGGTTTGGCCCTGCTAGGATTTCACACATATAACAGTATACCCAATATAGATGTTGGTGTCAACAAATTTTATTATATAAATGCTGATGGGTATCGCAAATGTTTAGTAATCCCCACAGGCTCGTACGAAATTGAGGCCCTAGAAAAGTACATAGTTGGCGCTTTAAGAAAGGAGGAGTCTGATCAGAAAAATCCAATTTCAATAAAAGCCAATAACAGTACTTTAAAGTGTGAAATTTACAGTGATAAATATACAGTAGATTTTCTACCAACAGACTCTATTGCTCATGTGTTAGGATTTTCTCCTAGTCTATTAGAGTCTGGACAATTACATACTTCTGATATATCTGTAAATATCGTGAAGGTCAGAACTATACATATAGATTGTAACGTAACATCTGGAGCATACTATAAAAATCAACCAACTCATACGATTTACGAGTTTGCAGTTAGCAGCGATCCTGGTTACGCTATAGACGAGTCTCCGAAAAATCTGGTGTACATGCCAGTTGCAAAGCGTGAGATTAATAATTTGACTGTAAATATTCTCGATCAGAACTCTCAACCTGTAAATTTTAGAGGTGAGGAAATAATTGTACGGTTGGAGTTGAAGCGTGTATGAAATTTTTGTGAAAATGGTTTTGGTTTTTGATGACAGATATCAACCGTATAAAAGGCAATCACAATGCTCCAAAAATTCACTAACAAATATTTCACCGAAGAGTGCAGATCGTCTCTCGTTGGAAAATCAAGAATTTTTGAAAGCACTTGGCTATGTCCCTAACACCTCAAGTGTTTAATGTGCATCGCACCCCAACCTATGATGAATCTATTCAACGTTTAGAGAAGCGCACCTATTACCCATTTGTAAAGTCATTTAGGAATAATGATACTGTGGAAATAACCATTAATCAGGGTGATGCATGGTTGTTGATGTACGATGCGTAGATTTTTGTCAAAGGTACAGTGGCTAAGAAAACCGGTGCTGGACAATGCAAACTAGCCAACAACGGTGCCGCATTTCTATTCGATTCAATTTCTTATGAACTAAATGGCAAGGAAGTAGAAGTAGTGAGAAACCCCGGAATTGTGAGTACGATCAGATCGTATCTTTGCTATACTGCTAATGACGAAAAATGCATGTCAACAGCAAGCTGGGTTGGGGTTAATAAATCTTTTGCTGTTAACAATGATGGAACATTCAATGTAAGAATACCGCTAAAACATCTGTTTGGAATATTCAACGATTATCAGATGGCAATTTGTGGTAAACAAACAGTGAGACTAATACGAGCTCGAAATGATAACAATGCCTTATTACTAACCCAAGACGCTGCAAGACCAGATCCTGCCATAACTGCAGAAATAACAATTTCCAACATTGAATTAAAGGTTAAACATATTCAGCCGAATGATATCATTAGATTGGATCTGCTTAAATCTATAAAAATTGATCGTCCAATTATAATGGCGTTCCGCAAATGGGAGCTACATGAATTGCCAAATCTTACTGTAAACTCCCAAAGAGAAATATGGGCCGTAAAATCGTCAGCAGCCGCGTCAACTCCTCGGTACGTCATAGTTGGATTTCAGACTGATCGCAATGATAATTCTAAAAAAAATCCCACGTCATTTGATCACATAGATGCGACTGATGTAAGATTAATTGTAAACGGTGAATATTTTCCATTCGAACGTCAGAGATTGAATTTTGCTCCTAACGACTTTTTGGAGGCCTATCACAACTATGTGGAATTTTATCCGAGTTACATGAATGCAATGGAGAGTCGCCCGCTACTTAGCTATGCAGATTACAAAAATAATGCAACCCTGTTTGTAATTGACTGTTCTCGCCGGAATGAATCTATAAAAATAAACACAGTTGATGTTAAGTTGGACATAGAAAATAGTGATGGATTTCCTGATAGAACTCGAGCCTACTGCATAATTGTGCATGACTGTACCATGGAGTATTTACCTTTAAGTGAAACTGTACGAGATTTAATGTAGATCCGTATATATAAAAGAACATTTACTGATACATTTCAGTTATAATCAAGATGTTGCTGAGTTTGGGTCACATTATTTTGTTCTCATTAATAAATAATGTGTTCTATATTTACAACCCTGAAGATGCTAAGGTATCTATTTGCGAACAGGATAAAAGATGTTTCCCGTTTAAAACGGTAGTTGAAAAAATTTCGGTAGCAAGACTGCCTAAAAATGCTACTCAGTTTAAACTTCGAGCAGTATTCCAAAATCATACGATTGCTGAAAGTGTGTGGAGGGAGGTCCCACCTTCCACCACGCCCACAATGGCCACACCCAGAGACCTCAGTCAAGAACAACATATAAAAGACCTCGCTTTCGTGCCACTAATTTACTACATTACTATATGTTCTTCATTGCTAGTAGCAAAATTATTTATTGAAATAGTTGTAGAAAATAAATATTCTTAATCGAAAAACTGTTTATTATTTACATCCCGATAGGTATATATGCATCAAGCATACGCTATCTTATTAGATGTATACAAGATGCGTATCGAATCACATCAACTATCTCTACCAATCGAAAATCTAGATTTTGCTCGAAGTGAGAAATCTAAACATGGCGTACTCTTACCAAATTCAATTAGAGCAATATTTTGCGGTCCTAGCGGTTGTGGTAAAACAAACAGTCTGCTTAGTTTAATATTCAACGAGAATGGCTTAAAATTTAAGAACATCTACCTTTACAGTAAATCTCTATACCAACCTAAATATCAGTTACTACAAGACGTGCTTAAAGAAGCAAAATGTGTTGGATATTTTCCATTTAGCTCAAACGATGACGTCATTGCACCAACAGAGGCTAGAGAAAATTCAATTTTTATTTTCGATGATGTGGCTTGTGGGACACAGGAAAAAATTAGAGAATATTACTCCATGGGTCGTCATAAAAATATAGATGCTGCATATCTCTGCCAGACATATTCAAAAATACCTAAGCAATTAATACGAGACAATTGTAATGTAATCGTTTTGTTTAAACAAGATGAGGTAAACCTTAGACATATTTATGAAGAGCACGTATCACCAGACATCTCATACGGTGATTTCAAGAATCTCTGCTCGCTTTGTTGGAATGATAATTTTGGAACTCTAGTTATTGTTAAAGATTTCAATATGAATGAGGGACGCTATAGAATAGGTTTTGATAGGTATATAAAGTTATGAGAAGCACAATACGCTTATTATTAATCGAGATGTCGATGCAAGAACAGATTCAAGAAGCGCAGCGCGCAAAGAAAATCAGTGAACTAGCTCGAACGATTAGAAAAAAATACACCGCCTTAAAAATAGGGAAATTTGATGAGAATGAAACTTTACAAAAAATTTTCAAACCTGTGACAAGCTCTCTAGCAAATTTACAAGTTAAGCAAGAATTAAAACCGGAAGTAAAACCGAAAGTTGAACCAAAAGTTGAATCATTTATGGAAAAGTGGCGCGAGTCGTTGAAAAGTCCAATTGCACTTTTAGGAGAAATGAATGAAACGTTAAATGATGTTGAGAAAGGAATTGACAAAGTGTACAGGCATTTTGATACTGTGTATCCTAAAGTATCTATACCATGTATAACAGACTTTATGGCTAATTCACTTAAAATCGATAGGACATATGGTCCTAAGTATGACGAAACTAAATCAGTATGGATGCTAGGAAATAAATATATCGATTTTGAAAAAACGTCTGGTGATATAATCATCAACAATAGCCGATTCGCGGGAACTGATGGTCTCTACCAGCTAATTTTCTATAATAATCCAGAAGGTACTGATGATGATTTGAAAAGTTACAGAGATATTTTAAATCTCACTGGTGCTCATCTTACTTCAAACGGACGATTAAAACATAGCTACAAAAATAAGTATTCTAATATTATTAAACCTCTTATGAAGGGCCCGGTGGCTACCTCCACACCTGTAAAGGGTTCTGGCATGCATCTTAAGTATAACACAAAACCTGTGGAATATGTTTACTGGGATGATCCTAATGAACTTGTGGACAGGTTAAGGTTATTAATAGCATCAAAAGATGCCGGAAATACTTCCCACGAAAACGAAATAACAGCAATAATCAATGAATTGAAAGAAGCAAAAATTATTCTCTAACGTTATTTATAAGATGCCTTTAAACAAGTTCGGACGTGTTTCAAGGACTATTCCTTACTCGTTGAATGACGGGGATTATGATTTGAAAACCCGCAGACTGTGCAACGTTAATTATCCGATTAGCAGCAATGATGTTGTGACAAAGCAATATGTTGACAAACAAATGAATGAGGCATTCAAAACTTTTAACGTCACGCTCGAACAACATGATGTTAATATTGAGAGTAGCGTGAAAGACGCTTTGGAGAAAGAGATCGATGAAATAAGAAAATTTGTTAAAATTGTTGAAGAATGTTATTTAAAAATGGTTGGTGAACAGTCCGGGCCAAATCCCAAATTATTAGACAGATTTGTCCCTATAGATCATTCAAGTTAGTTAAAAGATGTCCTTAAACAAGTTCGGACGTGCCTCGAAATCAAGGAGCAGGTCTTGCCCACCTGTTTACACATTAAATTTGACTCTAGAAGGAAACTATGATTGTAGCAACCGCAGACTGAGCAACGTTAATCACCCGATCGATGAAAGCGATGCCAGCACAAAACAATATGTCGATGAGGGGGTCATTCATACATTACAATATTTTTACACAAATCTTAAACAGCATTCTGATGAATGCGATCTTCATATTCGCAACACAATGATAGACAATTTCCAAGATAAGATCGATGAATTGAGAGAGTTGGTTAAAACTATGGAAGATTATTATTTAAAAATAACTGGTAAGAGCATGCAATCCTTACTATCTCAGACTTGCAGAGATCCTTGAGGGTGGAGCAGTCATGCATAGTAAAGAAAAAATTCAAGTAGTTAAGGAATTACATAAACCAGCGCGAAAAAATTATCCACGTCGTCGAACTATCATTAAAGGTTTAGACGATTTGTGGCAAGCTGATCTTGCGCAGTTAGATCAGTACGCTAGTCACAATAATGGCTTCAAATTCATACTGGTTGTAATCGATTGCTTCTCTAAATTTGTTTGGTGCAGACCGCTCAAATCCAAGTCTGCCGAAGATGTTACCAACGCCTTTGCTGATATCCTATCGGGAACTCGAAAGCCTCGCAACCTTCAAACTGATCAGGGCAAAGAGTTTTATAACTCTAGATTTCAAAATTTGATGCGAAAATTCAAAATTAGTCATTACAGCACTTTTAGCATCACGAAAGCCGCCATGGCCGAGAGAGTAATACGAACTCTAAAAGAGCGATTATTTAAGTATTTTAGTCTAAATGGTAAATTTAAATGGGATGATTATTTGCCTACGCTAGTTGCCGAGTATAATAACAGAAAGCATAGAGTGATTCAGATGAAACCCAACCAAGTTAATAAAAGTAACGAACAATATCTGCTTAAAAAAGTGTATAGTCACGTGAAGATTTTCAGAGGTAGTAAATTGAAGGTTGGAGATATTGTGAGAATAAGTAAAGTGAAACACGTATTTGCCAAAGGATATATGCCTAGTTGGAGTACAGAATTGTTTAAAATAAGCAAAGTACAAATTACCAACCCGCCTACATATCTTCTAGAGGATTTAAATGGAAGTCCTATAAAGGGCGGGTTTTACCGCGAAGAATTGCAAAAAACTGAACATCCCGATGTCTACCTGGTTGAAAAGATTCTTCGTAGAAAGAGGGGGAAGGTGCTAGTACGATGGTTGGGCTTTGATAAAGACCATGACTCGTGGATCTCTGAGTCAAACGTCGTGTAGAGCTTCAAGTGTTAAGATGGTTGACAGCGGCTATGAAACCGATGGTAGCGACCATGAAGAAGTAAACAATGTAAGCGAAGATTCTCTGCTTCTATCATCATGCTTCACATTACCTACATATATTATTAATAATGGTTTGAGCATTATGAGATATTTCAAACCCCAAGTTAATATCCGATCAACAGTGCGACGAAATGTGATTTCGCTGGACTATTTGGAGTGGAAAGAATTAGTGAATAATTTAAACAACTTTACCAACAACCTGGGTACCCCGATGTTCATCAGATTTGACGATATATTGTTAAGAACCATGTTGACTGCAGATGGAAATCAACGAGTGTTGCTTGCAAAATATGGTGTTAGCCAATGGTTTTCCATAGCAGAGGTTTTCGAGCTACTAAATATCGCACCATATGTGACTTTAAGGATGAGCTTTTTGATTAATTTTGAATTGTATGATTTTTACCTTAATTTTTTAGATAAGGTCAATGAATTATTAGTACGTAGTAACTATGCCATAAATGTAATGGAAATTGTATTTTTAATGTGCAATGCGGTATGTAGCATGGAAACATATTGCATTTTTGAACTGTACTCTTATTATAATCAATTTTTGTTAGCAGACTTTTATAGAAGAAGGTTGGAATAAAGCACTGATTAAAAAATATGACTTTTATTTTACAATATTTTTATTTTACAACATTTTTATTCCGGGCCAATCCTGGGATTTCTTATGATCATCGACGGCTGATTGTTGATATGTCGGTAATACTCTTCCCAATTGATTTCAGGCACATGTCCCAACTGTCGCCGACACTTCACCAGATGATTCTGCAGTCGACTTCTCCGTACCATGTGGCTGGCAATGTAGGGGCAGGGCACCATGTCTGATTCGATCTGAATGGTCTGGTTGTACATGTTGCTGCGAACTCTTGTTACAAGTTTTCAGACTGCAGAATGAGCTCGATGTCTCGGTTATATATACAAACTGGGCGGTGGGACGTCAGGGGTGGGGGGGGCTACAAGAGAATGAAACACTATTTGTAAAATATATTTTTTATTCAGCCATTGAAACACTATCAACTAAATATCGCTTATCGTCAAATGGATTTAAACCAATCTTAGATTGACTTATGCTAAAGACGTTATGAGAAAACGATCGTATAGATCGTTGATTTACAATTTTCTCTGTCTTATCGAATAAACAATCGAAATAATCTTGATACGTTATCTGCTTCGCTACAACACTACCTCTACCACCTTTGGAGTTTTTAACACACAAATTTTTTCCTTGAACCTTATAAGTATACATTTTAGATCTAAGTCCAACAAAATGTGTTAAAATACGACCATTTAATTCGTCCTTCATCAGTCCTGGCACCTTCTTATTTACAAGCGGAATTCCATATTGATTATCTGCAGGATAGTCACTAGTGTCAAACCGATGAATATGATTCTTAATTACATCCTCGAACATGTCCTCACAGCGGATTTCGTAAACTAAACTATCAGTATCAGTATATAATAATAAGCAGTTAGTTGGTGAAAATGTTTTCAACATAAAGTCATAGTGAAATTCGTAAACACAGGTTTTTGATATGTCCAGAATAGACATCCCAACGTACAGCGGTGGCTTACCTGGCTTACCCCACCTCGAATTGCCCTCTCGAAAAACATTAAGATGTCACTATCTTGGAAGGTTTCTAATTTACATTTCGTATATCGAAGCATGCAATCCCAACTGAATCCAGGCAAAGTATAGTACCAGGCAGGATCTAAACCGTAATTTTGAAGACAAGTCGTTCTAAAGTGTTCAAATATATCTGTGAGCAAGAGCACGTCAGTCTTTAAGTACAGATCTAAATACTCACCCAAGGTTTTTACACCAAACCTCTCCCAAATTAATTGCGCATGTCCGTAATCCTTCTCGTTAATATTAGTGTCATTTAATTTGTTATAAAAATGTTGAATCGATGGTAATGCGGTTTCTTCCAATTTTTCCAGAGAATCGATATAATCATAACAAAAAACCCCTTTCCTAGTTAACAAGTCAAAATTTTCGGAAGACAATCGAAATTCATTTCTAGTGTTTTCGAAACTATTTAGAGATGATGCGAGTTTGTCGAGAGGAAAGGCCAAGAACTTGAAAGAATCGATGAACCGAAATTTAATATTTGTTTCATTATCGAATACTGTAAAGCTTATATATTTTTCATTATTAACAGGAAGTAGGTTGACATGATTCCGTTTGGCAAGTTCTCGTATTATAAAGTGGCTGTCATACCCACTAAGATTGTGGAAAATGATGGGAACTACAAACGAGTTTTTATAATTTAAGTTGCACGCTTGATGTGCATAACCTCGAAACATCGATGACAGGTGACAGTGGTCACGTACAATTATGTCGTTAACATTGAATTTTTTCTCGCAAATGTGACAATTAGGGGTGGCATCTTTAAGACTTATGGCTTCATCCATAGGTTCAACAAGATTCAATTTGGATGATATAAACTTAGCAATTTCCTCTATTTGATTGGCAAACCATATCATACAGTCTCCCCCGCGATAAGCTTTGTAGAAAGAGAGCGAGTTGTCAAAAGACCACTTGAAATAATAACCGGCACTGAATGCTTCGTGTCTTTGATATTTAACAGTTTTTAGGCTAGCATCAGAATCTCCGCAGGGTTTTAGCATTGCTTCAAAGTCAGCATACAGGGTGAATGGGTTGCGTTCTTTATTAACAAAATTTTTAAATTCGATAAACTTCTCTTTGGGAAACTCGATTTTACAATTATTTATTTGCTCGCAATAAACTGTATGCTCTTCTAACTTATCTTGCGATGAAAAGTAATTTAAACATCTCTCGCATATAAATTTTCTACCGTTATGTTTACTAGACTGTTTCGAAATCAGTCTAGATAAATCTTTAATCCAACAATAATGGTATTTTATATCAACGTGCGCATCGTCGACAGACGGTGCTTCAAAGTCGCTAGTTTTCAAAAAATAATGACTTTGAATTAGAAGTAAATTCACATGTCTATCCATTTTATTTTTAGTTAGTCGAGCTGGAGAGGTGATAAATTGACGTGGAGTCTCACTTACCAACTCCAAAATATACACATTTATAGAAATTTCATTTAATTTTTCGAATTTCGATATTTGAGATAATTGCATTGGTAGGTCTATATCATCTAATTTAAATTTCAGCCTGTAGTGAGGATATGAATTAACCCGATCAATATGCTTTTGAGAGGGGTAAAGAGCGGCAATAACACTCCAAAAGAAGCATGCTTCATCACTATTTTTTACATTGACACATGCTTGTTTTTTGGAAATTTCAACGGGGAGTGGCAGATATGAAGCACCGTTTCCTATCTCAACTTTATTTATACTGATGACTAAACTCAAAATTTTGCGTAACGCCCACCCCGATCCATTGTCATGAAAATCTTCAAGCTTCTTTATAATCCTATCCTTTATATTATCTGTAAACCACAACTTTAAATCACTCCCCTGGTCAATTATAGCATTTTTTGTGTTGAAGCATTTGTTGTCACTTATGACTGTATCTTTAGACATTTTAACAAATTCACCATTAAAAACGGCATTTACCTTAACAATGTGAAAAGCATTTAAAGTTCTAGTTATGCGACTCTTAAAAAGAATAAATGCATCGTCAAAAAACTGGAATAAATCGATGTGCCCCATATTTACTATAACACCTGTGCGAAGACGACTCTGGAACGCTGCTTGAACGTCCACCCATTTGACTCGATGACTTCTATTGAGGTGTTGCTTACCAGATCCAGTTTTGCATAATGTTTTGAAGTATAATTGAAGTCTTTTGAGATGTTGCAGATTGGCATGCAACTTTGACAAAGTGCCTTGGTGAAAATGACATCGGAGTGCTGAGGAATGCTGTCTCACCGACAATTGCAACTTTTGCTGCCAACGTTGTAATACTTGTGGAAGTGTAGGTCTGTCACTTTCATTAAGTATGTTAAACACCTTCTCATATGCCTTTACAGTTTTGTCGCTCTCTGTAGCTATTTCATTACCATCGATCATCTTCGAAGCAATGAGTAGAGCAGTGTGCTAGAAATAGGCAGAGTTCCTACCTATATAGGGTAAGAGCGTCGAAGGATGGTCCCCTCTCCAAAATTTTAGTATGAAAACAGGATCTGAGAAAAGGTTTTTTTTTTGCTCCCTTTTTTATTTTAACATTTTACCATTTTCTACAAACATTAATTTCACGAAGCACGTCTTTCCTGCAGCGGGAAAGTTTTTAAATTGACTTTTTTTCATAATCATTCTTTTCTGCTGGAAATGAAACAGCATAATAACTTTACATTTTTATTTACATTTTCACAAAAACTAAATTATTTACATCGTCTTATAAATTCCGAAAAAAACATTAGTTCTACCCTCGGGCAGTGAAATGCTTTTCCAGGCCTCGTGATGTGTCGCTCACATTGGTTTGCACGCACTCGCTCGTAGAACCTCTGCTGCTTCCGAACAAGGACGTCGAACTTGGGGCAGCCTAGATCCTCGATATTGTAAGATAAATGGGCATACCCCGCGGCCTGCAGCAGATTCCTTTCAACTTGTCCTCCCTTGTAAGCTATAAGTTCATCGCCAGCGGACTCCCCCAGACGCCGAATCTCTTCTAACGCACTTTCCTGGGCTTCATCCGTTGCACAATCTTCAAACTTCAAGCCGTGCAAGTTCATCGTTAACCAACGAGCAGTGCATGCATCCTTAGAAGATAGGCTGCGGTAGTTTCCCACACGATAATACCTGGATGTCACTTCCCTCGATTTCATATCGTATATCGACATTTCTTTTATAACGAACTTTCCACTAACTTGAAAGCCATCAGCGTCGATGATATACCTGATGTTAGACATTACGATTTGCAGAAAACTAAAGATTTGTAGAAACTATCACTGAAAGCAAAGATATGACTCTTATATTCCAATACTTCTTACTATGCGGAAAGAAGGGATGTGGGCGGTACCATGTAGGAGGGCACTGATGGGGCGGGGTTGGTGGGGACTTTCGGTAATCTGACAACGTTGCCTCCGGTGGGCGGGTCTCCCTAACGTTCAGGAAAAATCTACCAAACTGGCAACACTGTTCCGATATACACACGATGCGTGGCGCGTTTCCTCTTCAGTTCACCCGTGTTTCACAGTCGTGTTCCGAGCCGCTTTTACTCAGTTCACCCGTGTTCCGAACCGCTTTTACTCAGTTCACCTGTGCTTCGTCGCTTTGAACAGTATGGAATCATCAAAAATTAAAATTCTAAGTGATTGCCGTTTGGTAGCTGTAAGTTTTTTAATTTAATTTCTCATTCGATTCTCATTGAACCCATTTACTTGTAGCCAACTCGGAGTGCCGACGAGACGGTCAACGCTGTGGCGTCAATTTGCCCCGAACCTGTAAGTTTGCATTAATCAGTATTTTCCCATATAATGTTTTCCTTTCATAGCTGCCCAATCTCAACTCAAGCGTGTTGAGTCTGCTGGAGGAGCCATTCATCGCAGGGCTCACCAACCAGCAACTCTGCGACATGGCTCTTGATGATTATGGTTCCGATTTTGAAGTTGGACGTCTTCCATCACCGGCAGCATCGTCAAAGGTAAGCTAACATTTATAAAATTCGCTATTTTCAAATAAGGTTTCTTCCTCACAGATAGATAATCAAAGCCGGTGTGGGGGCTCCAGGGCTTCATCGCGGTCGTCATGCAAGAGGTTAAGCGACGAGGCAGACGATTTGGTAGCGAAGCGACCCTCCCAGGAGTCACAGACAACGCGTGGGGGAAAGAATTTGACAATGCTAAATGAAAAGGGGAGATTTGTGAACGAGCAGCATCAAAGTGTGAGTGAAGTATTTATGAATATGAGAGAGTTGGCAGATGGGGGCATTTCAAACGCAAACGAAAAAAAGAGAAGGTTTGAATGTGTGATGAATCGAATGCAAAGGGAGTGGGATGAATGTGAAAAGAGGATGTTGAAAATAAAAGCCATTTATAATCGTGCGAAAGAAGGGCATGCCTCATGTATGAATGAAGTTGAAAAACTTGAACGTATGAAAAAAAATCTCCCCTAAATATATTTAGTTATACGTATATGTATAGATAAGTTTCATTATTTTATCCAATTAGATGTAAGTGTGTATATATTTAGAAATTAGTGTTTATTGTATATATATATATTTTTTTAATATAAAACATAAATATATTTCTCTTGTTTCATTCCACACATTAAATATCTAACAAAATCATTCTGAGCCTTTAATTTTCCAGTTTCTTAAACAAAGAAACCAATATAATTAGTCTGGAGAGCGCTCAGTCAAACACTCTGTATACCATAGAACTCTGAAAATATAAAGAAAAAACTATTTTTATAATAAATAGAGAATAATTTGTATAACACAGCCGTAAAGTTTTCAAAATAAACTATAGTCGCCCCCAGTTAATTTTCAAGAATGTTTCTTAAGCATAGAAACCAATATAATTAGTCTGGAGAGCGCTGAGTTAAACACTCTGTATACCATAGAACTCTCTGAAAATATAAAGAAAAACGATTTTTATAATAAATAGAGAATAATTTGTATAACACAGCCGTAATGTTTTCAAAAATAAACTATAGTCGCCCCCAGTTAATTTTCAAGAATGTTTCTTAAGCATAGAAACCAATATAATTAGTCTGGAGAGCGCTGAGTTAAACACTCTGTATACCATAGAACTCTCTGAAAATATAACGAAAAACGATTTTTATAATAAATAGTGAATAATTTTATATAACTCAACCATAGTGTTCAAAAAATAAGTTATAATCAACCCAAGACCACAGCTTCCAGCCCGAAGCGTCGTCTGTACCGCACGTCGACTGGAACCGCGCCTCGACCTTCGATGGAGCGCGTGGCGCGTGTCCGCCACCTTCTGGAATGAGAGCGCCGAGTTAAACACTCTGTATACCATAGAACTCTCTGAAAATACCATAAAGAAAAAACTATTTTTATAATAAATTTGTAAATATCGAATAATTTTGTATAACACAACCATAAAGGGCCCAAAAAATAAGCCATAGTCAACCCAAGACCGTAAGGTCGAGTCCAGTTCGAAGCGCGGTTATTCTACCTGCCTGTCTGGACTGTACCGGAGGAGCCCCGACTGAGCGGTATTCTAGCGTCCGACTAGACTGTACCCTCGGCACGCCCGCGGCAGCATCCCCCGAGAAGCGGTACCGCTGACTGTACCACCGCAGCGCGGCGTTTGATACTTTCTCCTACTGGCCCACCCACGTTGCATACCCCAAGCAGGCGACTTCAACGCGCTACCTGAATAAGAAAGGGTAGAAATTTTCAAGAAACCCCTTTGGAAATACAGCCGTGGTTAAGAGACAAGCGTCTTTTGCTACCAGCTAGGTGTCTCGGGTTCAATCCCCGGGTATTTCAGAGCACTGAAAACAAAACTAATGGGGGGAGGGGGGGCCAAGGGGGCCAAGTGGCCAAGTGGCCAAGTGGCTAAGTGGCAATTAAAGCAATTGGCAATTGGCAATATTTTTTTAAATAAAAAAATAAAAATTACTTTTTCAAAAAATGTTTTACTTTTTTTTTGCATATTCTTAGAGCAATTGTCTAATTGGATATTATGTAGAATATTTTCTCACTGTCCTTGGGAAATTCGCTAGGCATTTTTTTATGATTTGTTTAAAATCAGAATATCTGTGCCCAGACAATATTGGGATTTGTAGTAAAAAACACACAAACAAATAATATTTTTTATTTTCACAACTTTACATTTCTAAACTTTTTAGTTAGTTCATACATAATAATCAAGCGTCTCAGCTCTTCGAGTGCCTCCATATATCGCCGCAGTCTCTCGCTCATGCTTCAGAAAATATAATATTTGTAGTCTTGCCGACGGGCCCCAAGCTTGTTAAAAAATACCTTTTGTCACCATTCAATTTGTCAATTCGCTCTTGAGTTAATTGCTCCGTAAAACGCTGAGGCAGGATGGTCTTGAAGTCGGCAAATTCCACCACTACCTTTTCCCCAAACTTGGTATTTATTCTCTTAAAACACTGGATCTCAAATTTTTTATTTACTTCCAAATCTCGAACATTCACCAGATTTTTCACCAGCAAATTGTTTAAACTATTTAAGAAGGACATGTTGTAAATGATCTGCGTGTCTGATGAGATCTTAGTTGAACCTCTCCTGTATAGCTGTTTCAATAGGAGTGGGGAGAGACTGGGGAGACGGGCAAAACCTAGGAGAGTACCAGACCAGACAGGTTTCGACAAGTCTGGTCTGGTGCTCTCTTAGTATCTCTACTAATGATATTATCGAACCCTCCATAAGTTCATATAATTCACCATTGTTAATAGTAAAAAAGAAATCGGAGGACGAAAATAAAAAATGGAGATTGGTGGTAGATTTTAGACAACTAAACAAAAAAATAGTAACAGATAAATTTCCATTGCCCCGTATAGAAGATATTCTTGATCAATTAGGTAGAGCGAAATATTTCAGTACTTTAGATTTGGCAAGTTCATTCCACCAGATAGAGTTAGAAAAAAAATCTCGCCCTCTCACAGCCTTCTCATCTGACTCAGGTCATTATCATTTTAAAAGACTTCCTTTTGGTCTTAATATTTCAACAAATAGTTTTTCCAGAATGATTAGCATAGCTATGGCCGGACTGGACGCAGACGCTTTCTTATATGTAGATGACATCATCGTTTTCGGATGCAGCCTAATGCATCACAACAATAATTTGACAAAGGTTTTTGAACGATGTCGAAAATACAATTTAAAACTTAATCCGTTAAAATGTAATTTTTTACAGAAAGAAGTAATATATCTAGGTCATTTAATCTCTGATAAAGGCATTTTGCCTGACCCAAAAAAATACGAAGCCATAAACAATTACCCGACACCGCAAAACGCCGATGATGTAAGACGCTTTATTGCATTCATGAACTATTACCGTAGGTTCATCCAAGAATTTGCAAGCATAGCATACCCACTGAACTAGTTATTAAAGAAAAACAAACCGTTTGTTTGGTCATCTGATTGCAACAATTCTTTTATAAATTTGAAACAAAAACTTATTGAACCTCCTATTTTACAGTATCCGGATTTTCAAAAAACTTTTATTCTAACTACTGATGCCTCAAATTTCGCTTTAGGTTGCGTTTTATCCCAAGGCATGATTGGCGATGATAGACCCATCGCATATGCTAACAGATCCTTAACGAAACACAAATTAAATAAACCTGTGATAGAAAAAGAAATTTTAGCAATTTACTGGGGAATCACTTATTTCCGCCCTTATCTTTTTGGAAGAAAATTCGTTGTGATAACAGATCACAGACCTTTAGTCGGTTTATTCAGCCACAAAAATCCTTCTTCAAAATTGACGCGAATACGCTTAGAATTACAGGATTATGATTTTGAAATACAGTACAAACCAGGCTCAGCTAATACTAATGCAGATGCTTTATCAAGAATTCGAGTAGATTCAGATATGTTAAAAGCACTAATACCAACAACTGTAGCAGTGACAACTCGCTCTATGGCAAAAAACGATATTATCGGTCCAAATGGCAATCAAAAGTCACTAAACATACCAAGCCAACAGCCCGATCAACTGGGGACTTGGGAAGTGACGTCATTAACCGAAATTACAAAATTAGGGAGACTAAAATTCAATATTATTGACAAGCGCGCTAACTATCAAAATAAATTTAAAAATAATATTGAAATAGAAGAGAAAAATGTTAAAATTACACTACTGAGCGATAATCTGGAACAAAACTTAGGTACTGTTCTGGAGAAACTTGTAGCGATGAATTTTAAAAAGCTAGCACTTTCGTTAAGACAATATATTTGCTTATTTAGAAGTCATGACTTTCAAAGAAATGTATAATGAAATATATAAAAAATACGACTCCGCAATAATTATTTTGTTATATGAACCCCCAATTATGGTAGAATCAAAAAGATTACAAAATGAGCTCATAGAAAAATACCATAATTCTTTATTGGGAGGACACACCGGTGTGAAGAGAACAATTAATAAATTAAAACAAAAATATATATGGAAGAATATGTCAAAAATGGTAAAAAAGTTCATATTTAATTGCGAGAAATGTCATAAAAATAAGGTAACTAGGCACACAATTGAACCAATGGTCATTACAGAAACTCCGTCGACTAGTTTTGAAAATATCTCAGTAGACACAGTAGGACCATTAAAAATCACAGAAAACAATAACCGTTACATCTTAACTATACAATGCAATCTAACTAGATTCATTCAAGCTATACCTTTAGAAAGTAAACACTCTAAAAGCATAGCCAAAGCGTTATTTGAAGACTTTATGTTAAAATTTGGAATTCCAAAAATTTTGAAAACAGATCTATGCACAGAATACATAAACGAAACTCAAAAATTAATTAATAAGTCACTAGATATAAAGCATAGCACTTCAACTGGTTTTCATCATGAAACTTTAGGTAGCTTAGAGAGAAATCACAGAGTTCTAAACGAATATTTAATCACATACTCAAATGGCTCAAATTGGGACACATTTTTGCAATACTTCGTTTTTGCCTATAACACAACCCCTCATTCGGTAACGAACTACTCTCCTTATGAATTAGTATTTGGAAAAATTCCAAACTTACCAAATGATATTTACAGTAAGTCTAACCCTGTATATAACACTGATAATTACGCAGATGAATTAAAATATAAACTAAATGAAGCACATAAGAGAATTCAGGAGCTACACAACAACGCTAAAACAAAGTCTAAGTCAGAGTACGACGAAAAAGTTAATCCTTCAAACTTTCGCATTGGAGATTTGGTGTTATTAAAAAGAGGTTTTCAATATAAATTAGATAGCCCCTATAAAGGTCCATTTAAAATCACAAAACAAAATGGTGTAAATTCAACTATTCTAAACCAAAACGTAGAACAAACTGTTCACAATAACAGACTGAAATTGTACAAAAAAGGTGATTAATTGTTTGCTTATTTTCTAAAAAAAGAAGAAATTTTTTTATATAAGTTCTTAGATAAGAAATGCTGTATTATGTATTTATACTTGTAATAATAATTATATTTAATTAAGTTATACAGGGTGTAACTTTGATAAGTACAGAAATTTTAAGGGCAGGTCGGGAAAAATGCACTTGTTACGCCTATGCAATTAAAATTTTTCTAAAGTGCATATTAACGTCAGAAATATATTTTTTTAAAACGCTATTAAAACCCCTTTTTCCGACGCTACGGCCATGGGTCCTTGACCTTGCCGGGACCAGCTGGAACTGAGGCCGGTTCCGGCGGATCCCCCCCAATTCCGCCGTGCAGCGTTGTCAGACGTATAGCTCTTTCACAGTATTTCAGGAATAGTCTTTCAACTAATTTTTGAACAAATCTTTAATGGTTCTTTTAGCGAATAGCGTGCAAAAAAAACTACCTTTCGGATGCCTGGATGATTTTCCTTGCGGGTGTCGTACTCCTTTCTTTCTTTCCGAGGCTTTTTCGCAGTATTTGAAGAATATTGACGCAACCATGTATCATTTGGTGTATGTGGAGATTAAATAAATAAATAATTTTTGGACAACTCCTTAAAGGTTCTTTTAGCGAATAGCTCGACGAATAGCATGAAAAAGCCTACCTTTGAGATGCATCGATTAGGTATTTTTACTATTTTCTTGTGTTTAGATACTATCCAAAAATCTTCACAAAATCACATACCTAACTAGTGGCACTGTTTTTATACGATGGTCGCGAAGGTATAACACTTCGTAGTCTCTTTTTACGGAAATACGCACAAAACACTTGTTTTTTTTTTCACTGCACACTTAAAGCGGCGCGATGCCAAATATTAGGGACGTCTCGGTTTCCCTCAGCTGATTTATTCCAACGGGGACTCGACTAGGTGGATTGTACAATTAGATCCATACCTACCGTATGCGTCTAATAAAACCCGAATTTTCGCGAACCCTTGAAGCTGCTTCTTTTATCCTCGCGCGTAATTGGGGTACCTAGTAGGAACCTATCTAGCACTGTTTTCATACGAAGGCCGCGAACGTTTAACACTGCATTTCTTAACGGAAATATGAAAAAATCACTTGTTATTTCACTGCAAATTCGTAGCGGCAATTGCAACAGGTTTGGACATCACTGCTGGTCCAAAAAATGGCGAACGGATCTGGAAAAATGTACAGAAGCAGGTTCACTTCCGACGACAGTTCGTAAAACAAAGCAAAGCAACGGAACAATATCGGTTAGCAAGACGCGACGTTTGCATCCGCGTCCACGTTTTGGAAACAGAATTGTTATACCACAGACTAGCCACACGTAAGCCATTCTGTATAATAATAAATTGCTTGTTAATGCTGGCGCTCCCAAAAATTACAGGCGGACGCGGATCGATATCAATCAGCTGTTAAATCCCATAATCGGACGGACGATCTTCGACTAGCGCGTCGGCTACGGCGCGGCGGTACGGTGACGGAGACGGCGTGCGTGCGCACAAGCTTTCCCCCATACCATCCAATACCACTATTCGGTGTTGCCGTTTATGCCGACATGTCCCCAAACTGACTTAAAGACCCTTAAATCCGATTTTGGATTTTCGCGGATTTATACGGGGTTTCATTCGTTATAAGTTAATCTACTATCTCGTATAATTATTACGCACAAAAACGGGTAAATCCATGTAAAAATCCACTAAACAATTAATTGCCCGGGTGGAAAGTTTACTTTCCACCCAGGAGGGCGGGAAGTATGCGAGATAATAGTATATTACACACCGAGGTGGGAAGTGTTTCATTACTGTCGAGAGATTAAATAGTTAACCGAGGTGCGAAGCGCCGAGGTTAACTTTATCTCGAGACACCTCGGTGTGTAATATACTATTAAAAGTAGACAATAGACAGGGACAACAACCCTGAGGGGGTTTAAAAGTGGCGCACCATCGGGCAAGGGTAGAAAAATATTAAAAACGATGAACAAATCGGGGCCGCGCGTTAAATTCACATCAAATGACAGTATTCCCCCACTTTTTTCGGAACCGAATAATTTTTTAAAAGTAGATAATACATAGGACCATAACCCTGAGGCGGTTTAAAGGTGGCGCACTATCGGGCAAGGGTTGAAAAATATTAAAAACTATGAACAAATCGAAGCCGCGCGTTAAATTCACGTCAAATTACAGTCTTCCTCCACTTTTTTCGGGATGATAGGGCTACAGGCGAACACCCGCTAAAAAAAAGTAACGCGCCGCTGCTCTACCCCATGGGTGGTTGTGGAAATTTGCAATTTTTACAGATAATTTGTATTTTAAAACAAATACTTTATTCACTTGATTGCCGATCAAAAATTTATTATCCCAAGGTGTCCCAAGAGATGGCTAATTATTAGGATAAAAAAAATTGCGGCCTGAAAATCAGTTGTAAAATAGGTAGGTAGATAGATACCTACTCCACAAAAGACTTGTCAAAAAATTATGAGTGTGAAATCAGCAATGAGTTTTCTAGCAATGACTTCTCCGAGAGGCGCTCGGATACATTTCTGCTGCCTAGGGACTTAAAATAACAGTAAAGTGATAAAAACTGACGTGTTTGTTAAATTATTGTGTGCGCCTGTGAAGAAAGCAATAAACAGTTCGTCACAGCAACCGACATCATAAAAAAAACGTGTATACCTACCAGCAGTAATTTTCAAAGGTACCTAGGTACCTAATTCTGCAAGCAGATTTATTCCACTCTGACATGCGGCAACGTCGCGGTATTCCCCTTCCTAATCTAACGTTATTCCCCTCCATCTCCTAGGGAGAGGTTAGACCTCCCCTCTAAGCGCTTCTAGTGACGATCCAGCGGCGTGCATCGAGCACGGATAAAGATTGATTTGCCCCATTTTCTAAACATCGAGTAAACAATTTTTTTTTCCATTTTTCGGTTTTATGAACGTCCCCGATTACGTGGTTAAAATTTCTGTACCTATCAAAGATACACCCTGTATAATATTACAAACATAGGGTATAATATTCATAACATAATACATTTATTGGGTTAAATAGGAATAGATATTAAGCAAACTTTTCGAAAGGGGAAAGGTGTAGTGCCTTCTTATAATTATCATTATCCATATCGTTATTTTATTTATTAGTTTAAACATAAATATAGCTATTCAGCAGTTTAGAATGTAGGACACTAAAGTAGGTAACTATAACAATTATTGTATATGTGGAGACGAATTGAAGCATTCATAGAATAAAGATGTGACATCGACAACCAACCTGTTTGATTCCACAACATATGTTCACCAACCTAATGTTTGGTGGAGATATGTAGATGACATATTTGTTATATGGGAACATGGAGTAGACGATTTAAATTCATTATTGAACTTTATAAACTCCCAAGAACCTTCTATTAAGTTTACCTTAGAAATCGAAAATAATAATCAATTAGGTAGGGGAGAGTGTTGTACCTCGGACCGTCTTGTACCTTGGGTCAGTTGACTTTTTACTGTAGCGATTTGAACCCCATAGTTCATTTCAACGAATATGTAGTTTCTGTGGCTGTCCGGTAGATGGCAACTTGTTCTAAATTCAGTCAAATAACCGTCTGGTGACGTATAGCCGATTTTGTGATTTCTTCGCCCGTAAGTAAATTTTATACCTATTTAAAATCTGTTATTATTTAATTCATCAATAGATATTATTACGTCTTAGTTAAATATTGTTAGGCACAGGTATTTAGACTTTCCAATTCTGAATATATTTTTATTTTGAATACATAACCTTACTTTATAAAGCATGGAAAATTTAAACTCGACGAAATTTGTACCTCGGGTCACTGATAGATCATGTACCTTGGACCGGACCAAGGTACAGTCGTTTTTCAAATTAAAATTATTGTGTTTTCTATTTTAAATAATTATGATAAATAACATCTGAAATACGTTTCTTATTTCAGATAAATGTTCGAAAATGCCTCGAAGTAAAGAGGGAATCAAAAGACAACCTATAAACTCGCAAAATATAATTTCTGCGGCAAACAAATGTATAAGTGGTGAATTATCAATTAGACAAGCGGCAAAATGTTACAACATATCAAAAACCTCACTGATTAGGCATGTTAAATCTCACAGAGAATCGGGGGCCACGGTATTTCAATATATGGCTGCCAATAATACGAAACAAGTTTTCCGACAAGAAGAAGAAGTTGCCTTAAAAGAATACCTTCTTACTGCTGCACGCCTGCATTATGGCTTAACGAAAAGGGAGGTCCGTACATTAGCATACCAATATTCTGTCGCAAATAGGAAGTGTCATCCAGCGTCTTGGGACAAAGACAAGATAGCTGGAAAAGAATGGCTAAGACAGTTTCTCAAGAGGCATCAAGATTTATCGTTACGAAAACCCGAGTCCACAAGTTTGTCAAGATCAACATCCTTTAATAAAACAAACATATCCTCCTTTTTTAAAAATTATAAAGAGCTTTTATCTCGTGGCAATTTCAGCCCAGAAAAGATTTGGAATTGCGATGAGACCGGGCTAACCACAGTTCATGTGCCACCAAAAGTTATAGGACCGAAGGGAATAAAACAGTTAGGTCAAATGACTAGTGGCGAACGAGGTCAAAATATAACAATGATTTCTTCAATCAATGCAATCGGAAATCATATTCCACCTATGATGATATTCCCGAGGGTAAATTTTAAACCTCATATGCTGAAGGGCTGTCCTATTGGAAGTATTGGAGCTGCAAATTCGTCCGGCTGGTCAAATGAACGATTGTTTTTGGAATATCTCGAACACTTTAAAAGTCATGTGAAACCTTCAGTTGAAGATCCAGTTATATTAGTTTTGGATAATCATGACAGCCACGTGAACGTTAATGCTATTGATTTCTGTAAGAACAATGGCATTTTTATGATAACATTTCATCCACATACAAGTCACAAAATGCAACCGCTCGATCGAACAGTTTTTGGGCCAATGAAGACCTACTACAATACTGCCTGTAGTGAATGGATGATCATGCATCCCGGGCAAGCAATTTCCATTTATGATATAGCTGAACTTGTAGGAAAGGCATACCCAAGAGCATTTACTGCATCTAATATTCAGAAGGGTTTTGAAGTTAGTGGACTTTATCCCGTGAATGAAAATATCTTTGATGAACATGAGTTCTTATCTTCATACGTAACTGATCGACCTTTGCAACCAACTATTGATAATAATGGACGAAACGAAGGTGAAGAACAAAAAGAGAAAGAAACTGAAGCAGTAGCTATGGAAATTGATGACTCAATTCCTTCGACCTCAAATTCTGTTCAAGAACAGCCCACAGGAAATTTTATTTCGCCAGAAATGTTACGACCTTATCCAAAAGCGTCTGCCCGTAAACTAAAAGTAGGAAGGCCAAGAGGAAAGTCACGGATACTTACCGATACTCCGGAAAAGGAAGAAATAGCATCTCTTAAAAAGAATAAACAAGAAAGGACATCACGTGACAAAATTCAAACAGTTAAGAAGCAATTAGTAGGAAAAGAAATGAAAAAGAAGAACGTACCAAAGAAAGTTGCTCAGTTTGATGAGGAGTCAATTTCCAGTGACGATGAGACATTTGAGGACATAGTAGCCAGAGAACAAGATCTATTAAATGACAAAGAACTAGATTATTTATCTGAAACGGACAATATCAATAAAGGTGACTTTGTATTAGTGAAGGTGGCGGGAAAGAAATCTTTTAGTTACTATGTTGCCGAAATAATAAATTGTGGTGATAACAATGAACTTAAATATTTACGGAGAATCTCAGACTCTAATAAGTTTATTAATGACGCAACCGAAACATTTGATTTTTTACGCAATGATATTGTTTGCAAGCTTCCACAACCACACACTGTAGGCGGAACTGCACGTTATGGTTCTACATTACAATTTAATGTTCAGTTTAGTAGCTATAATGTTAAATAGTCATCTGAACATGATAATATTTTGGTAAAGGAGAATTTCTTATGTTATGTTTTCCTTTTTGTATTATTTTTGTTATTTTGTGTTTATAAATAAATAAATGTAAAGAAATTACTCTAATTCCTGGTTTGTTTTACTACTGACCCAAGGTACAATATATGGTGGTCTAAGGTACAAGACCATATTGTACCTTGGGTCACATTGTAAGGTTTAACTAAATTCATATTTTCAGCTAAACACTTGATGTTAACAAGAAAAGAGAACAAATACAGATAGTCAAATAGTTGTAGTGTCCCTTGCATTGTTTACTTCTTGTAAATACCTAATGAATAAAAAATAAAAAACTGAAAACAAAAAACTGGTCCAAGGTACAACACTCTCCCCTACCTTTCTTAGATGTTTCTATTCTGAAATCAGTTGGTATAGAAACTAGTGTCTATAGAAAACCAACGCATACTAATAGATATATCCATTTTAACTCCAATCATATTAGTGTTAAAAAGGGAGTAATTAAGTTTTTAAGACGGGGCTAAAACGATTATTTGTTCTATTAACAAAAAATTTGAGGAGGAAATTAAACATATAAAAATGTCCTTGAGTAGAATAGTTATCCTATTGAATTTGTTGAGCATTTTTTTCAGAATTGACAGCAAAATAACAATCTAATAGAATTAGAGCAGTAAATTTAATTAGCCTGTAAATTTAATTATCCTGGACTATCAAATCAGCTAAAACGTATAGGCAATCGTTTTAAAGTCAGAATAGTATTTAAAACCAAAAATACATTAAAATCGATGCTAGTTAAAACGAAACCATGTAATGAGGTAGGTACAAAGTTTCATGTAGCCCATTTAACGTTCGTTTAAAAGAACATAAAAATTATATCAGGCAAAATCAAATTTCGAAGTCGAAAATATGTGAACATTTTTTAAATAACAATAATAGGAATTTGTGGGATAGGTCCAAACCAATTCTGAAAGAAGTAGGAAATAGACGAAAAATTAAAGAATCAGCATTTATTCTAGGAAATACGGACAACTGCGTGAATGGAATTCAATAAAATATTGCCACTTATTCAAAGAGAAATTAGTATAGATAATTAGATAGAACACAGGGTACAAGTTCAGACAGGTGGCTAGGTTACTGTTTCTGTTGTCATGGCATTTTCACCTGAAATTTATTAATCTGTCATTTCACTTTGACGTGACATGATCTTTTAAAAAGAAGGAAGATTTATTCTCAAAATTATCACGCAAAATCAAATATCGAAGTCGAAAATATGCGAACACTATTTTAATAACAATCATACGATTTTGTGGGATAGGTCCAAACCAATTCTCAAAAAAGAAGTAGGTAATAGACAAAAAATTAAAGAATCAGCATTTATTCTAGGAAATACGGACAACTGTGAGAATGGAATTCAATAGAATATTATTGCCACTTATTCAACGAGAAGTTAGTATAGATAATTAGAATTACGGACAACTGTGAGAATAGAATTCAATAAAATATTATTGCCACTTATTCAAAGAATAGTTAGTATAGATAATTAGATAGAACCCAGGGTACAATATCAGACAGGTGGCTAGGTTATTGTTTCTGTTGTCATGACATTTTAACCTGAAATTTATTAATCTGTCATTTCACTTTGACGTGACATGATCTTTGAGAAAGGATGAGGATTTATTCTCAAAATTATATCAGGCAAAATCAAATTTCGAAGTCGAAAATATGTGAACACTCTTTTAACAACAAATCATAGGATTTTGTGGGATAGGTCCAAACCAATTCTCAAAGAAGTAGGAAATAGACGAAAAATTAAAGAATCGGCATTTATTCTAGGAAATACGAACAACTGTGTGAATGGAATTCAATAAAATATTATTGCCACTTATTCAAAGAGACGTTAGTATAGATAATTAGATAGAACCCAGGGTACAATATCAGACAGGTGGCTAGGTTATTTTTTCTGTTGTCATGACATTTTAACCTGAAATGTATTAATCTGTCATTTCACTTTGACGTGATGATCTTTGAGAAAGGAGGAAGATTTATTATCCATTTTTGAGTTACACTTTCGAAGTTTCGTTCATTTACTGTTATGAATTTATTAATTAATTACTTGAAAAAGTTCGTTTAAACAGTTTGGTGGCAAAAAACCCAATTAAAAAATTCAATGAATATCCAAAATAAGTTTACAACTGGTATTTGTCTGACCTGATGTAATTATAATCATAATCAAAACACGTACTATATGTTCTGTACTATATTGGGGTTTGGCTTTACTCACACAGGCACCGCTGTTATGTAGACAACCTGCTTTTAAGACTCAGCTGCCATTGAAACATAGTAATCCGAAGCAAGCCTGAACACCAAACTATATAATTCAATTTGGGCTGCACGAGCAGTTAGGCTTGTTCAAATATAAACAAGGTCACTTTCGATGAAAGGTGTTTTCACGGAATTTCAAGAGGTTTTTGAGTTTATTCTTGACTGCTCGGAAAACACATTGTTTGATTTAGGTAAGTACCCATGTGTTGATGCAAATAACAGTTTCTATTTACCAAAATAATGTCTCACTGGAATTGGAAGGCAAATATAAAATAGATAAAACTGCATTACATTAAGGAACATCTGTCTCAAGTATGAAACTGTTAAATATGGGATTTAAAAAATATCTCACCCCCAGACCTCAAAAATGAGGTGATTATGGCCATATTTATCCTGATTTGTACCATTTTCTTATCGATTCATAAACATCACTTGTAGAATTATAGAAGGTCGGATTCTAATAACTTATTCAGCAAAAAACATTTGCACTGTTACTTATGTGTACTGTAAAACGTAACTGTCGGCTTGATTAGAAATGATTTACGTTAAGTTGACAGTACTTTAACCATGGATCTTAATTCCTTGGCAAACATTGGATTTTGGTTATAACAAAGGTTGAGAACTAATCAAATTATTATATTAATGGTTAGCCCTGAAGACTGTGCATGCCAAAGGAATTGATTTCAACTTTGGAAAGAGCTGTGGTCACCGGGTTCCCCATAGTGGAGGTGATCACAGGAACTTGGAAGGAGACGCTGCGCAACATTTCTTCAGCACTTTTGCATAAGAACCGTGTCCTCTTGCAACTGTCTCCAACAGCGCAGGTACTGAAAGAAAAGAAATAACATAAATTAACATATTGGTTATTCCCACAGATATTTGTTTATAGAGAAATGGTAGTCGCTGCGATGCTACTTGAGTGTGTAGAAACACACTCGAGATACATGGCCTATTTTCTAATATATTTGTGTAAACCCTATAATTACTAAAATTTCTTCAACTTCTAACTTGTTTATTTCAAGAGTTACCGAAAAAGTTTCTTAAGAAAATATGTGGGAAAACTGATTAGTTTAATCCTACTACATCATAGTTTGGAAAAATGCCACGGTTTAGTGGGTGCTTTCTTAGCACTTAAAAAAGTTATTCAATTATAAGCAGGTGTCAAAAAATTCCCACTTTCAATCGATATATCACAAGGACTACATAGCTACCTTGATTTATAATTTAAAAAAATAGGGGGATTGGCAAAATGCCGCATACTGCAGAACAGTTTTCTAGTTTTCTACTAGCTTTAAAGTCTTTGGTACAGTTGTAGAATATAGTATTGCTCAACTGATCACGAGCCGGTGACAAGAGGTTTTGAATAGGTTCCAATCTATCTAACTTGAAATGTTTACAAAAATTAAATTTTTATGAGTATACAGGGTGATTCACCTGAAACTCCCCGGCTTCATATCTCGGCAGGGAAATGAGGTATTTTAGTTAAAAAAAAATGCTGATAAAGCTCATTGAAGACTTTATTTGTAGGCTCAAGGTCAATTTCTCTATTGCAAATTGTAGATGGCGCTGCGGTCGAAAGAAATTTTTCGCAGTGACCTTGAAAAGTAATGAATCCGAATTGTCCTTCAATTTGAAGCAAATTATGCACTGTAAACAATTTTTGAAAAATCAATTGGTTTTTCGTTATCGCCCTTTAAATTTGGCAGTGCATGTGTAAAATCTGTAGTAGACAATCTAAGAATATTTCCAAAACAAAAAAACGAGAAATTAATTTTCTGATAAGTTGTTACGACTATCTTAATATCTCACAGAGTGAGAATGTACAGGGTGTCCCAAGGAACCATCCCACCCCGTTAACTCTTTTTGAGAGACAAAAAAGTTTTCAAACAAAAGTGGTAGCTTATTATAAACAGTTTTTTATACTCATACTATGATTATACAGAGTATTTCTTAATAGAACTAACCAACCGTAATTTTTTTTAATGGAAACTGGGAACACCCCATATGTTTTTAGTTTTTTTACTAGACTCGTTATTACGGTTAAAACTATGTAAAACTTTATTAACATTATCTTTTACCGTTTTTTAAATATTTAACTTTCAATTTTTATACTAAACCTATTTAATTTTGATTTGTGGATCACGTGATAAAGGTAGACAATACATTCAATCTGCAATAACAAGAAGAAATAAACTAAGGCAAAAACACATCAAAGTTACATCAAACATTTTTTGTTATTACATTGACCGTGTATCTTTGTCACATGATCCACAAATCCAAGTTAAATAGGTTTAGTAACAACATTTTAAAATTAGATATTCCATAATAAGTAAAAGATATTGTTATAAAGTTGTAAACCGTTTTAAGAGTAATGACAAGTAGATTTCAACAATTAAAAACCTATGGGGTGTCCCCGTTAAAAAAAGTATGTTTGGTTTGATCCGCTTTTAAGAAATGCGCTGTATATTCGTAGTACGGTTCATAAAAAACTGTTAATAAGCTACAACTTTGAAAAGTTTTTTGAATCTCAGGGTGATGGGATTGTTCCCTAGGACACCCTGTAAATTTAGGACACCCTGTACATTTAAAATGACAAAACAACTGCGTGAGATATTAGGATAGTTGGAAGAACTCCTCAGAAAATTATTTTCTCGTTTTTTGTTTTGGAAATAATCTCAGGATCGTCCACTACAGATTTTCCACATGCATGTACTGTCCAATTTAAAGTGCAATAACTCAAAAACTATCGATACTTCAAAATTTGTTTATAGCACATAATTTGCTTCAAATTGAAGGACAATTCGGATGCATCACTTTTCAAGGTCACTGCAAACGAAAATTTTCTTTCAACCGCAGAGCCATCTACAATTTGCAATAGAAAAATTCAATTTCAGCCTAAGAATAAAGTTTTCGACGAGCTCGACCTGCCTTTTTTTGGAATTAAAATATCTCATTCTGTTGCTGAGATATGAGGCCGAAGAGTTTTAGGTGAATCATCGTGTACAGTTGAAATTTGAGATTTTAAGTCCCTATTAATTCAAAACAACCTTTTCGTTAAGTATTTGTCTCTAAAATTACAAATTTCATTTTCTGGCCAGCCTGTATATTTGAGAAGAAACAACTATATTCAGATATTATTTATTCTGCAAGCAGAAGTTTTTATGAAGAATATTTTTTTGTGTAAAGTCAAAAATAAAAAAGTTGCTCTCTTATTGACTCAATCCAAGGACATACTGTACGTACTGTTTCCACACCACGTTCTGACGGCCAGGCTTTCGGTTTATCAGCAAAAATCGAACTTTTACTTGGCAAAATTTCGAGTGCACGGGTTAAGTGAAAACCTATGTAGCCAGCTCTTAGTCTATTAAGAAGCTGCTTAGACAATGTGTCCAAAGCCCTCCAAAGCGATAGCCATAATATTAGGTGTACAAATATTTCCAAATATTATCCACTATTTTCAACTAATTTTTTACAGTTTTTTTTTACAAATTTATTTCTTTATTTATTTATTATACAGGGTGATTCAGTTTTAATCTGCAACACTTCAACAGGTGATAGAAAACCAAAAAATAACCGCACTTTTTTGTATAAACTATATCATTTTAAGGTCTTATAAAAACGTTACAGGGTGTTAAAGTTGCAAGAAATATGTGAAATTTATGGAATATTTTACAAACTAGTTGAGATATTTAAGTCATATTTGGTACACGTTATAACGGCATGAATTATGTCACCAAAGATCCCCAAGAAGCGCTGACGCTGCACAAGAAGACAACGCCGAAGCGTCCCCTATAAAAACGGAACTTTGCTATATTGTATACCTCATTCTTATTCTATACTTTGTATTGTAACTTTATGTTCAATAAATAATTTTTTAAAATTAACTGTCGCAGTCTTCCGGATAATCGAAACGCCGCGTATCGAACGTGCCGCGAGATCGTATCAACGATTGATCGATTATCGAACCGTCGCCGGTCATCAGAACAAAATCGTCTGTTTCCCGCACGGACCAATCAGAAGCTTTGGAAGAGGACCACATCGCCGAACCCAGACTTCAGATGGCCAAAATTGCTCATCTCTTAATGTAAGTGCAATTTTGATGTCTTTTGATAAATTTGTCGAAGATCTTGCCAATTTGTCTTTGTCTTCAAGTGACTCAAACGAACTTACTGAAACTGAAATCCAAAATTGTCATCGACCAGAAGTTTTATTCGAAAATATTTCTCAAAAATCACAAAAAATGACCACTCCATTCAAACCCGAATTTTTAAAATGTGTTCCCGAATTTGACGGTAACCCAACCGAATTAAATCGATATTTGACTGTTTGCGAATCAATAGCAAATAAATTTTTTGACACTAAAAACCCAACATGTTTTCAAAATGTTTATCTGATGCATTCTTTAATTGAGAAACTAAGTGGAAATGCTAAACTTATTGTAAATATTCAAACTATCACTTGCTGGAATGATATCAAGGAAACACTGTATCGTCATTTCGCTGATCAAAGAGACGAAGCTTGTCTCAACAGGGATTTGGTTATGTTGCGACAACAACATAACGAAAGACCGCAGCAATTTTATGATAGAATTCTACAACTCCTAAATTTAATTATTAACTATGTTGATATTCACGAAGACACTCAAGAAGCAAAAATTCTCAAAAGAACCCTTTATAACAATTTAGCTCTCAAAACATTTTTGTCCGGTTTAAAGGAACCACTTGGGACTACCATACGTTGTATGCGCCCCACAAATTTAAACGAAGCTTTGCAATTAGTAACTCAAGAAGACAATATAAAATATTTTCAAAATATGACCAGTGCCAGTGATGTTATGAAATCTAAAATAAATGCACCATTTCCAAAATTACAATTTCAGCTAAATAGCCCTCAAAATTACGTTATTCCCAAATTTCCACCTGTACAATTTAACAATTCTCAGCCATGTCGTTTTCCGATGAATCCAGGTTTTCCGTCGCAGCCAATCAATATTCAGCCAAAACCAATCGCTAATCAAAGATTCCCGACTAACTCACAAGTATTTGGCAAACCGCAAATGCAAAATTCACAAAATTCGAATGTGTTCAGACCAAACCAAAATAGACAATTTCCAAAACCAACGCCAATGTCTACCAGCACTCACCTAAGTTATAAAAAGCGTTACCAACCTTCTACTTCCTATCGCCCTTCTACGTCCTATCGCCCTTCTACCTCCTATCGCCCTCGTCAACAACCTATTATCGAAGAAATTTACAATACTGAAATCAACGAAGAAAACAATGACGATGATCTTTATGATATTTCCAATTTATATGAAACTGAAAATCAATATCAATCTGAAATTTCACATTTTAACGTTCAAGTTGAAACAAATAACGAACAAGAAAATTTTGATTACGAAAATCCGCTCGACCATAATGACCACAATGATAGTGACCACAATGACGAAAATTTTCCTATTCCCTGCCACACACTTCCAACCACTTAAAAATGCCCTTATCTGTCCACGACTCCACAATTTCCAAGGAAACTCCTTACGATTCGAAACCCATAACTAAAACTCCATTTTTAACTACTTTAACCAAACCCCCTAATAGTTTAATGAATCCTTCGAAAGATTTGCCACCTTTACCGGAACCGCCTGACTCGAATTCTATGACTAAAAAACCTGAAATTATTTCGCTAAATAATTTAGACAAAAGTAAACTTTCCTACATTTATTGGCCCGAAAATAATCTAAAATTATTAATTGACACCGGAGCATCCCGCTCATTTTTGAACCCAGATTTAGTTTTCAAAATTTTTTCGAAAAATGTACAGTATGGCCCATTTATTATCGTAACCGCTTTGCAAACATCTTCGCACGATCATAGTGTCATGATCCCGGCTTCAAAATGTTTTAATCTGCCTGAACCAAGACTATTAAAGTTCTACTTATTCAAATTTCACGAACTTTTTGATGGTTTAATTGGACTAGACAATATTTTATTATTGCAATCAAAATTAGACTATGTGGATAAATTTATTGTAACACCCTATACAAAAATTAAAATGTACTTCTATTACACTAAACATAAAACGCTAAACCTGATAGCAGTAGCTCCTCGTTGTAAACAAGTTATAAAAATTAAAACTACCGCAGAAAACGGAGATAATGTAATTCCACACCAAAAGGTACAAGATTGCGAAATCCCAGAGTCGCTGACAACTTCTAAGAACGGTTATGCGATAACTACAATTCTAAACCCGACTGATAAAGAGGTGATGCTAAATTTCTCGGAACCTTTAGAAGTTGAAATATTTGATCAAGATTGTTTAGAAAATATTGATCTGAATAATTTTAACACTCAAAATTTCGAACCCACACCTAATCTCGATATATCAAAACTTAGGCTTGATCATCTAAACGCCGAAGAAAAAGAAGCATTAATTAATTTATTATCTCAATATTCTGATATATTTTACAACGAAAACTCAACTTTAACTTTCACTAATAAAATTAAACATCAAATAAAATTAACGGATGAATCACCCATATACACAAAGTCTTATCGTTACCCCTATATTCACAAAAAAGAAGTCGAAAATCAAATCGAAAAAATGCTTGACCAAAATATCATTCGGCACAGTAGTTCGCCATGGTCATCACCTATTTGGGTTGTGCCCAAAAAGATAGATGCGACTGGCAAACAAAAGTGGCGTGTTGTAGTGGATTATCGACGTCTTAATGAAAAGACTATCGATGATCGGTACCCACTGCCGAACATTACTGATCTTTTGGACAAACTGGGTCGTTGCCAGTATTTCAGTACTCTCGACTTAGCAAGCGGCTTCCATCAGATTCAAATGGAAGAAAATGACATCCCAAAAACTGCCTTTAGTTGTGAAACCGGTCATTATGAATACCTTCGTATGCCATTCGGTTTAAAGAATGCGCCGGCTTCCTTTCAGCGAATAATGGATAATATACTACGGGGTATCCAAAACGAAATGTGCCTGGTATATTTGGATGATGTTATAGTTTTTTCGACGAGTTTACAAGAGCACATAGATCGTTTAAAATCAGTATTTGATAGATTTAGAGAGGCAAACTTAAAACTTCAGGTAGATAAATCCGAATTCTTACGTAAAGAGGTAGGTTATCTAGGACATGTAGTCACAACAGAAGGCGTGAAGCCTAATCCTTCCAAAATCGTGGCAATAAAACAATATCCTATTCCCAAATCTACAAAAGAAATCAAAGGTTTCCTCGGACTAGTCGGTTACTACCGAAGGTTCATTCCATCGTTTGCAAAAGTCACAAAACCCCTAACAAAATGCTTAAAAAAGAACGCTAAAATTATTCACGATCAAGAATTTATATCATGTTTCGAAACTTGTAAAAATCTGTTAACTAATTCGCCAATTTTACAATATCCGGATTTTTCAAAACCGTTCAATTTGACAACTGACGCCAGTAACGTTGCTTTAGGCGCCGTATTATCTCAAGGCCCTATTGGTAAAGATCTACCAATCGCCTATGCGTCGCGAACGTTGAACGAATCCGAGCAAAACTACAGTACCATTGAGAAAGAATTGCTCTGCATCGTCTGGTCAACTAAATATTTTCGACCGTATTTATACGGCAGAAAATTTAATATAATTACTGACCACAAGCCCCTTCAATGGCTGTTTTCTCTTGAAGACCCAAGTTCAAAATTGTTAAGATGGCGGATTAAATTGGATGAATATGACTATAACATCATATACAAAAAAGGAAAACTAAATACGAACGCAGACGCTTTGTCTCGTATCGAAATAAACACAAAAGAAACTAAGTCAAGCGATAATGCCCAAAATATTTTTGATTATATTCACAGATTTAATGAGGAACTAGAAAACGAAAATCAATCTCAAAATTTAGACACTTCATCTACTCAAGTTCAACCCGATAACGATATTTTAGATATTGATGAAAGCACAAACGAAAATGTTGATGAAAATGAAACAGTCCATTCTAATGCAGAAAATCACCCAATTGTCGGCATTCCTATTTCAGAAACCCCTGTAAATTACGGTTCTCATCAAGTAATAATTTATAGCGTTTTTCATTCCCCTGCCAAACCAAAAATTAAAATTCTTTTTGAAAAGAAAAGAAGAATAGAAGTTCAAATTTCCAAAAATGATTTTGAATCAGATGTAACTAACTTTGTTAAAGAGTATTTGTTACCCAATGTCCAATATCATCTTTATTTTGAAAATCCAGACATATACGAACCTTTCTGCGAAACTGTTAGACAACACTTTAAATGGCCCTCTCTGAAATTAAAACGTTGCACAATAAAACTTATTGATGTCACCAATAAAAACGATATTTCCGATATCATAAAAAATTACCATGAAAGTAAAACCAATCATCGTGGAATAGATGAAACAGAACAAAGAATAAAAGTAAAATACTATTGGCCGCAACTAAAAAATTAAATTCAAACCTTTATTAATGACTGTGAATTATGCCAACAGTGCAAGTATGAAAGACACCCTGTAAGAATGCAAATGAATATAACACCAACCGCTAGTAAACCTTTCGAAATTATCCATATGGACACATTCACTTTAGAACAAATAAAATTCTTAACAATTATAGATAGTTTTTCAAAATACGCTCAAGCATACCCATTAAAGTCATTAGTTTCAAGCGAAATAGTAGATAATCTAATTCAGTTCTTTTCTCACCATGGAGTACCAACGACAATAATAACTGATAATGGTACCGAATTTAAAAACTCTGTAATAAACGAACTTTTGAGTCTACACAAAATTAAAATTCATTTCTGTTCTCCCAACCATCCACAGTCCAATGGTATGATAGAACGTTTACATTCGACTTTAATCGAACACATACGTTTACTTAATACGCAAGGATTCTTAAAAACACCAGTATCTTTAAAAATGACGTATGCTATACTAGCCTACAATCACTCAATCCATTCGGCCACCAAATTCAAACCAATAGACGTATTAAACGGCCATATTAGCGATGAAAACATTTTTGACATAAATATTGATCAACTATTGACGAATGATTATATTAATTCCCATAAAGACAGAACCAAATTAATGTACTCTAAAATAAATGAAACTCTGTCTCAAAACAAACAAAATTTAATAGAAAAGATCAATCGAAATCGCGATGATCCAAAGTTGTTTAGCGAACAACGGGTATATACCAAGAAAAACATTAGGCAGAAAAATGCTAACAAATTCAATAAACCCACAACAGCTGTTACTGTAGATACCGCTCGCAAAACTGTGTCAACGGACACCCAAGATAAAGTGCATATGGATAACCTTAAACGCCCACTAAAGAAAACCTATACCTTTGCAAACTCTCAAAATTAATTTCATATTTTTCTCTTTTAGCTTACCCTTGCTAGTCTTCGGACTTCAAGAAAAAATCGAAATAAGAAATCTGGACCAAAATTTTGGAATGCTAACTTTAAAATTAGGAAACGCGAAAATTCAAGAATACACCCACACTTTAATTCATTTTTACGACTTGAACCCTTTGATTACTGAAATTGAAGAATTGGATCATAAATCCAATCTAATTATTTCAAAATATTAAATCTTACTAGATCAAAAGTACATATTAAAGTAGAAGAAATTTTGGCAAATGCTCGTAGACATAAAAGAGGGTTAATAAACGGTTTAGGCTCTATATTCAAGGCAGTGACTGGAAATTTGGATGCTTCAGATGGCGAACGTTTCGAAAACATAATTAAAGAATTGCAACAAAATCAAGAAAAATTAGAATATAATATTAAACGTCAGAATTCAATATCGACAGAAGTTATCGACAAATTTAAGAACACTATTGAACAAATAAAACACAATGAACTTTTACTTGAATCCAAAATAAAACAAATTTCAACAATGGTCCAAAAAGAAGCTTATAGAGAAAACTCGATCTTTATCAAAGATATTACAAGATATTGAAAATTCAATCGTCTTTTCCAAATTAAAAATTATGCATCCAAGCATCATTAACACATCAGACTTTTACAAGGAGCTTCTTAAACTTCAAAAATTCTTAAAACCTGAACAATTCCCATTAAAAATTTCTTTAGAGAATATTTTACTTTTTGAAAGTCTAATTAATATTGAATGTTATATTCTAAATAACAAAATCACTTATTTATTAAAAATCCCTATTACTTTCCCTTTTGATTTTGAATACTTTCATTTATTCTCTACTCCTATATTTTCGGAGAGTCATTTTAAGACAGTTTTTCCAAAAAACAAATTCCTATTAAAAAATAAATTGCACTACGCATTTACGAGTAAGGCATGCTCAAGAACGAAGTCCCAAGACTACGTTTGTAAAAAACTGGACCTAGAAGAAATCCGACAAGACGCACCTTGTGGAATTCAACTCCTCACTTCAAGAAGTATAACTACATGCAAAGAGTTCGACATTACCATTAGTAAACCAGTTATCAAACAACTTGGCGAAACCAATCAATACATTGGTCTATTTCCAAAAATTGTAACAGTTAAACTGAGTTGCAATAATCAAGAAGAAACGCTACAACTCATCGGCTCTCACCTGTTCAAGATTCCAATAAATTGTAAGCTGTCGACGAATCGAGAAAAAATAATAAGTGAACAAGAAACAAGTTTAATCGAAAACCCAGTACTCTTTCCAAAACTAGAAATGCAATTAAAAAGCAATACGACGCTCAACTTAGACTTCGAATTAGAAAATCTGCAACTTGACCAACTTCAAGAATTAAAGACAGAAGTTCTTCAAAACAACCCCGAACTTACTTTTACTAAAGTTCACTATATACCAAGCCTTTGGACAATTATTATTTATGGTTTATTGATTTTACCAGCGATTTATTACGGCTACAGAAGATGGAAATCAAGAAGACGTAACAAAGAGAAGAAAGAAGTTCCACAACCAGGAGATATCCAACTCCTACGGTGCCCTAGAGTTGGTTCTGCGGAGGGAGGAATTATGTCACCACCGATCCCGAAGAAGCGCCGACGCTGCACAAGAAGACACCGCCGAAGCGTCCCCTATAAAAACGGGACTTTGCTATATTGTATACCTCATTCTTATTCTATACTTTGTATTGTAACTTTATGTTCAATAAATAATTTTTTAAAAAGACCGCGTTACGCTCCCGACCATTAACTCATGGGTTAGCATAAAACCTGTTAATATCAACCATCTTGAACAACCAGTGGCGTAGAAATGGGTAATCAGTATAATTTATTTAAGAAAAAAAAGAGAACCACCTTGTATAGCAATAAAATGTATTTAAGAGGGCGTTGCCGACAGCGAAAGTGACGTTAGATTTCGTATTTTTTTAAGTTGTATGGCATAAAATCTAATAACATTTTACCTGGCAAAAATGTAGTACAAACATCTCTGTCTTCACTTTAATCATAAGATCTTAAAAGTATGTGCACTGGAATTATTATTTTTCCCAAGGTTTTCATAACCTATGAAAGAAAGCACTGCTTTTAAGATCTTATGATTAAAATGCAGACAGAGATGTTTGTACTAAATTTTTGCCAGGTAAAATGTTATTAGATTTTATGCTATACAACTTAAAAAAATACAAAATCTGACGTCATTTTCGCTGTCGGCAACCCCCTCTTAAATTCTTATGTAAATTTTTATTGTAAACAAAAACGTTCTCTTAGCATTTTTTCATATGTGTCATGGTTTAATAGCAAATTTGATTTTTTCGTATTATTTCGGGGTACCTACTTCCGAAAAATTAACTTAAAACTTTTCTTCATAAGTAACACTCAAAGTAGAAACAATGTGTTTTTTACTTGAAATACAGTAACTTTTCCCAATAAACTTACCCATTCAAGGCTTTACTTTTCGAGATACAGAGCGTAACATTAATTGGATCTTCCTTAAATGTTTTAGACCCTGTATCTTCAAAAGTATAGCCTTAAATAGGTGAGTTTATTGGAAAAAGTTACATTATTTCAGGTAGCAAACACATTATTTCTACTTTAAGTGTTACTTATGAAGCAAATTTTTTAGATAATTTTTCAGAAGTACCCCGACATATTACGAAAAAATCAAATTTGCTATGAAACCTTGACACATATGAAAAAATGCTAAGAGAACGTTTTTGTTTACAATAAAAATTTACATAAGAATTTGAATACATTGTATTGCTATACAAGGTGGTTCTATTTTTTTTTTCTAAAATAAATTATACTAATTACCCATTTCTAGGCCACTGGTTAATAGTAATACATGCCGTTATAACGTGTACCAAATATGACTTAAATATCCCAACTAGTTTGTAAAATATTCAATAAATTCCACATATTTCTTGCAACTTTAACACCCTGTAACTTTTTTATAAGGCCTTAAAATGATATAGTTTATAGAAGAAAGTGCGGTTATTTTTTGGTTTTCTATCACCTGTTGAAGTGTTGCAGATTAAAACTGAATCACCCTGTATACATATACAGGGTGTTTCATTAATATGGTAAAAAAAAATGAAACTGGGAGTAGAGGGGACCAAACTATGACGATTGAGCGCAACATCGCTTATACAAATGTTGATAGTTAAAAAGATACAGGGCGTTCAAAGTTAAAATTTTATTTGCAAATTTCTTAATAACTTCGACAGTTTTTATGATATCGGCTTAAAAATTGTTTCATTAGGGTTTTTTAGGACGGCAAACAAGAATATTTTATCAGTTTTAATGTAGTCTCTAGAGGGCGCCACTTACTCCCTTAGAATTATTTAAAAATACGCACAACTTTTATTAAACTACGTTATCTTTTGAACAAAAAAGTATTCGTAATTAATGTACCAATTTTTAAGCTGATATCATAAAAACTGTCGAAGTTATTAAGAAATTTGCAAATAAAATTTTAACTTTGAACGCCCTGTATCTTTTTAACCATCAACATTTGTATAAGCGATGTTGCGCTTAATCCTCATATTTTGGTCCCTTCTACTCGCAGTTTAATTTTTTTACCATATTAATGAAACACCCTATATAAAAAAGAATATTCATGAAAATTCTATAAATTTTAGGTCTCATATTACAACCTAAAACCTAAGTATTATTTATTCAAATTTGTTTAATAATATAAAGCTTTTTTAGGTATTTAGATATGCTAATTTCTTAAAATAAAAACAATTATACTATATTAATAGACGACTGCATTTTTATGATCATTATCGGGCTAAAAACGGCCGAAAAGTACCGTTTGTATTGGCCCTCTCTCGGTTGGGGGAGGCCGCGAAGCGGCCGACCTTCGTCGTTCGCGTGTAGGGGAGGGACGGGCGCAGTGCGGAAACGCAATCTCGAGGTCGGCCGCCAGAAGTGGCGGTAAATCGGGCGCCTCGAGGATGCGGTAGGGTTTTGGGGTGGGACAGTTCCGCCGAAAACTGTCCCGGACGGGAGCGAGGCGAAGAAGATGCTTAAGTAGGGTCGTAGGGTGAGGGAAATCGCAACGGGATGCGAGAGGAAGGTCCGGAGAAGAGATTTAACACTTTTTCGGATTTTTAAAGAGGTAAATGCGAGAGTTATTAAGCTTTTTTCCCGGCAGATATCGGATCGTTTTTATGTGTCGTGCTGCGCCTAAAAATTTGTCAGAAAAGTCGCGAAATTGTCAGAAATTGCCCGTTTTCGTCGGGCCGTAGCCACGTTATTTAGGCTCGGGGCCGCGAGGTCGGCATTTTTAAAGCTTCCCCCATGTCTTCAGGTCGGGTTCGGACGCCTCCGGCGCCCCGGAAAAATCGAGAAATGAGAAGAAACGCGCAATTTCCGAGAGTGGTTCCGGAGGCTTCTCGGACGGATTTTTGCGAGACCGCCGTGTATGAGACTTCTTGGACTTTCATATTTTGACGGGCCGGAGGTTGGAATATCCCGTCAGGTACGCCAAAAATCGCCCTTTTAGGTTACGGAGAGCTTTCAAACCGCGACTTGACGGTGCATACCGGGCGTCGACATGCGCGTTTTTTCGCCGGCCGGAGACCTCGCACCTGTTGAATATCTGCGATTCCGAAATGGACGTATACTGGGGGTGAGGATTTCAAGTTACCGAACACCTGTTGAATATTTGCGCTTTTTCGAAGCGGTCGACGCGGAGGGTTGGAATTTTTTATTTTTGCCGCCAAAACCACGTCCCTTAGGTTATGGACGAGTTTCGGACTGAGAATTTAGTTGGAAATTTACGATACAACATAACCTCGAAATTATTTAAGCGGCCGTAACTCCTATGCCGTTAGAGATACGGGGTTGCCGTTTGTTTTGATTGCAAGCAGATGGGGGGAGGAAAAAATGGACGACGAAAATTTTTCGTGGCCACCTCGATTTTGACAGAACAAATGCAACTTTGCTATCTTTAGAGATAGGAGATCCGGGTTTCCTTTGTTGGGTTGCCAGGGCGAAATGATTGAGAAATGTGAAAAAAAAATTTCCATGGCCTACTCGATTTCGCCGGAAAACACAACTTTTCTATGCGACGAGATAGAAAGACGGGACAAAATGCGTTAGGTAGAGAATGTAAAATGACGCTGCGCCGAAAAAATTTTTTTTCCATGGCCTACTTGGATTTTTCTTAAGTGAATAACTTTCTTATTAATAGAGATAGAGACTTGCGGTTTTCTTTGATCGGCCCCATATGCCGAGGGAGAAATTATCGAAAAAAAAATTTTCCATGGCACACTCTGTTTTCCCGGAACAAATACAACTTTTTTGTTGAAGTTGAAGTTGAAGAAAAACTACGGTAAAGAAAATTTCCCCGCCTACTTGGTTTTAGAGAAAACAACGAAAACTTCTTTATTTATAGTTCGGAAAAACATGAAAAGTGCGTTGTTACTCTCTGAAGAAACCCTGTAAATTTTGTCTGAGGAAAATTTTTCCTGCGCCCACTATATTTTCGAGAAAACGCGTGCAACTTTTTCGTTTTCAAAGGTAGAAACTTGGTTTCTTCGTGGATGTAAAGGGCACGCGAAAGTAAATAAAAGTTACTATGCGACTTGGGAAAGCATATACCTGGCGTCGATATGAACGATTCAATATTCAGTTAGGAGGGAAGAGAATCGACGCGGGTAACTGCCCTTTTTTGGACACCCTGTATATTCGTGTTGAAAAAAATTTGCCTCCGCTACTTGGTTTTCGAGAAAATACGCGCAACTTTTTTATTTTCAGAGATTGGAATAAACGGAAAAGTGCACGATCACTTTCTCGAAACACCCTGTATATTTTACCCGAAAAAAAATTTCCGTCCACCTACGGAATTTTCTAGAAAACGCGTGCAACGTTTTGTTTTTTTTTTTTGTTTAAAAGAAGCCTGTCGCGACGAGCGAAACGAGGAGCAATGTACGGCAGAGCCCACGCGCGAGTTACCCAAAAGAAGCCTGTCGCGACGAGCGAAGCGAGGAGCAATGGCCGGCAGAGCCCACGCGCGAGTTACCTAAAAGAAGCCTGTCGCGACGAGCGAAGCGAGGAGCAATGTACGGCAGAGCCCACGCGCGAGTTACCCAAAAGAAGCCTGTCGCGACGAGCGAAGCGAGGAGCAATGGCCGGCAGAGCCCACGCGCGAGTTACCCAAAAGAAGCCTGTCGCGACGAGCGAAGCGAGGAGCAATGCACGGCAGAGCCCACGCGCGAGTTACCCAAAAGAAGCCTGTCGCGACGAGCGAAGCGAGGAGCAATGTACGGCAGAGCCCACGCGCGAGTTACCCAAAAGAAGCCTGTCGCGACGAGCGAAGCGAGGAGCAATGGCCGGCAGAGCCCACGCGCGAGTTACCCAAAAGAAGCCTGTCGCGACGAGCGAAACGAGGAGCAATGTACGGCAGAGCCCACGCGCGAGTTACCCAAAAGAAGCCTGTCGCGACGAGCGAAGAGAGGAGCAATGGCCGGCAGAGCCCACGCGCGAGTTACCTAAAAGAAGCCTGTCGCGACGAGCGAAGCGAGGAGCAATGTACGGCAGAGCCAACGCGCGAGTTACCCAAAAGAAGCCTGTCGCGACGAGCGAAGCGAGGAGCAATGGCCGGCAGAGCCCACGCGCGAGTTACCCAAAAGAAGCCTGTCGCGACGAGCGAAACGAGGAGCAATGTACGGCAGAGCCCACGCGCGAGTTACCCAAAAGAAGCCTGTCGCGACGAGCGAAGCGAGGAGCAATGTACGGCAGAGCCCACGCGCAAGTTACCCAAAAGAAGCCTGTCGCGACGAGCGAAACGAGGAGCAATGTACGGCAGAGCCCACGCGCGAGTTACCCAAAAGAAGCCTGTCGCGACGAGCGAAGCGAGGAGCAATGGCCGGCAGAGCCCACGCGCGAGTTACCTAAAAGAAGCCTGTCGCGACGAGCGAAGCGAGGAGCAATGTACGGCAGAGCCCACGCGCGTTTTACCCAAAAGAAGCCTGTCGCGACGAGCGAAGCGAGGAGCAATGTACGGCAGAGCCCACGCGCGAGTTACCCAAAAGAAGCCTGTCGCGACGAGCGAAGCGAGGAGCAATGGCCGGCAGAGCCCACGCGCGAGTTACCTAAAAGAAGCCTATCGCGACGAGCGAAGCGAGGAGCAATGGCCGGCAGAGCCCACGCGCGAGTTACAAAAAAGAAACCTGTTGCGACGAGCGAAGCGAGGAGCAATGTCCGGCAGAGCCCACGCGCGAGTTACCCAAAAGAAGCCTGTCGCGACGAGCGAAGCGAGGAGCAATGTACGGCAGAGCCCACGCGCAAGTTACCCAAAAGAAGCCTGTCGCGACGAGCGAAACGAGGAGCAATGTACGGCAGAGCCCACGCGCGAGTTACCCAAAAGAAGCCTGTCGCGACGAGCGAAGCGAGGAGCAATGGCCGGCAGAGCCCACGCGCGAGTTACCTAAAAGAAGCCTGTCGCGACGAGCGAAGCGAGGAGCAATGGCCGGCAGAGCCCACGCGCGAGTTACCCAAAAGAAGCCCGTCGCGACGAGCGAAGCGAGGAGCAATGGCCGGCAGAGCCCACGCGCGAGTTACCCAAAAGAAGCCTGTCGCGACGAGCGAAGCGAGGAGCAATGGCCGGCAGAGCCCACGCGCGAGTTACCCAAAAGAAGCCCGTCGCGACGAGCGAAACGAGGAGCAATGTACGGCAGAGCCCACGCGCGAGTTACAAAAAAGAAACCTGTTGCGACGAGCGAAGCGAGGAGCAATGGCCGGCAGAGCCCACGCGCGAGTTACAAAAAAGAAACCTGTTGCGACGAGCGAAGCGAGGAGCAATGTCCGGCAGAGCCCACGCGCGAGTTACCCAAAAGAAGCCTGTCGCGACGAGCGAAGCGAGGAGCAATGTACGGCAGAGCCCACGCGCAAGTTACCCAAAAGAAGCCTGTCGCGACGAGCGAAGCGAGGAGCAATGGCCGGCAGAGCCCACGCGCGAGTTACCCAAAAGAAGCCCGTCGCGACGAGCGAAGCGAGGAGCAATGGCCGGCAGAGCCCACGCGCGAGTTACCCAAAAGAAGCCTGTCGCGACGAGCGAAGCGAGGAGCAATGGCCGGCAGAGCCCACGCGCGAGTTACCCAAAAGAAGCCTGTCGCGACGAGCGAAGCGAGGAGCAATGGCCGGCAGAGCCCACGCGCGAGTTACCCAAAAGAAGCCCGTCGCGACGAGCGAAACGAGGAGCAATGTACGGCAGAGCCCACGCGCGAGTTACAAAAAAGAAACCTGTTGCGACGAGCGAAGCGAGGAGCAATGGCCGGCAGAGCCCACGCGCGAGTTACAAAAAAGAAACCTGTTGCGACGAGCGAAGCGAGGAGCAATGTACGGCAGAGCCCACGCGCAAGTTACCCAAAAGAAGCCTGTCGCGACGAGCGAAGCGAGGAGCAATGGCCGGCAGAGCCCACGCGCGAGTTACCCAAAAGAAGCCCGTCGCGACGAGCGAAGCGAGGAGCAATGGCCGGCAGAGCCCACGCGCGAGTTACCCAAAAGAAGCCTGTCGCGACGAGCGAAGCGAGGAGCAATGTACGGCAGAGCCCACGCGCAAGTTACCCAAAAGAAGCCTGTCGCGACGAGCGAAGCGAGGAGCAATGTACGGCAGAGCCCACGCGCGAGTTACCCAAAAGAAGCCTGTCGCGACGAGCGAAGCGAGGAGCAATGGCCGGCAGAGCCCACGCGCGAGTTACCTAAAAGAAGCCTGTCGCGACGAGCGAAGCGAGGAGCAATGTACGGCAGAGCCCACGCGCGTTTTACCCAAAAGAAGCCTGTCGCGACGAGCGAAGCGAGGAGCAATGTACGGCAGAGCCCACGCGCGAGTTACCCAAAAGAAGCCTGTCGCGACGAGCGAAGCGAGGAGCAATGTACGGCAGAGCCCACGCGCGAGTTACCCAAAAGAAGCCTGTCGCGACGAGCGAAGCGAGGAGCAATGTACGGCAGAGCCCACGCGCGAGTTACCCAAAAGAAGCCTGTCGCGAGGAGCAATGTACGGCAGAGCCCACGCGCGAGTCACCCAAAAGAAGCCTGTCGCGACGAGCGAAGCGAGGAGCAATGGCCGGCAGAGCCCATGCGCGAGTTACCCAAAAGAAGCCTGTCGCGACGAGCGAAGCGAGGAGCAATGTACGGCAGAGCCCACGCGCGAGTTACCCAAAAGAAGCCTGTCGCGAGGAGCAATGTACGGCAGAGCCCACGCGCGAGTCACTCAAAAGAAGCCTGTCGCGACGAGCGAAGCGAGGAGCAATGGCCGGCAGAGCCCACGCGCGAGTTACCCAAAAGAAGCCTGTCGCGACGAGCGAAACGAGGAGCAATGTACGGCAGAGCCCACGCGCGAGTTACAAAAAAGAAACCTGTTGCGACGAGCGAAGCGAGGAGCAATGGCCGGCAGAGCCCACGCGCGAGTTACCCAAAAGAAGCCTGTCGCGACGAGCGAAGCGAGGAGCAATGGCCGGCAGAGCCCACGCGCGAGTTACAAAAAAGAAACCTGTTGCGACGAGCGAAGCGAGGAGCAATGGCCGGCAGAGCCCACGCGCGAGTTACCCAAAAGAAGCCTGTCGCGACGAGCGAAGCGAGGAGCAATGTACGGCAGAGCCCACGCGCAAGTTACCCAAAAGAAGCCTGTCGCGACGAGCGAAACGAGGAGCAATGTACGGCAGAGCCCACGCGCGAGTTACCCAAAAGAAGCCTGTCGCGACGAGCGAAGCGAGGAGCAATGGCCGGCAGAGCCCACGCGCGAGTTACCTAAAAGAAGCCTGTCGCGACGAGCGAAGCGAGGAGCAATGTACGGCAGAGCCAACGCGCGAGTTACCCAAAAGAAGCCTGTCGCGACGAGCGAAGCGAGGAGCAATGGCCGGCAGAGCCCACGCGCGAGTTACCCAAAAGAAGCCTGTCGCGACGAGCGAAACGAGGAGCAATGTACGGCAGAGCTCACGCGCGAGTTACCCAAAAGAAGCCTGTCGCGACGAGCGAAGCGAGGAGCAATGTACGGCAGAGCCCACGCGCAAGTTACCCAAAAGAAGCCTGTCGCGACGAGCGAAACGAGGAGCAATGTACGGCAGAGCCCACGCGCGAGTTACCCAAAAGAAGCCTGTCGCGACGAGCGAAGCGAGGAGCAATGGCCGGCAGAGCCCACGCGCGAGTTACCTAAAAGAAGCCTGTCGCGACGAGCGAAGCGAGGAGCAATGTACGGCAGAGCCCACGCGCGTTTTACCCAAAAGAAGCCTGTCGCGACGAGCGAAGCGAGGAGCAATGTACGGCAGAGCCCACGCGCGAGTTACCCAAAAGAAGCCTGTCGCGACGAGCGAAGCGAGGAGCAATGGCCGGCAGAGCCCACGCGCGAGTTACCTAAAAGAAGCCTGTCGCGACGAGCGAAGCGAGGAGCAATGTACGGCAGAGCCCACGCGCGTTTTACCCAAAAGAAGCCTGTCGCGACGAGCGAAGCGAGGAGCAATGTACGGCAGAGCCCACGCGCGAGTTACCCAAAAGAAGCCTGTCGCGACGAGCGAAGCGAGGAGCAATGTACGGCAGAGCCCACGCGCGAGTTACCCAAAAGAAGCCTGTCGCGACGAGCGAAGCGAGGAGCAATGTACGGCAGAGCCCACGCGCGAGTTACCCAAAAGCCTGTCGCGAGGAGCAATGTACGGCAGAGCCCACGCGCGAGTCACCCAAAAGAAGCCTGTCGCGACGAGCGAAGCGAGGAGCAATGGCCGGCAGAGCCCATGCGCGAGTTACCCAAAAGAAGCCTGTCGCGACGAGCGAAGCGAGGAGCAATGTACGGCAGAGCCCACGCGCGAGTTACCCAAAAGAAGCCTGTCGCGAGGAGCAATGTACGGCAGAGCCCACGCGCGAGTCACTCAAAAGAAGCCTGTCGCGACGAGCGAAGCGAGGAGCAATGTACGGCAGAGCCCACGCGCGTTTTACCCAAAAGAAGCCTGTCGCGACGAGCGAAGCGAGGAGCAATGTACGGCAGAGCCCACGCGCGAGTTACCCAAAAGAAGCCTGTCGCGACGAGCGAAGCGAGGAGCAATGTACGGCAGAGCCCACGCGCGAGTTACCCAAAAGAAGCCTGTCGCGACGAGCGAAGCGAGGAGCAATGTACGGCAGAGCCCACGCGCGAGTTACCCAAAAGCCTGTCGCGAGGAGCAATGTACGGCAGAGCCCACGCGCGAGTCACCCAAAAGAAGCCTGTCGCGACGAGCGAAGCGAGGAGCAATGGCCGGCAGAGCCCATGCGCGAGTTACCCAAAAGAAGCCTGTCGCGACGAGCGAAGCGAGGAGCAATGTACGGCAGAGCCCACGCGCGAGTTACCCAAAAGAAGCCTGTCGCGAGGAGCAATGTACGGCAGAGCCCACGCGCGAGTCACTCAAAAGAAGCCTGTCGCGACGAGCGAAGCGAGGAGCAATGTACGGCAGAGCCCACGCGCGTTTTACCCAAAAGAAGCCTGTCGCGACGAGCGAAGCGAGGAGCAATGTACGGCAGAGCCCACGCGCGAGTTACCCAAAAAAAAGAAGCCTGTCGCGACGAGCGAAGCGAGGAGCAATGGCCGGCAGAGCCCACGCGCGAGTTACCTAAAAGAAGCCTGTCGCGACGAGCGAAGCGAGGAGCAATGTACGGCAGAGCCCACGCGCGTTTTACCCAAAAGAAGCCTGTCGCGACGAGCGAAGCGAGGAGCAATGTACGGCAGAGCCCACGCGCGAGTTACCCAAAAGAAGCCTGTCGCGACGAGCGAAGCGAGGAGCAATGTACGGCAGAGCCCACGCGCGAGTTACCCAAAAGAAGCCTGTCGCGACGAGCGAAGCGAGGAGCAATGTACGGCAGAGCCCACGCGCGAGTTACCCAAAAGAAGCCTGTCGCGAGGAGCAATGTACGGCAGAGCCCACGCGCGAGTCACCCAAAAGAAGCCTGTCGCGACGAGCGAAGCGAGGAGCAATGGCCGGCAGAGCCCATGCGCGAGTTACCCAAAAGAAGCCTGTCGCGACGAGCGAAGCGAGGAGCAATGTACGGCAGAGCCCACGCGCGAGTTACCCAAAAGAAGCCTGTCGCGAGGAGCAATGTACGGCAGAGCCCACGCGCGAGTCACTCAAAAGAAGCCTGTCGCGACGAGCGAAGCGAGGAGCAATGGCCGGCAGAGCCCACGCGCGAGTTACCCAAAAGAAGCCTGCGCGACGAGCGAAGCGAGGAGCAATGTACGGCAGAGCCCACGCGCGAGTCACCCAAAAGAAGCCTGTCGCGACGAGCGAAGCGAGGAGCAATGGCCGGCAGAGCCCATGCGCGAGTTACCCAAAAGAAGCCTGTCGCGACGAGCGAAGCGAGGAGCAATGTACGGCAGAGCCCACGCGCGAGTTACCCAAAAGAAGCCTGTCGCGAGGAGCAATGTACGGCAGAGCCCACGCGCGATTCACCCAAAAGAAGCCTGTCGCGACGAGCGAAGCGAGGAGCAATGGCCGGCAGAGCCCACGCGCGAGTTACCCAAAAGAAGCCTGTCGCGACGAGCGAAGCGAGGAGCAATGGCCGGCAGAGCCCACGCGCGAGTTACCCAAAAGAAGCCTGTCGCGACGAGCGAAGCGGGGAGCAATGGTCGGCAGAGCCCACGCGCGAGTTACCCAAAAGAAGCCTGTCGCGACGAGCGAAGCGAGGAGCAATGACCGGCAGAGCCCACGCGCGAGTTACCCAAAAGAAGCCTGTCGCGACGAGCGAAGCGAGGAGCAGAGGCCGGCAGAGCCCACGCGCGAGTTACACAAAAGAAGCCTGTCGCGACGAGCGAAGCGAGGAGCAATGGCCGGCAGAGCCCACGCTCGAGTTACCCAAAAGAAGCCTGTCGCGACGAGCGAAGCGAGGAGCAATGTACGGCAGAGCCCACGCGCGAATTACCCAAAAGAAGCCTGTCGCGACGAGCGAAGCGAGGAGCAGAGGCCGGCAGAGCCCACGCGCGAGTTACCCAAAAGAAGCCTGTCGCGACGAGCGAAGCGGGGAGCAATGGCCGGCAGAGCCAACGCGCGAGTTACCTAAAAGAAGGTTGCGGCGGCGAAGCCGCCGCCCGCCGCAGGCCTGGGGAGACGCCCAACCTGCGCGCCAGCGCAGGTGGGCGAATTGCTAGTTAGTTATTAATTATTACTGTATATATTGTGCCTTCAATACCTGCCTTTATAATTTTGTCAAATTTGACAAAATTTTCATTTCTACATGACATTTTACGATTTCTTTTTTATTTTATTAAAAATACTCATTTAGTGTAGTTTTTAAAGTGGTATAACATTTGCTGTTTTGCTTTAGAAAAAACATATTGCTATTATTGCTATGCTATTTTAGTGCAAAAGGAGCTCATTGTGTTATTATTTCTCTGATTTCTAATGAAAACACTCATTAAATTAAAATGGTAGGTAGGTATATAAAAATCAAATAATTGCCTTGCTGAAATTGCCCGCCACCAAATCGCGGCATCTTTTTAAAAATATTGTGTATCCATCTATCTGTGACATTTATTCCTTGCGCGAGTTCATTAATATCTTGTCTCAATTTAATTATGTGATTTATTGGTTTTGCATAGGCCTTCTCCTTTATGCAACCCCAGTACAAATATCCAATGGATTTAAATTAGGAGACTGTGGAGATCACAAAATGGGATAATGATAATTATAATTTTTGTTTATATTATTTTAAAATTTTAGCCTGATGAAGTGTTCGAAAGCTTGCATTTGTAGCTTGTTGACTGCTATATAATACGATAAATCTGTACAAAAACAGTAAAAATCTTTTATTTGAAAACTTATAATGTTGATTTCCTTTTTAGCGACACTTGACGAACAAATCAACAGGATAATTTGACAAGCTAACATGGCATATTTACATAGATTTTCTTAAGAAAAGCGAGTCTAAAAAGCAAGCAAGAATATTTTGTTACCTTTTGATTTAAAATTAAGTCCATGGCTATCTGTAGTGTAAGTATGGAACACATTAAATTTTTCAGTTTCCTCTTTATATAGTAAAACAATAGTTCGCTTTGGGGCTTTAAACAAATTTATCTATTTTCATTCTTGCATACACGTTACAAAATACCCTTCCTAGAATTCTCCAACTGGTTCGAAACATCGAACCGTACCTAGTTCCAAAATAGTGTTTTTACTTCTATCACGTAATGGTCTAAGCATACAATTTTCTTCATAAGCATAGAAATTTCATGTTATCACAAACAAATCTACCTACAAAAGCTCTGTAATATGACAAAACTGAGAAATATTGAGAGCAAAGTGAATCACAGAATACCCCTTTATAACCTATAATAAGCCGCCATTTTTTTCGTTGAGTAGCACCACTCCAGTCCGCAGACAATAATGAAATATAACGTCATGCTCGGGTCTTTAAAATAGTAGCTGAGTTCGGTATATGTGCTCTATTTACACTTTTAACTCCGAAAGCAATGGTTTCTGTGATAAGTAGGTACATGGAAACCATTGTTGTAGGAACTAAAAGAATGAATGGTGTGCATATTCCGAAGCCAGCTACAGTCAGTCCAGGCAGTAACGCTGTATGCGAATCTACATTTTCGGCCTTAACAGCTATCACCTCAACATCCTCAATGTTACTCCATGAATCACGAGAGGATGACAGATTTAGTATTTTTAGCTTTCAAGAAACCAATAGCATTGATTTTGACGCTTTTCTAAAATTTCATTCAATTAAGAATAGAAAATTAGTTATTTTAATAAGATAATAATTTTTATTTGTTTTTTGGCCTTTATGGCTAGTGATAACGCCGATAACAGAGGTTCGTTTTTAATTTGTAATTTCAGTATCTTCAGTGTGGTCATTTAAATGTGCAACATATGGGATTTTTTTATTAATTTCACAACCAAAATACAAATATTCCCGAAAGTTGGTGTATGTTCGATAATCATATTAGGCGCACTTAGAACGGTTGCAAGTCAAACAGCATACAGGCTAGTTAAAAAAATATAAAAATTGTACAAGAGAAAAGTACCCTTATTTCAGAAAATTCAGCAAAATGTTATTAAGACCAGTTGTCTAGAATTAAAAGTTATAACTAAATACCAAAACATGCCCCCTAAGAAATAATTTTTTTGAAAACTTTAATATCCCAATTTTTTTATATCCACCCTAGACTTTCATAAATTAATCAAAATAAAATCAATTTCACATAATGTTCAAATTAAAGCATATTATGCTGTTTAGCTTGCAACCATTCTAAGTGCATCTAATATGATTATTGAACAAGCATCAACTTTTGGCAATATCTGTATTTTGGTTGTGCAATTAATAAAAAAAACATGTTGCACACTTAAGTGACCACACTGTACACATAGTGACAAATAAATGTTTTGATTTTTTTGTATTATTTATTTTATTTCCTGTTATTTTTCAATAATAAATTATATTTTCAGTTGAACACTATATCACTTTCATAACTCTATAATAAAAAGGGCAGGTTTCAGATTTCATGTTCCAACTGAAATGTGGGGGGTTAATATGGTTTGACCATAGATTATGGCTGGGTTGTCATTACAATTTTAAAAGCAATACTTTTTTGAATTCTAATGTCAATATTTGACAACAGCATTCATCACAAGAAAATGTAGGTACTAAAGTCTATCCAAGTTACAGAGGCAGTGGATCAATACATTGGCCACCACGTGACTTATTCTCTTATTGGTCTGGCCGTCATAAAATGTCAAGTGTTTAAGCGGCGAGCAGAATGCAGGGCCGGCTCTTCCCTCAGTCGAGTTTCCTGCATATTTTAGATCGGATCGTGAGCAGTATATTCTGTAAATTTATTTTGCTTCTTAATTTAAGGAAATTTATAAAGAAAGTCGGGGACTGACGATTAGATCACACACATCCAGTTCAAGCTCACGATGACGGACTGCAGTCCAAGGACTGAAAAGGAAATTGCTGACCGGCCAACTACCGTGTTGGTATTCAAGTTCAGTTTTGTCTCAGTTTTCTGTCAGTTCATAATTATTTAGTATATTTTAATATATTTAGATTTTTTTTTAATAATAATAAATTATGTCGTCAAAGAAAAGAAAGTTTTGTACACTAGAGGTTGTTATATCTATATACAGTGTGACCCCAGATTGAGTTCACATAAGGTGTAAATAACAAAAAAAAATCGAGTTGAAATTTGAGCTTCTGGGGATCAGCCCTGCTTGGTTTGAAACTAATTTGTGATATAATTTTGCTTTCGAAAAATCACGTATGCTTTGGAAATTATGAAGAAACTAATTTTCCACATCAGTAAAATATCCTTTTTGTAGTTTTATGACAAAATGTTATGAGGGAACTTGTTCAGAACAACTTGAGTGAAGTGGAAGTAAAAAGTTAGTACTTATAAGTTATCAAAATTTATCATAATATTTCCACAATACCGGTCTCCGGAGTAGGAGAAAGCACCAGACGGCAGAGCTGTCACAAGTACCGGAATTATATGCCGCAAGCACAATTACAAAGTACTTTTAATTTAAAAAGTACTTCAAGTTTCAACTACTTTAATTTATAGTACTTCATTTTTTCAAGTAAAGTATTTCGAATACCTTGTGAGTATTTCAAGTACTTACTAAAGTATTTGAAATACCCTGTGGGTATTTGAAGTACTTGAATAATGATTTGAAGTAATAAGAATTACTGAAAAGTAAGTCAAATTACAAGAAAATTAAGGCTATTTTTTTATTTAAATAATTTTATCTACAACTGTCATGTAATAGACACTATTTGATACTATTTTTAATGTCATAATAATAATAATAATAATAATAATAATTCTCACCCTCACAATACTCCAAACTAGGAGTACCCCAGAAGCAACCACATGCTTGTGCGGGGGAGGGGGGCAATTACTATTATTTTGTCTTCATTGCCATTTGCGGCTAGGGCCGACTTTTTTCCGATAGAACTAGGATAGCATTCGCTCAAGTACTACGGAAAACCCTAGAAAACCGTAGTAATCCCAGTGAGTGTAGGACAATTAGTAAATCACACGGATAAAGCTATTTAGGAGCAATACCGTGAACCCACATTTGTCCAGCGCTCTTGGCCATAGCGGTGTTTTTCTTTAAAAGACAATGTGCATGCACCTGCCTCGATCCAAGGTCGATCGAAGGCAGAAAAACATGCAGTCTAAAAAGTCAGCGCCGGTACGAGCGACGCCACCGCGTAAATTACCGCACTAGGGCTTTTTTAAATTTATTACCGCACTAGAATCATAACACCATAGAAGAATATACTCCGGAAAGAAGAAGCATTCTTAGGACGACGCACGAAAAGCAAGGCGACGAGCCCTATACGAATATTTGCGTGTTCGCGGAGCTTCGAGTAGAGCAATGTTGCCAGAACCTCGGTCTTTTTAGAATATTTAACGACTTTTCATTTTTAACATGCAGACAGTAATTTTATTACCAATATGTTTAGAATGGTAATGGCCTGACTAATGGCATAAGTGATGAAAAAAATGCAAATAGCAAATGCCCCCTGGCCCCTTGGATCGTCCCATTTTTTGTTACCATTTCCAAAGCTTAGCTTACTGCATAAAAACAAATAAAATTTTGCATAGCACTTCCTTAATTAAAAATAGCACCAAAAAAAAGAGATGACAAGTTATTTGTGAAAATTTTTGCTTCATACATACACTCAAAAACTAATAGTATTTCTTTCCTATTACAGTTTTTGCCAAAACGCCGAATATTAAGTGCAGAAAGTGATCCTTTTTTACAAGCTTTTATTTAACCTGCCCTGTTAGTATGTATATGTTACAGACCGTATATGTAAAACAGGCCATATACAAAAGGACTAGTCCATATGTAAACGGACTGAAGATATTAGTCCATATGTATAAGAAGCTTGTCCCGCAACAAACAGTCTAGTTGGTTTGCAAAAGGACTAGTCCTATTATATACGGTTTATCTGCAACTAGACCGTATGTCACAGAGAGATTTAAACAAAGACAGAATGTATGTGCAATGTTTTCCGGGCGGTTTCGACGTCCGCCATTTCACCCCTTCTTTCTTATATAGGCCCATCAAAGAACGATATTACTTCTTGCTGGTACGTAGTATTTTGAAGTAAAAAAGGTAATTATTTAGTATAATAGTATAATGTAAAGGTACCCTAGATTTTTTTCTGTAAAATACATACTAAAAAGAAGGCATATTCTTCTTTAATGGGCCTATATAAAAAAAGAAGGGTAATTCACTACCATTGCACATACAGTCTGAATGTCAATAGTCCGTATGTTAACGGTCTAGTCCGTATATGAAATGCCATGTCATTTACATACGGTCTGCGCCATTTAGGCCGTATAGATACAGCCTAGACCGTATACATACGGTCTGTTTTTAAATACGACCTGTAACATATATACAGGGTGACCGTATTTCGAGTCTATGCATGGGGATCTTGGTTATCTTAAGAGATACAAGGTCGGTTAAATTGGGGCAAAGTTGCGGAATTTGATGCCGAGTAACATGGTAAAAAGAAATTTTGGCTGGCCCTTTTCGTTTTGAAAATAATGCGAAAAAACTGAAAATTGTCGTTTTCGTTTTTATTTTTTTAAACGAAAACAAATGGCGATGGACATTTATAAGTTAAACATTATCAGGGCACTTTTTTACAAGGAATCTAAATATGACCTCGCATTTTTTTTCTCGCCTCCCTGGACAAAGATATGACGATCAACTTTTATTTTTCTTATGGGTGCCATATTGGATTTTTGCATTTTTGAAAAGAGGATTTTTTTCTGGTTAAAATGATATTTCACACATTATGCTTTACTTTGTTTTTCTTGTCGTAATATCAAATTAATCGTTTTTGCATAGAGTGCCTTGGCCCCATCAAGTTTGACGTTTTTGCATAGAGTGACTTGGAAACATAAGCCTAGTTAAATAAATCATAAACGTACCAAGAGAGTATGATCTGAGACCTTGTTATTTATTCGTCATTTGCCATATAACACATTAACACTAAAAGAGCCAAAGTGGAAACACAAGAACAACAAAAACCTAGACGAGTAGACAATCCTGTTTTACAATAAATGTTCAATTTGTCCTCCTTGTTCCTCAAGGCACAATGCAGCACGTTTCCTTAAATAATTGTTTATGGCTCGTCCAATATCCCTTTGACGTCATTTATATTTTAGGAATAATAAATTTGAATCATGTCACGCTTTTCTTCATGTGAAAATGATATTTTTCAGTAAAATAAAGTATCCGTGATGCTTAAAATTGTACTAAACTATCAAACATTATATGGGGCTTATGTTTCCAAGACATTCTATGCAGAAATGTCAAACATTATGGGGCTTATGTTTCCAAGGCACTCTATGCAAAAACGTCAAACTTTATGGGGCTACGTTTCCAAGGCACTCTAAGAAAAACAAAGTAAAGCATGTGAGACATATCATTTTAACCAGAAAAAAATCCTTTGTTCAAAAATGCAAAAATTCAATATGGCGCCCATAAGAAAAATAAAAGTTGATCGTCATCTTTGTCCAGGGAGGCGAGAAAAAAATGCGAGGTCATATTTAGATTCCTTGTAAAAATGTGCCTTAATAATGTTTAACTTAGAAATGTCCAGCGCCATTCGTTTTTGTTTAAAAAAAATAAAAACGAAAACGACAATTTTCAGTTTTTTGGCATTATTTTCAAAACGAAAAGGGCCAGCCAAAATTTCTTTTTACGATGTTACTTGTCATCAAATGCAGCAACTTTGCCCCAATTTAAACGACCTCGTATCTCTTAAGATAACCAAGATCCCCATGCATAGACTCGAAATACGGTCACCCTATATGTAAGTATGTATGTATGTATGTATGTAAGTACGTACGTACGTACGATCATAAAGATATTTTTGCAACAAAATTACCTACCACTTCTAATAAAATAATTGGTAAGTAAATATTAATTTATTATACCCCCTTATTTTCGAGGTAACTGAACAGGAAAAAAATTCTTCAGAATTTGTAAGTACTAACAAGAAACTGAAAGAAACTTATTTAATAGGCCCTTCTTTTATATAGTTTTATCATAGACAAAGCCACACATAGACTGAACTGCTGTTGAAATTTCTGTATTATTGCTAAGAAATTAATTCCAATATTTAAACTATTTATTTATTTAGTTGTCGTTGACAATTTAAGCTCTTATTTTTTTAATTATACCTACCAGACCTTACATAAAAAGAAAAAATTGCCACATCCATGATTAGACTATCCCATAGGGTGGGCCGAAAAGAGCAAAAAAAAACTTTTTTCTGATTTTCATGAGGGGGTAGTAAAGAAAACTTGTCTTACCGATGCGGAATACTATACAAAAAAACTGACCCTTATCAGTTAAAATTTAGCCGCGCCCCTCCGCCCTTTAGGGTGTGTTTTTTTAAAAATAATAAAACTCGCTAGGGGTAGTTACTAAATTACACTGAGCGCACTAAATAACACAGAAAAAAAACTGGACGTCATACGTTAAAGTTTAGCTGCGCCCCTTTCGGGTAATAGATTCGTGCAGGGCTAAAATCAAAGCTAAAATGAGGGTACATAATAGGAATAAAAGCGGCTTAATAAATAAATAATTTCCACGACAAAGAGGCAGAAGGAAAATTTTGTCATGGTTTACCAAACATAATAAACACGATAATACAGGCAACTACCAGCGAATATATGTTATTGCCATTCCTGCTGAAGAAGCACTTAAAATTTCAACGAATTGACAAAAGAAAGAAGAAATCAAAATTAGTAACAAACAAATTTAATACATTTACCAGAAAATTGCAGAATAAAAACCAATGACTTCCTATTTATTAATAAAAATGAGGAAATTAAAAGAAAACCTATTCACCTTGCCAGAAATTCAAATCAACGATTTAAAATTCATCGATTATCTACGAGCGAAACCTTTGAACTTCAAACAATCAACTTAGAAAATATCCACAAATTTTAAGAAAAGTTTACACTTCCCGATATAGAGAAGATACACAACTTTTAAGTTTTAAACTTCATCGATAATCTACAAGCGAAACCTCTTCAACTTAGAAAATATTCACAAACTTCAAGAAAAATCTACACTTCTATAAGTTCCCCATATAGAAAAGATACACACCTTAAGTTATGGATTTGCTACAAACATTGTTATTATTAGTATTAGATTATTAATTGGATACGTCGCATAGAGAATCTACCAAAGGAAGTTCAAGATAAGAAGAGGACAAGTCAAGATAGAAATGGTGGAGAAGAAAATGGAAAATCAACCCTCCAGGTTACTATTTTTCTCTTAAGCAGGGAGGAGTTATATCCCTAAGAAGAATGGACCCCTTTCACGTGAAAGTGATGATAAACGCTGAGTGCGCGGACAGTTTGCATTTTATATTACTCTATTATCGAGTAAAAGACCCCTATTACTCCTTTACTCAATGTTATCTACTATATATTTAAGCTTTGAAGCTAAAATATTGTAACTAGTTCTGTCTGATCTGTAACATGGATCATTGTCTCTGTGTAACTGTTAGAACAACTTTTTAAAAATAGTTTTTCTATTTCGTTATCGTATAACTGTCCGAAATAAAAAATAAGTAGGTTTTTTAGGGTTGCAAGAATCTTTAAGAGCACAGGGGCGCGGCTAAAATTCAAAATTTGACGTTCAATTTTTTTTTCTGTATTCTGTAGAGCGAATGCAATGTTTTGGTAACTACCCAATCGAAATTTTTTATTTTTAAAATATCAACCCTTCACGGGAGGAGGGGGGCGGCTAAATTTTATTTTATGGGGCCCAGCTGTTTTTGGTAGTTTTTCATGCCCGTAAGACAACTTTTTTTGACTACCCCTCCAAAATCACATAAAAAAAGTTTTTTCGGCCCAGCCTACTATCCCACCCCACCCATCATGTTAAATTGATTCAGGTCAGGAACATGATTGATGAAATTGATTCATGTCATATTTATCGAAAATTTAAGGTGAACTAATAATTAATAATAATAATAATAATAATAAACCCATGGAATGGAGATTAATAGGAGTTTTGTCATAGGGCCGCTGCCTGGGGATCGCCAGGGCATGTCTGGAGCCGGCGCTGGACATGACAGCGAGCGGGACGTCGGTGACAGGGCGCTGATGAGGCGGGCCCCTGTTGCACAAACAGCTACAGCCCAACAACAACACGAACATCTACAACATGGGAGCCAAACGAGAACTAGGGTTCCACCCACCGAAGGTGCTGCGCGGGAACTTCAGCCAGCGTTCACAGAGGCGGGATTACAACGACGACGCATGAAATGGACTGTGTCCATGAATGAATCGATTATGCGTATTTTTTACAGGGTGACAAACTTAGGACAAGAGATGATCGGCTACCGACAACAACTGCATGCCGAGTTCTGCAGGGAGTTTCCACACATGCAAGTGTCTGAACAAAGAGTGTCAGATCAGTATCGAACTATTCTAAGAAATAACCGAATTCCAGAAACGCGACTTAACGCTATCAAACGGGAAGTTGAGCTAGAGATCCACGGCGAACACATAGACATAGATGACAACAACAACAATGGGGAACTTCAAGCGCCTGGACAACAACTAGAAGCCGAAACGGTAGAACCAACAACCGAGAGTCTGGAATCGGTTAACGAATAACATTTTGAAGGCTTAAACGCACATATGAGACAGGCAGTATTGCGATACGAAGGCACAGACCCACTGAGCAGGCCACCGCTACCAAGATTAAATTCTTCCAGGAAACTTGCGATCGTGCTCGATCTTATGAACACACGAATTTTACCAAACTATGTTTCAGTGACACCAACATTAGAACGTATGCACATGTTAATCTACTGTGCCGCAACGGCAGTCACCACTGTAATGGGTGCCAAGATCCGAACGGCCCAAGTGTTGAATCGTGCAAGACCAGAACCACGAATGGCTCAATGGGAAATGCGACTAAATCAGAAGATCGAGAGTCTCCGTAAAGACATAGGACAAGTGACGGAATATATCAGAGGAGTTAGAACTAGAAGGATCCAGAGGGCGGTGCAGGCAATAATGAGCCGCACCCAAATGCATTCTCGGCATGACCCCGCGAACATCACTGCTCAACAATGTCTTGACACATTAAAACAAAAACTTTCTGTTTTCGCAGGGCGTCTGAGGAGATACAAGGCTAGTAACAACAGGAAACGAGACAACAAACTCTTTGAACGATCAGAAAAGGGTTTCTACCGTGCTTTTAATTCTAGCGCCGATGCCACAAATGCGAGTTACCCTAGCAGAGAACAGGTCGACGGTTTCTGGAGAAATCAACTTGCCACACCAGGTCCATACAATGTCAGTGCAAGTTGGATCAGCGAAGAACGCGAGATGGGCCGGAACTATAGCCAGATGCAACACGAGCAATTCACAACCGCTGAGGTCTCTGATGTCATCAAGAATTCCCACAACTGGAAGGCACCAGGTCCAGATCATCTCCAAAATTATTGGATTAAGAAGTTGTGGTGCACGCATGAACAGATAACTACCTTAATTAATGAAGTCTTGCTCGATCCTCTGAAAATGCCATTGTTTCTTACACAGGTTGCAACCTACCTGTTACCAAAAGACCAGCGGAATACGGATAACCCTGCCAAGTACCGCCCAATAACCTGCTTGCCTACGCTGTACAAGATAATCACATCTTGCCTTACGCAGCGAATATATGCTCACTGCGAGCGGAACAACATCATTGCAATGCAGCAGAAGGGCTGCTCGAAGGGCGCAATGGGATGCAAAGAGCAACTCATCATAGACTCTGTCATCTGCAACCAGGCTCATTCCAAGCAACGAAACCTCCACATGGCTTATGTGGACTACAAAAAAGCATTTGATTCCGTACCTCACGACTGGCTCACAGGTATCTTAAAGCTGTATAAAATAGATCATCATACAGTTTCCTTTTTAGAACACGTTATGACAACCTGGCGCACTAAGATACAACTCAGAACCGCAGACAGTAACATCGAGACCGACACAATCAACATCCGAAGAGGGATTTTCCAAGGAGATTCACTCAGTCCACTGTGGTTCTGCATGGCGATGAACCCTCTATCACATCGATTGAACTCTACAAAATATGGCTTCGCTATCAAAAGCAACAACGCAGAAGCGATCAAGTTGAATCACCTATTATATATGGATGATTTAAAACTGATCGCCGCAACCAAAAACCAACTAACGAAAATGCTTAAAATTGTAGAGGAGTTCTCCAGGGACATCGGAATGCTGTTTGGACTGGACAAGTGCCGCACCCTTAATATCATCCGGGGAAAGCTCGAACAAAGCGCACACGAGATGCAGGACGGCCAGGAGATCGAAGCAATGAGCAAGGGAGATACATACAAGTATCTCGGGATGAAACAAGCTCAAAGGATAGACCATCGAACAATGAAGACTGATTTAACGAATGAATTCATCAAGAGAGTAAGACAAGTAGTGCGAACTGATCTTAACACATAGGGCTATATGCGGAGCAGACGTCTCAACACCGCTACGTCTGACGGAACACGAGCGTCAAAATCACCACCGAACCGACAACGATAAACTACATAGGTGGTTGGGGAAGCCGCTGCACGGGAGGCATCCTAATGAGGTTAACCAGGAACATGTCGACAAATTAGCGTCGAACTATTGGCTGACCTCGGGACGAATGTTCCCCGAGACGGAAGGCTTCCTACTGGCCATACAAGATCAGGTTATACCAACTCGCAACTACCTAAAATTCATTGTAGGAGATGCATCGGTAGTGGATGACAGATGCAGATACGGGTGCCCAACTTCAGAAACAATCCAGCACATAACAGGAGGATGTCAGATGTTCGCATCAACGGAATATAAGGAACGACACGATTCGGTTGCCAAGATCTTGCACCAGGAACTGGCGAAAAAGCTGCTGCTTGTGCAGGCAGAGAAGGTCCCATATTACAACTACACACCTGAGCCTGTTCTTGAGAACAGCAACTACAAGATGTACTTGGATCGTACAGTTCTGACAGATCAACGAGTTGCCCATAACAGACCGGACCTTATAATAGTTGATAAAATTTCTAGGCAGACAACTCTGATTGATGTGGCCATCCCGAACAACAACAACCTGCGTGTGAAGCAAGTCGAGAAGATCGCGAAGTACAGAGATTTAGAAGAACGAATTAGAAGGCAATGGGAAATGGAGAACGTCCAGACGATTCCAATCATCATGTCAACAACTGGTGTTATACCAAAAAGTTTGCTGAGAAACATCAAGGAGCTGGGTCTAACTGATAGTCTTTACAGGTCCATGCAGAAAGCGGTACTACTTGCGACAGCCCGAAACGTCAGGAGAATGCAGGAGGAATGCAGGATCATCCAACAACATCAATGTCACCTAAGGCCCGATAACATGGCAAGGGTCTCGTCCGAGCCAGATCCTTATGGTATCCGGGATACCCGGGATCTGAGTGAATGTTCCCCAGAAAGGGAGTGCGAATGCCTTTTGGCTAAGTCGATAATAATAATAATAATAATAATAATAATAATAATTCTTACCCTCACAATACTCCAAACTAGGAGTACCCCAGAAGCAACCACATGCTTGTACGGGAGAGGGGGGCAATTACTATTATTTTGTCTTCGTTTCCATTTGCGGCTAGGGCCGACTTTTTTCCCGATAGAACTAGGATAGCATTCGCTCAAGTACTACGGGAAACCCTAGAAAACCGTAGTAATCCCAGTGAGTGTAGGACAATTAGTGAATCACACGGGTAAAGCTATTTAGGAGCAATACCGTGAACCCACATTTGTCCAGCGGTCTTGGCCACACAGTAATAATTATTAAAAAGAAATGGTTCGTGGCATATAGGACAAAATGTTTTTTTTCTTGGCAACACCAAACTAGTTTGCAATATCTAATGGAAGTATTTCGGACGTGTATAGACCGCGTATGTATACTTCTTCTGTGTCTTTCCCCGTGCCATGTGCCAAATTCTTTGCATTATGTCAATCGACTGGTCGCTACACTCGCATTTTGCTTTTGGCAGTACCCGCTAGATGGCATTGGGTGGTATAATGCTCACCACATTATACTATTTCTTATTCCACATAACTAGCCAATGTTTGGGCCTCTCGGTGAGGAGCACTGCCTCAGCCTGTCGAGGGCCAACAAGTCCGAAACAGGTGCCCGTAGTGGCCTGCACACCTCTGAAAGACCCATACGAAATTTCCATTAGATATTGGAAACTACATAATTTGATGTTGCCAAGAACCGAAACATTTTTATCCCATATGCCACGAGCCATTTATTTTTAATTATTATTGGGGATGTTAAATATTCATTTAGTAATAATTATTATCACTAAAAATATTATATTTTTTTGTGATAATAATAGTGACTTTCTCTTAGTATACTTTTTATTTTATTTACTATTTCTAGTCTCGATTTTAGTACCTATTCAAAATATGCTTATTGGCTTATCTTTCTGAATCAATCATGATGGATGGTGCAAAATTTTCATTTTATGTATGGTTTGATACCTGTAATGAGTAAAAGAATAAGAACTGAAATTGTCAATAACTTAAATAAATACTAGATAATTTTCGGCTTTCATACGAATAATACCTACTTCAATGGTCATGGTGAAATGCCGACCATTCTAGTGCAAATTTATCGAAAACTGTTGGACATAGCAACATTTAAACAAGTACCTACAATTTTTTAGATAGAGTAAAGTAGCTTAAAATTTCATTATTTCATCTCGATTTCTCGACTTTCTTCGACTTTTTTAAGAAATACTTTAATACCCTGTATTTTGAAAATAAAGTATTTTAGTTTAGGATACATGTTTATATGACCTTTTTGCCATAAATTATACAAAATGTATAGCCTGCCTACCAATAGGCATGCTACATTTTTTTAAGCTACCAACCATCAGGCAGCCTAACCTGTTTGTTTAGTTTGCCAACCAGTTGCTCAGCAAAATATACTATTTACTAAAATGCCGATTAATAATATATTTCGGGTTTTCATTTCTTAAAAAAATATTTATTTAGATGTTAAAACAATTATATATCATACGTTTCACCAAATCGTCAATTCACGTTTTCGAAAAGTTCCTTTAAAAAACGCGTTGTGGCGAGTAAATAGTATATTTTGCCCACCAATTGGTCGGCAAACTGAACCAACCGGTTAAACTGCCTAGCAGTTGGCAATTTAAAAAAGTAGGGAGGCTAGACACTTCTTAAGTATAATCCCCTGAAGTTATGTGGATACCTCCGAAACACCCACCTGTTGGTATACAGAGTGTCCCGTTAATAATGGTACATAGCTCTAGGGGGTGTTATTCACACTAAAATAAGCCGATTGGGCCACACTTGCCTTATCCGAAAGTTGCTCCATTCCTACCTACAGGGGTTTCAAGTCAATTTTTTTTTTAATTTTTATATTTTGGGCACCGCTGAACGGATCGAGTTGAATATTTGTATTTTTGGGTTTTTAAGGGTGACCATTTTGAATATGAGGTAAATTTTGAGTTTCCCGCAAAAGGGCGCTACTTATGCCTTACTTATGGGATAATATCACTCATAACTTTTTTGTCTCTTAAGATTCTGCAATTTTGACCAAATTTTATGAAAGTGCGTTTAATTTTGTACAAAAAGGTATACTTGCTGCAACTTCATAAACTTGACCGTTTTTTATCTAGAGGCCATTTTAGTTGGCACGGATTTATCGGGCATTAATTTATAAGCATTCATTATTATCGTAGTATTATCAACATTATCAGTTATTCACAATAAATTTTTAAAATGCCAAACATTTCCTTAATCTAATATTTAAATTTTGTCCAACATCAAATAGAGTTTGATGTTGATTTTTAATTGTGTTTGCAGACTCTCGAATGTTTTCCCAGAGTTCATTTCGAGTATTCAGAGTGTCTCCATAAACCATATTTTTCAAATGCCCCAAAAATAGAAATCAAGGGGATTTAAGTCAGGACTAGGTGCAGGCCAAGGAAATTCACTGCCACGTCCAATCCAACGATGCGGAAAACTCGTGTTCAAATGTTGCCTCACTCGCAATGGATAATGAGCAGGAGCACCGTGGTGCAAAAACCAAAGGTTTCTGCGTAGATCTAGAGAAACATCTTGAAGAAGTTCCGGCAAATCATTTTTTTTTTTTAAATTATAAATAGTTCCATTAAGTGGACGTGGAAGTTCATATGGTCCCAAAATATGATCTGAGAGAATTCCACACCAAACATTTATAGAAAATTCACTCTGAAAGTGATGTTGTTTCGGTAAATGTGGATTTTCAAATTCCCAGCAATGATTATTCCGCCAGTTGAATACTCGACGGGTAAATGTAGCTTCATCTGTAAATAGGATTTTGTTATAAAAAATTGGATCATTATTTTGTTGTTGCAGAAGGAATTGTGCAAAACGAACTCTATGAGGAGGGTCTTAAGGTTTTAACTCTTGCACCGGGCAAAAATGATAAGGATGCAATTTTTTACTACGAAGAATTCGTGAAACTGACGACTTGCTTAGCCCTGCAGCTGCTGAAACACGCCGTATACTTGCCCTCGGATCGTGAATGATACGCACTAAAATTTCATCATCGTCTATTATTTTACGCCTTCCTACATCGTGTTTTGGACAAAAAGTACCTGTTTCTCCCAATCTATCGTATATCCTTTTGAAGAGTCGATGGTTGGGTTGTCGATGATTAGGAAATAATTCAAAATATCTTTCTGCTGTTCGGCGACCATTGTAATTTTCTTGAGCATAAACAAAAAGCATATCTCGCATTTCTGCATTGGAAAAATGATTATGTCGAGGCATAATACCAAAACCAACGAGGAGAAAAACTACGCAACTAATGTTTACCAGCTTTCTTTGTGATTTTTTTCATTGACAGCAGCCTCCTATGTCTTATTTCACAATAAAAATTTCCAATTTCCACGCCTCCTGCGATAATAATGAATGCTTATAAATTAATGCCCGATAAATCCGTGCCAACTAAAATGGCCTCTAGATAAAAAAACGGTCAAGTTTATGAAGTTGCAACAAGTATACCTTTTTGTACAAAATTAAACGCACTCTCTTAAAATTTGGTCAAAATTACAGAATCTTAAGAGACAAAAAAGTTTTGAGTGATATTATCACATAAGTAGCGCCCTCTTGCGGGAAACTCAAAATTGACATCATATTCAAAATGGTCACCCTTAAAAAACCCAAAAATACAAATTTTCAACTCAATCCGTTCAGCGGTGCACAAAATATTATAAAATTTCGAAAAAAAAATTGACTTAAACCCCCTGTAGATAGGAATGAAGCGACTTTCGGATAAGGCAAGTTTGACCCAATCGGCTTATTTTGGTGTGAATAACACCTCCTAGAGCTATGTACCATTATTAACGGGACACCCTGTATAAATAGGTACTTACTGAATGTCTTTCCATTTACTAATGAGTAGGTGATTTTGTTGAGAAAAAATCTTGACCTACCGGAAGGTAAGAAATTTTCGATAAAATATGTTCCTAACGGTAGGCGCAGGATAGACTGCCTATTTTTTTGCAACATAACTTGCTCTACTTCATAAATCGTTAGGTTAAGTAGCATAGTTATAGCCAACATAGCTAGACTTTCACCTCGATTTATAAAATTGTATCTTTATTTAATCTGTTACTTTTGGTATTATTATTATTAAAAAATATATTGTGAAGAAAAACGCGTGGCTAAGAGAGCTGGATGAAATGTAAGATATAGATAGAGCACTGGGATTATTACACTTTTCTAGGATTACACCTCGGGTTTCCCATGGTATCTACTAGGTACTTGGGAAAATACTTCGTAGTTCTATCTTGAATAAGTGGGCCCTAGCCATAAAGCGAGATTTATAAACTTGACGTTGGCGCTGCCATTCGGACAATGCCGTTGCCTTTCGCAGTGTTACTGCTCAATGTTAAACTAGTGACACATAGGTAGGTATGTCCTTCATAAAATCCATTATGCTCACGGCTGGCAGTTCACATGACGCTGGCATTACTTTGGACACAGTTTCTTGTCGTACAGATTATGACCTTTTGAATAACAGCTTATAAAAAATAGAATGAAAAAACAAAATTCATTGGTAATTTAAAAAAAAAGAAAAGTGGTGGCTGGCCTGGACCATATGAGTTGCAATTGATTTTGTTGTTGAAATCTCATCTACTGCGATCCCTCGTGCCATTCCTAATGTCACCCTAAAAGCCCCAGAGTTTGTTGCTCTCAATTGACCCTGAAACAGCCCCGAATAAATGACAGAAGTGGTGGCTGGGCTGGACCGCAACTCTTCAGGCCAGCCACCACTTCTGGCATTTTTTTATTCGGGGCTGTTTCGAGGTTAATTGAGAGCAACAAATTATGAGGCTTTTAGAGAGACATAAGGGATCACGGTAGATGAGATTTCAACAAAAAAATTGATCCTTGGAGCTTTTAAGGACACATTAGGGATCGCACTAGATGAGATTTCAACAAAAAAGCTATCACAACTCATATGGTTCAGACCAGCCACCACTTTCTTATTTTTTAATTCCCATTTTATTTTGCTTATCCATTCTATTTGTTACAAGCTGTTATTCGAACGGTCATAATCTGTACGATATTCTTCATGTTTTGCAGTAAATTTATTTTCTTATTCCCTCACACCAGTTATGCACCGGAAGTGAGAAAACCCTGCGGTGGATGAGAGACCAGTTTATCGACGGCGCCCGCAAGAAATCAGTGGACGGAAACTGGGGGCTGTTTTCACAATCATCTATGTTCGTGATATTGAAAATTTATTTGCAGGGGGAATATTTGTCACGAAAATATGGCATAAAATTGCATTGTTTTGTTTTTTGTTTACGAAGTGAATCCGGCCAGAGAAAGTTGGGTCAGGGCGTTTCGAATAATTCGAAGGTGTAAAAGTAGGTACTAAAATGTCAAATGTCATTGTGGCCAACATAAAGTTTATAAATTCAGCTTAATACCTAAAGCCAAAATAGTAGTACCTAGTGTGCCTGCGCTTAAAGAAGTAGATGCACATCATCAATGGGCTGCATGAACCTGGCCTGCCATAGATTTAACAATTTTGCATTACTTCGTAAAGGAGTCATATATACATATTGTTTAGAATTCATAAGATATCGTTTAATGTCAAATTAATTTTGTCTATTCTTTAATTGTTATGCAAAAATACAGAACCCAAAGTAAAGTCACATTTCTCATACATACAGATGGTAAGGTTTGTCGAACTCGCACGCCCTCTGGCGTGAAAAGAATTAATGCGTGAAAAGGGAGAACGAACGCGCGCGCGAAGCGAGTAACATCATAGTTGGCACAACTCCAGTTTCGCCCTGGTATCTCGCCGCAATTATGAACTTTACATCAAGAACGTGGCCACGTATCATGAGTTGGTAACATTCCTTACTTTCTTGAAATATTTTCTCATCTTTACAAGACTCGCAGAAATGCATCCAAAATATAATCTCTTACAGTCCAATTGCTCTATTCTCAACATATGATTTGACTGCTCTATTCTCAATGAAAATGTATAAGTATTAAATAATGTTTTTGTACCTCCCAAATTCAAATAATGGCCTTTCCTCACAATAATTCCAAAATCCATTCACGGCACATCGTGATGTACACGTACATCCGCGACCGAGGTTGCGACCAATTTGAACTTGCCAAGCCATCTAAATTCTAAAATCAAAATGAGGGAAACCCGGCGACATCCGGCAACAACGCCCGTCACGTTACCCGTTACCCACCCCTCCTCTCCCCGCCGCCGTTACCTGTTACGTTAAGGCTAGGGGAGGGACGGGCAGGGTGCAGAAACGCAATCTCGAAGGCACGATCCTCTTTCCGGCTTTAATACGACCACAAAAAGCAGTGGTAAGTTGGGGGTCATCGAGTGTGTGGTAGAGAGCCAAAGATGTTTTCGAGTGGTACAGTGGCCCCTGAAGACTGACTTGGACAAGGCCAAGGCGAAAAATATTTTAAATAGCGTGTAACCAAGTTACAATTTTGCTATTATTATTTCCAAACTGTTGCAATTTCTTTTGGTTTTCCGAGGTTCAATTCAATTTATTAATCAATTATTTAATTTTGGGAGCTTATTTTAGTAGATAAACTGACTTTCTGGTATTCCGAGGGTTAAAACTCCGTTTCTTTTTGGCAAGTGCATAATTTTAAATTTCCGAACCAAAGAGCCCATCATCCGGTATTTCGGTCCAACACTAAGGTTGCGTAAAAACGCTACAACTAAAGTCTATCCAAGTTACAGCGGCAGTAGATATAAACAAAGTCACATGGCCTCATTGCGATCGATTACAAGGGTCGGACTAATATGAGATTCCAAGTGGCTTGTAATTCTGAAGTAATTAATAATAATAATAGTAAATACCTTTATTTCAAGTGAGGCGCCCTATACACAACATACATACGTATTTGTATATGTTACAGCCCGTATATGAAAACACACCGTATGTATACGGTCTAGGCTGTATCTATACGGCCTAAATGGCGCAGACCGTATGTAAATGACATGGCATTTCATATACGGACTAGACCGTTAACATACGGACTATTGACATTCAGACTGTATGTGCAATCGTAGTGAATTACCCTTCTTTTTTTATACAGGGTGTAACTTTGATAAGTACAGACATTTTAAGGGCAGGTCGAGAAAAATGCGCTTGTTACGCCTATGCAATTAAAATTTTTCTAAAGTGCATATTAACGTCAGAAATAATTTTTTACAAAACGCTATTAAAACCCCTTTTTCCGACGCCACAGCCAGGGGTGCTTGACCTTGCCGGGACCAGCTGGAACTGAGGCCGGTTCCGGCGGATCCCCCCCAATTCCGCCGTGCAGCGTTGTCAGACGTATAGCTCTTTCACAGTATTTCAGGAATAGTCTTTCAACTAATTTTTGAACAAATCTTTAATGGTTCTTTTAGCGAATAGCGTGCAAAAAAAACTACCTTTCGGATGCCTGGATGATTTTCCTTGCGGGTGTCGTACTCCTTTCTTATGTTATCCAAAAATCCTCTAACTAGTTGCCAGTCGAATCGCTTTTTCCGAGGCTTTTTCGCAGTATTTGAAGAATATTGATGCAACCATGTACCATTTGGTGTATGTGGAGATTAAATAAATAAATAAATAATTTTTGGACAACTCCCTAATGGTTCTTATAGCGAATAGCTCGACGAATAGCATGAAAAAGCCTACCTTTTGAGATGCATCGATTATTTTTACTATTTTCTTGTGTTTAGATTATCCAAAAATCCAAAAATCTTCACAAAATCACATAAAGCACTAACAGGGTTCGGAGTTTTCAGATTGGATAAAATTCCCTGACTATTCCAGGTTTTCCCCGACTCCAAAATTCAATTTTTCAGCTTTTTTTAATGATCTTTTCAGACTTTTTTGTGGTAGGTAGATAGGTAAAATATTTTGGCTTCCAAAACCTTTTCTTAAAAATTATTTTTTACAAGACTAGATTGTTTTTTGGTAGGTATGTTGTTTTTTTCTGTCTCCGCCCTAGTATCAAAGTCATTATTTTTGTCAACTACTGTCTCACTCTCTTGCGAAGGCTTCAACATTACCGAAATGCCTTTTGTTTTTTGAATAACGTCAACTCTTTTTTTGTGGCCGGTACTTCTTTCATGACTATGTAAAGCTTGTTTTCCCATATTGCTTAAACAAAATTTTTTCTTGCAAATTTTATTACAAAAAGCAGAGAATGGGTCACTTTTTAAAGGCTCAAATATATTTGCCCATTCATTATTAATTGAAGGGTTTATCCAATCTGGGTTAAATATTGGTTTTTTGGGAGCCATAATTATTTTCTTTGGTTACCACTTTTTACACTGAAACACTGACGCGATGACCCACTATACAATATGCAGAAATGAAGACAAATCATAAATATGTGCAAATCAAAACTGTTTTGGTTTTGGAAATTTTTAGGTGTCCCAAGAGGTGGCTAATTATTAGGATAAAAAAATTGCGGCCTGAAAATCAGTTGTAAAGTAGGTAGGTAGGTAGGTAGATACTCCACAAAAGACTTGTCAAAAAATCAGCAACAAGTTTTCTAGCAATGACTTCTCCGGGCGGCGCTCGGATACATTTCTGCTGATTAGTAAAGTGATAAAAACTGACGTGTTTGTTAAATTATTGTGTGCGCGTGTGAAGAAAGCAATAAAGAGTTCGTCATAGCAACCGACATCATAAAAAAACGGGGATACCTACCAGCAGTAATTTTCAAAGGTACTTGGGACACCTAGGTACGTACCTGCAAGCAGATTTATTCCACTCTGACATGTAGCAACGTTGTGGTATTCCCCCTCCCCAATCTAACGTTATTCCCCTCCATCTCCTAGGGAGAGGTTAGACCTCCCCTCTAAGCGCTTCTAGCGAGGATCCAGTGGCGTCCATTGAGCATGGATAAAGATTGATTTGCCCCATTTTCTAAACATCGGGTAAAATTTTTTTTTTCATTTTTCGGTTTTATGAACGTCCCCGATTACGTGGTTAAAATTTCTGTACCTATCAAAGATACACCCTGTATAGGCCCATTAAAGAAGAATATGCTTTCGTTTTAGTATATATTTTGCAGAAAAAAATCTAGGGTACCTATACATTATACTAAATAATTACCTTTTTTCCCTCAAAATACTATGTACCAGCAAGAAATAATATCCTATATGAAAAAGAAGGGGTAATTCAGAAATGGCGGACGTTGAAACCACCCGGAAAACATTGCACATACATTCTGTCTTTGTTTAAATCTCTGTGATATACGGTCTAGTTGCAGATAAACCGTATATAATAGGACTAGTCCTTTTGCAAACCGACTAGACCGTTTATTGACGGACAAGCTTCTTATACATATGGACTAATATCTTCAGTCCGTTTACATATGGACTAATCATTTTGTATACGGCCTGTTTTACATATACGGTCGGTAACATATATACACATATATACAGATACCGCATAACATGAAATGACGTCATTTACAATACTTACGAGCTATGATACCTTAGCTACTAGTTACAAAATCCTTAATATCATATAGTGTAGGCAAGTTAGATAAATAAACGACGTTTAGAAAAAACCAACCCAAAAAAAACCACCCCCAAACGTGACCTTAACAATGTTTTTTGCGTTTTGCACGTAAACCGTAACTCTAACGAGAAAACGTTATAGGACTTTTTAGATTCTCCATTAAATTCTCCACAAAAATGGTCGTATAATTTTTTTGCGTATCTTCCACCCAACGCTAATAAATGACTTGGAAAATAAGGGCGAACAAAAAATAAGCCTTGCGCCGTCTTTTGCGTCGATTATCTAGTAGTAGCGTGAACAAAAATATGTATAGAAGCAAAATTGTAGAGCAGTTTTTTCTCTACAAGACACATATTGAATAAAATGTTTTTGAGAAAGTATTAGTGGACATATGATTTTTGTACCTGTGTATTCTGCACTTTGAGCGTGTTTCCACACCACATGAGGTAACGCTCTCGGTGCGTTTTTTTTTAGTGGTTTCCCCTATAGGCCTATTCCACTAATGAAATATAAATATTTAATCAATTGCCTCTGCAAAATGGTCCTGCTCGACGGAATTTAAACAACTCTGACCATGACAATGATAACACATTGTAGAGCAGTGCAGGCCAACCTTTACACATGTACAACGCTTTCCACAGCCCTTTTTACAGCCGCAAGATAAGAGCTGCAGAATTGAGGCTGGAGCTGGTGCTTGAGTCATGCGAGCACTGGCATTAGAATGTTGTTAGTTTTTCTCCAGCCCCATTCAGTTGCTCTCAAATTTCTTCCTTTCCATGAATTTGATGAAAAACGCGATAGGAATGTTGTTTTAGCGCATCAGATGTAGGTGGTAATTATATGGTATGGTATGGTATATTATATGGTAAATAAATAAATAAATTAGTGCGTTACTCGACTAGCCAACTAGCTTATTAAATAAAATAAAGCGATAATGGTTTAAAGATGTCTCTTGTCGGAGTGCCTTATATAGAGCAAGCGTAAATTTCTCTCCAGCTCTTGCAATGTCATCTTTTGCCGATGAAGGATTATTGAATACGGCGACCACTTCTTGTAAATCCTTTCTTGTATTTATTAAGCTTACGGTCTGTGATTTTCCTTTGCCAAAGAAAGCAGACGTGGTTTTAAACCATTATCGCTTTATTTTATTTAATAAGCTAGTTGGCCAGTCGAGTAACGCAGTCATTTTGTCCAGACTACCACCTACATCTGATGCAGTAAGACAACATTCCTATCGCGTTTTTCATCAAATTCATTTGTGGAAAGGAAGAAATTTGAGAGCAACTGAATGGGGCTGTAGAAGAACTAACAACATTCTAATGCCAGTGCTCATGATTCAAGTACCAGCTCCAGCCTCAATTCTGCAGATCATATCATACATGTGTAAAGGTTGGCCTGCACTGCTCTACAATGTGTTCTCATTGTCATGGGCAGAGTTATTTAAATTCCATCGAGCAAGACCATTTTGCAGAGGCAATTGATTAAATATTTATATTTCATTAGTGGACTAGGCCTATAGGGGAAACCACTTAAAAAAAACGCACCGAGAGCGTTACCTGATGGGTGGTGTGAAAACATTTTATTCAATATGTATCTTGTAGAGAAAGAACTGCTCTACAATTTTGCTTCTATACATTTTTTTGTTCGCGCTACTACTTTTCGAGATAATCTACGCAAAAGATGGCGCAAGGCTTATTTTTTGTTTGCGATATGAAAACTATGCTTAATTTCCATTTATTAGCGTTGGGTGGGAGATACGCAAAAAATTATATGACCATTTTTGTGGAGAATTTAATAGAGAATCTAAAAAGTCCTATAACCTTTTCTCGCCTGTTACGGTTTACGTGCAAAATGCAAAAAACACCGTCAAGGTCATGTGTGGGGGTGGTTTTTTGGACAAAAGGGGATGAAGCTCCCCCCCGGGGGGTGGGAACTCTTCAGATCTGTATTTGGGTTCCTACTGGGAGTTCACAACCAAAATTTCAAAACTTTATAAATTTTTTCTTCTAAAAGTCTAACTTGCCTACACTAATAAGGGTCTTTTTCTATTAATAATTGTCTTATATGTTTTTTAAAATGACCTAGGCGACTAGCTGTTTTTATAGTTTCTGGGAGCGCATTGAAGAATCTGATACCCATGTAATAAGGGCTTTTCTCTGTCAAAGTTAGATGATGTATGGGATAATTAATTTTAGTTCCTCTTATGTGATATGAGTGTTTTACGCCTGTGTCAAATAAGGTCTTATTTTTAAAATAGAACATCAAGCACTCATATATACAGTGCATAGGCTGTCATGATTTTTTCTGATTTAAACATATTTCTACAAGAGTCGGTCAGTCTTATTCCCTTTATTATTCTTAAAGCTTTTTTTTGTATTACAAATATCCTATTAAAGTCCGATCCTCGTCCCCAAAACATTATTCCATATCTCAATACCAATTCAAAACAGGCGAAGTATAGTGATTTTACCGTCTTATTTTCCAAGTATTTAGACGTGATTCTAGGTCCAAAGCAGACTGAACTTAGTTTTTTTTTATCAGAAAACTAATGTGACAGGACCAATCAAGAAATTCGTCAATATGGATGCCCAGAAATTTTGTACTTTTCGCAAACCTTAATTCTGAATCTGCAATGTTTAAATTATCCGGTTTTAGTAGTCTACATGATGTACGAGTATATGTTTGTTTTGAGTAGTGAGGGATATTTCCACAATATCTTGTGTAACATATTTTGTTTTGTCCTGAATAACAAACAGTTTGTTTTTTCCTTATTTAAGACAAGCTTATTTCTTGCAAGCCAGTCACCGACATTAGCAAAAAGTTCCTCAGATTCGTTTATCAGGCTCTGGTAGGTCTCCGAGCCTGTCAATAATGTAGTATCAACCTGCATATCCCTTGATATATTGACCACTTCCTAACTGTATTTGAAAAAGATCATTTATGAAGATAACAAACAAGATGGACCCCAGAATGCTGCCCTGGGCGATACCATTTGGATTTAACTTCATTTTCGACTGTCTTACTTCATTTTCTTTTTCAATGAACACTATTTGTTGTCTATCTGAAATGCAAGAAGCAAACCATTCTAGCTAATTCCATACTTTTCCAATTGTATCAACAATAGATCTCTGTTTATGCAGTCATATGCTTTGGAAAGATCCAAAAACATCCCGATTGTTAAGTCCCCCAATTCAAAGTGTCTCAAAACCGACTGAACGAACTGAAAAATTGCAGTGCAGGTAGATCTATTTTTTAGGAAGCCGTGCTGACATTTGCTAAAGATTCCAGATTCATTCATGAACTCTACTAATCGTTTACAAACAGTCAGTTCAAACAACAACAATTAATTTAGAAGTTTTTACCTTTCGTGAATCTTTATAAATTTCTTTAAATTAAGTAGCAAAATAAATTTACAGAATATACTGCTCGCGATCCGATCTAAAATATGCAGGAAAACTCGACTGAAGGAAGAGCCGGCCTTGCATTCTGCTCGCCGCGTAAACACTGGAGATTTTATGACGGCCAGACCGTTAAGAGAATAGGTCACATGGTGGCCAATGTTTTGATTCACTGCCTCTTTAACTTGGATATAGTATAGTTCTCGGCCCAAGCCAGTCACCGCCAACGTCGAGGCACCGGCCGCGTCAGGACCGAAGTGCGGCGCCCGCCATTGCCGCTTCCCGCCAAATTGTTCCGCAAAAACTAGGACCCGCCCATGCCCAGCAAGTATAAACGAAGCCGCCGACCAGCCGAAAAGGCAGTTCGGGCAGTTCGACTTCAAACCACCATCCGACCTTAGTTACCTACTTCTAGTTTAGACTAGTGTGAGGGTGGGAATTATTATTGGCAGTGGCTATTTATACGTCTGACATTTATAAAAGTCAGTATACGTCTTGTGCAGTATACGTCTTGTGCTCTCATTGGGTTACGCTCCTTATTGCAACGATGCTTGAGAAAAATGTACTTCCGACGTATCTAAATAAGTTTACTTATTTAGGACATGTATTCGATCAACGTATGGAGTTAAATGTACGTCCAAAGAAGTCACGTGACTGAACTCGCCAATGAGAGACATACCGACTTTCATATACGTCGGACGTATAAATAGCCACTTTCATTGTTATTTAACTTACCAGTTGAGTTCTCCAAGTTTCACTAATAAGTAAAACAAAAGGACCACCTATCAAAAACATTTTGAATTTCTTTTGCTATCCTTCATCATCCTTGTGCTGTATTATTTTTTTACACTTTATTATTTCTTTTTAACTTCCTAAGACATCGAGCATTGTTGTTGTTTCTTCGTTTAATGGCCTCTATTCGTGTGAATAACTAGCCAGAAATCTTCGGGAAGGCAAGTGCGTCTGAAAGTTCTCATCTTCCCTTCTTCATAATTATTTGCTTCTTTTTTTCAGTCCTTTGCTTCACTAGATTATAAAGGTATCCATGTGGATACACCTTTACAAATCCGCTAACATCTGCATCTCATTATTATCTTTACGGAAACTTCTTTCAACATTCAAACTACACACAAATACACTTTATTTAGTCATGGCCCTCTTCGACGGAATTAAATTTAAAATTTAAGAAGTCTTTCCTTTGTATGTATCGTGTGGTCTATCGATATCAATATCAAACCTTGTTGACAGTGTATCTCCAATTTGATATAGTACTTCCACAGCAATTAAAACCTTACTTGTTCTCAAAACGTTTATTTTCCTTTCTTGCAAAAATTAAATTAAAACATAGCACACGCTCACAGCCGTAGATATAGCTCACAGACTCACATCACATCTCCGGCGCTTCTCCTTCTCAAAACTTCTACTCTACTTTTCGTATTCTGTCACAGAACAATAGACTGATACATTAAAATTACAGCTAACCTAAACCTGATCATTTCAGTGAATAGAGTGCATTCATATATATATGAACTCTGTGGTTCTAGCGGATAGAGCAAACCGTCCAGTGTTGAATTGAATACATCATCATCATCATCGACAAACCTAACTATTTTTTATTTTTTTAATCTGTGGGTCTATTATCGTCTGTCAACGTTTTTCTGAGATCAACGGCCATCGTAAAATACACAAAATATATAGGTTGGGTTAATAAAATAAAATGGACAACTGGGTACTGGACAGATTAATGGAGTAGGGAGAACGCGCTTTGACCTTTTGTGCATCCTATTTCCAGGCAAATTTAATGGTCGCCATATTGTCCTCGCTTTGACGTTTGCAGTTTGTTCTCAGCGGTAGTTGTTGTATTTTACATTTTTCAGCAGAGAAATGGTCAGTGTTTTTGGAAAATGTCGTGTGCAGTACCAAGCTGTAAGAATTATAAGTCTAGGAGACCTCCGTGAGTTTCATTTTTTCGGTAGGTAAGTTTAGTAAAAACAATCGCCGAAATTTTGGGCATCATAGGCGCGCATCTGTATAATGAGAACATGTTGGATATGTGGTTTAAAATTCTTAACTTGGAGACTGATTGGACTTTGAGTCCAAATAAATTTGTTTGTTCCAAACATTTTGCTGCTGATGCCTTTACTCACTTTACTGTGCATCGTGGCGAACGAGGACGAAGACCTCTAAAGCAGTCTGCAGTGCCAAGTCGGTTAACAATGGATGAAGTTGGTTTAATATGGCCGCCACTTTTATTAGGCAGTTCGCGCAGCTTGTAGCCTTGTAGCCTATTCTCCCTACTCCATTTCTCTGGCACTGGACCAAGGTCTCTAGAATATAGAATGGACTTTGGCACTGGTCCGCCAATAGTGCCAATTGACCATTTTGGAAAATTGCATGTTACCTTATATTGAAAATAACACGCCCTTGCGTTTTACTTTTCAACACGACAACGATCCCAAACATACTTCCCAGTTAATTCGCAAGTTTTGTTGGAAGATGAAATGGTGTCTGTTATGAAATGGTCTTCACAGTCTCCGGACGTCATTCCTATTAGAAAACCTCTGGGAGATAGTAGACAGTAAAATCAGAGGATATAAAACAACCAGCAGTATAACTTACTCTTGAGATCAGATCATACCATAATTCCAAAATAGTGTTTATTCTTCTGCAATTTACCTAAGTGTCTGTGCATACCATTTTCATCATGTGCGCAAAAATTTCATGTTACCACAAACAAATCTACCCGGAAAAGCCGTATTAATGGGATAAATCTGCCAAATACTGGTCGTAAAGACAATTCGTTACCGTAAAAAGAAGGTAAATCGCAATAAAGCTGGATATTTAAAATTTTGGATTTTTTAAACGTCAGAAACTGACATTCCAATAGCCACAGAATACCCCTATAACCTATAATAAGTCGCCATTTTTTTCATCGTGTAGCGCCACCCCAATCCGTAACCAACAATGAAATATGACGGCATGCTCGGGTCTTTATTTGGCCACGATATACTTACCCACGGTATGTCATTGCGCATCTTGTGACGTTAGTTGCGAATCAGAATTTAAATTGCTCCATATGTTTTACACAGCAATAGATACTTTTTTATATGGGTTCTTTCTTATTTCTTTTAAATAAGTGTTGTTAAAAATATGTAGAATTTATTACTAGGATAAATGAATGAATATTCTGTTGATAAAAAACACATTTAATTTGATACGCTGACTGCACATCCCGGCATTTTTTGCCTATTTCAAAGCACTGCCGAGCTGGACTGACGATCAGTCAGTTGTTTACACTTTTTTCTTGACACATTAAACTGTAAACTATAAAAAATCGTAAAACACAACCGCAGCCGCTGCATTATTTAGAATTCGTGATTCGCAACTGACGTAGATGCGCAGAGTTGCCTTGTTTTCGGATTCGTTAGTGACATACCGTGGGTAAGTGTATCGTGGTTTTGGCTTGTCCATTTGAGAGAGGACGCACAGATCCGGTCTTACCGATTTTTACGTGTCCACATTTGAACTATATACGAATACGAATAGTAATTTGTGTATTAGACAAATAAAACAATAAATAAATATACCGATACCAATAAATATAAACTGTTATTTATCAGCCGCAGGTTAAAAACAAGCACAACGCAACGTACAAGTACACCCGCACAACGTAAATAACGGCCCCAATGGGGTGGTATACACCTCCGAGGAGAAGGCCGAAGTCTTCGCCGACCATTTTCAATCTCAATTCCAACCAAACATAGATCCTGACGATGATATCGAGTGGGAAGAGACGGTAGAGACCGAGGCGCGGCGCTCCTTGCGCCAAAACTCCCCGGATCCTCTCCCGTTTTGCACCTACGAAGAGCTCGTCGCCATTATCTCGGCTTTAAACGCCCGAAAGGCACCAGGATACGACAACATAAATAACAAGGCAATCGAACTCCTCCCACAAAAACAAATTACCAAACTTCTTAACTTAATAAATCAATGTCTTCGTCACTATTATTTCCCTACTTGTTGGAAACACGCTATCGTGATTATTATTCTTAAAAAAGTGTCGTCATCCTACCCGCAAGATTATCGCCCCATTAGCCTGCTGCCAGTAGCAGGCAAAATTCTCGAACGCGTAATCCAATCCCGTCTACGAAACGAGCTCAGTCGAGTAGACTCCCCCCCGAGCAATTCGCCTTTCGAGGTGCATATTCCACAGAACATCAAGTCGTCAGACTGGTAGAAGAGATCACGCACAACTTCCAAAATCGTTCAGACACAGTAGCCATTTTTCTAGACGTAGCCAATGTGGTGCCCCTGCAGGAACTGCAGAAAAACTTCAAAAACTAGCGGGAGCCCCAAGACAAAGTCTCAAATTCTAGACATCTCCATGCTAACCCAGTTACGGGTCCGAGGTTCACATATCGGTAAATCAAAACCTTACAAGGCCTTCCTGAAATCGGGGAGATGCCGCGAAAGAAGGGAAGTCATAAATTCACGGCAAACATATACAAAAATTGATTGATTTACAATTATTGGGCCATAAATAAGTCAAAATATGAGTGAGTTATGGTAAATATGTCAAGAAATCCTTCAGAATCTGAGTGAAATATGGTAAACATGCAATAAATACTTCTAATTCTGATTGATTTACGGGAGGCCAAACCAGGATTCTCACGATCCAGGGATCAAGAAGGAGTAGAATCCAGGTATTTAAGGAGGCAGAGCCCGTTGAGCAGGACAGTAGTAAGCTGACTACCAACCAGTTGTCAGGGGAACCCCTGCCCAAGAGAAGATGCGGCAGGCAGCCGCCCTGCGGCTAGCTAGCCGCAGGCCACCATCCAGTTGTTGTAGAAATACCTAATGAAGAAAACCAAGAAAGAAGTATCTCCTAAGCACCCAAGTATGTTGGACTATCCAAAAAGTAAGATATTTGTGTTTTTGATTCTTTTGTGTCCGAATTGCCTTTTTATTTTGAATTTTGAAATTATGTTGAAACTTTTTAGAGAAATTGAATTTATTGTGCCATTTTTAACAGATTAGAAATAATTTCATAACGTTTATAAACCATGAACGATTTTTGGGAATTTATTTGAACCATATTATTTTACGGTAGATGTCAGAGTTTTTATTCAAACAGAAATAATTTTGTAACTTCTATTGCGAATTTGAAAGGGTTTTTGGGAAGCTATTCAGAGTCAATTATTTTGTCGTTGAGATCAGAATTTTGTTTTTAATTAAACTATTTTATGTCAGAAATTTCGAGTAAATTGAATTACATTTTCATACAAACTTGTATCGAGTAATTAAGCAATGTTGTGCAGAGTCAAGTAATTCTATTCTATTTAGGAAATCAAGTAATTTTATTCTAGTTGGGAAGCTTTTGCAAGTTTTGTACTTTTAATATGAAGGTTTGTCATTTTATGCCATAGTTTATGTATTTGTGCCATTTTGACATATTGTTTTGTTTGGATTTTGTTACTTAGAAAAGGGTCGTATTTCAGATATCTTGGGTGTAGCGTTTGCGAAATCATAGATTTTTAATTTTATTCTTTAATAATTATTGCACAGGTCTTAAACTTCCTCTTAACCTGTATTTTGTTAGTTCAATGTACTGTTTGGTATTTATTTTAATACATATATTAAACTATCCCAGTGTTTCCGTCATACACCCTTAGGCCCACACTAAAATTAAGTAACTGTGAATCACCCTGTACATTACCGCTCGCCAATTAACATCTAACAGGGTAGAATCGTCACACCAAGGCTTTTGACCGAGTATGGCATCCAGGTCTAATCTTCAAACTTGTCTTGTTAGATATCTCCTTGGCTATAGTTAAGATAATATATCCTCCTTAAAAAATCGGACCTTCCAGGTCAGAATAAATGGTCTCCTTTCTTCCCGCAGAGCGGTAGAGGCGGGGGTCCCACAGGGTTCAGTGTTGGGTCCCACTCTATACAACGTCTTCACCCACGATATTCCCAGATTTGCCGGCACCTCGTTGTACCTATACGCGATACTGCGATAACCGCTTCAGGTCGTCGCAGTGAGGATGCGTCCAGGGTGCTTCAGGTTGCCTTGGACTCTCTTTCTGAGTGGTTTGATAAGTGGAAGATCAACGTCAATCCTGGCAAAACCCAAGCAGTCGTCTTCTCTAAGGGGCGCCAGGCCCCGCCTCCCAGGGGCGTTCTAAATGACTCTGAGGTTGATTACTCCTGTAGTGCCTTCTTATAATTATCATTATCATTATCCATATCGTTATTTTATTTATTAGTTTAAACATAAATATAGCTATTCAGCAGTTTAGAATGTAGGACACTAAAGTAGGTAACTATAACAATTATTGTATATGTGGAGACGAATTGAAGCATTCACAGAATAAAGATGTGACATCGACAACCAACCTGTTTGATTCCACAACATGGCGACCCTGCCTTTTCAACTATACTAGCAAGAATCCAAAAAACTGAGCAGACAACGACATGAAATGGGGAAAAATCAATCAAAAGAAGAAACTGTTGTAATAGTCAGGAAACAGCGGCGGCACCTCGGCAACAACAGAATCTTTCACCAAATTCACCACAAAGGACATATTGAGCCTCCTAGTATTGCTATTGGCAATTATAATAATTGGCTTATATATTTGGAAGAAGTGCGTGAAAGCTATAGAGGTAAAGATTCGAAGAGAGGTAGGAAGAAGTATGGAGCAAGTCTAAAAGAAGAACAAGAGAGAGCAGTCAACAACTGGCCGTCCCAAAACCGGGAACCAGCAACGCGGGAACGGTCTCTAGTGTGGCGCAAGGCCGCTAGTCCGCAACGTGGGAGCTACTTTGCATGGCCACAACTGAATTCCGGCACCTCCTAGAAGAAATCAGAGTTTTTCACCGCAATTTAAGCAAGGACCCAGTTTCCAGGCGAGGAGCAGCAGCTACGCAAAGAAGACAAAACAAGGTAGATTCATTCAAAGACGAGTTAATAAAAATTAAAAGTTAATAAAAATAAAAAGGATATTGTAGAAGCTAAGGGTTATATTGAATCTATAAACAAGTATTTTAATATCTTAGATAAGCTTTTGCAAGAAAGAATTATAATAATTAGTCAACAAGCAAGCAAAGTCCAGCAGGACGACAATTTAGATAGTTTCGGTAGTTCAGATTCAGAAAATTGTCACAACATACCTTTAAGAGTCACTAAAATGGATTTTGATTTTAAAACAGCAACTCAACTCTTAACAGAATTTTCGGGGGAAGCTGACAAAGTTATTGATTTTTTAGACACTGCAGAATATTATCATGATTCCCTTAAGGACGAAACTAACAAAAATTCATTACTCCAATTTATTTTGAAAACCAAACTAAAAGGTAAAGCAAAAAATTATATTATAACTACACCTAAAAATTTCACAGAACTTAAGACCTACCTCACTGATCGATTTAAGCCACGAAAAACTTTAGCATCAATTCAATCCGAACTAAGTAAAACCAAACAAGCAGAAAAATGTATCTCAATTTATGCCTCCGAAATAGAATCTCTCATTAGTGATTTAAACATAGGTAGTCTGAACTCTCAAAGTAGCAGTGCCCGAGAGCCAATAATTCAACTAAACGATCAACATGCTCTTAATTGTTTGAAAGCAGGTTTGAATAATGAAATAAAAACAGTCGTGTTGGCCTCTAGACCCCAAAGTTTCACTGAAGCTGTGGAAATCGCCCTAGATGCAGAATGTTCTCAAAGTCCTTCGCAAAATAACGTTTACCGTATAAATCGACAATATAACATAAGGGGAAGAAATAATAGGTGCTCAGGAAATTTTAGAGGAAATTATCGCGGACATGGACAGTACCAGTTTAGAGGACAAAGCAGCGTACCTAGCGGTTCGTACAATGGTAACATAGGTCGCGGCAGAAGTAATTTTAGAGGTAATTTCAATCACTCTTATCGCGGAAATCGTAATTTCAGATAAAACAGGTATAGGGGAAATCAAAATATTCGCTTTATTGAAAGGAACGATTCAAATCCGGGAAACGAGCTGAGCCAACTTCCACTGAATCAGTCGGCAACAGTAGGAGAGTTGGTCACCCGAAACTAATTTGCATAACCACAAATAATTCAAACTATGTGAATATTTACTGTGAAATGACAGGTAAAATCACATCTTTCTTAATAGAGTCAGGAGCCGATGTAAGTCTTTGCAAAGTTGGCATAGTAAACAAAGCACAAAAATATTTCTCTGGAGAAAAATGCGAAATAGGTGGTATAACTCCTCACAAACTTTACACTTTAGGTCTCACTGCAACAAATTTAGTCGTAAGAAACAAAGTTTTCTCACAAGAATTTCATTTGATAGACGATAACTTTCCTATTCTTACAGATGGCATAATAGGTAGAGATTTTTTGATAAATTATACGTGTTTTATTGACTATCTTACTTGGTCATTCACTATACATACGAATCATACTCAAATAACACTCCCCATGAAAACAAAATTACCGCTCGTCGACAAAATAACTATCCCAGCGCGAACCAAATTAATCCAAGCCGTAAATAAACACATTAGCGAAGATAGTATAATTCTTAATAAAGAAATAACCCCAGGTGTATTTTTAAGTAACACTCTAGTACCTAGTAAGGGCATCCCTCATGTTTTCTTGGTAAACACAACCAGTGAAGATGTAATTATCGATAATAATTTTAGCGTAGATATGGAACCCATTGCAAATTATGAATTATGTGTTATTACTGACACAAGTAGTGCGCAAGACGTTGCGCACAGATCAGCAAAACTGCTTAATAACATACGATTACAAGGTGAGGACAATAAGGCTAACAAAACTATTCTAGATATTTGCATGAATTATAACGACATATTTTATTTGGAAGGTGATAAACTTCCGGCAAACAATTTCTACAAACAAAAAATTTCATTGCTTGATGAAAATCCAGTTTTTATAAAAAATTACAGATTGCCCCATTCCCAGAAGGAAGAAATAAAAAAATCAAGTTTCACAGTTATTACGCGATGATATTATCGAACCCTCCATAAGTTCATATAATTCACCATTGTTAATAGTAAAAAAGAAATCGGAGGACGAAAATAAAAATGGAGATTGGTGGTAGATTTTAGACAACTAAACAAAAAAATAGTAACAGATAAATTTCCATTGCCCCGTATAGAAGATATTCTTGAATAAATTAGGTAGAGCGAAATATTTCAGTACTTTAGATTTGGCAAGTTCATTCCACCAGATAGAGTTAGAAAAAAAATCTCGCCCTCTCACAGCCTTCTCATCTGAGTCAGGTCATTATCATTTTAAAAGACTTCCTTTTGGTCTTAATATTTCAACAAATAGTTTTTCCAGAATGATTAGCATAGCTATGGCCGGACTGGACGCAGACGCTTTCTTATATGTAGATGACATCATCGTTTTCGGGTGCAGCCTAATACATCACAACAATAATTTGACAAAGGTTTTTGAACGATGTCGAAAATACAATTTAAAACTTAATCCGTTAAAATGTAATTTTTTACAAAAAGAAGTAATATATCTAGGTCATTTAATCTCTGATAAAGGCATTTTGCCTGACCCAAAAAAATACGAAGCCATAAACAATTACCCGACACCGCAAAACGCCGATGATGTAAGACGCTTTATTGCATTCATGAACTATTACCGTAGGTTCATCCAAGAATTTGCAAGCAAAGCATACCCACTGAACCAGTTATTAAAGAAAAACAAACCGTTTGTTTGGTCATCTGATTGCAACAATTCTTTTATAAATTTAAAACAAAAACTGATTGAACCTCCTATTTTACAGTATCCGGATTTTCAAAAAACTTTTATTCTAACTACTGATGCCTCAAATTTCGCTTTAGGTTGCGTTTTATCCCAAGGCATGATTGGCGATGATAGACCCATCGCATATGCTAGCAGATCCTTAACGAAACACGAATTAAATAAACCTGTGATAGAAAAAGAAATTTTAGCAATTTACTGGGGAATCACTTATTTCCGCCCTTATCTTTTTGGAAGAAAATTCATTGTGATAACAGATCACAGACCTTTAGTCGGTTTATTCAGCCCCAAAAATCCTTCTTCAAAATTGACGCGAATACGCTTAGAATTACAGGATTATGATTTTGAAATACAGTACAAACCAGGCTCAGCCAATACTAATGCAGATGCTTTATCAAGAATTCGAGTAGATTCAGATATGTTAAAAGCACTAATACCAACAACTGTAGCAGTGACAACTCGCTCTATGGCAAAAAACGATATTATCGGTCCAAATGGCAATCAAAAGTCACTAAACATACCAAGCCAACAGCCTGATCAACTGGGGACTTGGGAAGTGACGTTATTAACCGAAATTACAAAATTAGGGAGACTAAAATTCAATATTATAGACAAGCGCGCTAACTATCAAAATAAATTTAAAAATAATATTGAAATAGAAGAGAAAAATGTTAAAATTACACTACTGAGCGATAATCTGGAACAAAACTTAGGTACTGTTCTGGAGAAACTTGTAGGGATGAATTTTAAAAAGCTAGCACTTTCGTTAAAAGACAATATATTTGCTTATTTAGAAGTCATGACTTTCAAAGAAATGTATAATGAAATATATAAAAAATACGACTCCGGAATAATTATTTTGTTATATGAACCCCCAATTAAGGTAGAATCAAAAAAATTACAAAATGAGCTCATAGAAAAATACCGTAATTCTTTATTGGGAGGACACACCAGTGTGAAGAGAACAATTAATAAATTAAAACAAAAATATATACGGAAGAATATGTCAAAAATGGTAAAAAAGTTCATATCTAATTGCGAGAAATGTCATAAAAATAAGGTCACTAGACACACAATTGAACCAATGGTCATTACAGAAACTCCGTCGATTAGTTTTGAAAATATCTCAGTAGACCCAGTAGGACCATTAAAAATCACAGAAAACAATAACCGTTATATCTTAACTATACAATGCAATCTAACTAAATTCATTCAAGCTATACCTTTAGAAAGTAAACACTCTAAAAGCATAGCCAAAGCGTTATTTGAAGACTTTATGTTAAAATTTGGAATTCCAAAAATTTTGAAAACAGATCTAGGCACAGAATACATAAACGAAACTCAAAAATTAATTAATAAGTCACTAGATATAAAGCATAGCACTTCAACTGCTTTTCATCATGAAACTTTAGGTAGCTTTGAGAGAAATCACAGAGTTCTAAACGAATATTTAATCACATACTCAAATGGCTCAAATTGGGACACATTTTTGCAATACTTCGTTTTTGCCTATAACACAACCCCTCATTCGGTAACGAACTACTCTCCTTATGAATTAGTATTTGGAAAAATTCCAAACTTACCAAATGATATTTACAGTACGTCTAACCCTGTATATAACACTGATAATTACGCAGATGAATTAAAATATAAACTAAATGAAGCACATAAGAGAATTCAGGAGCTACACAACAACGCTAAAACAAAGTCTAAGTCAGAGTACGACGAAAAAGTTAATCCTTCAAACTTTCGCATTGGAGATTTGGTGTTATTAAAAAGAGGTTTTCAATATAAATTAGATAGCCCCTATAAAGGTCCATTTAAAATCACAAAACAAAATGGTGTAAATTCAACTATTCTAAACCATAACGTAGAACAAACTGTTCACAATAACAGACTGAAATTGTACAAAAAAGGTGATTAATTGTTTGCTTGTTTTCTAAAAAAAAGAAGAAATTTTTTTATATAAGTTCTTAGATAAGAAATACTGTATTATGTATTTATACTTGTAATAATAATTATATTTAATTAAGTTATATAATATTACAAACATAGGGTATAATATTCATAACATAATATATTTATTGGGTTAAATAGGAATAGATATTAAGCAAACTTTTCGAAAGGGGAAAGGTGTAGTGCCTTCTTATAATTATCATTATCATTATCCATATCGTTATTTTATTTGTTAGTTTAAACATAAATATAGCTATTCAGCAGTTTAGAATGTAGGACACTAAAGTAGGTAACTATAACAATTATTGTATATGTGGAGACGAATTGAAGCATTCACAGAATAAAGATGTGACATCGACAACCAACCTGTTTGATTCCACAACACTCCACTTCCGCGCTGTACCTAGGCGTTCACCTAGACAGCCGGCTCACTTTCAAAAAACACACTGAACACATCAGACAAAAAGCCCTAAAAATATACAAAGCGGTGTATCCGATGATCCACAAAGGATCCAAACTCCCAATACAGTCAAAACTCACTCTCTACAAAACCATTGTTCGCCCCGTGATGACCTATGCCTGTGCTGGCTGGCAGCACATGGCAGAAACTCATCACAAAAGACTCCAAGCAGTTCAAAGTCGTTGTCTTAGGACTATCACGGGTGCCGATTGGTACGTCGCCAATCGCCACATCCACCGTGACATGAATATATCTCCTTTAAATGATTATATTAAGGAACTCTCCTTAAAGACCTACACAAAGACGGAGACTCATCCAAATGCTCTTCTCCGAGCTGCTACAAATTATGACTTATGACCCAAATCCCGATCTGTCACACAAAAGACCCCGACACACTCTCATCTGAGGTATAGGCGACTGAATTTAAGATGCCAACGTCCCGACGGGCACTATGTGAACTAATATATGCGGGCCATCGTCACCACGGTGCTTTTGCTAGCCTTGGGTTTACACTGCGTTGTTCCTTGTTCTTGTCGTCTTCTATAATATATTATATTTTGTGGTCGTCTTCATAAAATTTATTTGGTTATAAAGTTTAACAATATTGTTTATGATAATTTATGTAATGGACTAATACACCACTTTTTTATTTGCTCATCGGATAGTATTGGGTGAGATATACTTGCTGTATATTTTTTTTAATTTTTTTTTCGCCCCCGTTTTGCCGCAATTAATTTTTAAAGTTCAATATACGTAACTACCTGTTGGATTTTATTTTTCCCTAAATTTACCGCCATGGCACCATGTTTGGCAACGCCGCACCTCAATGCCAAGCCTGTCATCCTGAGAGAACATAAACATAAGCTATTTTGTGGCGTCACAAATCGGATTATCGGATCCAGCGGCCCCCCGTGTTTTACAAGCTTTTAGTTTTTATGATTTGAACTATTTTCACCATTCATTCTAATAATCCATGACGGAAATGAACCATTCTATTTTGCTGAGTAAAATGCTGAGAACACTAAGTATTGGTATTGATGATTCGGACGTTACGCTGGTTGGTTTACAAAACTTTTTTATTGGAAACAAGTCGATTTTATCTATAAGAGGTGTACAAAACGACACAATTCGTAAGTCCGTAAGTACCTAACTGAAGTTGCACAAATTAGATATCTAGACTTGCTGATATATTAAAGACAATAAAGAACCAACCAGGTGTAATATTTTAGCTGACGATTTTAGATTAGTGGCTCTGCCAAACGATTTTTTACTTGTTATCAAGTATATTCCACCGATTGTTAGTTGTTTGAAGAAACTGATGATATTTTAGCCTCAATACCTAGTGTTAATCAACAGCATTGATTGGTTATAAACTAAACTGAGAAAAGTCAATCCTATAGACGTCAAGCACTTACCTGGTCCGAATATAAAAAAATTATTACTTTAATTTCACGAGCCCTTACTTACAGAATGTAAGTTAGTAGTTAGACCTGCATCGGTTCAAAAATGTAATGCTAGAATATTGGAGAAGGTGCCAGTTCTTGGTGATGTCAGAAATATAACTTAGTAAAACGCAAAAAAGCAAAGTTTTCAGTCGAAAAACTTTTATAGTAGGTCATAGCTTGAACTATTTTAGACCCATTTAGGTAAATTATATTGTGATTGCCGAAGCATCCTCATAAAAAATGACATACTTCTTTAGAATTTTTTTACTATACATAATATTATACCTATATTTTTTCTGGAAAATAATATCTTTAGATTTTTTGGTTTTAACAGATGGAACACTCTTCATTGCTGAGATATTCCAAATTAATTTTTGGAGAATTTAAATTCACCTTATACAGGGTGATTCAAAACTATGCGGCACCCTTTCAGGGGCGTAATTTACTCGTAAAAGTAAGACGAAAAGTTCATATCGACATGGGTCCAAAAACACTTCGTTACAAAGGTACAGGGTGATTAAGCTTTCAAAAAAATATCGATTTTTGTTTATATCTTCCAAACCAATAATAATAAAAAATTACCTACTCCTACTGCAATTCCATTTGAAAATCATTTCGTTTACTTAAAATAATAGTTACTTCAAAGTAAAGTAAAGAGTCCAAAAAGATGAGAAATAGGAAAAACTCTAATTTTCCGCGAAAGGGAGAGAGATATGAGAAAAATGAAAGAGGAATTTTTTGTTCCATATTGTATTGTTTATTCAAAAAGATAATAAATTTTGGTATTGTACAGGGCCGTACTATTTTCTTGTTTAATTAATGGTACTGATTACCTATACCTCCGCCACTGATTACTTTGGAAATCTGATATTAACATGTGTTATGTCACCCTATGAGGGTATTATTGTGTACCAAGTTTGGTTTAAATATTCTTATTGGTTTGGAAGGTATAAACAAAAATCGATATTTTCTTTAAAGCTTAATCACCCTGAATATACGTAACGAAGCGTTTTTGGACCCATGTTGATATGAACTTTTCGTCTTATTTTAACGAGTAAATTACGCCCCTGAAAGGTTGCCGCATAGTTTTGAATCACCCTGTATATCTTGCTAAAGGAAAATACAAATAATATGTATATTATTTACCATACCGTTATAATGACAGAGTACATAATGATAAAATAGTTACTTATTGTATTACTTTTTCAAATTTTATTGACAAAACTTATAACAACATATTTTTGTTTAGGTTAGCTACAGTAGGTATATACCAAAGACATATAAAAACAATAGACAGAGCAGGTCATTCATAAATTACCGAATGTTTATGTGCCAACATTAGAAAAATTGACGTAGAGAGGGGATGAAATAATGAATGAAAATGATGAAGACGGTGGCCGAAGTGAGTCAAACATTTCATTCATATATACGGCTACAACGACGCGCCTGCGTCACGTTTCTCCCGCCGGCGCACCATAGGCGTAACATTTTTGGGGACATCCGTCAGGTAACAATGAAATAAATCTTGTCAAGCAGAAAACAATAAGCGATTACAAAAATAAAACTGACTAGGCACAAAAGAATATTTTATTAATACTTAGTAACATTTAAATACGCACATAACTAAAAAAAGCAATTTTAAGTTACAGTTCCAAATAAAAAACAATTTACGTTTAACTGATAATACTTTATTGGAAGATTCTTGCGAGTTTTGGATATAACTATATATTACGATATTATTATTTATTGTTTTGTATCCGGTCTACTTGGGAATAATACTAATTAGGTATATAAAGAAACAAAGGAAAAAACAAGTTTCATTCGTTACGAAATATAATTAATTTTGTGTTCCTACTTCGTATTCTGTTTTGACGCAGCATGATTCTTCAAAAAAGTGATCGCCAAAATAGTCATATATTTTGCCACTTGGAAACTCCTTTATTGTATTTATTATTAGTATATTGCACAAATATTTTATGTTTTTGTTAAATATATTTGTTGTTTTATGAAAAAATCTAAAGTATTTTTTTCTGCTTCATGACATATATCAACAACTAAATTTGAAGCGTTAATTAATTTTCCATAACGTTTTGCAACTAATAATTTTGACAAGGAAACATCAGATTCTATATATTAACTCACGACATTTTAAACATGTAACACTTTTCTTTAAGACTTTAACTACAAAACCTGCAATATATGATACTATATCTTGAACATAGTCTGTCAAATTCCATCAGTTTGATTGGTATTGAGGATGCTGTTCTATTGCTAGATTAACGATTTCTTCGGCATTTTTATATTCTTCGGATTCCAATAAATCTTCACCATTGTCGTTTATTGTTAAAGTGCCGCTTCCACAAGTAAGAATGGGAATATTTTCTAAATTAATAGCATTTCCACTATCACTTGCCTTCACCTCACTATTTACAATTAATCTTTTGTAGGTCGACTCAAACTGCCTAGCAGTGGGATTGTTATTATATCCTCCTCTTCGCCTGATTGCCCCAAAAAAGAGCTCAATATGATCTTGAGATATTTTGTACGTTGTAATATATAATAGGCATTTCTTTTCCAAAACATATTCATAGTACATATTTTTTAAATTTTCCATGCAAATGAGAAAACCTGTAAACCCAGTTTTTCTTGGAGATTTTGTTACTGCAACACTTCCTAATTTTAAAGTCAATATATAATTTTCCATTTCATTGAAATAACCAAAAAATTGTTCTGCAGTTGCAGGCGACAATGGTTTTTTATAAAAATATTTTGCCAGTCGTGTTCTTGAGTTAAATATAAATGATGCAGTAGCTGTGGCATTCCGAAAGGATGTGTCAGTTTCACTTCGATACTGAAGGGCATCGGCAACACTCTTACTAAGAGTTTGCGCTGCAATACGAACTCTCATTTTCTCTCTTGCCCACTGCAAATGCCTTAGTCTGACTTTAGTACCTGCATGCAAACCTTCAAGGCTCTTTTTTTCCACTAATTTCGAAATATAATTCCAATCAATAGTATTTCCATTTTTATCTGTAAGGTATTTTTGAGACCCAAAGCAATTTCTGACGAGCTTGATCATGTGGCAGGGATCCAGATAGATGTAAACATTTTCATTTGTTATCGGATGTTTAAAATGAGTTTTTAGGTGTTGTGGATCGCCAAAATCAGCACCAACCTTCGGAGCCATGCTCAAGTTTACTGCTGCCCCATCAAATGTTACGGAGGTAACGATGACTCCGCTTTCATGGATAAATTCTAAACACTTATGCACTAAATTAGCTTTTTCAAATGCACTTTTATAGCACTTTTATTTTTCCCTTTTTATACTTACCGGTGGACTTCCTAATAGCCTCTTTTATTTATGGATACATGGATAATTTGTTAACTAGTTACAATAATAATAATAATAAAAAGGAAATTAAGACTTCCGGCCCAGAGTGGTACACGAATCTGTAAGCAAGGAAAAAGAATGTTTATGTAAGCTTCTATTGGCGGAACTATATAAGCGGTTTTTAGTGACTAAGACGCGGTGTGAGGGTCATGTGGAAAGCAAGCTCAAAAACTAATGAATTGAAAACTAGAGAACGTGCGACGTTATTTTATTAAGAAAGAAAATCAAACTTTCAATGTTAATCCTATATTAATTACTGAAGAAACAAATCTAGGGTATATATTTAGACGGAAAGTTGAAGTCGGTCAAAGAAAAGCTCGTTCTCCCAACTTCGGGTTAAAGGAGGTTCTAGGAGAGGTCAGGGTAGAGCGGAGCAACCTACTATTACTCACCAAGATTGGTATCGGATGAAGGAGCGGATATCGCTCGAAGAGAAGAGAGCCTCTGTGGCAGCCGCAGCCTATTTATATCGTGTGGCGGCGCCACCATCGGCGAGTGCGCTGGCCGCCCATTGGTCGGGGCCGCGGCGATGAATCGGGTGATCACTCTTCTGGTCGTGAAAACGGCAGTCGGAGGCTAATCTGGCAGTTAGGGGTGTTGTACCCCTGACAGGTCTTTGACAGTGGTCTCTCTGGATCGGGCACGTCCAATATACCCGGGTTCCCAAAAAGAACGGCGGCTCTAGCTGTAATTTGAATTAATATTCCGGTTCTACCCCTTTTCGGTATCCCACAACCCTTATGGTAACATAAGCATCTATTATTCGGCGGCGGAAAGCCGGAAAATAATCAAAACCAGGATTTAATTAAATGCAATAAAACTGGAATGTCGGCCTACTATGTAGAAAAAGTCATCGGTGTGAACATATACACTACTAAGGAGGATAGCCGGCCGCTAAAAATAGCGTGGCGAGGAAATAAGTGGGTGTTAAAATAAAAATTAAAACGGGAAATTAGTAACTTCGTTACACCGCCAAGAAGAAAATAACCAATAGGTAACTTCCATGAATCATTAATGGCTACAAGCATAAAGACTAAGGCTTCTTTAGCCTCTGGAAGTGTGTCTGCATCCAGTTGTGAGCCAATGTCTATATATCCAGTAAATTTAGTCCCAGTCCATTCTACTTGTTTTCGAATGGACATTTCATCAAGTACGAGGTTACAGAGGATATTTTTTCCTTCCCAGAAGCCTTCTGTTGTCTCATTTTTAGTGCCGTTAATGACTCCTGTGTAAATCCGGGGGAGCCATCCACGGATCGAAACCACTTTGAAATCGTTTTAAGGTGAGGCAAAGATTGGTTTAACGAGTTTCTCACAAAATTATAGGCAGTAGCGGAGTAAAATGACAATGTTAGTGCAAATAATCTGAGAACTGGAGAGTACTTTTGACTCGATGATCCTTTCAGCATCCTATCGAATATTTCGAGTGCTGGTGGTGGAAGTGAGGCCTACAAGACATCAAACTATTAATAAAATTTAAAACATATTAAAAACAAATTTAGAGCACATCCTCAAATTATTCATTACTTACTTAAATTTAAAATATTTTTTTTTACAAATTTTATTTATTTACACTGTAAATTGCTCTGAAACGACAATACCTTACCAACTTTTTATTATATTATTAAGTTTGCAATTGAAATGTTACCCTCAACAGATTTTACTTCTTTTTTTACTTACTATTGAAAAAATTTGAAAAAGTGGGAGGCAGCCGACGTTAGGAAAATAATCGATAATATATAGCTGTCTTATTAGATACCTTTTGTACAATGTTTGCACTAGTATAAAAATCAAAGTTAAGAATCGCAATTATCTTTGTATAAGAAGTATTACCCTAATTGGCACTTCTGAAGAGTCCGTCACTTCGAATTTTCCCTTCAGGCATTGAGTAAAGGAATTATATTATATTATTGAACTCTGCTTACTTTTCTCTGAGGGTGTTGAAGGACTACCTGCGGTGGGGAACTAATGCTTGCTGCCTACTATGCTAATTTTATTCTGTCCTTCGGTACGGGGTTATATTCTGGGGTGGAGCTGTGAGGGGCTCGGAGGTGTTCGTTATTCAAAAGAGAGCATTACGAGTCTTGTTGGGAATGCGGGCACGAGACTCTTGTAGGTGTAGGGGGACATTCAGAGGCTTGAACGTCTTGTGTGTATATTTATGAGTGCATCATGTTTCTCTTTAAAAACTTTTCACTTTTCGAGCACCTTCTGCCTCCTCATGAGTAGGTATAATACAAGAACAAATTTGCCCATGTATGCGTGTGTTAGTTTTTTTAATAAACTTCCACCATCAGTGCAGCAGGAGAAATGTCCAAAAAAATTTAAAAACAAAACTTTTCGGTACATCTTACAGATTGAGCCATATTCAATAGCCAAATATCTGGGTTTCTCGCCTCTCTAGGTGGATTGACTTTGGGTGTTTTTGGGGTTTTAAATATACCTAAATGTATTTTATTCGTTTAATACTGTCAAATATTGTTTAATGTATGTAATGTATTTTAATGTAACATTTTTTATCCATTTTATGTATTTTAACTGTGGCAAATCGTACGTTAGAGTTATAGGCTTTCTTTCTTTCATTATTATTAATGACACTTTGTACTTGACGCTGACGCTATTTGTTCAATTATGCTAAAAGTTTATGCAAATAAAGACTACTACTAAGTCAACTTTAGAAAATAAAGCCTTTTTGACTGATTTTGAACATAACCAGAAAATATAATAACAAAACAACAAAATGGCATGGACGGCCCATAGACAAAGTTTTGCATTGAGCCTATAGGGAGCGTATTTCTTATATTCAATGGCGTATACTCTAGTCCTTTTTCTTAAAAGGCAACAAACTGCCACTCGTCTGGCGAAAATCCACTCGTAGCCATAGCTCTAAACCATTGAGTTAGTATGGGGGGGGAGGGGGGAGGCGCCATAACATTACTTTCTCGTATATAGCAAACGGGTTCAGGGGGTGCGGCTAAGTTTGTGATCAATATGGCTGACACGCCAGGGTCTGATTAAACAGTATTCCTAGTAAAATTATAAAAAATGTAAAAAAACGAAAACTAACAACGACGAAATCAAAAGCTGGGTTTAGTCAGTCAGTCAGTCAACTACATAGCTAGAGTAGTTATAAAGGTTATATTTTTCTTTTCATAAAGTACCAAAGTGGATATTATAAATTATATTGTTACGGCTCTGTCTATTGTTTACATTACCTGTGAAATGTAATTCCTGATGTGAATTTCTTTTTATCCACTTTAGAATTGCTACTGCAGCACATGACATATTAGTTCCAGAGGTCAATAACTCGCAATAACAAGGAAAACTGCACTGTTAGCCACTTTTAATGCACTTTTAGCACCGAGTCAACAAATTGACGTTGTTCTTGTAATCTATGACGTAGGTGAACCCGTTTTGGGTCACGTGACAGCTTTCCCCCCCATACTACCTCAATGCTCTAAACACAACCGCCATGGCTTCTTCTAGTAGCCACACAAACATCCCTACGGCCACCTCTCCTACAAAATAGGGCTGGAATTCATCCACTAGACCCTAAAATAGGTGAGGTTTTTAGTGGGTATGCCCCGTTTCGGGGAGACCTCCACACTACCACGCGGAACGGCGGCGTGGTGCCTATAAAAGGTTTTCCTCTCCTATCGCAAAAAGACAATTACTATATTTCAGCGCTTCGTCCTCTAGATCACATACTTAGTAGTACCCTTTCAGGTGCTAGATGTCGCCACGTGTTCATAGAGGAAATTTTCCTTACCGGCCCAGTACTCCCTACTTTATCCACCTCTCTCCACTGCCATTCGTTTTTCGGCGCTTGCTGAAGCCGCGTGGTGTGGTGCAGATAATTGATTTTTGAACTGGAAATAAAAGAAAAAATGGGCAAACACAAAAGAAAACGCGGATCTAGAGACAGATCTCCGTCGAGAAATTCAAGAAGTCCGAAAAGGTCAAGATATGATGACTAAATTGAAAGCCTTCAGAAACATGGCGTTTCTTCTTCGCGCTCAAACAGTAGCCGAAGGCATAGCGACAGGCACGCCGATCGCCGTGCTAGAGGCAGCGAAAGTAGAACGCCAGAAGATATTATAGTCGATATTCATCAGAGGATAATAGTGGATCAGGTGTTTCTAGCCTGCGAGGCAGAACCCCTTTAGGTAGTTACGTTCCTGATCTGCGAGACAGGACAGTGCTGACACCTACACCTACACCTCACATTAATGAGGTCGTCGCTGAGGTCAATCCTGGGCAGCAAGCCAGGACGCCTGCACCAGTCTCTGTTCTTGGCCCGACAGGAACGACAGTTGACCTTAATACAAAACTACCAGATGATGTCCTAGGGCTTCTGGGGGAAGATCCTTGCCAAATTGCCAGGGAAGGTTTTGGCCTTCATCCTGTAATTGCTCAAAGGTGGGCATACATAATATCCAATGGGCTAAAACCAGAGGCCCAAAATGAAATCATACAAAAGCACCCAGCCCCTGACAACATTTCCTTGAAGCACCTACGTTGAATCCCAGAGGTATTGGCAACAATGTCACAAAAAGAAATTAAGAAGGACAAATCCCAAGCCATCTTTCAAGACAAGCTGGGCAAAGGGCTTGGTATTTTAAGTGGCGTTTTTACGTATCTGTTCAAGGACGAGACAGCCACTTCTACAAAAACCCAGTTGTTGCCCCTTATAAATGAGGCCGGAAGTATCCTTTGTGATCTTCACCATAGACTGTCCATGCAGCGTAGGTATTTCCTTACGCCCTTACTATACAAAAGCCTATTGCGGACATGGCTCTATTAACTCCAGTAGTTGAAACACTCTATGGGAAAAACTTTGGACATCAAGTTGCGACTATAAAAGCTGCAAGAGGTATTGGTAAAGATATAAAAAGGACAATGCACACAAAGTTCACTAAACAACCTACCACTACTACACCAAAAGCTCCTACCCAGAGTAATTTAAACTGCTATCGCCCGTCGCGGTACACACCGAGGTACCAGCGACACCAGGGGCGATCCTCGGAACACACATACCAGAGGAAACAGTGTCCCAAGAAAGGCCAACCAAACATGAAGAAGTAGGACAGGTAGGGGTTTGTTTGGCGGGCAGGTTGAAATATTACTTGGAAAACTGGCAGCAAATTAAAGCCAATAAAGTTATTCTAGAATGGCTTGGGGGTTTTAAAATCCCGTTTGCTGCCTTACCAAAGCAAAACAAGGCCGTTCGTCGACCATCCTTTTCAGGGTCAGAAAAACTACTCATTCGTGCCGAACTTGAAAAACTGTTAAATCAAGGGGTTATTGAAAAATGTACACCCTCTTCAAACCAGTTTCTATCCTCATATTTTCTTGTAGACAAGCCCAATGGAAAAAAGAGGTGTATTTTAAACCTTAAGCAGCTCAATAAATTTATCAAGCCCCCTCACTTTAAAATGGAGGATTCTAGAATGGCACTCAAGTTGGTTAGCAAACCTTCCATAATGACAAAAATAGACATAAAAGATGCATATTTTTTGGTTCCTATTCACAGTGAACATTCGAAATATTTAAGATTCTCATTTAATGGCAACTATTACCAATTTGTGGCTCTTCCGTTTGGTTTATCAATAGCACCTTATTTATTTACCAAGTTACTAAAACCTGTGCTATCATATTTTAGAGAAAAAGGAATAATTTGCGTAGCATATATTGATGATTTGCTGTTAATTCATTTCGATAAGACTAAAGCGCAACAAAACACTAAGTTTGTTTGCAACACCTTAGAAAGGTTAGGGTTTATACTGAACTTGAAAAAAAGTGCATTAATTCCGTCCTATAGGTGCTTATTTTTAGGTTTTGTCTTTGACAGTGATTTGATGCGGATAGAGCTTTCTGCTGATAAGCGACAGAAAATTAAACAGTCCGTGATAAAATTAAGGAAACTTGTTTTTTGCAAAATAAGATACGTAGCACACATTGCAGGCGTATTAGCGTCAGCATGTCTAGCTGTCAAATATGGAAAATTATACACAAAAATTATTGAGAGAAAAATACCTAGCTTTAAAAAACACACAGAATAATAATTATGAAGAAGTTATGGAAGTCTCGAAATACCTTAAAGAAGATCTGAAATGGTGGGAGCACAATATCGAGTCGTGCTATAATGATATAGGCAGGGGAAATTTTTTTCTCGAGATATATTCTGATGCTAGCAAAACTGGGTGGGGGGCAGTGTGCGGAAATGATAGCGCATACATGGTTGGTGGAATAAAAAAGAAATAAGTTTACACATCAACATCTTAGAGCTAAAAGCTGTGTGTTTTGCTCAGGGGTTAAATTCAGTTTCTATCTTATTGAGAGTAGACAATACTACTGCGATTGCTTGCATTAATAAAATGGGTAGTGTTCAAAGTACAGAATTAAACTCTATATCTAGGCATATCTGGCAATGGTGCGAGGAGAGAAACATATGGATTTATGCTTCTTATGTGTCCTCCAAACAAAATAAAGCAGATGATGGATCTCGTAAGCTTTCTTCCAAGACAGAATGGGAACTAGCGGATTATGCGTTTGCGGAGATTATCGCTAGGTTAGGAACACCGGAATTAGACTTATTTGCTTCAAATGCTAACGCTAAATGTAAAAGATATATTTCCTGGCTGCGGGATCCAGACTCAGAAAAGATAGATGCATTCACATTGTGTTGGACATACCTTAATTTCTACGCCCCCTTTGCGTTAATATTGAGAATACTTGAAAAATCCTATTAGACAAAGCTGAAGGTATCATGGTAGTCCCAGAGTGGACAGGCCAATCATGGTATCCTCTTTTCCAAAAACTCCTTGTTAGCAAACCAATAAAGTTTTCACCAAATTCAAAATTGCTTTCTTCACCTTTCAGAGATGGGCACCCCCTAGCAGTTACCCTGGTTGCAGGCAGATTGTCTGCGAGGCATATCGGAGAAGAAACATACTAGAAGAGGCTCTCCCAACACTTCTAGATTCTATAACAGCAAACACCTTAAAGCAGTATAATACAGTGTATTTTCTCTGGTGGAAATACTGCAATCAAGCGGATGTGGATATATATACTCACCTTCTATAGCAGATATCTTAAGATTTTTGCAGCAAATGCAGAACGAAAAGAAATGGGCATTTGGTATGTTCAATTCGTGTAGGTCAGCGCTAGCATTGATACTGCCGGGGGATATAGGTAGGGACCTCTCGATTAGAAGATTCCTTCGCGGAATTTACAAGAGGAAACCAAAGAAAGCAAAATATTCTTATATCTGGGACTCAAATATAGTTTTGGACTATTTAGAACCACTGTACCCCAATAAATCATTAAACGACAGGCAGCTTAGGCATGAAGCTGATATCCCTCCTTATGCTGGTAACAGGACATTTTGGATGCAAGCACTGTCGCTGATCCAAGTAGAAAATATAATTTTTGATACTAAAGGTGCCCAGATACTAATAACAGACCAGATTAAGACATCAGGGCCTAAAGCTCATCAACCGTCTCTCTGTATACCTTTTTATTCGGAAAACCCAAAGTTATGTGTAGCTTCCATTCTACTGAATTATATAGAACGGAAAACAGATAATCGGGATGACAGCCCTTTTCTGTTTATGAATTTATCTAAACAAACCCTTGCCAATTGGGTTAAGCAAACACCGCTGGTTGGTCAGAGACTTCCAAAACATTTGCATGTTTCTATAATCGCCCTATACAGAATAATTATGTATTCTCAGAGGCTGTACTAGGAAAGAAATAAATCACAGTTCCTAAACACCTACAAAGTAAGTGATCTAGAGGACGAAGCGCTGAAATATAATTATCCGAACGAACTTACCTGTGAAGATTTGATCGTAATTATATGACGCGCTTCGTTCGAAGAGATCACTTCCCACCCTTTCCAGAATACTAACGTCCCCATTTTTTAAAATATCGCGAGATCTTTAAAGAAATGAAGTGGACAGAGGGGGATAAAGTAGGGAGTACTGGGCCGGTAAGGAAAAATTCCCTCTATGAACACGTGGCGACATCTAGCGCCTGAAAGCGGTACTACAAAGCAAGTGATCTCTTTGGACGAAGCGCTTCTTATAATTACGATCAAAGCTTCACAAGTAAGTTCGTTTGATCGGATAAAAAAAACGTAAACAACAAATTTGGCCGGTATAAGGACCTGGCAGATGGTGATCCCGTAGTGCGCATGCCCATAAAACTAACTCAGATGCACATATCTATATAATACATATACGGCGCAAAAGAGACGACCGACCGGGGTAACTTCAATCAAGGACGGCGGCCATTTGTACCCTTATTTAAGGCGGGAATTTTAAAACGCTTAAAATTAAATCCATAAAACCCGGTTTCTCCGGATTTTCTTAGCGTTAAGGTGAACTGTAAGTAAACCCTTAACGACTAACAATGGTCGTACACCACATACCTATATAATATAGGTATGTGTCGTACACTTAACGCGAAGAAGTAGATAGAAACCGAGCCTAAGCATTTCATTGCTCCAAATATGTAAGTATTCTGCTTGGTTTATATTTTCCTTTTTTTAATAAGCTTGTTTTCACATAACACAAAATGACTGCATTTTACTCACAGAAGAAAGCAAAACGTAAAAAAGGGCAGCTGTATAAATTATACAACTTCAAGGTAGAATTATTTTTATTCAAAAAACGCAATAGGTACTCTGTAAAATCTAATACAGCACAAATACCTACCTAGTATTATTTTGTACAGAAGTAATAACTTACCTGTAAAATTTAATATAACTTTCAGGAGGCACCAGTCTTTTGAGATTTTTGCAATTCTTTACAAAGCAAGCCATTGTTCTCGTCTAGTCATAATAATCCAATACCTATAGGTATGTGTAATAATCACAGCAAAACACTTTCTTGTATGTAAGCACTACACTGCCACTAAAAAACGGTTAGTAACAGGCTATTTTCGAAATACCTAGATAACAAAAACTTGTGGGAAAACTGAAAACGAGCAGGGAAAACGAATAAACACAAAACAGCTGTTCCGATAAATGTCAATGTAAGGGTACAAATGGCGGCATCATGCATCCTTTACTATGACCTGCGCACGCTAGTGCGCAGACGGTTAAAAATTGGTATATGTATTATATAGGTATGTGCACAGATGATAACCAAGGTCTATAGAGGACCTTGGATGATACCGCTGTCGGCACTGTCGTTCGTAATGCAGCCATATAAATCTTTATCTATGAATGCAGCTATTTTTACTCTCGCGCACGCACGTTACTGATTTTCCAGTTTGAGTCTCAGACGCACTTTAGGGTGTCTTCCCGAAAGTAGAGAAATTACGGAATATTTTAAAGAGGTGGCGAATTCCCCCGCATTGGCTAAGTTGCTGTAGAGGCAGAGGCCATTACAAGAAGGGAAGGAAGGATACGAGAGGCTAAAACCCACTTTGTATTCCACGTTTCATTGGTCGACTCAAGGTTACATGAACACTTGGGGGCCGTTCATAAATGGAGTGACTGTTTTGGGAGGAAAGAGTGAGAGTGACAAGACGTCACAACAAATTACCTCAACTTTTAACACATTCCTGAACGCCGCTTTGTGAATGCAGGGTGATACCTTTTTTAACTTTATCATATTTGGTGTTTGGTATTTCTCACCTCAAATATTTTCCAAAACTTCTTGCTTTTCTGTGAAATAAATAAATGTGGGAGTAATAAATCCCGTGCCCAAAATGGATAATAATCATAAAGGGAAAGTTTTGCTGGGTTATGTTGTGGCAGAAAATGGCACAAAAATGTATAGGTTAAAGGTTCAGGGGGCATTATCACAAATAGTGCCAACCCAAGTGTGTTTTTGGTGTTTGTTTTTAAAATTACTAGGTTTTACAGAAAACCAATGCTCAACTCAAATACTACATTATATTGCACATATTTGGACAAAAAAATCAGCCAAATCTGATGTCTCGTTTGCGAAAATAATATACCTGAACCTGAAATGTATTTTCTTCTTCTTCTCTTATATAAAATTACCAGAAACTTAGGTATATTGTTTTTCCAAACGAGACATCAGATTTTGCTGATTTTTTATCCAAATATGCGCAATATAATGCAGTAGATATTCGAGTTGAGCATTGCTTTTCTGAAAAACATAACGATTTTCAAAATAAACACAAAAAACTCACTTGGGTTGGTAGTATTTAATGCCATGTGTGTTTATTATTCACTTGCAACAAAATGCCACAAACGCCCAGAACACGCCGCGCGCGCATCTTAGCGCAAAGTTCGTGCCATTTCCAGCAGCACCCGGCAGCCGTATAGTAATTGTGTTGATCCGCGAGGTCTTCGGAGAAAGAAAGAAAAAAACAAGAAAAAAGAAGTGTGGACAAAAAGTCTTTTTTTACAACATAAGAATATGGCACGCTCCGGGGTATAGGTAGATGGTAGATATCATCTACATACTTGCAAAATTTTACGAGGATGGCTGCAGAAGATTGTGAGAAGAACAACTAATTCCCTTTATGCAAATCTGGTTAATTACCGACAAGCCTCGGAAAATGTCGGCGCGTTTGGCGCGGCGTACTCACTAGCGAATTGCGCGCAGCGCGCACGGCGCGTTCTGCGCGTTTGGAGCATTTGATTGCAAGTGAATACGCGCCTTATTATGGGGGGCACGCCAACCTTGGGGTACACTCATTTAACCTCCTATCACTATCAGTGGCGTGCCCAGAAATTGTGTCTGGGGGGGGGGGGGTTCGGGGGTTAAGCGAATGGAGGTTTAGGGGAGGGAGAATGGGAGGGGGGGGAGAAAAATCTAAGTTAAAAAATATACTAAAAATTAATAATAATTAATAAAAAAGGAACAAAACTGATTTTAATAAACCTACAATCCAAAATCAAGTTTTCGTTTTTTTGGATTTGGACTTGGACTAAGAGTTCCGACTACTATCCGACCTGAAAACATCCCATATAGCATCTAATATTTTTTGAATATACAAAATAAGTTCCTAATGTGCAAAAAATATTCCCGGATATTTATAAAACATTGTTAAAATATTTTACGAAATATGTTCAGTAAGTGCATAATATAACCAAGATATTTGTTAAGCGCAGATACAAATACATATATTAGATGAATATCCAAATGATGTATATTTCCACAATATCTTGTGTAACATATTCCTAACTTAGTGGTTCTTATAAATATTTACAAATTGAACATTTAACTTAAATACATTACAGGCACGTTCACCTTAGGAATGTGCAATTTTGGAATATTGCTGGAACATGTTAAATAGTATATTCATACAGCAAATATCTTATGAATGTTCATATATATATATATATATATATATAAGACATTCACGATATACTTATCTTATCAATGTTCACGAGTGGCGATAACTGGAATATCATGACGTCACCGAGACTCTAGCTTACACTATTTTTAGCTAATATTTACAAGTACGTCGATGGCTCAGTTGGTCAGAGCGTTGAACTTGTAAATCGATGGTCGTAGGTTCGAACCCTGCACCCGGCGTTAGCGTTCTTTTTATTTTATAATTTACACGTGAATATTAAATGGATATACATAGAACATACAAAAATGCTTCTGAAGTTTCAAATTAATCTTCAATGAATATTTGTGGATATTTATAAAACGTGAAATAGTACCTTCAAAAGGCAAACACCTGAATGTTGCCTGAATGTTCAGATAATGTTTCTACAGTTTTTATGAATATTCCTACAATATGCATGTTCTCTGAAAAAATGTAATTTTGCTATATATGGCATTAGCCTCGCGACACCGCGGCGAGTTATTTTCCCGAAAACCTGTTTGCCCCGAGTCCCGATTGACACCAGCGAAGCGTCCCGATTCGTCCCATTTGACCGTACAGATGTATTTCATCATCTGTATTCTGTAGCTACGCCGCAGAAGGAGAACTGTACAGTGCAATTATTATCATTATCCGAATATCCGTTTTTAGACTACAAAATGTACTATTTCCGAAAATCAATCAGAAATATTGACATTTTTGATAACATTTTTGAAAGAAAAAGTCAATATTTCCTTGCACTTAGTCGTTGCCAGGCAACGGAAAGTAACTGTTAGGAAATATTTATTTTTGTACTGTAAGGAAATATTATTTCCTTACAGTTATTTATAAACTAAAAAAATGATTGAGAACAAGTTTTTCGAAAACAATTGTTACTACAAATGATCTTGATGTATTCGTTTTAGAGTCTGGTATGCCAACTAAAAGCTTAGATTGTAGGTCTTCTGCATCTTGTAAGGTCATTTTAACTAACTCGTCCATTCTACAAGCTCCAGAAATACCAAATATTACAGCAACCTACAACAATAAATAAATATGTAAATAATCCGAATAAAAATTGAAGTTTTGTGACCTACCTTAATCATTAAATATTCTTTATCTGAAGCTTCCTGGATAAATTTGTTGATTTGTTCTTTAGTTAAAATCTTGGATTTTTTTGGCCTATAGCCTTCTGCCTGCCGTTTCAATAATGAACGAAGTTTTGGATATTTAGATATATCCACATCATGTCTAATTGCAAGGGTTGCCTTCAACATTGAATAGTTCGCCCACAAAGTAGAAGATTTCATCTTGGAACCAAGCTCCAAGAAGTATGCCATTACAACATTTTCTGAGAATGAACTTGCATTTTTATTCTTACGATATTCCATAAAACGATTGTATGCATAGTTATATTTTTCTCTGGATTTTGTTGGCAACAAATCCAAGGAGGCAGTATTTACTGCTTCCGTGAGTTCTGGGGGGGTTCCAGAAATGGAACAGTCATCATCACTCATCACTTTATACTTTTACTTTTGCTTTTTAGAACGTTCGAAAACGCGGAAAACACTATGGGAAAACGCCAAAAATAAACTTTTCATGCGTCAAGTTTGACAATTCAATATTACTTTGTTTCCATAGTTACAAAACAAATATTTCATGGTATCCTTTATTTGTGAATAAAATTAATAATGCTTATTTCAAAATTTTAACAAGTTGATTGTAATAATTTATGTTCTTTGAGTAATTTTCGATTTTCGGAAAAATAGTATGTATACCTCGTAGGAAAAGCCACATTCCCCGACTCCGTATTGCCAGTCTCGGCTTACGCCTCGACAGGCAATCTTTACGGTCGTCCGGGAATGTTCAGCTTTTCCTACTAGGTAATGTACTATTGTTTTAACTCATAAAAGATTACATTTTTGTTTAATAGAGTAGTTTAGTAGAGTAGTTTTTCGGTTTTTTTTTTGTTTTCCATTCTTTTCTTCACTTTTTGTTTGAAAATTTAACCTGCTTGGGGGGGGTTGAACCCCCGAAACCCCCCCCCCCCCCATGGGCACGCCACTGATCACTATCACCATTTGTGACCATGTCACTGTCTTGTCACTCCTTTGTTCCTCATGCTCTTGACTGCGGCGACGATAGCGTCACTCTGGCGTAAAAAAACGATTTTATGAACGGGAGTGAAAATCACGCCAGAGTGACATACCCTATTTATGAACGGGTTGGGTGACTCTCGGAGTCACGCTAGCGTGATTTTAGTTAAATTATGAACGCAGCCCTGTAGCTTGTGCTCTACAAGTAGGTTTCTATTATGGCATTTTAGGGCAAGGAATATCTTTAGATGCCTGTACCTGTAATTTTCGCCCGACATTCGGCGCGCGCCGGTTTCTATTATGGCATTTTAGGGCAAGGAATATCTTTAGATTAAGATGCCTGTACCTGTAGTATTCGCCCGACATTCGGCGCGTACCGACGACGAGACGAGAGGCTTAATATTCACGTAACCTTGAGTTTTTAGCCCCTTTTGGAAGACGAGCCTAGTGTTGGTGTTTTGTGGTCAAATTATTCTAACCTCAATTTTTGTCAACTTTCCTTGACTTTTGATTTGTACTTTTTGCCACAAAATATATAGGTGTTTTTGCTTTAAACTGTAAAAATAAGTAATGTAATAGGTACACAACACGCAATTTTATTACTTTGTCCCGTGACCTTTGCCCACCTTATCGAATAAAGTTGTGTAATAATAGGTTTTATTAAAGTGGTTTAGGTACCAAAAATATTGAAAATGAGTACTAATTTAGCGAAAGAAAATTGGACAGCCTTGGGTTTCGTACTTTTGCCAAACTTGGGAGGCTACGGAGGTGGTGTTTTCGTTGCTCGCAACAAAAACTGGTACCGTTCACTGAATAAACCCAACTGGACACCGCCGGATTGGGTTTTTGGTCCCGTTTGGACCGCTTTGTATTCTTCTATGGGGTATGCTTCGTATCTGGTCTATCGTGATGGAGAAGGCCTTAGTGGTAAACTATTGAAATGTTTGTTAATATCAAACATCTTTATTAATTTTTGTCCAGGGCCTGCGAAGCTACCATTTATTGTTTACGGAAGCAATGTACTTTTGAATTGGGCATGGACACCCATATTCTTTGGTAAAAAGGATCCAAAATTGGTAGGTTTGACCCTTATAATACATTACATAAGTCATATAAGTAGGTATACTAAAATTGTACTATATTTATATTATTTTTTAGGCTTTATGTGAACTTCAACTCGTAAATGCTACCGCATTGGCTACTACATATTTGTTCTGGAAAGTGAATCATACGGCAGGTTATCTCGTAATTCCATATTGTTTGTGGTTGGGCATTGCCACAGCTTTGAATTATTATATTCACAAAAATAATCAAGGGGGAGCAACTATAGAAGAAATTAAAGAGAAAGTAGGCTCAATATAAACATAATGTTCTTTTGTTTTTTACTCAGGATGATTCTCAACCTATAGGCATAAACTTGTGATTTTGCAACTCTTCCCCACATTAACTTCAGTTGCGTAAACCATGATCTTTATGTGACTCCAAAAATAAAAAAGTCAAGCAGATTAAGGTCACTTGATTACTTATAACGCATTTTATATTAAAACTTTGACTTTTTTCTGCTAGAAAATTATTTAGAATGCACAAAAATCAAAGTAGGCTTAGGCTTTGAAAACTTTTCACACCTACCCAGTTTTTCATCGCAAACAAGTTTCCTTAATAACATGTTGACATGGAAGCCACAGAAAGGGTACTATAAAAAAGTGAGAAAAAAGGCCAAAAAAATCAAGGTAGGCCTAGACTTTTAAAGAAACCTACTCAGTTTTCCATTCTAAACAAGTTTCCTTAATAATAATTTGCCCTAAAACCTACAAAAAGGACACTTTACTAGTGTGGGAAATTAGTTTTACCAAAAATTTCCAAGGCATACGTGATTTTTTTAAACTAAAATTGTATCACATATTAGTTTCAAAACAAGCAAGGCCTAACCCACGATAAACATATAACGGTATGTCCGCGCGCAGGTGCTGTGATGTCAACGGTGACGCTTATTCGACAAAATCATGGCTACCTTTTATTTTTAACCCGAAATTTGACTCGTTTATAGCAGAGATATGTAGGAAGAGAATGCGCTTTGACCTACTGCGCATCCGATTTTTTGGCTACACAGAGGGTGCTTAGATCGCCGCCATTTTAACTAGGGATGTACCGGATTGGGTATTTGGCCGATCCGGCCAGAACCGGAATTCCGGTCACTAGCCGGACCGGACCACCGGAATTCCGGCCGGACCAGGACCTAAATAGAAGTATTTCAAATTTCAACAACTCAACGTTATTTTAAAATTTTTAAACAAGTTTTTTCAAATTTTAAAAAATTTTGTTCTATACCAAAATATTTATGAGACTATTTTCGGAAGTTGGTAACATACAGAGAGCACGCAAAGGTTGGAATAAATTCGGTAAAATGTTGTACTGTTCGATTAAAAATTAAGCCTGCTTAAAAATGGAACTGAGCATTAAATAAATACTACAATGTTGATACAGTCGTCTTATAAAGAAATGTCTAAAAACTTAATAATGTAGGTATGTTAAATTTAAAATTTATGAAATTTTTTTTATGTAATATATTATTATTATTTGCGTACCGATACAAGGAAAGTGCGTTTTTTTAAATGACGCTATCAGAAATAGTGGTTGCTATTTAAAAAATATATAGATGACATCATACCTTGGTTAGTAATGACGTCAGAAAAACGACAAATATGTCAAAATATGCGCCTTTCAAAATTATGTTGGACGTGTCGAAGCGTTTTTTTTTAATCGCACAGTACAACATTTAACCGAATTTATTCCAACCTTTACGTGCTCACTGTATATGTTGACAATACGTGTAGGCTTAATTCTGAAAATGCAGAAAAGCTTATTTATTCATCACAATCTAAATAAAATAGATTATGAATATTAGTTTTTGATTCAAGGGATTTTTATTTTTTTATGTACCTTGGTTTAGAGAAAATGTACCTATATTATTGCCTATTCTTTGTGCTGTTTTTTTTTATTACCTAGGTATAGGTAAAATGTTACCGGAGTTTAATGTTTATTTTTATAAAATACATTTGTTAGACAATATGATTTGATAAAGTGGAAATGTTTTTCTTGCTTTTTACTTATGTTTAACCTATTTCAGAATTTTCGAAAATCCCGGCCGGATCGCTATAGAGATCCGGCCGAAACGGTAGTTCCGGCCAATTGGCCGGATCGGCCGGATTTAGTGGTACCGCCGGAATTCCGGTACATCCCTAGTTTTAACCCAGTCTTGTCTTGTAGTTTGTTTACGTTTTGACGTGCTTACTTCTTAATTGCTTTTTAAGGTCTTTTTCGTGTGTTCGCGTTTTTGCTGGCGTGTTTTTGTAATCGTGTTGTGTTCATTAACATGCCTTGCTCTGTAAGAACATGCACAAATTGCAAAAGATTTAGACCTGAAGGTATATCCTTCCATTAGTATGTTGCATTATTTAGGATAAAATGTATTGGGGGTGCTTAGTCTAGAAATTCTAGGTTTCTCAAGGACCTTTATTTGGAATCGTTAAAAGCTTTAAATTTGTCCAGCAATGTACTATGGCCGAAGAACAAATTCGTTTGTTCAACACATTTTAAATCTGATGATTTTTTGTTGGTGGGCAATAAGAAATGCCTCCAATCAACTTTTACACCGTCGGAAAATGAATCTGACCAACAACAAAGTGGTCCGAGCCTACCACAAGCTTCAACTTCAACAGATTCAATGATTTCTCCTAATGAGGCACCAAGGCAGATTCGCCGAAAACGGTCTACAGTTGCTTCCACATCAATATAAAATTATACCTAAACGTAAATAAATGCAACAACACCTTGCACAAGCATTCTCCCCCTCTATATCTGTGGTTTATAGTGAGCCAGGCAACCACATATACACCACGGTGTCTCATAGGTGCCTACATACTGTTTTGGGATTTAACTTGACATGAAATTGTTAACTGACGTATGTCAGTGATACTAATTTCAGGACTATTTTTAGTAAGTTGGCCGCGCTTTTGTCGAAGTGACGTAGGTGCGCAGAAGAGTTTAATTTTCCTTCTCCTAGCTGGCATACCGTTATCTATCGTGGCTTAACCCCAGACGTTCAGATCCCAACTCGATTAAGAGTTGTTTCACCTATATGAGGAGACACTATACTGATTTGGCAGTGCTAAAGGTCTTGTCTGGCGATATCCATAATAAGAAATTGAATAAGCATAAAAGAGATGGGTATGAAGGTGACGTTGTCACTACTTCCTAATACAATCGCAGTGGTTCAACCCAGCGTGGTGGAGGCATGGCTCCACCTCTACCATCCAATTTGCCGTGCTTCACCCTACCACCTTCCACTACTTCATTCCCTGATTATAATAATTGTATTATAATAATATCGCATTTGCTACTTGCTCGTGCCTCTCCCTACCCTGGTTGTAATGTTTTATTTTGCTTTCAAGTAGTAGTAACTTTGCATTTATACCTATCCCTTTCCTACTTACTTGATTTCTCATTATGGATATATTCTTACACATTCTTCCCCAGATGATACCTTCAGAACTGCCAGATCAGTATGATGGAATGTTATCTGTTCCAGTGGACCATTTTGGTTTTAACTTCTTATATCATTTACTACTTTTTTTTTTCATTATTAGTCATTACTTGCCAACAGCTATAATGTCCCAAATTTATGCGTATAGATTAAGAAATCTCCCTGTATATGTACGAAGACTTAGTGGTTTGCAGAATTGTAACTATAGGCTGTAAGAGGGGCATTTGGAATTGTTTTTATATTTTATGACTTGTTATAAGTGGCTAAGTAGTTTTTTTCTATATTTATGTTTTATAGATATGAAGGTATTAAAATGTTGCTTTTATTTAACCCAAACACAATTGCGAACAATTTTATTGATATATTAACAGGATACGTCAATAAACATACAAAAGTAGTAAAACACGCTCCATCGCAAAAACTAGAACTGAATGGATAACAAAGCACCTGATAAGATTAATTAATGAAAAGAATGCGATATATAAGCAAACTATTAGAGATCCTCAAAATACACAAATAAAAACGAGATACATATGCTGCAAAAGTATCCTTAAGAGAAGGATAAGGGAAGCAAAGAGGAACTATACAGTGTGACCCATTCTGATGTTGGACACCCTCATAAAATGTGTAATTTTTGTCCGATTTTAGCCGTTTTTTTTTTTCTAAAAATAGATCACAAAAAACTCTGTTTTGGCGCAAAGTTTCAGATCTTAATCTCAATTTTCAAGGTCTACTATGAATTTTTTTCTAGTAAAAAAAGTCGAAAACCCTTTAGCGATTTTTTTATTTAAAATCTGACAACACAGCCTTAATCAGGACACCCTGAAGCCCCCATATACCAAATTTGAACAAAAAATACACAGGGAGTTCCATTCTGCAGGGTGTCAAACTTGAGCAAAATAGGAATTTTACAGGCATCTGGCGAGTCAAGTGTGCCACGGAATTACTTCGAAACAGTTGGATGGTCAACAGGACCACTCAAAGTGTTGGTGTGCAAAGATTCAATACAAAAATATACAGGGTATTTTTCTTTGGACCATCTAAAAATGCTGAATTTTTATGAAACTTTAAACTGGTCATGAGTGCTCTGGAATTATTAAAAAAACATTGACAAACACAAAAGTAATTTATTTCTTTACAACATACCAACCAACAAAAAAAAACCATTTAAATTATCGGACCATACTCAATAAAGTCACTGCCTAAGATGATACATTTCTGTGTGTTTCCTGTTATGGCACAGCAGCCAACTTAACGCATATGGACTTACTGACTGGTAGGCTTCTGTATTTTTAGACTTAGTTCGTTTAAAGTGGCTGGGGCAGTTTTGATATTCTCGATTTAAAGTTCAAAAAAAAATTCGGTATTTTCAGATGGCACAGAGAGACACTCTGTATATTTTTGAATTAGATCTTTGCGCACCAACACTTTGAGTGGTTCTGTTGACCATTCAACTGTTTTGAGGGGATTCCATGGCACACTTCGACTTGCCAAATGCCTTTAAAATTCCTATTTTGCTCAACTTTGACTACCCGCAGGAAGGAACTCCCTGTATATTTTTTATTCAAATTTGGTATGTGGGGGTTTCAGGGTGTCCTGATTAACGCTGTGTAGTCAGATTTTAAATAAAAAAATCGCTAAAGGGTTTTCGTCTTTTTTTTACTAGAAAAATTCATAGTAGGCCTTGAAAATTGAGATTAAGATCTGAAACTTTGCACCAAAATAGAGTTTTTTGTGATCTATTTTTAGAAAAAAAAAAACGGCTAAGATCGGACAAAAATTACAGATTTTATGAGGGTGTCCAACATCAGAATGGGTCACACTGTATGTCTGAGTTTATTGAACAAAATAAAAATAAATCTAAAGCACTCTGGCTATTCGTAAAAACAGCTACAAATACTAAAAAACGACGAGAAGATAATATTGGTAAATTAACTTTAAAGAATGGCCAAATTATTACAGATAAAGTACAAATATCAAATGAATTTAATAACTATTTTAGCAGCGTTTGAGAAAAGTATGCTAAAGAGATACCACCACTCCAAAACTATCGAGACAGGGAAGCAAAAATATGCCCATTAGGATATTCTTCAGCGATACAAATGGGGAAAATGACAAATTGCGCTCTGAGACCTTGAAATTTCTAAAAAAAGAAATCGCTAAACCCCTCTGTCATTTTACCAATATGTGTCTTAAATACGGCGTATTTCCAGATACTCTGAAATTGGGAATAATAAAACCAATTTTTAAGAAGGGCTCTAGAGACGATATGTGTAATTATAGGCCAATTTCACTCTTATCAAATGTTTCCAAAATTATTGAAAGGATTATTAAATTTAGGCTTGAAGATTTTTTTGATAAATATAGCATTATAGAACGTCAATATGGTTTTAGAGAAGGAATGTCCACAGAAGACGCTATGTTACATCTCACTTCACTGCTCTACTCAGCATTAGATAAAAAAGAACCAACAATAAGCGTCTTTGTGGACCTATCTAAAGCATTTGACACGGTATGGCACAAGATATTACTCAATAAGTTGTTTATGAATGGGATTAGAGGAACTGCTTATGATCTACTAAAGTCTTATCTCACTGAGAGAAAACAGGTTGTGGGCATTGATGGTTGCGTTAGCGAAACTAGAACCGTTTCCTATGGAGTCCCTCAGGGAACTGTATTGGGACCGATACTATGTGTAGTCTATATAAACGACCTACTGAAATTAAAGCATGCAGGTGAAATCATAAATTTTGCAGACAACACCGTCATTGTTTATAGAGACGAGTCCTGGCCAACTCTGAAGCTAAAAATACAGAATAATTTCCAAGAAATAAAACGATGGTTTCAGCACAACAAACTAACCTTAAACACCAAAAAAACTCATTACCTCTCTTACACTTCTTATGCTAGTAACCTACCGAATATGGGTCCACTAATTATCGATAAAGACACTACCATTCCAGAGACTGAGCACAGTAAGTACCTTGGTATAATTTTTGATAGACATCTGAGATGTCCACCCAGCAAATATTTCTGAATGTACCATCCTATGAGTTGCTTTACAAAATAAATAAAAAAATAATAATAAAAAATTAATAAATTGGTTCAGTATAATTCGATTGTATGTGTGTGCTTTTTATTTTCTTTTCTGTTTCTTTTGTTGGGCTGTGTTTTGGTCCTAGCCATAGATAGCATGTATTTAGGTGTGTATGTGTGGTATATCTCCGCACACAAACAATTACTTTAATTGTTTCGCGGAGTGTGTTCTACCTACATGTTTATTTACGAGTCTAATGTTGCTGTTCACATTATTGTAAATTTATTTTTTTGCAAATAAAATTATTATTATTTCATAACATAGTTTGTTATCTTGTAACAGATTAAAATGGTTTGGGTTTGCAATCAAGTCATCTTGAGGTTTATTAATTGGTTTGTGTACAGATCAGAGTTTTCTCTGAAATACGATTTTACAAGATAAGATACCTATGGATAACGAATCTTGACCCCTGCGTCACAATGGTCGACAATGGAAATTGTATTATAGGCCATTGCGACATAGGGAACAAGGTTCGTGGTATCCACTATAATTTTATTACAATAAATATCTAAACATACCTGGTACCACAGAAAATATAGCCTGCAGCACCAGAAGTCTGGCCAATGTAATATTTTAGAGTATGGAAAAGAAAGCACATGAGTAATCAGGTCAAGTTTAAACACCAACAGCCAAGTTTTGGCACCTTGTTGCCGGATTGTGTATCTTTTCTTTATTGATACAGATAAAGTAAAACAGCAAAAATTGACGGCAGGCAGTATGATGAAAGAGAATCGGCAACGGTGCCCACCGCAGCAGCTACCGTCGGCTTTGGAAGAGTGAAGGGCCCTATGATTCTGCCACACTCTATTAACGAGAAGCCAAACAAAATTCGACAGACATATAACTATTTTATCTGCTCCATGCTGAACTTCTGTTGCCGTTGGCTGTATTTCTGTGCTGGTACTAATTCCAGATTCAATGGTAAATTATTTGATAAAATACACTAAATCAGTGAAAACACACAGCTACCCAGCTCTGACAAGATGTAAAAGAATGAAGAAATGATAAAATTACATGTCACAGAAAGAGTGTAACAAAAATTGCATTTGATCGAAAAGATGATAGAATTTCCGCTTATTAGTACAAGGGGAGGCATCTAATACGTTAATAGCTATGTTCGTGGAGCAATCCCGAACCAGTTGCAACCAGTAATTGCCAATATAATTGGCGAATAACTTGCCGATACAATTGAAGACTGTGAAGGAGCCACTATGCAGGCTCTGGGGCTCCAGAAAACCATGGAATCTTCACACCAACCTTTATTTAAAAATTTTAATACACTTCTAAAAATATTTTTTGAACTTTTTGACTAGAATATTTTTAATTTGGGATTCCTATTAAGCTTATTTTTTTCAGCAGAGGTAAAATTTTTTACATCATGACTCAATGGCACGGTAGCAATCTTATTGGAGAATAGTGCAGCTGCCAATGGCCATACGGGCCACAGCGCGGAGCGGAGAGGTAAGTGACCTTTCCTCAGCTGCGACGGTGGCAGGCCAATGGGCTGGTTATCAGATATGCCGTAACTGCGCGGTGCGCACAAGCGGGAACATAAGATACCGGAGCTCCAAGTTACTAGGTACATAGGGCTGATTTGTCCCATGTTTTAGACATCGGCAATTTTGTAACGTTTCCTTAAATTGATTTATGGCAATATCTCCCAAAATAATCAAGCTGCTGTCAATATCTACGTATCTCACAGAGGGCGCCACTTGCACTATGTTTGGATTGTGCTATTACTCGTAACTTTCTTGAGATCTTGCAGGTCCATCATTTCAGTGTATCTTTTCATTTTGCAACAAAAGTGTACTCTTGTTTCATAATGATAAAATTAACCATTTTTGTTGATCTGTAACATTTGAAAATGGTAGGAGAACGAACGTCTTATGTTTCAAATGTTGGAGTTAACAGGTGTTTTGGGGTACTTTTTGCCAATTTCAACTCAAACGGTCGATTTTTATCATTATGGAACAAGAGTCCACTTTTGTTGCAAAATGAAAATATGCACTAAAATTATGAACCTGCAAGACCAAAAAGATAATAACCTCAAGAAAATTACAAGTAAATAGCACTTGCCTTGTTTTTGGATTATACTTTTACTTGTTGACAACTAGAGATGCAAAATGCTCGAGCATTTATATTTTGAGCATTTTCAGCAAGAATGGATGAACATGAATGAGAATAAACCGCATAAATATGTGTTTGATTATAACAAAATGATCAGCTATTTTCACAGATTAATAAACAATGTCATACAATGTTTTTTTCTGAAAATTGTGCTGAAAACGCTCAAATATACAGGGTATTTCTAAATTATGGTGTCAACATATTGCGACAGGTAGGAAATGTCATTTTGGACAAAAAGTTTCCTATAAACATGGGTCCGAAAATGCACGATAAGAAAGTCACAGGGTGATAAATGTATAATTTGAAAAACATCTTTATCGCAATAACTTCTACAGAGGTTATGCAATTTAAATGAAACTTGGTGCATATCTTTAATAACTGAAGTGCAACAATTTTGTGTAAAAAGAATTTATTCCCATCGACCAGAGGCGGAGGAGCAGGGTAGCACAATGGGTTTTATACCAATAACTTTTTTAAGGTTATCTTTTTGGTCTCGCAGGTTCGTCATTTTAGTACATCTTTTTATTTTGCAACAAAAGGGTACTCCTGTTTCATAATGATAAAATCAACCGTTTGCGTTGAAATAGGCAAAATATACCCCAAAACACCGGTTATCTGTAAAATTCGAAAAATAAAATTTTCAACTACCGCTTTCAAATTTTACAAAATAATTGTCCCATTTAAAGTGACAAAAAATTCTCTATGAAGTATGAATCAACAAATTTTCGCTTTGAAAATGGAACGGATTGAACTCGACGACATTTCAAAATCCATATTTCAGGAAAACCAGTGATGCTTTACTCAATATCCATTAGGCATTTTTTCTTAATTTTGAACGTACAATTCATCTGTAAAACATTTAAATGCGGTAGGCGATAATTTTATTTTTCGAATTTTGGAGTTAACAGGTATTCTCGTAAATGTGTTTTGGGGCACATTTTGCCGATTTTAACGCAAACGGTTGATTTTATCATTATGAAACAAGAGTACGCTTTTGTTGCAAAATAAAAAGCGGCATTATCCGAGCATGAACAGGAACGTTCCCTGCTTTGCATCTCTTAAAGATAACATCAACTTTTCCTTTCAAATTTGCAAAATGTGCTCCAAAAACCTGTTAACTCCAAAATATGAAAAATAAAATTAATGCCTTGTTAAAGGGTGGCCCATCCAAGCGGAAAAAGTGTGCAACATGGAGATAAAATAAAAACTTGATTCAAAAAATAAATTTGTAATAAAAATTAAGGAGAATTCGTGGGTGTGAGTCGATAAAAATGTTATCCCGAAAGACAATAATTATTGTTTGCAAAAAAAAATCAAATTTTTACCTGTACAACCATTAGAGAGAGAGAGAGAGAGAGAAAGAACCTTTAAATAGTATTCCTAAATATTGAGTTTTTTTTAAATATCTTCCAGTTTTAGCGGAAATGAAAGTGATTTTCTGTATTTTGCAATTTACACATTTCGTTTTGCCATTATATTTCAAAGATATTTGCCAAAGAAGTTCCATCAAACTAAAGAACATGGTCTCTTGTGTCAGTGTCTGATGTTCAATTCAAGTAGGCCAAAGATTAGAACCAGATTTATGAAAAATCAAGTCGGCCATGACAATAAAAGTGAGGATCGAGTAAGCTGTCAATTCGACATTTCTACTTACCTGTCAGATTAATTTCAAATTTTGTTTCTGAAACCATAGTTACTAGTTAGTTGAAAATTTTTTTTAGAAAGAATGCTGCAATACTTTAGAGATCTGTATCGGGAACAATAAAAGATACATATAAACTTTGAGGAAGTATTCTCGTAAATATCCAAATAGAGATGTTCCGAGTGCTTCATTTATATGTAAGCTGTATCGAAGATTTAGATTGGCAGGATAGACACAATTCTGAATACTTTTATTTCTTGAAAATAATGCCATAATTGAATTTTCTTAGCCCCAAAAACATAAAAAATGACACATGACTCTCTATTCTCAACTTCATCCCATTGCAACTCCTACTTTCCATTCCTTTATTCTAATAATATCAAAAACCTTCTCTACTAGGTAAGTAAAACTGGCTTATGTACTATAGATGTTAAGGACGACCTTAGTTCTGATCTTACACTAATAGAGCTGCGATTAGAGCAAGGCAGATTAATCGAAAAAATATTCATTGGTCGAGAATCAAAACATAAAAGAACATTATTAATTGGTTGTTTTATTGACTTATCCAAATACTAAGACTTATCTTATTAGGGGAGGGTATAGGAGTATATAAAAAAAACTAATCACTTTTTCAATAGGAATGTTTTATATAATTAAAATACTGATTTACATTTACAGTAGCTCTATGTCCATCTTACCGCGATCCAACAAAACAAAATGTACAACGATTGCATCGTGATAAGATCCTTATTTTTTTATACAAAAATATAAACACTATCAGAAATAAATTACACATCGTTTTGTTTCACCATAAAAACATATACATTCAACGGCAATCACACAATTTTATCACAATGTTGAGATGTAGGTCTTTTTTTCTCTCAAATTATACATCTTGCCGACAAAAGATTCCTAATTGTACTATTATTTCAATTCCGTCTATCAATTCCTATAAAACGTTCTCCGGGCAAGTTTTCGACCAATTGTCAGCTTACTTTCTACATTATTTCCATCAATCAATGGAGGTATTTTGAACTAGATGGCGTTGGCGAACAACCACTACTGCTAACCGGTGGCGATAAACTAGATAAAATCTGGCACTTTTCAGAATATGGAGTCTGGAAACACACGGCACTAGCATGTCCAGAACGCCCGGATGTCAGAGGTACCCCTTCCATCCAGATGTCCCGCGCTGGGTCGTATATTTCCACTTCCCTTAGGAAGTTTTGTCCGTCATAACCCCCTGAAAATTTTGGCACCAAACACTGTTATATCAGAGTTGTACAACCTCAAAAGTACTCACCCATGGCGTATATCTTGCAGTCCAGCACCGTGACGCTTAAAGCACTTCTCGATATTTTCATAGGGCTCACAAACTGCCAAATGTCTTTCTCTGTATCGTACCTTTCGACGGTATTTAACTGTCGTTTACCATCATAGCCACCTATCACATAGATGAATTGATTTATAGCTGCCACGGCTAAAATAAAACAAATGTTCAAACTTACATTTTTCTTGATTTTGTTAAAATAAAAGTAGCTAATAAAAGAATGACAGTATTTGGGTTGAGTATAAGCTTCACTATATTAAAGACCTGTGCATAGCGCTGTTTCAAGCGATCGCCACTGGCGCTACAGACGAAACCAATTTACACGGTGGTTTTAGTTAAAATACCGTTGTTGCAGAATCTTTTATAAAATAAAACCATGCTAATATGTCTGTTACAACGAACTTAATATCCAAAATAAAATAAAATAAGTGTTTGTTATGTCCCTCTAATTTGACAAGTTCACATGGCATATTTCCATACATTTTCTTAAGAAAAGCGAGTCTAAAAAGCAAGCAAGGGTATTTGATACCTTTTGGTTTGAAACGCAGTCCATGGCTAGTTGTAGTATGTGAAAGCATAAAACGCATTAGATTTTTCAGTTTCTTCTTTATATGGAGGATTATTGGTTCGATTTGAAGCTATAAACAAAATTTTCTATTTTCATTCCTGCATACATTAAAAAATACTCTTCCAAAATAATATCTCTAATTTTCGCTTCTTCAGCTGGTTGATCAGATCATACCATAATTCCAAAATATTGTTTATTCTTCTGCAATTCATCTAATGGTCTGTGCAGTGTGCATACCATTTTCTTCATGTGCATGGATATTTCATGTTATCACAAACAAATCTACCTCGAAAAGCCGTATTAATAGGATAAACCTGCCAAATACTGGACACAAGGACAATTTGTTACCGTAAAAAGAAGGTAAAACGTAATAAAGCTGGATATTTAAAATTTTTGATTTTTTAAACGTCAGGAACTGACACCCAATAGCCACAGAATACCTCCCTATAACCTATAATAAGTCGCCATTTTTTTCGTCGTGTAGCGCCACCCCAATCCGTAAACAACAATGAAATATGACGGCATGCTCGGGTCTTTATTATAGTGTTGGTCCAGGTTGGTCCTATAGAACAAGACAAAAGTTATAGTTTTGTAATTTTCAACTTGGATCTTAAGATAAACTTTTAAGTTCGCCGGGAACAGAGAACAAGGAAGGGGAGAATATAAACTCGACGGCGGCGCCTTTGATGTTTGGCAGCCGGTGGTCGCCATGTTCTCCGTTTGAAAACAGGGCCATATTTAGAATTTAGTGAAGGGATAGTGTAGGTCTGTACTCAGATATTTTAAATCATTCATTTATAAACACAAAACAAATCATACATACTGAAATGATGATTGGAACAGGCAAAAATGTTAATTGGATTTTGAAGGAATATTTTTAATTTAATGTAATTAGATAACTGAAATATTTGGTAGGTATGGAAAGGTGATTTTTCTTATCTTATTCCGAAAATTTAATATTTTATTGATCGTAAAATTTGATGACTGCCTGAGCAATATTTTTTAAGCAATCATTTTTTAGAATACAAGTGAAAAACAAAACATAGGTACCTATATGTATTAGAATATTGTCTTCATCAGATTAATTAAATGTACCTACCCAGTTCTAAAACAGTTTCGTTTTTGTCTGCTTTATTAAAATCAGTAGGTACATACCTACGACTATGCGAAAAAACTTAGAATAGATATACTTAGTAAAAAAATCTATTTTTCCATAAAATAAACTTTGTTGATGTTTCCATATAATAAGCTTATTTTTGTTTGTATGTACTTTAGAAGGGTGCCTAACTTCTTGATAAAAAAAAAAAAACAAAGCAACTAGGTACAGGGTGTCCCATTTTGGGTGTTTTTCTCAAAAATCTCGGTTATTATTAAAGCTAGAGGGTTGCAGTTTTCACGTCACTGTATTACTTTTTTAAGAGGAATTTGGTGGACCAATCAGATTTTAGATAAGTTTTGTAGATTCCGCGCATTGGAGCAGGACTGAAATTTTCGATTTTATGGAAACCTCTCTCCTGGCTACAACTTATATACAGGATGATTTTTTTAGGTCTACCACCGCGATTTTCTCGCTTATTTTGCGCGATACAAAAAAAGCGTAAGAAACAAAAATGTTGCAATTTTGAACAGCTACGTGGTGCTGCAAAAGAAATCGGCATTCATGGCTAACTTGTCGCGCAATATTAAAAAAACCTCAAATTGAGCATAGCCGTGGAATGTTTATTTTAAGAGACAGAGGAAAACTTTTATATTGAAAATTGATGGCACTGAGAAGCTTTATCCATCCACGTAGTCAGATAGTTTCAGCAAATTACACAGGGTCTTCGGCTCTCTTGAGACCATGAAAATTTTTGTCGATTTAAAGTTTTTTTAGTACACCGCGAAAAGTTGGTCATGGAGGCCCATTGCTTTTTTAAAGTCGCCTCGCTGACTAAAATTGCCATATTTTGTTTTCTTACATATTTTCTGTGCGGCCTAAAATAAGCGAGAAAATCGCTTAATAAGAAATAAACAAAAAAATTTTTCATAGGCTCAAGAGAGCCGAAGACCCTGTGTAATTTGCTGAAACTATCTGACTATGTGGATGGACAAAGCTTCTCAGTGCCATCAATTTTCAATATAAAAGTTTTCCTCTGTCTCTTAAAATAAATATTCCACGGCTATTAATAGTTTTGCTCAATTTGAGGTTTTTTTAATATTGAGCGACAAGTTGGCCATGGATGCCCATTTCTTTTGCAGCACCACTTAGCTGTCCAAAATTGAAACATTTTTATTTCTTACGCTTTTTTTGTAGGGCGCAAAATAAGCGAGAAAATGGCGGTGGTAGACCTAAAAAAATCATCCTGTATATCGACAAATTTAATCAACTATTTTTATAGATTTTTTGGCGTAGAATCGAATGGAATAATTAGTTTTTTTGGTAGCGTTAATAGTTTTTGAGATATGAACCAAAGTAATATATTTTTTTAAATGGAAACCATAGTTCATATATCAAAAATTATTTTAATGCTACCAAAAAACTAATTATTCCATTAGATTCTACGCCAAAAAATCTATAAAAATAGTTGATTAAATTTGTCGATGGAGCCAGGAGAGAGGTTTCCAAAAAATCGAAAATTTCAGTCCTGCGCCAATGCGCGGAAACTATAAAACTTATCTAAAATCTGATTGGTACACCAAATTCCTCTCAAAAAAGTAGTAGTGACGTGAAAACCGCAACCCTCTAGCTTTAATAATAACCGAGATTTTTGAGAAAAACACTCAAAAACACCCAAAATGGGGACACCCTGTACATGAACATAGGTAAACGGAGTAAACCCACACAGGTAACAATAACGTATGGTCTGTTTATGCAGACTTAATTTAAGGACAGGATTTACGATTCAATTTAACCCTTTAAATAAAATGATTATGTCTTCTATTTATCCACATTTGCTTCATATAAAATTTAGCCAAAAAAAACATATTTTTGATTTGAAATGTGTTTTGTTGTTTTTGTGCCTTTTTGTCTTAAATTAAATGTAAGTTGGATAATTTTATTTACGAATGACTTGAGATATGAACTTATTCTTAATTGAAATCGCGTGCATTTTCAGTGTTCTAACTTAATTACGATTTTTAAATTAAATCCTTAAATTAAGTCTGCCTTTAGATACTTAGGTGGAAGGTTATGATAATACAGTAAATTGCACCTGAACAGCAACTAATTCCCAGAGACTAATTCCTACTTTCTATTTAATCAAAGTATATTTCGGGGATTTAATTATTGAAACACTACCGCAATCACAGAACACCCTCTCTTAGAATGAAATCTTCAATGTATCGTTACCAGTCGTGCTTGTGGTGCCATCTCGTGTGTATACAGGAACTTTTTGTACGCGGGAAATTTGATTAGTGAGGTTTTTCTAGTATAAATTTCATTTTTTAAATAATGGTATAAATCTGTCTTGTAAGCCAACAAGACAGGTCTATACCAATATTATCGTTTGCATAGAACAGATTAGGTTAGGTTACACAGTCTGTTTGCATATTATTTATCGAATACACTGCACTAGACTTTTCGTAAATGCGGAAAATTTACACATTCACACTTCTTGAATGTCGAATCGGTAGTTTAGTTGATTTATAATAATAAAATGTAAATTTCTGTTCACCCTAACCTAACCCAACTCTAGTGATTTGTTTTTCACATGCCTAAAAAAGTTCGCTTGACACATTACAGAAATATAACCTGCTTTATTTAGCAAAATGAGGCAAATATGGGTTTGTAGATATAAATGTATCAGTTATTGATAGAGATGGGTCGCTGGGAATATTCCCGGAACAGGAGCATTAAAAAATTGGGAATATTCCCAACAAATGGGAGCATTGACTCAAAAACTCCCGGGAACATTCCCAAATTTTAAATTTGTCGCCATTAAGCTGTCAATTATCTAACTGATTGAGAATTTAACCTCAAATTTTTGAGTTTGCTCTCTGCTTGTATATAGTGCTCGAGTTTTATTCACTACTGGTACTAGGTAAGTTTTCAGCTGGAGTTGTTTTTGTTTTGTTTATTTAATTGAAATTAAATTAAATTAGTTGAAAAGGTAACTGCTGTGTAAGATATTCAATGATGGAAATCAATAACGGGGTTATCAGCAACAATGTTTATTACAATAATCTTTACCCGGGAGTAAACCCATCACTACTTATTGATAATCTTGACGATATATCTGAATGTTTTTTGTATATTAATCTTTTGAAAAATTTAAATTAAATTGTCAAATAGTTGTGCCTTGCAAATCAGGTTTTCTAAGTAAAGCCACCTCTTGTGACTTACAAGGAAACTGTACATACTCGAGGTCATAGGCTTCAGTTTTTGGGCCCTGCCTGCAATGAATCAGCAAATAAAATAAGCTCAAAAAAGCATTTTTACTCACTTTCGCCATTGGAAACAAACTATTAAAACTAATTACACAGAAACAATATTAGTCCAAACTAAACAATTTCCTGATGAATTAAACAAATAACCACCTAATCCAGCAACTAAAGGTTTTGTTACTAAGAGCAAACATTATTCGCTAAGCATAGAAATTGGAATACAAACTTCATATAAAATTTATCGAGATTAAGTAAGCTTTCTTAAGACAATACATGGCACAATTTTAAAGGTTTTTGGCATGAAATTTAGCTTGGGGCTTAGGAGTCACCCCATGCATGTTGCTAGGCGTCAAAATTGGAATACCAGTTCCAGAGTTTTCCAACATCTTTTAGGTTATGTAACCATTCTTATAAAACATGACAATACAAATTACACATATTCCAAGTTTTGACTAGAGCATTGGAAAACAGGGTCAGAGTTTCCAAGTATTTTTAAAATTTGTGTAACGATATACGTGTAACATTATACAAGTAGCAATCCTCACAATTCTGAAGATTCCAAATTGAAATTTGTCCCACAGTTAAGGTTCGGAGGCCTCCCAATGCATATCACTAGGAACCAAAATTGAAATACAGTTGTCGGAGCATTAGGAACAAATTTCAATATTTAAATTTATTTACTAACCTGCTCCACTCCTTTCCGTATTCATTGGAGCAATCATCGTCCACTTGTTATTCTCAGGATGGTAGCATTCTGCACTTTTATGCCTCACATTTCCATCAAATCCTCCAATTGCATATAAAAGTCTAGTTACGACGGCCACACCTACTGCCAACCTTTTAAAATGCATCGGCTGCACTGACGTCCACCTGTCCACTTCCGGATCATAACTGAAAAGCAGGATTTTAAAATTCCAACTGATTCCTTCGAAATAGTTATTACCATTCTACGCTGTCGTGATATTTGTTAGCTTCACTCCCACCTACAGCATAAAGAAGTCCATCCATAACTGCTACCCCCACTCTATTCCTAGGTACCGACATTGGACTTTTTGGTCTCCACTGATCTTTTAAAGGATTGTATGCATCCACCCAATCAGAATCGTAACTATTTCCGGGACTATTATTTCTACCCCCAACTGCATAAAAATGGCCCTAAAAACAACCGAATTAAAACACGAAATACTCAAAAAACCTGTCGATCGTACATTTAAAAATGCTCCTCCTAACCCTGAACGAGGTACAGTTAATCTATCGAGTTTGGTCCATGATTTGTCGTCAACGTTGTAACCTTCGAGTAAATCTAACGATTGCCTAAAGTATCCACCTGCTATGTATATCACGCGGGGTATGTTGGGAGTCCTTTCTTTCACACAGGTCCTCACGTGTAAAGTTAAGTCCTAGGGGAAAGCTAGATCAGGACTTAAACAACGACAATGATAAGAGGAATTTTCGGATTGGGCCAAAGCAGTTGTTTCAAAGAATGTTACCCTGGAGGATAAACAAAAGTTGTTGGATTAAGTGCCAATTTGTTTCATTGATTGGAATTTATGAATTTATTACTTTCAACCAATATTTTCGTGTGTGTAATGAGTTCTAATATTTTTTGGTGATATAGTTTCCATCAAAGGTTGAAAATCAGTAGAAATATCTTTAGGGTAGGTAATTTTGTATGCTGATTAATCACAGTAGCAAATAATTGCACTCAAAACTGTTAAAACTAATTATGTATATCCAACAGAATATTTGCCAGAGCTAAAAAAAATCCCAAGAAACTTGCAATTTGGTAAAAAAGAAAACTATTGTTTGGATTGCGACTTAGTCCAACAAAGAGGTTGGTTAATTACCCTCCAAGGTAAGTCACATGCGCATAAACCTATTTCCCTGTTTTCTAATATCTTGAAACTTTATTTAAAATACAGGGTGGTTCACATAAACAACAAACCACACTGATTTCTACAAAATGAAAAGATTTCTTTAATTCTGCAACAGGTATTGATATTTACCTTGAAGGTGGATTTACTGATTTTTGCATGTGCGCTTCACATATAAAAATAAGTAAAAAGTGTAATAAGTAATCTACAGTTTGTTCAGCGAATGTTCGGCCCTACGTCGCAACTCCCGTCCTTGTCTGACTCGTGAATATATGTCCGATATCCATCGTATATTCATGAGTAAGACAAGGACGGGAGTTGTGACGTAGGGCCGAACATTTGCTGAACAAACTGTAGCTACTTGTTAGGTAGCTGGATTTTTAATATTAAATTTAATTTCTGAAAATCAACTTTAAAATATTATTAATACTATTAAAATCTGTAAAATCTGTACCGGCTCTAAAAAGCAGCGAAAAAGGGTCGATTTGTTAATCCCGTTTTTTGACAAGGAGGCATCTAATGTCCATACACACGAAGCTCAAATATGTTTCTTCACTTTAATAAGTCGCGAAAAGCCTTGGTAAGTTTTGTGCTGTGTGGTAAAGAGGCAAACATAAATCGGGTGGTATAGTTCCCTCCGAAAATCATCTCGACCAAGACTGTGGCGAAAAGAATTCTTAAATAGGGCAATGCAATTTGCAATGGGTAGCAAGAGGTCTATATAATTAAGAGATATAACATTTCTTTGGATATTTAAAATGGCGATTTTCCAAAATAATAATTGGAAACAACTGTTTTGTTTGCAAAGTTACAAATTCGGTTTCTTCGGAGGTTTAGATAATAAGCACTCCACAGGAAGACATATTAGGTACAGGTACAACTTTTTCATCTGTAGAGATAGAAAGCCACAGTTTGCTGCATCGAGGGAAAAAGAGTGAGAACTAAGACAACTTTTTTTCATGGTTAAAAGCATCGCATTTCAAATATGGGTGAATTCACTGGGTTGTCAATCCATATATCTGGTTGCATATAGAACTATCTATGGTACTGGAGGCTGTAGCCTCAATTTGCTTGACTCAGTGTCATAAATGCATAAATGCTTAGGGGCCTGGCTAAAAGGGGGCCCGTGGACGTGATGATGGTGCCAGCACCCAACGGGTCAGTCGAGTTCCTTTGATGTTATCTGAATTTAGAATTTTATTTTATTACTTAAGTGGTTTTACTTTAAGTTTACGTAGCTTTTTTTGTGATACTGGAGTTTTTTTATTTTATTTTGTTTGCTATGGAATATTTTATGCTTTTTTTATAAATAAAAGGACTGATTCATTTAATGTATTGTATTACCTACTTAGTTTATTTTAACTTTACTTATTTTTTGGAATATGTACATTTTTTATTAAATAAAAAAACTGGTTCATCGTTATGGCAGACGTTTTTTAAACAATTTTCGAATGCCTCCTAATGTTCATATTATCTTTGAAAAGAAGACGGAGAACTTTTTAATTTTTGCTTACGGGCCCTAGGTACTCAAGCACCGCCACTGTGATCACGTGTATGCCAACATTCCTGAATCGTACTTTAGAGTATATTACAATTTAAATAACTCTTCATTAAATTTAATACATTTCCTATGAAAAAGGCCTGTTCTTAAGCTTCTTAGGTTAAAGGTTATAACTTCTGTGGACAGTGTATAAAAAGGATTTCTGCATTATGGTAAAGGACGCTGATCCTGTGATAACACACTCCCAGTAGTAATGGATCTAGTGGTTATTCGATGCCGTACCTACTCGTAGTATTTTAATACTGCAAATTAGTATTTAAACCCCAGGAAGTATTTCAATACTGAAGAGTATTTCTGTACCCTAGAGGTAAAAGGTTGTAACTTCGTTTTTTTTTTTGCCTATTTGCAATTATTACTACCATATTCTTGTAAGAATTTTGTTTATCGTTGTGGTAAAATATAGTTACTCTAAAATTACTGGTTGCCTAGATTTTGAAGTGTCCTGCAGTCAGAGAGAAAATAAAACTCTCCGCCTGCAGTGGTGTAGAGTATACAGAGTACTACAGCTGCTATAGACCCATAGCTCTGCATCTTAAAGACCTAACCTATTACTACATACCTAGAGAACTATTTTTTATACGATATTATTGTCCTACAATGACTTAGGTATTATACAAAATTTCGAAATTTGTATACAATTTTTTTCTTAAGATAATTACATTGTTTCGGTATCATGTATTCAAAAACCATTCCTTAGTTACTAAAGATTAAATAATAAAATCGGTATAAAAATACTCTTAATAACATTAAAATTTTAATAAGTCTTTATTGTGGATTTTTCAAAACATCAAATGTTAACTTTGCCTCATACCCCTGTCTATTCCTCTGCGCAAAATGATCGTGGACAATTTGTAGTTTTTCGTAAGAGTGTATGCAAAAATAACGTGATATAGAGCCAGTTTTCGAGACATATCTACACTGATGCCACCTGACATTTCTGGTAGCCTTTACTGCCACTTTTGGTCCAGGTTAGGGAAACACAGTTTAGTTATACGCATACAGGGTGTCTATTGATGGAGGGGCCCTTGAAAATATCTCGGCAAATATGCATTTTTCAGAGAACTTTATTTGAAAGAAAAAATGACCATTTTGATAGGCTATCTTTACGTACAAAAACATTTGAAATCAATGGCCTATTTTCCGAGATATTTTTGAAAAACCCGAAAACTCCCGAAGCTTCTTCGTCTTGTTACTTTTAGTTGTTTCAAGGGTTACCGAAAAACTTCCTAATAAAATTTGGGATGGGAACTAATTACTTTAAGCCTACTTTATTCGAATTTGGAAAATGCAACGGTTTAGTGAGCGCTCTCTTAGCACCCACCCAAAAACATGCGCTCATTTTATTGTAGCGGACCGTGGGCTCAAATACTGTACTTTCATGTTTTCAGTATTTTTACATATTACATTGCAAATCTTGGAAATTTCTAGCGAGGTATCTATACGTCGCACATTTTTAAAATTTTCCAATATGCCGGATATAAATTGAGTAATTTTTTTAAGTGCTAAGAGAGCACCTACTAAATCATGGCATTTTTCCAAAATCCGATAAAGCAGGCCATTAAGAATTTTTTCGGTAACTCTTGATACAAAAAAGTTACCAGCCGAATTTACAGCAACTTTCAGGTTTTTCAAAAATATCTCAGAAAGAAAGCCATGATTCTTGGATGTATTTTTACACAACGTTTTTGTTGAGATACTATACATACAGTCCAACTTGACTTTAACGGCTACAGGATATAACTGACACTCGGTCATAACGAATAAACTTGAAATACCCGTCCAAAGTTCCTATGAATCTCAGATATTTTGTTCAGCTATAAACTCGGATATAACAAACATCTGGTTCTAACATATCACATTTTCACTCGCAGGACCTCTGAACTTGGTTTGTATCATTTATCATTTCATCTTATTTCAAATAACCCGCCCAAAACGCAGCCTTCTAATTGGCTTTCAATCTATGTATAGTGTGGCGGCCTAAGTTGTGAATTTTTATGTGTCATTAAACATGTCCAATATTGAGGTGGCATAGACACACATAGCATTAAATACTACCAACCCAAGTGAGTTTTTGTGTTTATTTTCAAAATCATTAAGTTTTTCAAAAAACCAATGCTCAATTCAAATACTGCACTATATTGCGCATATTTTGGCAAAAAATCAGCCAAATCTGATGTCTCCTTTGAGAAAAACAATATACCTAAAGTTTCTGGAAATTTTATATTAAAGAAGAAGAAAATATGTTTCAGGTATATTGTTTTCGCAAACGAGACATCGGATTTGGTTGATTTTTTTTTGTCCAAATATGCGCAACATAATGTAGTATTTGAGTGGAGCATTGGTTTTTTGAAAAACCTAGTAATTTTAAAAACAAGCACCAAAAACACACTTGGGTTGGCACGTGTGATAATGCCCCCTTAAGAAAAGCTAATTGAAAATCCATTTCTATGTCAGGTAAGTTGAATATAGTTCACAAGCTGCAAAATGGTTGTGCAAACGCACAAATTTACCAAATAAAAATGTTCAATTAACAAGATATTTTTTGTCAGTGCTTTATAAAGAATGCTACGGACCAATTTCGCGGTCCCTTAGAGGTTCATTATAGGAAGTGGCTATTTATACGTCCGACGGATACAAACGTCAGTATACGTCTTGCGCTCTCATTGGTCGATTGAGTCACGTGACTTCTTTGGACGTGCATTTAACTCCGTACACGTCCGAAGCCGAAGTAAACTAATATTTAGATACGTATACGTCGGAAGTGCATTTTTCTCAAGCATCTTTGCAATAAGGAGCGTATGCACTGTTCCTTTTTGGGGGATAGATGCTGCCGTATGAAAAAAAAGGGGGCATTCGCACCATATTGTGGCAGTCGGCAGCGATGCGCGCTGCCGTATGAAAAAAGAAGTGGTAATAATTTCCAATGGTGTAACCCACACCCGATTTTCTTGAAACTTTGGCTAGATAGGTACCCCGTATTTTCGCCCGATGCGACGTTCAGCGTTGTAAATTTTGGCTACCCCCCGACATTGATTGTAAATAATTACCACTTCATTTTTCATTCCGCAGCACCCATCGCGGAAAAAGTAGGGCATACGCAATATAAAATGAGACAAGATAGGTCTGAATAATCTCGGACATCATCCAATCGACTAATTAGTAAACAAAACAAGCCGATTCATAATCCATCGGACGGTAGAAGTAAGGTTATGTGTCACGTAAAATCCATTAATTAATGTTTTCGGTGTGAATTATAATTATAATTATATATATATAAAAAGAACTTTAGTGCCGAGGTATATACATATTATTTTTTTTTTTTTAAATTGGGAAAAAAGTTTTATTAGGCGAAAAAATAATCATAAGGGATCACCCGTCCATGAACCGACTACGCGCGACGTTGCTTGACTTTGACGATCGCTCTACCTAGGTCAAGTATGACGAGACACGCCACTTTCTGACAGAAAATCCAAACTGCTGCCTGTTGTGCAGCCTCCATATAAAATAGATTAATATTCAAACCTACTAAAATATTTATAGTGAAAGATTCCGCTGCTATAGGTAACAATTTCGCAATGTGTACGAAAAGTTAAATGGGATTTATTGGCCGGATTTTGAATATTTGGTCACTTTTGACGGGCAATGGCTCCGCGTCTAACGTTTGATGTTTACATCTTGCCAAGGCCTACTTATTGAAAAAATCGTACAATAATGGGCTACTTCAGTGCCTACTTCTGAGTTTTTAATGACGATTTTGAGACACCTCACTGCCGATTTCAAGAAAAAGTAATTTTTTTGATTAATGGAAGGGAAACCCTACAATTTGCTTGTGGGCCTTCGTATTATCAACAAATCCACTACTCTATGAAGTGATGCTGCATATCGAATTTGGTTTAAATATCTACATTGGTTGAGACGCTATAACAGCTATAACAAATAATTGATAATTTTTTTGAAACTTTCAACACCTTGTATCTTTAAAACAAAGCTTTTACGGACCTACATTGACATGGAAATTTCCTCTTCAAATAAATTTTTCTATGGACTGTTAGAGTCCTAGAAAAAAGTGGACCATCCTGTATACTGCACTGTGTCAGATCTTCCAAATTAACCATCTATTTGTATTTTTTTTTTCATTTTTATTGCATATCTTAAAAACGGTCCATTTTCCAAAATTTGCTCATAGAACGAAAATTACGTAAAAAAACAACTGAAAGCAGATGCAGATTTACTACTTTCCAAAATTCCTGCCAACAGTTTCAACTATCTACAGTATGTAGGTATCACTTTATCTCAAGATAATTAATTATTTTTTCGCGCCGCAGGGACTAAAGTGATCACTTTACTCACTCTTTTGCGGGATTAAAGTGCGGCATTTACTCCCTTGAGACTAAAATATTTTAGTCCCTTGGGATTAACATTAATTAACGAAACACAGTAGATAAAGTGCTATAAAAGTAAATTCAGAATGAACTATTTTTGGATGTACAGGGTGGCTCATCCAATCGGAAAAAGTGTGCTACGTGGAGACAGGTTAACGTAAAATCGTCATTCAAAAAATGGGGTTGTAGTAAAAATTAAGGGGAATTCGAGGGTTACCCTAATTTTGTATACGGGGGTCGGTAAAAAAGTTATCGCGAAAAAACATTTTTTGCAAAATAAAAAAAATATTTTTTTACCTACACATCCATTAGAGAACCTTTAAGTAGTATTCCCGAATATTCAGTTTTTTAATATAACTTCCGGTTATAGCGGAAATGAAAGTGGTTTTCTCTATTTTATAACTTACACATTTCTCTTAACCATCACAGGATTCCTTTTTTAATTCTGAATCCAACGATATATAATTTGACCTATTTATCTCCAACCGTTTCCGAGATATTTATCAGAGAAGCTCCATCAAACTAGATACATGGTCTCATGGTCAGTGTCTGATGTTGGATCTGAGTAGGCCAAACAATAAAACCAAATTTATGACAAATCAAGTCAGCCATGATAATAAAACTGACAAGTGAGTAGGCTGAATGTTAAAGTGGCTATATCCATTCAACTGCATTCAACTTAATTAAAAATCTCGTGGAAATTATGAAACATTTATTATTTTTACTACTGTCATATTTATTATAACAACATAATGATTAGTTATTAAAAATTAGTTACAAGTTCATTTACATTAAATGTTCAAAATGGTTTCCATTATTATTTACACGTAACCTAAGTCTTTTTAAGAAATTTTTTCGGACATTTTCAAAGATTAAGGGACGATTGTTTAAACTATCAATTTCTAATTTTACTCGTCTTTTAATCTCAACATTTTCGGGGCGGTTCTTATAAACTTTATTTTTTAAATGCCCCCACAAGAAAAAATCCAAGGGGGTTAAATCTGGACTACGTGGCGGCCACCTTATCGTTCCATGTTTACCAATCCAATTTTCAAACGAATTGTTCAAAAATTCCATTATGGGCCCACAGTTATGGAAGGAAGCGCCATCTTGCTGCCATATTAATTGTCTTTCTTGGAGTTGGTTAAGAAAAATTAATGGCAACTGGTCAAAGTATTGTTCCAATTCGTTCTGGATTAAGTGTAGGTATTTCCTACCTGTCATACTTCCTGAGTAAAATAGAGGGCCCATTATAAAATTTCCCACAATTCCGCACCAAACACCCACGGAATTTCTGCCGGATTTCACAACTTCACGAAATGCCCGTGGATTGTCAACAGACCAAAATATACTATTTTTCCGGTTGTATATTCCCGCCGTTGTAAATGTAGCTTCATCGGACCAAATAATTTGTTTAAAAAATCCAGCTCCACCTCTTGCAAAATAAAAGTTTAACATTGTTTGACAATATTCCAGTCTTCTTGCAGCATCTCCAGGGAATAGCCTTTGAACAGGTAATATTTTGAAGGCTTTAAATTTGCTTAATTTCATTACCCTTTGTATTGTAGACCGGGGAATTTTTAAGTCTCTTGCTGCATCTCTCTGAGATTTTTCGTTATTTCTTCTGAAATAATTTAAAATTCGTTCTCTCTCGTCCTCACTAATTCTAAACCCTTTTTTTCTCTTGCTAATCACACTTCCTGTCGATCTGAATCTTCGATACAGCTTACATATAAATGAAGCACTAGGAACATTTCTATTTGGATATTTACGAGAATACTCCCTCAAAGTTTCTACGTATCTTTTATCATTTTTGATGAAGATCTCTAAAATATCACAGCATTCTTCTTTCAAAAACATTTTTTAAACTGCAACTACTAACAGCTTCAGCAACAAAATTTTAGACTAATCTGACACGTAAATAGAAATATTGAATTGACAGCCTACTCGATTGTCAGTTTTATTATCATGGCTGACTTGATTTGTCATAAATTTGGTTTTATTGTTTGGCCTACTCAGATCGAACATCAGACACCGACCATGAGACCATGTATCTAGTTTGATGGAGCTTCTCTGATAAATATCTCGGAAACGGTTGGAGATAAGTAGGTCAAATTATATATCGTTGGATTCAGAATTAAAAAAGGAATCCTGTGATGGTTAAGAGAAATGTGTAAGTTGTAAAATAGATCTAATGGAGGTGTAGGTAAAAAAAATATATTTTTTTATTTTGCAAAAAATGTTTTTTCGCGATAACTTTTTTACCGACCCCCATATACAAAATTAGGATACACCCTCGAATTCCCCTTAATTTTTACTACAATCTCATTTTTTGAATGACGATTTTATGTTAACGTGTCTCCACGTAGCACACTTTTTCCGCTTGGATGGGCCACCCTGTACCTACTACGAATGTGTGGTGACAAACGAGATGATATTTTGAATGGTATATTATTATATTTCAGAATAAGAAAAATTCTAAATACATTTGAAGAATGCCATTTTTCAAAAATTAGAAGATTCTGAGTTACCAAATTACCAACTTTGAAAAGTTAAGGTAGAAATTTTGATCTATCAAACAGTTTCCTCGCTATGACGGTGCAAAGTAGTAAATTGGTAAAGTCGAATGTTTCTTTTTACATAACGTCTTGTGAATTTTTAAATTTTAGTTCCTGCAGTGCAAAAAATAGAGTATGTACCAAGCGACTAAAGTAACTCTTAATACCTCAAGTAGTTGTTACCCTCGCTTACGCTCAGGCAACAATCTTCACTCTCGGGATTGAGAGACGCACTTTAGTCCTTTGGTCATAATATACTATTTAATGAATTGAGCTTTTCTCAATAATATAACAGACCAACATCTTGATATATAATTTTTAGACATTTAAATTTTCCATATTCTGCTATGATTAAAAATGACACCCAAAAATAAAAATAAAAATTACAAAATAGTCTTTTTTTGCCATGTATGGAATTTTTTTTTTTAATGGACGAATCGAGTTCAAAATACCGCATGAATGCCAAATAAAAATGAATGTTTTTTGATAAATTCTGGTCCAACTAGTGTTCCAGACAGAATAAACAAAGCAGCAAAGAAAGCAAATTTTACACACTGCCATAGAAAAAGTATGTTATGCATTGTTATGTAATTGTTTTTCTGGTGGAATTTAATAATACTCCCATTGCTTTTTGAATGTGCTTACATTCACTAAGTGAACATGCGGAGTGATCACACACACACATAACACCTGTGGATATGAGTATTGAGCGCCATATCGAATGTGCCTGCATGAGTTTTCAAGTGGAAAGCGGCCGGTATCTGGTGCTCTGTGTTTATCAAATGCAGCTTGGGGACTACCATATTCCACTCATTGATAGATTGGAGGTGCTGACAAGCAGGCGGTATCGTGGGTATGGTTTGGTTTTCTGTGGTAACTATACATTAGTTTGTTAGGCACTTTGGACAGTTTTAACTGCATCACTCAATAACAGACAAGTTTGGCACGCTTATAGATAATATTTTTGTAAACTTTGATGGTGCAAGGGATGGTTGTGTGTTAAGCCAAATTATAATACAAACATCATTAATTGTATAAAAATAAAAACAAGTAATGACACTGAAATTCTAGATACAGATATGGCGAACGAATCTTTGTAAACACATGCCTGGATGTAGAGAGGCAAAACCGTTGGCTCATGTCATCAACCTGTGTTTTTGTAATGGCGTGTATCCTGACAAGCTTAAAAGAGCGAGCATTAAACCAATCTATAAAAAAGGCGAAAAAGGCTTCAAAAACTATCGACTAGTGTCATTACTGTCAAAATATTAATACGATTTTGGAAAATATTATATACCAGTGCCTTATTTGTTACACATAGGTTTTATTAAACTAAATGTAGTATTTTCAGAATTATCAGCAGATGAATGGGTTCTGTTTTCTTGTTGTATTTTCCAAAGTTCCTACTGAGTGACTGTGCAATTTTTCTTATTTTTATAAAACGGCGGGACTGGCTTCCATTTTTATATTTTGTCCCCATCCTTCATTAGCAGACAATTTTAAAATTTTACCCTACCTCTTTTGGAAACTTAAAACAAAGCTGTAATGTCAAGTATTTTAAATTACTTTGGCACTTTGTAAATTATTATTTGCCGGCTGGTTCGCCAATCCAGAAGTCTAATTCCACATAAGTAGCAACAAATGGCCACGTTTTGCATCCCTTTTTAGTCCGCAGTATAAATTGATACGCAAGGGGCATCTCAGCAGTAGGTATACAGGGTGGCCCACCACGAACTGCATCGATCTATATATGGAAAACTAAAAGTAGGAAAATTCATCTAGTAAGCCATGAAACAAAATCGTTTGGTTTCTAGGGAAGCAAAAAAGTAAACGTCATATGAATAAAGCTTTAATAATTATTTTAATATGTCAAATCTTGGATTTTTGAGTTAAAATTGTGTGTTGCATTTATTAAAAAAAATGTCTTATACGAATGCCGAGGCTTACGATATGCTTGCCATATATTTTCAATTTCATTGTTTTGAACATGTTCCACTTGCGGAACGTGAATTCGCTGTCATAGGTATGTGCCAAACGATTTTCAATAAAGAAAAATGGCATTAATGAAAAATGTTCAGAAAAATAAGGGCATTCAAATGCTGTAACAAAAGTGGTATGAAAAAATTTTTTTATCGTCGTGATGCCTAGCATTGTATTTGCTAAATGGGTCAATTTATTCCTTTATACACCCTAGGTATATCATCTGCCACAAATAATATCCAGCTTTCCACAAACAGAGGCCGGGCGTCTAAAAATTATCACCCAAATTATCACAGTCATGCACAGACTATCACTATGCAATCATTTGTTGAGGGCAATAAAATATTGATGGCAAAAATGATTATTAAGATTATAATAGGTATGTTCCAGCAGAACTTTAAACCGTTTCAAATCAGTTTGAAACTGTCAAGAGCATGCAGTTTCATTTTGACATTCCAAAAACAAAACGACTTATGCTTCCGACAGTTTAAAACAATTGACTTACCTCTATGTAAGAAAGTACCACCCTTAATGATCTACCATTCACAAAACAAGGGTATTAGCCGGACATAGAAACACACTTTTTCTCTGTGATTCCCTCGTCACGAGCCAGAACGCCAGATAAATCTGTTGTTTATTGATGAGCCGAGCCATGAACCAAGCCCCGAGCCGAGTGTAGAGCCAAACTTCCTAGTCACCACTTTTTAAAATTTTAAACATTCCACGAGCCAAGCCAAACCCACAGATAAATCGTCGGGTTTGTCCCATAGACAGGCACATTTGCTCGTGGCGAGCCATCCGTTGGAAATAATCGTACAATTTCCTTGCATGTCGAGCAAATCCACAGGAAAAAGCATGTGTCTATGGCCGGCTAGTAGGTAACTGGCACTTTTTCATTTTATACAGAGTGCAGCAACTACTTCAAATAAATGTCTTCCTTACAGGTAAGTCAGAATAATCTTCGAAGAACATTAATCATTTCCTTTTTGCAGAACTAAAAACTCTCTTTTCATTGTCAAGATATGAACCCCAAAAAATAGTTTCAATGGTTATTTCAAAAACCGATATCAATAACCTGAAAGAAGAGAACATTCTACCACCGCTAACCTTAAATATCCTCGCCAAGTACTCCTTGCAGGCAGGCGCCTTCTTGATCACCTCACAGTTGGTCATCTGGTCATTCAGGAACTTTGGCGGCAAGAACTGACACCTAACCGCGCTTAAGATCGGCTCCATTTTCCTGTGTCTGTTTTCTTCATCGTGGCGCACCCATTTCAACACCGCGTTAAAAACTTCTTTCTCGTCCTGAACGTTCAGCTCATCTTTCTTCACCAGGTTTACCAACTGCGAGCAGTTCAACTGGAGAAACTCCTCTTCTTGGCATATCTACGGAACTGCGCTTGAGTTACACCACACGGACGGCCCAAGGGGGAAAACAATAGTAATGAAAATTCTTGCCCTGACAATACTCCAAACTAAGAGGGAGGGGGAGGTTGCTAAACTACGTAAAGCATGTTATTTACTTCACATCATTTATGAGAAACATTATATATTTGATAATAGCCGAGAAACAATACCATACTGGTGAATATTCATTTATCTAAATCAAGTACCTGGCCAAAGTTCCGTTCGATATACTGGTTGGCCTTTTTGCACAGTTCTATACACCCGTGTTGTTCTGCGAAACTAGCAATTCCGATCGCGTTGCTGGGATCCAGTTGTCGTTCCAGGAAGTCGCAACACGCCTGGATCACGTTTGGAACCTAAAAAGTTAGTTTGTTTTTAGTTTCTGTCAATGGAACATTTGCTACAATTTATAAAATGAAATGTCAAGGACATTATAAAGAGGGCTTATCTAGCAAATGCTTGATTTGTGCGAATACAAGAAAGAGTACTTTTTTCTTACAAATAAGTAGGGTGTCTAATATGTATCATGGATTCTTCAAAAGTTACTGAAAGAGAAAATTTTGATTTCCCACCTCCATCCGGACACATTGTATACACTGTAAATTTTTAGACATCATTTGATATTGACAATTGTAATAAAAAAAACAGCTTATGATTCCAGAACTTTTTTCAATGAATCAGATAGTCAATAGCTGGTCCGAGAACTGTTCATAACTCAGTCAGAATAGATAGTCTAAGAGCTAGTGAATATTTACCCTACGTGATTTTCTAGAGCAAATTTCTTATCTCCTAGTATGGTCGTGTGACTCCCAATGTATAAAATGGCAGTCTGCCAGTTAGCTATTGGGTACTGCGGGGGTGGAAAACAATCAAAGTCTGCAAAAAAATTACTAAATTGCTTGACAATCTGAAGGCTTTTTTTATTTACATAACTTCTAGTGATAAACTGTATAAACGTGAGCGATACGCCCGTACCTAAGGTGTCACTAATGATTTTCTTGGCAGTTTTCAAGCTACATGTATATTTTAAAAACTAATCGTATGCAGTTTTTTCCGAGGAATAAAATGACGTTGAGAAAAAGAAAATTGTATATTGTACAATTTATAGGCAAAAAATTAGTTTTTCACAAAAAGATAAAATGGTGGATTATGGTTTATTTCATTACATATTCCACACTTCCTTAAATAGAAATTACATTTTTCCCGGCAGTTTTGAGTTTTCCAATAAAAATATATTGGTGTCACTACTTTTTTATATCTCTGTTCTTGAGATTTAATACATTTTTAGAAATATTCCCTATGTTCTTGTACCAAATCCATTCGCAGGCGGCCGTGTCCAAGGAAGAATGAATTGTTTTTACCAAAATCATAAAATGGGGCGCTTGGTAAAATTCATCGATTATTCATGCACATTCATCAACCCCTATATCATGTGTTGGAATCCATCCGACTGCGGTTAAAAGCATCAGATTGTCATCAGAATTTTATAAATTTATTTTATTTTATAAAAAAAAATATTATTTTTTTATAAAATTCCTTGTGAGTGTGGAAAGTTCTATGTTGGGGAGACTTGTAGGCCATTTAACGTTCGTTTAAAAGAACATAAAAATTATATCAGGAAAAATCAAATTTATAAGTCAAAAATATGTGAACATTATTTTAATAACAATCATAGGATATTGTGGGATAGGTCCAAACCAATTCTCAAAGAAGAAGTAGGAAATAGACGAAAAATTAAAGAATCTGCATTTATTCTAGGAAATACGGACAACTGTGTTGCTGAATGTTCAGTGGAATTCAGTAAAATATTATTGCCACTTATTCAAAGAGAAGTTAGTATAGATAATTAGATAGAACACAGGGTACAATATCAGGCAGGTGGCTAGGCTATTGTTTCTGTTGTCATGACATTTTAACCTGAAATTTATTAATCTGTCACTTCACTTTGACGTGGCATAATCTTTGAGAAAGGAGGAAGATTTATTCTCCGAAAGCTCAGAAAACAAATTTCTTGAAGTTATTTTTTGAGTTACACGTTTAAACTTTCGTTCATTCACTGTTAAGAATTTATGAATTTTCCAGGCAACTTGAAAAAGTTGTCTTTCGATCAGTTTGGTGGCGAAAAACCCAATTAAAAATTAAATGGATCTGTTTGCGCCACAAATAAATTTTAGAAAATAAATAAATACCTACCACTCATCTGCATTCTTGATGTATTCAGTCTTGATTCTACAAAGGGCAGGCCTTATAACACTTCATGCTTGAGGTCTTTTCGCGAATTTCCGTACACACATTTGTACCACAATTTCCAAATTGTGCGAGAATACTGCTACCGGAAACGCGTAACCCTCGCTATCCATATTTTGCACGTTTTCATATTTTTTTATTGTTTTTTTTTAAGCAACAAAACAGCCTGACAGTGGTTGTTATGACATGATTGCTTAGTTTACTGACTGGCCGGCCACTGGGCGCTGGCTGTCAGAGACTTATTAACATTGTTTTTGTGGATAGTTATTCAACCGCAGCTAATTCATATCAGTAAAATAACATCGAGGTTTGTTAAAAAGTAGTCACAATTCGTTTTACTCCTACGTTAAAGTAAATTTAGCGTCTCCTGAGTTTTGTTGATATGAACTTATTGCGGTTGAACATGAACATGAACTTATTGAAGTTGAAAGAAAATAGTGATAGGGTTTTAGTTTGGATGCATATTTGCACATTTCGGGTTTGTGACTTGTCTGCCATTGCAGCCTCCGCAAACAACGTGCATCAGTTGTGGTAAACTTAGAGGTAATAAATTCACCTAGACTATGAATACATTTATTGAAATCTGGAAAAATTTACAAAAAAAGTTAATTTACGATATCTTGCGCAACTGGCAACTCCACGCCCTGGGGTCAGCAGCCTCGACGCGCGAGCTTAACAGCTGATCAGGTAAACGCCATCAACAAGGGATTTTACTACACTTTTCTTTTTTGTTGAGTTTTGAATTTTTTTAATTTCGGATTCGTATTAAACTAGTTTTTCCCCACCTGTGGTTAAAATTCATGACTGAATCACCCTGTATAACATAAAAAATAATTTTTGGTGTAGTAGGTAGTTTTACAAGAACAATAATCAATGAATTTTAAGACGTACCCCATTTTTATGATTCTGATACAAAAATTTTGTTCTGCCTAGGACACAGCCACCTTCGATTTGAGTTGAACTACTAATATAAGGGTATAGGGAATATATCTAAAAAATATATTAAAATCTCAAAAACAGGGATATAAAAAAGTAGCGTCTATGTTTTCAATAGGAAATTTTATTCTCTAAGTGATATTGTTATTGGAGAACTCAAAACTGCCGAGAAAATGTAATTTCAGTTATAATATTATAATGAAATGAATAATAATCCGTAATTATATGTTTTGTGAAAAATTAGGTTTTTCACCATAACTTTTTTGTTCAATATCCAATTTTCTTTTTCAAGGAGACATTTTAATTCTGGGAAAAAGCTGTATAAGACTAGTTTTCAAACGACACATTTATTTACCTTGAAAACTGCTGCGAATATCCCAAGTGGATAAGTGCACAGTGCTCGGGTTTATTATACAGGTCTGGTGCTAGCTCTATATCTAAAATATTATACCGTCCTGCAAAACATGGGGGGAAAGTAGTGTAATTAGGAACACTTTTCAAGTTTAACTGTAAGGACCTAAAAACCATACTGAAAATAATTAATCAAATTCAGCTTTTTACAGTGGTTATGTAACTATCCTTTAATATTAAAATGGTTTCACTTAAATAAAATGTAATATGGATTATGGTTACTAATTAAAAAAACTATCAATGTTCCTAATTACCCCACAACTCAGAAGTATAAAAGAACACCAAAAGAAATTCCAGTTTAACTTTGTATTTCGATTTTTGGAATAGTTAGGGATGAAGTTTAGACTACCCTGACCTGTAAAAATAAAAAAAAAGTGTATATACAGTGCTATTCATAAAGCATGCACCAAATGGGAAAAAATTGTTTTAATAGATTTTTTAAAATCTGATTTCGGGCTGTGTTGGTGCATGTTTTGGGTACACTATTGCACCTCCAGTTTGTTCAGCGAATGTTCGGGCCCTACGTCACAACTCCCGTCCTTGTCTGACTCGTGAATATAAGACCAATATCCATCGTATATTCATGAGTAAGATGGGAGTTGTGACGTAGGGCCAAACATTCGCTGAACAAACTGTAAAGAGGGTCATGACGACTACGCGCGGCGTTGCTTGAGTTTGACGATTGCTCTACTTAGGTCAAGTATGATGAGACACGGCACTTTCTGACAGAAAATCCAAACTGCTGCCTTTTGTGCAGCCTCCATATAAAATAGATTAATATTTAAACCTACTAAAATATTTATAGTGAAAGGTTGTACTGCTATAGGTAACAATTTCGCAATGTGTACGAAAAGTTAAATGGGACTTATTGGCCAGGTTTTGAATATTTGGTCACTTTTGACGGGCAATGGCTCCACGTCTGACGTTTGATGTTTACATCTCTCCAAGGCCTACTTACTTATTGAAAAAATCGTACAATAATGGGTTATGTCAGTGCCGATTTCTGAGCTTTTAATGACGATTTTGAGACATTTCACTGCCGATTTCAAGAAAAATAAGTTTTTTTACAATAGTCGTGTAACAACATAATATATTGGTGCAAAGTTTCTTTAATTTTAAGCTAAGTTCATTCCCTGGGCCAGTGTTGTAATATTTTCACATAAAACAATATGACAAGGTACAGGCACAACTTGCACAAAAATTAAATTTGAAAAATATTACTTTCAAACGTAATTTATTGCCATTAAATGAACCACAGTTCACAAAAAAACTCATTTTTTATTTTTATGTAATAAATATAAGCAATTAAAAACTGCATAATTCAAATCATTCTTGTAACGCGCCCTCCTTGGTTGTGACGTCAAGTAGCTCGAGGCGCCACCACCATGTATGAACTAATAAGGGCGACACATGTAAACAAACTACAGCATCATGCAAGCTTTGTTTAGAAAGACCAAACGAGAACGTCCTATCCTTGTCTGTCCGTGTCCGTCTTGATATTGTTGATAACGTTTGAAAAGTGTGTGCTGAATTAAAGTTATTTACATTGCGAGATGCGTAAGCGTACTAATTTTTTGTCCTGAGCAGCAAGTGTTACGTTTCTGACAGCAAATGAAATCCCACGTACCGAGACCTACATCAGAGTGTAAATGGGTCGCCGAACTGTTTATTTTAACGTTCAATTTCTGTTCTCATCTTCTCTAATTCTGTGTAGCTGTCATTCCTGTCACTGCCTTCTGATCGATTGAGCTATTTGACGTCACGACCATGTCGACCATTCCCGCGCTTTTCGTATCGTTTCAAATGAATAGCTCGCGGTCCCAACTTCAATCATTTATTGCAAATTAAATATTGCGATTTGAGGGCTAATATTTCGTATGTGCTCTTTCTATAGATAGGCAAATATATTAAAGAACTAAAAAAAAATTGTTCAAGTTCCCCATTACCCCTCTCCCCTCTCGCAGTTTGAAAGCCAGCCATTACCTCAAAGCCGTAAGTGACGGCAAATCTAACATCATACTACGCTACATTGCCATACGTGACATTGCCAGTTACAGTGCGAAAAACAGTAAATTCGGCACTGTTAGGTTTGCCTTAGATTGCCTGAATAATACTGGAAAATCTTACAACCCTGCCCACAGATATTGGCTGCTTTTTACGCAAAAGTCTTTTGACAACCTCGAATAGGGCCTTTCTAAAAATTGAAGGAGGTGGTAAATCTCTTAATTGGGTGTCGTACTTTCCTCCGGTACCAAAAAGGACCTCCAAAATCCGAAACTAAGAGAATTTCCTGATTCACAATTAACCACTTTCGAGAAAAGGTACGGCTGTAGAATCAAGGAAACCGACGGAAAATCCTCTGAAACCACTCTTGGGAATTGCGTGTTTTTTTTTTCTTATTTCTCGATTTATCAAGGGAGGAGCGGGGTGGTACGAGGGAATGTAGGGGAAGTTGTTGATTTGAGAAGCCGTGGAATTGGCGCAACATTGCCGCACTTACCCGAAATTCTTGATTTCTTGCTTATTTCTCGTGCCTAGTACAATGCGAACACATTTTTTTAATAACTTTTTATGATATTTCCAAGGGAAACCAGATTTTTCCCAATTTTTAAGTATAAATGACATTTTGACGGGGGTTGGCTATGATATGATGTCACGATCCTCTTAAGGTGAAATAGGGTACCTAAAACATGCACCAACATACCCCGAAATAAGATTTTCAAAATTTTTTATATTGTTTCCCATTTAGTGCAATTTTTTTGACTGAAGTACAGGGTGTTGAAGTTCTTTTTTCTAAATTGAGTTATGGCACTATCTCCCAAAATAATCTAGCTGCTGATCTGAAGGTGGGCACTGCTGTGTTTTTGAGGACGGAGAATAAGCTGAAAATGTCAATTTCTGCATATCTCGCAGAGGGCGCCACTAGTGCTGTTTTTGGTTTGTGCTTTAAGCTGTAACCTTTTTGAGGTTATCTCTTTGGTCTTGCAGGTCCATCATTTTAATGGATCTTTTTATTTCGTAACAAAATTGTGCTCGTTTCGTAACAATAAAATCAACGATTTGCGTTGAAAATGGCAAAATGTGCACCCAAAACACCTGTTAACTCAAAAATTTGGAAAATACAATTTTCACACACCATATACATGTGAATTGTACGTTGAACACTAAGAAAAATGCCAAATGGGCATTGGGTAAAACATCATTAGTTTCTAGAAATATGGTGTCAAATTTTTATCGTGTTCAATCTGTTCCATTTAAAAACAAAAGTTTTTGGTACATTGTCACTTTAAATGGTACTATTATTCTGTAAAATTTGAAAGCGGTAGGCAAAAATGTCATTTTTCGAATTTTGGAGTTAATAGGTGTTTCGGGGCACATTTTGCCAATTTCAACGCAAACGGTTGATTTTATCGTTATGTACCCTGTTGTTGAATGAAAAGATGCACTAAAATTATAATCCAGCAAGACCAAAAAGATAACCCGAAAAAAGCACGATCCAAAAATAGCACAAGATATACATGAGATTCGTAGAAATTGACATTTCCACTTATTGTCCATCCCCAAGAACACAGCAGTGCCAAATTTTAGTTCAGTAGCTTGATTATTTTGAGAAACAAACTCACATTTCTTTGCACAAGTTACCCATACACGGAATTTTTTGAAGCATAAATGGGTCACTGGTCCAATTCAAATTCTGTAATTATTTTTATTTACAATTAGCTTTATGGAACGCTTGTTTTTGAGGTTAGTTTTAACAGCCGATGAGCCAAATGAACCATTAACACTAACACTACAGTGTATAGCTGGTTGCCAGATCACTTCAAAATGCTCCTAAAAATCTTCAAGATGTCTTGAAGTGTTCGTAATTGATCCCAATAATAACAATGCATATAGATTGCTTTGTTCTCAATTGCCACATGTTCCTGTTTCCCCCATGAAAGCCGTTTCTATTAATCCCAGAATTTAAAAATTTGGGGCGAATACGATCTCTCTGCTTGGTACTGAATTTTCAGCATACTGTTAACGTTTATATTGTCATGGTAATCTTTTATTTTGGAAGCATCTAAACTTAAAACAATTTTTTTAAGGATTATTTCCAAACTCCTTTGGCATATTAAGTAGACATGAAGAAAATAAATGAGACAGGTTTGGCATATAGAAAAATATGATAAATGTTCTAGTTTATTTTTCAAAATCTAATTCCATGTCATATTTTTGAAAAAAAAATGACGTTATTCAATTACCCCATGTTCCTTACTAACTGGTTTCTCCTAGCTTCACAGCTGAAAGCTCCTTAATGAAGCAGCTGTCAAATTACCTCTAGCTTTTAAGCTTATCTTCTGAATATAACTTAGTGAGATACTATTCCTTGTTTTTGGAGTCATAAGTTGGTGTCCATTTGACAGATGCCATTATGAAGCCTTCCTTTGTGAAACTATATTTCTGTGATATCCCAAAAAAATCTCTCTCTCACCTGTAACATGGTAGCGGCAGGCAATAACTGACAGACAGTGTTCTCCGTTACCCGTATCCTTCCGGAATACATGAAATGTATCAACCTGGCCATGGCTGTAGGCGAGACGGCCTGAAGTCTCACCCTGCTCATCTCGCATTCTCGCAAGCCGCCAGTAAACATTGCTTTAAAGTAAGGACTGGCGGCTGCCAAGACTACACGATGGGCATGGAAAGTTTCTTGGCCGACCTCGAGGGCCACGTCAGTCAGCATGCGGTGGCTGCGCATCATGTCCATTGACTGGAATGGATGGAGAAATATCGGGACGGGTTGATTCATATCTCTTTAAACAAATGAGACAGTAATTTCGGAAGTACATGTCTTGAAGTGGAGTAGGAGAATACAACAACAAGGGTAAAACTTACAGTCTCAGCTCCACAAACACAGTTTCTTTAATCAACAGATCAACTGTACATATCGTCCCTCTTTTCACGTATGGGCGTATCTGATTTTTACTTATTTTACAGGAAGAGGAAAAAACAAAATTGGTTAACCTATTAAATACTCTCACATGTAACTTCCACGATAGAATCAAATAATATTTTTATAGTGATACGACATAAGAACGTAGTTTAAGCTGGTGCATTATTTGTTAATAAATTTAGGAGTATTTTTTTAAAAAGAAAAAAGTTTTCATTTACGCCTCTACGTAATATTCTTTTTCTGTACAGCAATCAAGTTACGACCTTTTTTAAAAATAAAATTTGGAAACAAGAGTATTGAAACAAACCATAATATAGTTGTAAGTGAAAGATTTTATTTCTACTAAGGTACAGCGACAATACAAAAATAAAAAATAGAATCCTTTGTATTTTATAAGAATAAAACCAGAACTTAGGTACCTACTCCGTTTCATGAGGCAAACTTTTAAAAAAATCCTGAAATTCACGGCACTTCGGCGTAACATTTAAGTGAGTGTTGTAATAATATTTCTTATATTTATAAAATATTATAAAACAGATTTTGAGAAATATTACTATAATGTTGTATAAATGTTGCAAAATTTTCAAGTAGGTACTTTGGAATTATTTTTAAATATTTGTAAAACATTTTGTGGGAATATTAATATAATGTGAGGAAAAATATGTTAGCAAAACATTTTCGTCATATATTATATAAATATTGTTATATTTTCCGAATCTTTGGAATCATTTAAAAATATTTTTGAAATTATTTGTGTTGTATACCACCGGCGTTTGTATAACATTTTAACTGCACAACCTTTACGTATTTTCCGGCACTTCACAGTTTTTAGTTCTAAAGACACTACATTCACGTTACCGTCTTTCCAAACCACAAGTAGGTACGTCCATTTTAACAATAGAAAAATATCCACGCCTCTGAAACTTCCTCGAAATACAACAACTGCGCTGGTTAGAATCATATGTTTCTTGGTTTCTTTGCGCGCATTTGCTGCAAGTTAAGCCCACAAAATTTCCCTTCAAGTTGTCACTTAATTTCACACGAACGGGCGTATCTTGACTTACGCCTATACGTGAGAAATATTTTATGGATGTTCGCATTTACACCGTCAGGTGATGTGTTGACTATGCCCCACCTATAAGTTTTACAGATACGCCACTTTGTCCTATAAGTTTTACAGATACGCCACTTTGTGAAATCAAAGCCATCCCCAAGAGGGACTTATTAAGCGGCGTAACTCAAATTCGCATTTTTTGTTAGTTACGCCCTTACGTGATAAGAGGGACGATATGTTTCAACCCTCCTGGGGGTCATCTTCAGCAGTGTAGCAATAGAGAAACAGGGTGTCTACCAACCTGGAAAACCTGGAAAACCTGGAAATGTCAGGGAATTATTTTTAGCTAGAAAAATATTTTGCATTAGATAGATAGGAAACTTATATGTAATAATAAAGTTATATAATAAAATAAACTAAAAATAGGCGCTCACCTTTCTAGACGTGGTCAAATAAAGTATGCGAATGCGGAAAATTAATATACGTAAAAATTATTATGAGAATTAGTTTAGTCAAAACATCAAAACCTTAAAAAAGTAGGTATAAGTAAAATTTAAAATTGTGTCGAGGAATCTGAAACCAACGAATAAAAAATCAGTAAAAAACGGGCCAAAGTAGCATAGTAGAAATTATGTATCTTACCCTGAGGAAATATGAAGTTGTAAATAACAAACTTAGGCAACATTACGGACCATTTGAGAAGTTTATAGCGGGTTTTCTTGGGGGTTCCGAAGAACCAAAAATTCATATTCAATTAATTTGGAAGAGACGTCAAGTCACCATAACGATTGAACACCCAATGAGAATGAAATGTCAATTGTCTATAAAATGTAATGTCAAATTGAAGCTGTCGAACGTGAGAAACGGATTGGTCATGCGCAAGAAACCAGGACGATTCAACTTGCGGGAGATATAAAAATAAGTTAAAATTCAAAGTGTAGTAGGACCGACGCATTCAGCAAAATTTGAAAGGTGAAAATTATTATTCAGTGAACAGGAACTTTAGGGATCTATAAAAATTCAGATTTGAAAGTTCTAGCTGGTCATTTACTATATAATTATGCGGACAATTTTTGGCTTTAAAAATCTCCAAACTTTCAAGTAAGTTCAATGTAGCGCCTTTTTTTTAAATGTAAATAAGTAACGTCAGTATGACAATCAAAGTGATGGTTGTTATTAACTATATGTTCTGCAAAAGTGGACTTGAAAAAGGGGGGAACTGAGAACTCTTCAGAATCTCCTTATTGTGTTCAACTTCAAACAGTAAACACCGGACCTATCTGAGAATGAGACAGTATCTTTGTTATTAACTAAGTTAGAACTTAAAGAGTTTTTTGTTTTGAACGAAACTGTGTAATTATATTTCTTGAATAACTCTCTGATATGTAAAGAAACGGAGCCTAAATAAGGTATAGAAAAAAAATATTTTTAACTTTATCTTTGACGAGTAACTTTTTGTTTAAAAATTTATTTAAATGTTTATAGTAAATTTTATTGACAATGTATTTAGGAAAATGATTATAGAGGCTATCTGAAAAATGACATTCAACTCTGAGTGGAAATCAGCTCGGTCCATAGGTACAGTGAACAGTCAGTGGAAAAAAGTCTCAAGGGAAGCAACCCTCTGAGAATAAGGTTGAAACGAATCGAAAGGAATGATATTATCCGTAGTAGTAGGTTTTCTAAAAATGTTAAATTTTAAACTATTGTCAGACCTTGTAATAGTTAAATCAAGAAAGTTAATAGAGTTGTCAACCTCAAGTTCTTTAGTAAAGTTTATAGAGGGGTGTATATTATTGAAATGGTCAAAAAGAGAGGTTAACTCAGACTGTGTACCAGAGAAGAGAATCAAAATATCATCCACATATCTAAAATAAAAAATTGTTTTGGAAAACAAGGGGTGTTTCATTCCTTGTAATTTCAATGTAATTCATACAAATTGAAGCTAATAGAGGTGACAAATTATAACCCATTGCTAAACCTGAGTTCTGTGAGAAAATTTCTTGATTAAACTGGAAAAACTTTGAATTTTAACTTATTTTTATATCTCCCGCAAGTTGAATCGTCCTGGTTTCTTGCGCATGACCAATCCGTTTCTCACGTTCGACAGCTTATTTAATAATAATAATAATAATAATAAATGACTTTATTTTTATAATCCTTGGCGAATTTCAGTAGAAACTGCTTTCAACCGAGTATCAAATACACATTACAAATTTACTAATAACTACAATACATACAATGTACAATAACTGCAGTACAAACAATATAATAATATCCAATGACAACGAGCTATAGTTTATAATTATAATTCATACAAGAAAAAGAATAAAAAAAAATCAACTCATACTAACAATACAATAATAAGAAAAGCCAAAAACAACAAAACAGTCAAAAAATCGAAAACAATAAAAAAAAAATAAAAAAAAGGACAATAATAAAAAAAAAGGACAACTGGATGGACGTCTCAAGTAGAAAGAGAAAGGAGCATTTGACATTGCATTTTATAGACAATTGACATTTCATTCTCATTGGGTGTTCAATCGTTATGGTGACTTGACGTGTCTTCCAAATTAATTGAATATGAATTTTTGGTTCTTCGGTACCCCCAAGAAATCCTGCTATAAACTTCTCAAATGGTCCCTAATGTTGCCTAAGTTTGTTATTTACGACTTCATATTTCCTCAGGGTAAGATACATAATTTCTACTATGCTACTTTGGCCCGTTTTTTACTGATTTTTTATTCGTTGGTTTCAGATTCCTCGATACAATTTTAAATTTTACTTATACCTACGTTTTTAAGGTTTTGACGTTTTGACTAAACCAATTCTCATAATAATTTGTACGTATATTAATTTTCCACATTCGCATACTTTATTTGACCACGTCTAGAAAGGTGAGTGCCTATTTTTAGTCTATTTTATTGTATAACTTTATTATTACATATAAGTTTCCTATCTATCTAATACAAAATATTTTTCTAGCTTCAAAAAAAAATTTTTTCTCAGGGTGTCTACCAAATCGAGTTTTTAAAATTCCCTGACTTTTCCAGGTTTTCCCTGACCAAAAAGCAAAAAATTCCCTGACTAATACCTACCTACTGAGATAAATATGCGAATTTAAATAAAATGGAAGAGTCAACAGATCCCCTAGGATGAAATTACTCTGAACGATCGTGCTTACTAACAAAAAAATTCAAAAGCAGACTATTAGTTTTAGTGATGTCATCTGACATTAATTCAATAAATGTGCAAATTATGTCCTATTATGTTTTCGAAGAAAGTTATAAAGTGGCTTGGAATTTCAACTTTTTGGCAGAAACTGTTGCTAACGAGGTTAATAAAGTACAGTATAAATTGACACCCCCCTTAACTTGCTAGTGTCTGAGGCTAGAAAAAAAAGTTTTGTTACAAAAGTTTTAGATTCTAATACAACGTTTTTTGTGACGCTATTGGACCTTATACAGTGTGTTCTAGAAAGCCGTGGCAAACATAACTTTTGTTTTTTTAAATGGAACGCCTTGTATATTTTCTACACATTTTTCCGATTCCAATGAAGCATGTATGTTATATATTATGTTCGCTCCAACCGTTCGTTCAGAACAGCCTTTTTTGTGAGGGATTACTCCTTGGGTCATAGGTTGCCATGGAAGACAAAGGCCAAATTATAGTAACAATTATTGACAGTTTGCAAGTATATTCACGCGTTGGAAAACAAAATGGGCTATTTTAAGTTTTCAGAGAAAATTAAGAATGGACAAATTTTAAATAATAAGTGACATAGTTAATAAACTTCGTTGGATTTATTGTTCAAAATTTAATTTTTATTGAAAACGACAATAACATTTGGAAAAAGGATATACGTATGAATTTATTGATATTTGCTACTAAGTTTCTGTTTATTGGGGCAACAATAAAATTGCTCTGTTCAGTATTTAATATGTGGATTTCTTCCCGAATTCTACTTTTCAGTGTTTCTACATTTTTCGGTCTGTCATAATAAATTCTGTTTTTTAAATAATCCCACAAAAACATATAAAATATATCCTTTTTCTAAATGTCATTGTCGTTTTCAAAAAAAATTAAATTACAAACAATAAATTTGACGAAGTTTATTACCTATGTCACTATTTAAAATTTCTTATTTCTCTCAATTTCCCTACTTCATTTTCCCTGAAATCTTAAAAGAGCCCATTATGTTTTCCAAAGCATGAATATGCTTGCAAACTGTCAGCTATTACTATAATTAATTTAGCATTTGTCTTTCATGGCAGCCTATGACCCAAGCAGTAATCCCTCAAAAAAAGGCTTAGTTCTGAACGAACGGTTGGAGCGAACATACATATAACAAAAATATACAAGTTGTTCGATTTAAAGAAACATAAGTTATGTCTGCCACGGCTTTCTAGAACACACTGTATAAGGTCCAATAGTGCCACAAAAAACGTTGTATTGGTACCTATAACTTTTGTAAAAAAAACTTTTTTTTCTAACCTCAAAAAGTAGCAATGGCGTGTCAATTTATAATGAGCCATCCTGTAAAAAATAAAGATACACGATTTATTGTAAAAATATAAAATCACGTATAAAATAAACAAATATCTTTTACACATTCTCCAAAATAAAAAAAACATATAAAAAATAAACACCTTCAAAACAAAAATAAATAGCTTCGTAAAATCTTATTTAGTTAGATTATCTTTGGAGTGTAGTAGAAGCACAGGGATCACATATAAATAAATACCATAATATGTGATCTCTGTGGAGTAGAATCAAAATGAATATGATGTAATTTTGATTAGTTTTTGTAAGAATTAAAGATTTCCTATTTTTATATCTATTAAACCACAAATTTCCAGGTTATTTGATAGATTTCCCTGACTTTTCCCTGATTTCCCTGACCAAAAATAATTCCCTGACATTTCCAGGTTTTCCAGGTTTTCCAGGTTGGTAGACACCCTGTTTCTCTATTGCTACACTGCTGAAGATGACCCCCAGGAGGGTTGAAGTTGAAACATATGTACAGTTTATCTGTTGATTAAAGAAACTCTGTTTGTGGAGCTGAGACTGTAAGTTTTACCCTTGTTGTTGAAAATTAAAAAGTATAGGCTGAGAACGATATCGCAAACGCTTTTGCCCGGTTCTTTGCATCGGTTTTCGGTGAGGCTGGCTGTTTGGAGTCACCCAAATGGCGGCAGGGGATGGGGCACTTTTGCTTTTAATAAAATCACTGTGAAATGTGATTAATAGTAATAAGAAACTTAAATCTAAAAAATCCACTGGTCCAGATGATATACCTTTGTTTATATATAAGGGCTGCGCTGAAATCCTAGCCAAGCCTCTGACTTTTCTTTTTAACATAGCAATTGAACAAAAGTGTTTTCCCAGTGTTCTGATTCATAAAAAAGCAATAAAAATGGAATACAGAACATAACTATGGGCCCATTAGCCTCTTGAACAGTGTTGTCATGATGTAAAAAATTTTAACCACAGGTAGAAGAAAAGTTGCTTAATATGAATCCGAAATTAAAATTTTTTTGAAGTCAACCAAAAAAAAATATTTTCCGAATTTCATTAAAACCCATTCTAAATGGCGCTTTCCTAGTCGATATTTTATTGTGGTTTTTGGTTTTCAGGGAAACATTTTTCTGTTGTGGCGATAAAAAACATCACATTTTTACTGGGGACTAGGGTTGATTTTCCCCTATCCTATCCTATCCAGTGCAGGGGGTGGCCGCCTTAAATCGGCCTGGCACGTAGGCCGCCACAGTGGGCCCGTTGTGCCCCCACGGCCAGCATCACACGGCGGCCAGCAAGCCGGCCCTCTTAATGAAGGCCCACAGCTCACCCACCCCGACACCATACACATCCTCCGCGCTCAGCTTAGCTGAGCCGAAGCACTCGAATCTCACCCTGTCGAGTGCAGGGCATTCAGTGACCAAGTGGTGCGGTGTCTCCTCGTCCTCCAGACACCCTCTGCATTCAGACTCCCCTCCCACCCCTATAAGGTGCAGGTGGCGAGCCAGGCAGCAGTGCCCAGTGAGGACTCTCACCACTCCCCTCAACTCTGTCCTAGGCAGACGCAGCAGCTCCCTAGACAGGACGGACGACGACCCACGGATCATGAGCCTAGTCTGCCTCATCCCCGGAGCCCTGCGCCACTCCTCGACGAACCTGCCATGCAGCCATTCGTCCAGGGCTCCAATTGCGACCCGTAGTGCAATCCCCAATATTGGTACTGGCTCCACCGGTCTACTCATGGATCCCTCTCTAGCCAGTAGGTCCGCAGTCTCATTCCCCGCTATGCCCGCGTGACCGGGCACACACGATACAACGACCCTGTTTCCTTCGGCTACCAATCTGAGCAAACTCGTTCTACAGTCCTGCACCAATGGGGACCAAGTACGGTTAGCTCTCAGTGCGAGTAACGCCGCTTTGCTGTCAGAGCAGAAGGTCAGCCTCCGGCCCCTGATTCTGAGCGATTCCTCTGCTACCATCATGATGGCGAACACCTCCGCCTGAAACACGGTGGTGTGCTCCCCGAGGGAGGTGGTCAGCCTCCTGGCCAGTCCCTGACAAAAGGCCCCGGCCCCATTTGCCCCATGTTTTAGACTACTTCAAAAAATTTTTTGTTCGCATTTTCCTTTTTAGTAGGCGTCCCCTCCTGTGTGGTTAAAATTGTTTACATAATGACTGAATCACCCTGTATATGAGTTTGTAAAACATAAAATCAGTATGGGTTTGTGAGTGACAAGTCCGTCGTAGTGACTAATTTGTGTGAACTGTCTGAACAGATCTCAGAAGCAGTTGCGGCGGGTGACCAGTTGGATGTTCTGTGCAGGGTGTCCCAGTTAACGTGATAAACCTTTTCTCGGTAATTTTAAAGATAAATCGATGGTTCAAAAACCAGACTTGTGTAGAATTTTCCGAGGAATTCGAATGTGACGTCAAACTTAATATACCGGGTGTTGTTAAAAAGTTATTTAAAAAATATACCGTTTTCCAAAAAAATGTGAAGTTGGATTTTAACACAAAATGTTACTAATGAGTATACGGGGAGTAATGAAAAAGTGTCGGTTTTCATTTCTGACTTCCATCACTTTGTCAGATTTTTGAGACAACCTGTATATTTTGGGTTTTTTAAAGTTCCTTTTGTTCTCCCAATTCCAACCATATATATTTTTATATAGTTATCTCTAAAAATAACCAAGCAGTAAATTTTTATTTTTTGATAAATTTCGTCAAATATGATAAATTCACATCTTTACATGGGATGCTAAAAATATATCGTTAGAGATAACTATATAAAAGTATATATCGTTGGAATTGGGAGAAGAAAAATAGCCTAAAAAGCAGAAAGTATACAGGTTGTCTCAAAAATCTGACAAAGTGATGCTCACTTCCGATAAAACCGGAAGTCAGAAATGAAAACCGACACTTTTTCTTTACTCCCGGTATACTCATTACTAACATTTCATGTTAAAATTCAACTTTACAATTTTTTGGAAAACGGTATTTTTTGAAATAACTTTTTAACAACATATTAAGTTTGACAGCACATTCGAGTTCCTCAGAAAATTATACTCAAGTCTGGTTTTTGAACCATCGATTTATCTTTAAAATTACCGAGAAAATCGGATTTATCACGTTAACTGGGGCACCCTGTACACGGATTCTGAGAAGGCTTTTGATAAAGTTGATCATTGTGTGCTTCTGAATAGGTTGATGGATTTTGGTTTTTCCAGATAGGCCTTCAACTTTTTTAAATCATATTTAGAGTTACGAAACCGGACTGCATTTTTAAATAAAGTAATAGTTGTGAGATAATAGGAGCTATTAATTTCTAATCCCTTGTAAATAAATGTTCCATTCAAAGCCCTATTTTTCCCAGAAAGTTTTTTCTCAAACCCTATGCACGTGCACTACTACTTATACCTAAATCCGAATAATAAGTGTGCAAAATATGTGTTAGTACCCTAGTAGCCCTGTCTCAAATTCTGAGAACCTTATTACGGGAATAAAAGCACACAACAGACAACACAAGCTCACAAATTAGGTACTCCTATTGGTTTCACTGTGACTGTTATGACATCATCATCGAACATTAGGTATTCTTACCCTGCCGTTCAATTTCAGAACCTTCTGACAAATCTGAATTATCGAATTTCCTGACTGACTAACAATAAAATGTACTATTTTTATTTTGCCCGATTTTCAACTCCAATGACTTTCGAACAATCTTCTAACGAAGAAGTTTCTAAAACTGACAGAATTATTATCGTTCTCTCTGGAAAGTACTTATAAGTATAAATTAGCTTTTATCATGCAGCGATTTCACACAATAATCATATTACATAGGATATTATTCGGTTTCAAAAAATGCTTCACATGACCCATTTATTTGACAAAAATATCACTTTTACCTATCACATTTTTAAAGTAAACATCAAGCGCACAATATGGTCTAGAATTTATATTTACTCTTTTTGCACGGCCAGGCCATTTTATGCCCTAGGGATTAAACCATTTTACACAAAAGCAAAAAGTACTTTGTGAATAAACACTATTTATTTATTATTCCTGGAGGACATTTATAATGTCGCGGTAGAAAATAATTTCTTCACCTTCGGGTACTTGAAAATATTTGCTAACATTCAAAACAAACGAAACAAATAAGGGAGACTAATAAAATGAAACATCTGATATCGATTGAAAGTTTCCCTGCTGTGGTTCCCGAGCCCGGTGAGGTAGGCCGCAGTAGGGGGAAGTAGGGGAACCACGAGTTCCAGCGAACGCCCGCCCGCTCGCCCATTTCCGTACGTCTAATTCCTGCTCGGATGTCCAATTCACGGAACATTTTATTGCCGGGCAATGGGTTCGTAGTTTTCAAATCATAGCCAAACGAACAAACGTATCGACTTGAAAGTAGTCTTAAAATAATGTTATCGAATGCCTCAATCGTCGTTGTGTCTTTCGAATTATTTTTGAGCGGCGGAAATACTCGAAATTCTTAACCGAATATAGTCGAATTTCGGGTATGTTTGGCATTTTTTTTTCACAGAGTCGCATTAGTCCTGGACAGTTCGTGACACACAAAGACGATTTTTCATAGCTTTATCTAAGCCACTAAAAAAAATCGAGTGAAAATATTAAGAAATGCAAGTAGGAGATGTAAACTACGAAACCCTTGAAAATGGGGGGTATCGTAGCGCCTTAATAATTGTTGAATTTCGTTGAGTCTATTATGTTTATTACTACCAACTTAATTGTTTAGAATGGTTTATTTTCTGTTGTGCGTAACATTTTTCGGTTTCTTATGGTATGTGTTAATAAAATAATCTAGAAAATAAAAAAATGGCTCTAAAACTCCCCAAAAACTGCAATGCATAGAATATCTGTTAGAATCGGCCTGAGTGTATGACGTCATCGATCGAGTCTGCAGGCCTTCTATCCCGTATGCCTCAGCTAGGCTAGGGCCATTGCTCTTTATCAATGATTTGCCCGACTGTGTTGCTACATCCACTAGCCTTATGTATGCTGATGATTTTAAACTAATGAAGAAAGTATCTAATAAGAAAGGTACCGCTGATTTGCAAACTGACTTTAAATTCAATTGTCGAATGGTTTAGTGACTGTAAAATGTCACTTAACGTCCGAAAATGTGTTGTGTCATATACTCACAAAATTAACTGTCTTATCGAGGATTATCACATTAAGGATACGTTAATTCAAAGAATAAAAGATTTAGGAGTCACATTTCAGACAATACCAAATTTAACCTACGTTACAATGAAATCACTAACAGGGCCTATAGGGCTATGGGCTTAAGGATAGGCACTATAATTATACTTTATACTGCTCTAGTTAGACTGCATGTGGAGTACGCTTCAAGCATGTGGTCACCGATGGCGCACTCACACTCCGATGTGATATAGAAAGTTCAGAAGCGATTTTTGAGGTTTTTATATGTCAGGGCGATGTTGGATACCTTTGATTTCCAGATGCTTTGCACAAGAAGGTACAATTAAGCTGTATGGTTCATATATTTTATTATAAATAAGTTTAAATACAGAGACTACTGTAAGTTGATTGATTATATTCCTTTTAAGGCGCCAAAGATTAGGCTAAGAGTAACCAATAAGGATATGTTTTACATAAATGGCTCTAATTATGTGTCTGCAATGAACAACATGTCAAGAGCCTTTAGAGTAAAATCGGGGAATATGGAAAACCATTTTTGTATCTTTAGAAAAGATATATTTGTAAACAAAATCATTTATTTATTTATGTGTATATTACGCTTATGTCTATTGCTTATATATTGAAATAAGTAGTTTTGATCAGTAATGTCGTGAAATAGGTAAAATAGGTAACTTAAGAAAATGGCACATGAATGAATAGTGGAGTCGGATTTAAAAAAAATCAAAAATATTCCCAAAACTACTGCCCACTTATTTTGATATGGGCCAGTAATTCAATTTTTGATTTGTCTTTTCACTCCACTGTAAGAAGATGGACTATTTTTTCAATTTAAAAGAGAAAGTTTAGTTTCCTAAAAATATATTAGATAATCTATTGCAAAAATCACAAAAAATATTATTTTTTAGTAACTACATAAAAGTCGGGTTAAATGGAATATAGGGTTGGGGATTTTCCATATTTATTAGTCTCCCGATGCACCTTCGGAAGAACCAGTTGCCAACAATTAAGGGAAAGCATAATTGTTGCTGCTTTAACAATAGTTACATCAATTCATGTCACTTGCCACTTTCATTGTTGTAAACAGTTATTATTTTGATGAAAATAGCCGCTTTTTACATTCAGATCGGACACTGTTCGTCAACTTTGATAACCTTAAAAACCAAATAACTGATGCCACACAGTATAGAAGCGCGCAGGGCCAAAGTCTTTGATATGAGTGGAACAACAGTGTACTAATAAATGTAAATTTGGATACCCATCGTTAGATGGCTCGATGGTTTTTAAAATTTGGGTTCATTTCATATTATCCGACTATTCCATATTCCCCGATTCTACTCTAATACGTTAAGACTGTGCAACTCACATTGCTCTGTACTGTGTATTTTATAGTTCTTTTATGAATGAACCCTGTCGCTGTCAGGATGCTCTGACATTGTTTTTATCTTTTGTCTGTTTTTTTTTCTTATCTCTGTGTACTCCTTGCGTGTAAGTACTATGGTTGAATAGTGTTTGAAGGTTTGATAATAAATAAATAAATAAATTATTTTTTTACATTCTACATACAGTAGAATTATTGTTACCTATGTTTTTCTGATAAGTAGGGAATGAGATGCAAGTGCCCCCGTTAAGTGTGTGCAACTCACTTTGCTCTGTACTGTGTATTTTATAGTTCTTTTATGAATGAACCCTGTCTCTGTCAGGATGCTCTGACATTGTTTTTATCTTTTGTCTGTTTTTTTTTTCTTATCTCTGTGTACTCTTTGCGTGTAAGTACTATGGTTGAATAGTGTTTGCAAGGTTTGATAATAAATAAATAAATAAATTATTGTTTTACATTCTACATACCATAGAATTATTGTTACCTATGTTTTTCTGATAAGTAGGGAATGAGATGCAAGTGCCCCCGTTAAGAGTGTGCAACTCACTTTGCTCTGTACTGTGTATTTTATAGTTCTTTTATGAATGAACCCTGTCGCTGTCAGGATGCTCTGACATTGTTTTTATCTTTTGTCTGTTTTTTTTTATCTCTGTGTACTCTTTGCGTGTAAGTACTATGGTTGAATAGTGTTTGCAAGGTTTGATAATAAATAAATTATTTTTTTACATTCTACATACCATAAAATTATTGTTACCTATGTTTTTCTGATAAGTAGGGAATGAGATGCAAGTGCCCCCGTTAAGAGTGTGCAACTCACTTTGCTCTGTACTGTGTATTTTATAGTTCTTTTATGAATGAACCCTGTCTCTGTCAGGATGCTCTGACATTGTTTTTATCTTTTGTCTGTTTTTTTTTCTTATCTCTGTGTACTCTTTGCGTGTAAGTACTATGGTTGAATAGTGTTTGCAAGGTTTGATAATAAATAAATAAATAAATTATTTTTTTACATTCTACATACCATAGAATTATTGTTACCTATGTTTTTCTGATAAGGTATGTTAACATGGACTTTTTTTGCAGAATCACGCCGCCTGCCTTCCTGAGAACCTTGGCATTTGTAGAAAAAACTTGCGAAAATTTGACTTACTTTCATGGCATCCTTGATATAGTCTACCATCATGAAGTTCATATCTCCGGAATCCCCAGCCCCTGTGGGGCCGCTGCTGCCCCTCGGGGGGGACGTCGGGGGAGGGGGCTGCTTTGCTCCCTGTCCTCCGCACGTCTGGAAGTAGCCGGCAGCGGCGGCACCCCCACTACAGTCTTCCTCTCCATCCATTATAGCCCTAAAATAAATTACCTTTATTAGTTTAGAATACAATTTTATAACTCCATACCAAATTTTAGTAATATAAAATTATTTTTAGGACTTTTCATATACAGTGTGTTTCACTTTAAGTCGAGACAATTCATTATTTTTTTACGGGTTGAATGATTTTCAAAAATGTTTTTTGAATATATTCTAGTTCAAAACATCTTAACTTTGACACCAATGTTTTTAGGATTTTAGGGCGATTGGGCAGTTCTTTTTTGGGAGTATGAGAGATATTACAGTGCCGTAGAGTGTGCTTTTTTGTAAATTGTGCTTTGTGCTAGTATCTTTAATTAAATAAAGAATCCCAGGAAGGAGTAAAGCTGCTTGTGCTTACCACACAATATATATTTTACTAATACTACTCTGTATTTCTGAATTGATTTTCCCGACTACACCTCCGACTTCTATTCCCCCAATATGGCTCAAGGTCTCAAGAAAACGATAAAGCAAGGCCTACTATAAAGACAGGCCCTGGCGCACAAAAATCACGTGACCATCTTAGTCAGACGTTACATGTCATTTGTCACATAACTGAAAGCTGCAGCTTGGGTTTTGAGAAATTTTAAATGTTTAAAGTGTTTTTAAACGTTTTAGTTTATATTTTAGAAACAAGTTTGTGTCTAGTGCGCGTGTGTCCTGGCGGAGGTGTTATTATGGCCTCTGCGGGTGTCTGGGTGGGAGTCGTGCCGTCCAAGAGTACTGGTGCCGCTCGCAACGACGCGACGAGACGCGTAAGCGCTGTAATAAGGGGAATTCTCCCCCGAACCACAGAATAGGGAACCCGGAATGGACTATTATGGACATGGGACAGTATTAGTATTGGACAGTGGAGCCGGAGACACAGAGGGGTGGACTGATTACGGGAGATCCGCGAGTTCAGACGGTCCGGGTGGCTGGAAGCCGTTCCCGTTGACCACGTTCGAGTTTGTGTATATTTATTGTATTCACCTTGTGCGAAATAAATCAGTGTTGTAACGTACGAGGCGGTCTTTCACGCTGCCGATCAACTGAGACCTCGTCAATATTTACAGTATACCTATGAGGTTAGTTTTCATTTTTATTTCGTAAAAAATAACCTAAATACCAAATATTGGGTCTGTTTATATTATATTTATACATATTACAAATGCCAGGAAGAAAGTGTCGCCATAACAAACATTTGTTTTGCCTCGGGATGAAAATTTCCGCCAAAAATTGATTCGTCAAATCCCAACTGAGATTTAACTTCTAAAAAACCCTTAAGTATGTGTGGCTAACACATTTTCAAGTGAAACAATAATTAAAGTGCACAAATGTGTTGTGGGAGGAAAATACCTATAGAGAATATCACCTAAGCTAAAGGAAGGTGATGTCCCAACAATTTTTGAGAAGTGCCAAAATATTGTGAGTGCAGTGCCGTTTAACCACAGCCTAAAACAGCTGAGGCAGGTTGAAAATTTTGAAAAACAATTAGAGAAAGCTTGGATGCACAAATCCAATAATGTAATAGATGAAATAAAACTTGCCAAATTGTTACGAAATTTGTTTTTTCTACTTGTCTCCAAAAATGCCTTTCATTATATAGAACTAAGTTGGTCACGTGACTACGCGATTATGCGTTAGCGCCGTGGCCTGTCTTTATCGTTGGCCTCGACGATAAAGTTAGTGACATCACACTAAATTCAATATGGCCGCCGCTCCAAGATGGCGGATGATGTATTTTTTGTCAACCCCCTTAATATGGGTGTCAAATGAAAGGGCTTGAAGAGTAGAAAACGATAAAGTTAGTGACATCACACTAAATTCAATATGGCCGCCGCTCCAAGATGGCGGATTACCTATTTGATACACAACAAGGATATCAAATGAAAGGGCTCGATGGGTAGAAAACAATAAGGCGAATGACTTCATACGAAATCCAATATGGCGGCCGCCCCAAGATGGCGGACTAAATTTCTTTACCACCCTCCTGACATGGGAATCAAATCAAATTTTGTCCGTAACTTTTTTAATATCAAACGGAATTGAATGAAATTTGGTGGAATTACGTAATTAGGTACGGGCTTTCGAATGCACTATTCAGAAAAATTCTCTGCCTACTGGATCTTTAGGTGTTCATAACCAAATTTCGATTTTCTTATGGCGGCCATATTGGATTTTACCACCATTGGATAGAGCAAAAAATTATGAATACAAGCATGTATCACCACCTAATTAACCCCACTTAAATGCCAAATTTCTAATATTTTAAATATTTTGAAGCCAGGCAGTAGGCCATGATACCGAAAACAATATCAGTAACTGTCACCTAATAAACCCTGTATAGCTGTATAGGAGGTCAACATTAAACACCTTAGCTTCGTCAAACAGCTAACTAATAGAAAATCGCTTTTTCTTTCTAAAGATAACTGTCAAAATAAAAGATGCGATAAAATTAAAGATTCCAAATTGGTAAAATATGCACCACCCCAAATGATAATACCATATCTCAAGATCGATTCTACCAGGGCGATATACAACATTTTTAAAATATAAATAGGGAATATTTCACGTATTTGAAAAAACTTCCAACCCAACTTCCCTCATCTTGCCACTAACATCAGTAATATGTGCTGTCCATTTGAGATTTCTGTCTACGCTTACTCCAAGATATCATATTGAGGATGTTGATGACACTGAATGGGTGCACATACAGTTTATTTTCTCATTTAAAAAATAGTTACTAAAAAGCACTAATTAAAATTGAAAATAAAAAAAATCTTTTTAAAAACAAACTTTTATTTAAGTCATGTACTAAAACGAATAAAATAAGTTTAGGTATTCGTTAAGATAATTCAATTCCAAATTACGACAAGTTTTTGCAAATTGAAAAGCTTGTCATGCGAATTGTAAAGAAAAAATGCATACTTTGGCAAATAGGTACTTGCTTATCAACCAATCACTGTCCAATAAAATTAATTGGTACCTAAATCAACATTTCGCGTGACAAGCTTTTCAATTTGCAAAAACTTGTCGCAATTTGGAATTGAATTATCTTAACAAAAATCTAAACTTATTTTATTCGTTTTAGTACATGGCTTAAATAAAAGCTTGTTTTTAAAAAGGTTATATTTTTTATTTTTATGTATGGTATTGATACAAGGGTTGTTGGTAATGTTGATATTGCACATATTTGATGCGGCACACTGTTATGTATTTGGAGAAAAGAGCTAGTGCACTATTGGTGCAAACAGTGGTGCGAAAGCTTATGGGTATCTAGCTCTGTATACGAGCGCCATTCCTTCGAGCTGCGTCTTGTAAGACTGGGGGCCTTACTTCCTCTTCCATTGACACAAAGTCGTACAGAGGTGACGAATAATGACACCTCGTATCTGTTCGTTGGGATGCCAATAATAAGCTAGCTACAGTTGAGTGTGTGAGGAAGCCTGAACTTGTTTTAGGGGACACTAGCTAGATGTCGAAGATAATATTCTTGAAGAGGTGTTTGATCAGTGCTTATTATAATGTTATTATAAAAAGACAGGAAGAGGATTACAAATGGCGATACAAGGCAGCATAAACCAGCGGCTGAGTGTATATTGCTATTGTATTGTTTGCAATACATAAAACAAAACTGTGCGTTTTGTTTTTTGTGTGATGAATCTTTCTTGCCATTTCCGGATCTGCCGTGTGAATTTGCATTGTAATCCCGAAAGTGTCAAAACGTAAGTTTAATTATTACTTATTTATCTTGCTTCCTATATCATAGATTAACTTTAAAATATTTTTCTAAATATTTTTAAATGCGCTAAGCCGAAATTTTAAAACAATCATTGTACTACAATTGGATATTGTCATTTACAACAGTTTTCTGTTGAAATGTCTGCGCCATTTACACTTCAGTGTCAACAGCATTTTATACATATGAGCATTGACTAAAGGAGAAGAACAAGTGAATGATGAAGGCATGAGGAAACGAAATTTGAAGTTACGTCACTAATTCGAGACTGCCAGTCACGTTCTATTAGTATTTCTATTCTGTTATTTATTTTACTTTTGCAAACGGTGTTGTAATTTTTTTTTTGTTAGCAATGGTCAAGAGATTGATATGATTTATTTGGAAAAGTTTTATTAAAAATCGACTTGAATCTGAATATCAATAGAAATGCTTGAAGGCATTCCAAAAAGCTGTTGAAATCTACTGTACAAAATCTTTAAGGAGGCATTCTCAAAAAACGAAATGCACCCCCAAACACTACATTATATTATTGATTGCGTGTATTTAGGCAAAAACCTTTAAAAAATTACCTTTTACTTACAGTTTTTGAAATATTGCATTTTCAAATTTCATACTGAACATGTCGTTATATGTCGTTATAAAGATAGACAATTGATGCAATAACAAAAAATGTTAACATAACCAAAGGAATATGAAATTTAAATTACCAAATGTTAAGAGCATTTTAAAAGTTTACTGAATCCTTAAAATAAAATTACATATAGCTAAGACTTTCAGTGAAATTTAACATAAGAAACATTAAACGTAGTTTGTTGAAAAGGTACGCCTTGTGCTTTGAACAAAATGGAGGTATTACAGAACATAATATCTTATAAAAAATTACAACTTCTATCTTGTATAAGCTATAATAATAATTAAAACTTTTAGTGTCTACAAATAGTGTTTCGTTTTGTTTTTTAGAGGGATGCAAACAACTGATGTTTTGCTTTTCAGGGCAATCTTTATTTTAAAAAATATCGTAAATAATAATATGGCTGTAAACTGGAAAACGGTTCAAGTAGATTATTATAACATAATATACCTACATCAATGGACTGGCAATTTTACTAGACTTCAAATATCCAATAATATACAGAGTGTTCCATTTAAAACATTGGTGTTGTCTATATCTAAAAATGCGAAAATTTTATATTTTATCATTTTTTCTGGTTCCAAAATTCAAAAAGTTAAGAGGTGAGCAATTTTCAAAGAATAACACTCAACAAATACTTTAACATTTAATGAAGTTTTGGAAATTTGATTGAAAAAAATAAGTTCTTCTAAAAACGTAATTTATAACAGATAATAAAATAAAAATACCAACGCTACCAATTTACTTTAATGACTTGGACAAATGAATTAAAAACAATATGTTTAGCTACACCAATTCGGCTTATCATTCAGAGGTTTTTATAACTTCAAATACATAGAGCTGTTTCAAGAGATTGCCACTGGCAATCAGAATCTTTTATAAAATACAAATATGCAAATGTATACGTAAGTATTTCAAACACGAGAAAAACGGGATAGAAAAAAAATATATACAATTATAAGCAACAAAAACCAACATAACGAAATAACAACAATTATAATGGTAAAAGTCACTAAAAATACAAAATACAGGAATATTCACTGTTGAAAGTTTGAATGACCAAGCACACGGTTAGGGAAACATCCACTGTCACTTTGACATAACAAAACAAAATTTTCCTGAGTCCGCACATGGTCGCTGGCATGAGCAATTTATTATATTAAAATTGTAAAGGAAATGCATGCTAATCTCCGTTACCACGATTTTTTAATTTTGGCTCGTCCAATATACGGCGAGAGATTTATAGAAGGCTAAATAAAAATCTCGGCACCATTATGCAACCATTTATACGCGCAAGTTTTGTGCTGGACTTTAGCGAATTTGGCATAATTTGTTGATATACAGGTACGTTATTGTCTATTATCTTAAATTAACTTTAAATAAACTTTAACAGTTTCAACCAATAACTATTTAGTGACAAAAAGGTATGTACCAGACCAGCAGATTTTAAACCATATAGAATCGTTTGAAGAAGAAGATCGCCTAAGTGGACAGATGAATAACCTCACCTTTGTGTTTTTGCACTGGAACCCGTCGGTTCGCGGTTAATTTTAAAGTTTTTCACTATAACCTTTTTTGAGAGAACAAATTCCATTCTTTTCTAGTAGGCGGAAGTGGTCACTGAATGTGCGAGGTTATAAATAGGGCTTGACAGGGAGTTTCGCGGCTTTTTTCTCTACTCGTCGATAGAACAGGTTCGGTACCTTGTGGTTATACAGGGTGATTTTTATAAGTGTTTCATTAGAAGATTATTGGGATCGAATTGACATTTTGATTTCAAATTTTGAGGGATCGTATAGGTTAGGAACTCTATTTTCAAAATATTTTCAAGATGGTGGCACTTCCGGGAAAACCTGAAGCGAGTACTAACTTTGTTATTTTAAATGGAACACCCTATATATTATTACATTTTTGAACTCCCTATAAAATTCTAAGTCAACTTCATAAATACATATGTGTCATTATCTCTAACCGTTTTGAAGATATTATCACTTTTATGATTTTTTGACAGATGACTTGTCGCATTAATAATTCGCACATTGATACTCAATATGAAGGGTCACGCGAATCTGAAGATAAAACTTTAAAATATTGTACAGGGTGTTCTGAAATTGATGTCCAATTTTGTCATTAAAAATATGCGAAAACTCTATTTTTTCAAATGGAAACCCCCATTTTTTATTTGTTCATTGCATTCCTCTTAAAAAATGGTGCCAAAACGTAAATACTCTTAAATTATCTGCAACTGATGGTTCTCGAGTTATTTCATAAAAACTCATATTTCTTCAGATTGCTCTGAAATTTGTTCTTACTCGGTCGTAGCATGCCATGGAAAACAAATGATTTGACATTTCTGCATTTATTTAGTTGCCATACAACAACAGATAAATTGATATTAGTCGTTGCAAGTGTAATAATGGCTGGTAATTATTATTCAAATCAAGATGTTTTAAACATGTTTTATAAGTATGGCGAGTGCAATAAAATTTTGGTAAGAACTTTTAATGAGATATCCTCATCTACCACCGCTGACGAAATCAATATTTCGCAAAATGGAAGCAAATTCTCATGGTCAAATAGAAACAAAAAGAACAAAACATAAACTAGTGTCAGGAAATGAGGACAATCAGATTAATGTTTTGGCATATTTTCACGCAGAGCCCAGAAATTCTATTAGATGTACAGAACCTACATTAGGAATTACATATTCTTCTACGCAAAAATTTTGAAAAATGCTGGAATGCATAATTATTATAAATTTCGAAACGTTCAAGCTTTGTACCATGGCGACCACGAACGAAGAATAATTTTTTGTCACTGTTTATTTTCCACGGCATCCTACGACCGAGTAAGAACAAATTTCAGAGCAATGTGAAGAAATATGAGTTTTTTATGAAATAACTCGAGAACCATCAATTGCAGATAATTTAAGAGTATTTACGTTTTAGCACCATTTTTTAAGAGGAATGCAATGAACAAATAAAAAATGGGGGTTTCCATTTGAAAAAGTCGAGTTTTCGCATATTTTTAAGGACAATATTGGACATCAATTTCAGAACACCCTGTACAATATTTTAAAGTTTTATCTTCAGATTCGCGTTACCCTTCATATTGAGTATCAATGTGCAAAATATTAGTTTTTTAATTAATCGTAGTTAAAACTTACAGCTAGTTAAATGCGCCAAGTCATCTGTCAAAAAAATCATAAAAGTGAGAATATCTTCAAAACGGTTAGAGATAATGACACATATCTATTTATGAAGTTGACTTAGAATTTTATAAGGAGTTCAAAAACGTAATAATATATAGGGTGTTCCATTTAAAATAACAAAGTTAGTACTCCGTTTTTTCTGGAAGTGCCACCATCTTGAAAATATTTTGAAAATAGAGTTCCTAACCTATTCAAATCAAAATTTCATTTCCATCGCAATGATCTTCTAATGAAACGCTTATAAAAATCACCCTGTATGCACGTTTGATTTTTCTTCGGAATTTGTCAATCTTTGTTCATCGTGCATATAATTCATCTATTCGTGGCTTGATTTAGTGTAAAAAGAACGTTATAATTGAGTTTACCGTGCTGTGTGGTGTAATTTCTTTTTTTTTTTCATGTGACCACGACGGAGGATCCGTAGGTCGAGTTAGGTTTTCGACCGACCAAGCGGTCTTGGGACACCTTTAGAGGCTAAGCAGCGAGAGTGGGTGGCTGTTGGTTCTGGCTGCGGCAATACAGTGACTTGGGGTGAGTATTTTTCAAGTTTTCATTGTTGAATATTGGCTTTGCCGTATTTGTGAAAAATACCTCACCACCCAGGTTGGCTGTGCTTTTGGAACTACTAGCTATCGGCTGATCGCCTTATCAGACCCATTTTTATTGTTATTTTATATTAAATTTTGTGGTGACACGGGCTCATCGTTTTGAATTTGTTAGCACACGGTATAATAACTCATTAGGTCGGAGTATTTACCATATTGTTTCGAATTACTCTTTTGCACTAAATCAGCTGCTTTTTGAGTACCGTAGCCTTGTTGGTTGTATGATAAATTACTTTTTATTCTTATTAAAGTCTTGAGTAGAGAAGGAACCCAACTTTTTTTTCTTGTTATCTGCTGATCAAATTTCAGTAATTTTTGCTTACTATTTAAATCGATTATATTTGTTTTTCATTAAGTGTCAAGGAAATCAAGCTCTTATATTGCAGTACAGTTTGATAAATCACGTTTACCCTTTTTTCTCAAGTCAGGAATATCACAATTTGATTGTTGATTTTTATAGTAGGGGAGCCGACGATGCTAAATGGGGATTTACTCGAGCGTCGTGGGGACCTATTGGATTTTGAAGATTAGATGGTAGTAAGAAAAAAAAAGATATATGTATATATATTGATGTCCTAATCGTGCTGATCCATAATCTGACGATTATATGAAGGGATTTTCAATTTTCTTAATCTGACGGTTTGAAAAAATTTTTTTCTTGAAATCGGCATTAAAGTGTCCCAAAATCGTCATTAAAAGCACAGAAATCGTACAATAATGTAGCCCCTTATTGTACGATTTTTTCAATAAGTAGGCCTTGGCGAGATGTAAACATCAAACTTCAGACGGGGAGAAATCGCCCGTCAAAAGTGACCAAATATTCAAAACCCGGCCGATAAGGGCTCATTTAACTTTTCGTACACATTGCGAAATGGTTTCCTATAGAAGCGCAATCCTTCAGTATACATATTTTAGTAAATTTGAATATCAATAGATTTGTTGTGTAGGCTGCACAAGAAGCAGCAGTTTGGTTTTTCTGTCAGAAGCTGCCGTGTCTCATCATACTTGTCCTAGGTAGAGCGATCGTCAAAGTCAAGCAACGCCGCGCGTAGTCGGTTCATGGACGGCCAGAGGCCTCGGCAACTAAATTCCACATGAGTCATAAAAAGTTTAACTTCAGTGCCTTGGTACATAAATAACTATTTTTTCATAATTTTTTTTAATGAATATTTGCGTTTTCTAAGAAAAAAATGTTGTCTGTTAAAATTAAGGAATTTTTGTCTATAAAACATATGCTCTTAATAATTTATTTTCTATATTACAGGGTGTTGAACGTGGACTTTTCAAATATTGTATTAGGTACCTATATTTCTTAAACTAAACAAAATTTGACAAAACGTCTAAAATAAAACTTATAGATAAAAAGAAGGTCTATCCAAATATCAAATAAAAAGTGTACATTCGTTAAAAAAAATTCGAAGGGCGCCGCGACGCAGAGCGTCGTTTGTCAAAAATTCTCAATTTTATCTTAATTCAGTCTTCGTTTAGTCCCATTTAAGACCCCGGAAGTAGATATATTTTTTCTCTTGTCGTTTGCCCACCATAGGCCAGGGACATCGAGTTTGAATAATCCTGTACATGTAATACCACGAGTGCTGTGATCAGCTGTGATGGCGTGATGGCTGGCGTGTGGGGACGGTGCAAGAGAAAGAGTGAAAGGGAAAGAGAGGCGCGTAGTGGGGAATACATGCTTCACTGCAGCCAGCTGCACGCGCTAAACTTTGTCGACAATTTTTGTTACTTCGGCTTGTGGAAATCGGCAGATTATATTTTTCCCGTCATCCTTGAATTATTTCCTTCAAAATAAAAAAATATTCGACCGCGCTCGAGAAAGTCGAGGTAACGTTTTTTTTGCAAGTTTGTGACCCTCCCATCCCCTTACGTCATGCTCAAATCGTCAGATTATTGAAATGCACACTTTTCAGCATGTAATTAACCCATCATATCTTAATCTGACGCGCTCGAGTATATCCATCTATCGATTTTTTTTTACTATTTTGATCGGCTGCCCTACACGCGCGGCCCTGTATAGAGGGCTTAGATATGGTGGAGGTACTCAATAGGGTGCAAGGTATCCCCCCTTACGTTAATCTGCCACGCTTGAATAAATCCCAAAATCCCCTCTTGGGCTCCCCTACTATTACGTATATTTTATAATTTTATTGGAAATTACTTAGGCTGTCACTGTGCACAGTATTATTATATTATAAGATTTAACATTTAACATAACTATAATAGTTGGTCATTGTAAAAGCCCAAGGCTTATTTTCTACGTGTTAGAACGGACACTGGTTTTGTTTCTCTTTATATGTAACCACACAAAAATGAGGTGATACCCTTAGGAGCAACATCACGACCAACCACTATCAGACCATACTGATAGTAGCGAGCGGTCAGCACACCACGGAACCCCACTCGAGGCCTACGACCCGCTTCCAGCGAGAACTAGCTGTGCAAGTCCAGTTTGTAACGAAGGAGTCTGGGTGACGTGTGGCTGTCTGGTTGTCTACCTTCATCGAAGTTGAGGTATCTTCAAAAAGGTGTTAGTCAAAAATTCCAAAGAACTTTTAACTTTTTAACGTGTCGAGTGTTCTAACTAGTCAAGTTTATATTACGAACATTTTAACGATAAGTTTTGCCAACATTTAATTAATAGTTGTTTGTAAAAAGCTGAGTGATTTCCTATGGACTTGTAAAACTTAACTCAAAAGGTTATCATTAAATCTTGTAATTTTTTATTGTCTTGTTAGTGATATACGGAATGACAGGTGGCATCACGAGATGTCATCTGCAGATCAGAAAACCATACGTGTTAGATGACATGTGGATTTATGAATAACGTTATGTGTATATGTATATGGTGTTATATGTATATGGTAACGTTTCCACATATGCGAATATTTCCCCCATTATTGATACCTGAATATTTATAGTATGCTCCGTATACAGATATTTTAACTAAAGTGTTATGTGGCAGAGATGAAGAATATAGTTTCCAGCGGTGCAGCATAAACAAACACCATTTTGCTATAGAGAAGTCAATATACGGAACATACCTATTCGTAATAAAAAAGTCTTTATATGACAAAATTTGGAGATACTTGGAATAGAAAACTGCAATTTGCCCTTGTTCCACGAATTATTGCAAACGGGCACCGGCGACGTTACAGTTTCGTTTCTCCTGAGAGGTACAGAGTTGCCACGTTTGGCTTTCAGGACAATAGAAAGACGAAACTGTAGATTTCAGCCTGAACAAAATTGTGCAAGTGTGTCTTTAATTATCATAAATAAATAAGGGTTAAAAGCCGTTGTTTCATTTATTACGTGTTATGTTGGTGCATCTACTGTAAACAGAGTACAATTTTAGAGCAATTAAAAATATTGTCAAGTACCCTGTTGAAAACAACACAGGCGGTTTGTAATACAAGTACCCCAAAAACGGCGCTTTTACAAAGGTGGAACTCGAAAATTGACACAAAATACACAGGTATTCAAAAAATCGCGAAAGTTGGAGAGAAGTAGTGAAAGTAAACTTTTACCATCATTTTTTCTGTTTGGTTTGCCATTGCTGATAAAGTGGCTTTCATCCGACCGAAGTATGTGATTATAAAGCCTAAGGTTGTTGGTTGCTAGAACCATCATTTGCACAATAAAATTAATTATTTTTTCTACGTGTGGTTGTTTTCAACATTCTCTGTATAGAGGAATATTTTAAATTTAATTCACGACTCACTTGCCTTATCGATTTACTTGGATTAACCTCAAAATATAAAACTCTTGCGACTGTATTGTCATCACAATCTCTTTTAGTAACGGCTTTACCTTTTCTAGAGGAAAAGGCCTATAAGTTTTGCCTCAAAGTGCGTTCTAGTCTAATAAATGTTTTTGAATCGGGCAGATTTCGTTCAGGGCACTTTTCACTATATAATTGAACAGCTCGCCTAGCAATTTTTTGGGCTTCCTCATAAACTAATAGCCTTGTTTATGGAATCCCTAGTTAGCCAATGTGTGACAGAGTCATAAGGATACGAGAGCAATATTGGATACAAGCAACAGATGGCGCCAAAAATTAAAGTGGCCCAGTCATTGTCTACTAATTTTCTACTATTAAAATTTAAGAAAAAAACAGCTGGACAACTTTATTTTTTGCAAAATCTGTCCCCCTGTATCTACTATATTTCTGTCATGTCCATATGTCAGTGTCAGACATTGGCTAACTAAAGTATCCATAAACAAGGCTAATAGCGTTGACTGACGTATTAATAAAGACTGCTCACGGCTGTCATGTTTGACAGTTCTCTGGCTCACCATGCGCTTTCTGGAGACAAAATACAATGCAAAATACATTGTTGTCCATAGGCGCCATCTACTTTCCAGGACATGAAACTATAGCCGTGAGAAGTCTTATTCATACGTCAGTCAACGCTAATAGCATCATAGTATTTTTTCGTTGTGTGTAGCCATATTTCAACACAATATCAACTAAATATGCACTATTATTAAAAACAATAACGCTTAACAAATGAATTAGCAACGCTCAAATGTCAAACTGACAAACTGCAATTATTTACTTTCCACGGACTTCTTGACTTTCTGTATTTAATAATTATCGCTTGCCAATTGTTTTTCATGGAACACTTGATTTGGCCAGTTTAAGCATGCCTCCTCATATAGATTGTTTTTTGTAGGTTTGTGATGTAACTTTAGACAGAAAAAATATAGACAAAAATTATTTTAACAAAAGTTGATCATAAAAATAAGCTCTTTCCAAATATGAAAAAAAGGTATGTTCCTGGGGAAAAAGCAGACGATGACGTCATTTCCGCCATTTTAAAATTCGCTATTTTATTTATTTTTTGCTAGAGAAATGTACCTTAGTACGTCCTATTCAAGCCCCTAATTTCAAAAATGTTCTATATCCTTTCGTTTTCTCATATCAGGCTCCGGGCGTCGAGTTTGGATCACCCTGTACAACTCGTTAAGCAATGTATATAGCATGCTCTCACACTTGAAGCATATAGACAAAGCCCTTCTTCACCACAACGTGTGCACTCACATGCAATATTCCTTGCTGGAAAATATACTTAATAGTAAATACAGAGGTAAATACAAAACCAACCGGCGAGACAGAAAAAATAAATGAGCCAATTTGCTTTATAAAAAAATTGAAAATAATAAAAAAAACAAGCTTTTATTTAAGCCATGTACTAAAACGAATAAAATAAGTTTAGGTTTTCGTTAAGATAATTCAATTCCAAATTGCGACAAGTTTTTGCAAATTGAAAAGCTTGTCGCGCGAAATGTTGATGAAAGTAGGTACTAATTAATTTTATTGGACAGTGATTGGTTGATAAGCAAGTACCTATTTGCCAAAGTATGCATTTTTTTCTTGACAGTCTATGTATAGCTTTGTCTATGGCTATGCTTTATTATTGTTGCACAGTGCAAACTTCGATGTTAAACTTTGGTTCATTTTGAACAAGCGCCTATAGGTTCGGCAAGGCCGGTAGGCGTTTGTTAGTAGTATACTTCTATTGTATTCACAAGTGCGTTATTCTCGAGAAATAAAAATTTACAGTGCGACCCTGTATAATTTTAAAAAACACTGAAGTTGTAATATGTGTATGACCCTTACCCGGTATGTGTCTTGAGCACCACCATTTTCCCGTTCCCTTCGATTAAATCCTATTGTAAAAATAAAACAAAAACTATCCTAGGACAACAAAAACAATAAATTAAAAGTAAAAAAATATTTTTAAAAAAAGCTTTTATTTAAATGCGCTAAAAAGAATAAAATAATCTTTTCTTTTAAAACTTTTACGATCAACTTATAACGTCATTCCACAATTTATATGATATATAAGTAGTGGTATTTACTTAGTTTGAAAACTTAAATCTCGCGACAAGCTTTTATATCATATAAATTGTGGAATGACGTTATAATTTGATAGTAAAAGTTTTAAAAGAAAAGATTATTTTATTCTTTTTAGCGCATTTAAATAAAAGCTTTTTTTAAAAATATTTTTTTACTTTTAATTTATTTTGTAATTTTTAGTTTGGCCAGGTGTCTGAGTCTATTCATCTCAGTTAACGCATCATTGTTGCAAGGTCGTTTGCCGGTTAGTTTAGAACAGTCTAGCTCTTCAATGAGGAGACCTTCTAATGACCATCTTGGGTGTTCCGCCATGTTGGATTTAGAATGACGTCACACATATAATCATGCATTGTCATCCAAATTAAACGTGTGTACAAAATTTCAGCTCGATCGGTTGAAATTTAACTAGTCCGCCATCTTGAGTGTTCCGCCATGTTGGATTTAGAATGACGTCACACATATAATCATGCATTGTCATCCAAATTAAACGTGTGTACAAAATTTCAGCTCGATCGGTTGAAATTTAACTAGTCCGCCATCTTGAGTGTTCCGCCATGTTGGATTTAGAATGACGTCACACATATAATCATGCATTGTCATCCAAATTAAACGTGTGTACAAAATTTCAGCTCGATCGGTTGAAGATATCTGCTTCAAAATTGAGTTGCAAGATTCCACCCGAACAAATTACATACATACATACATACATACATACATTGCAAGTTAAATAAAAGCTTTTAAAAAAGAAACGAGCGCGCCCGTCCGTGGGATTAATAACGCGAACGTCGCCCGTTTGAAACTAGTCTCGATAATAATCGTTCGAGGCGAGAACGAAATTCGTCTGATAGCGTCATAGCCGAAATTTTGGATTGGCGTAGGTCCGGGCTGTGTGAAAAAATTGCCGGATAATAATACTTACTCGTTATTACCGTTAACATAAAATATTTTCAGTACATATTGCAATAGTAGTACGAGTATATTATAAAGACGACGAAAAGTTAAGTTAATGAAGTAAGTACTTTTCGTGCGTATATCACACAATATTGTTTGTACAGATATGCTTAAATATATTATAAAAACTAGGTTTTCATTCCTATGTTTAATAAAAATCTTAGTGACCTATGAACTTCTAGTCAGACATGAAACTGAAAACTATTGAAGGTTCGAATCGATGTGCTTGTGTCAATCAGGTCAAATATTAGTTTTAATGAAAGATATACGACAAACATGAACAGTGTCAACAGTGATGATGATTCTCGTGATGATTCTCATTAAGTATGGACACACTTCGGAGGATAAGAAAAATAGTACCTAAATCATATCGGTATTGAGAGCGTGTACAAATGCAGGTACCTACTTAATTGTAATACATGGTGTTCCTTAATGACATGTCAATATTTAAGGAGGTGATTCTTGGACCCATTTTAAGAAAAAAACTTTATATGAACGTATGTCGTAAACGTCCTAACTTTTGAGATACAGGGTGGTAAAGTTTTCAGATTTTTTTTTTATATAATAACTATGACACTATTGTAGATATGTTTATGAAATTTGGTACACGTCTTCTATACATCAAGATGCATTTTCTGATGTACAAAGAATTGTATTATTTTTACCAGTGGCGACCGTGCGGAATGTGGATTGAACATTTTTGAAGAAAAAAGGGTACGCCAATGACTTCTCTTAAAATAAAAATTATTTTTGAACTTCCCATTCATTTCTAAGCAAATTTGATCTCTTGATTTTCTTTCGTCCGACGCATAGTTTTAACTTAAAAAAATAAAAATCCTTTTACGTCAGGGTCAAGTCGCTAAAAGTCTACTGTTGTGTGGAAATCTTTTTTTCTTTATTTTTTTCATGCTATCGAGTTCGTTTAATATTAAATGTTAATTAATTCAGAAATAAGCAACTGATTTTACTTCTGAAAAAAGTAAAAAAACCAAAGACATTATAACCTAACGACGTCATTGAAAAAAACTTTCAAATACTCAATAAATATCACACCCTGTATCTCAAAATTTAGGACGTTTACGACATACATTCATATGAAGTTTTTTTCTTAAAATGGGTCCAAGAATCACCCCCTTAAATATTGACATGTCATCAAAGAACACCCTATATATAAAGTTACAACTTCGTCAAACACAACGTAAAGATTAATGCACCATATAATATTGTCAAAAGATCTCTAAAAAGCCATATTATCCATTATAACTATATAATAAAGATAGCAGGCTTCCCTCATTATAAATTCAAGAGATTACCTGGGTCCTGGGTCCGCCGAAAAGCTTTGCCATTTGTTCAATTTATTTATCTGCGTTTTTTCTAGGGCGCACTCCAAATAACAATAGGCAATAAATTGGTAGTAAAGGAAATTATAAGCCATAGGCGGAGGCTCGGTTGCAAAATGGTTTCTTTGGATTACGGGACAGGTAAGGAAAATAAAAAGTTTATTCATTTATTATCGTTTTTACCTGTTCCTAAAACCAACCGAACCTTTTTTCAAAAATATTAAATTTTGAGACACTAATAAAACAAACTGTAACTCTCTCTTCTGTTGTATCTGGGTGTCCGTTCCTCGAATGAAATTAATCCACACAGGTTAAGGTATTTATTGGCACGTCAGATAACAGGTGAGTTAGTTAAATAAATACAATAAGAGATGGCCACGATGTGAAGAACTGCAGCGGTTGGTCGCACTGTTCTACTGGCTCGGGTCCGGGCAGAGTTCCCTAGGGGGGAAAGCAGAGCCTGAAGCGCCGGGGCAGCAGAGGTCTCGAGTCCAGTCAATGTTCCAAGGGTGGAAGGCTGTTGACTGAAGAAGCTCGAGAGCGACTTGCTCCTTGAGGGCTGGCTGGCTCTTCTTAAACCCGTCGGCGCTGGCCGGACGGATCGATGCTGGGGGTGGAGTCTCGGCCGGGTCGCGTAGACGGCGGTACCGACCGGCGCGCCCTCGCGAGGGGTAGTACGAAGCGCTTTCGTACTACCCGGGGACCGAGGAGTGGCGGCGTCCGCGCGTTGAAACACGGGTGGTCCTGGTGCTGGCTCCAGGAGGGTGGTTGGTCGTGTTACAAAACTATTTTATATTTATAATAATGTTGGCAATACAATTTCACATAGATAATTCTATTTATTAAAATAATATTACAATTCAAATATAAAGGATCGTCTTCGGAAAATTTGGAAGAGTTGTCATGTTCTAAGGCAATAATAAGAGGCTCGATTTCCAGAGCGTCGTCAATCAATTCATTAAGATTCCACATTTTATTTTCTTCCGCAATAACATGTTGTATCGCATTTCGCCAACTTTCTGCAGTGATAATGTCCAGTGAATTAATCATCAGCTGCCGAACATCCTTAAGCTTATAAGTAGTATTGTCTTGCAACATGTCCTTTCATTTGGGCCCATATAAGCTCTATCGAGTTAAACTCACAATGGTATGGCGGCAGGCGTTGCACAATTATGCCACGTTCTTTTGCCTTTTCGTCGACTACAATACTGACCTATGTTGCCTGACTATTTTTAAAAGTTTTTTTGGCCATTCCTTTTTCAAATTGCAGCCCCTTCTCGTTTAGCCATTCAATAATATTCGCTTTTCTGCAAGAACTCGTTGGGAGGTTCTCCACTAGTCTAGAATGATAAATTGCATTATCAATTACAAGTATGGAATTATTTGCTATCCGCTCTATCATTTGCTGAAAATATTCTTAAAATACATCGGCCGTCATTTCCTCGTGATAATCTCTGGTAGAATTGAAAGTTTAATAAACCGCCATCTAGAAATCCATCTTAGTTTCCAACGTGTGTTATTATTAACCTATGACCGTTGACTGACGTATTTACAAAGACTTCTCACGGCTATAGCTTTATGCCCTGGAAAACAGATGGCTCTGATGGCTAACAATGTATTCTGCATTGTACGAGTATTTTATCTCCGGAAAGCGCATGGCATGGTGAGCCAAAAATGTGTCAGACGTGACAGCCGTGAGCAGTCTTTAATAATATATCAGTCAAAGCTATGACCTTTTCCAGAGGAAGGGTTTATACCTCTCGACCATAAAAGCTTGCCGAGAACTATGAATATTTTGTCTTTCCATACTTTTGAAACAGTATATCCGTCGTTTAACCAAGTTTCTTTCCTCACTTCGAAATCTTCTTATCGCCCGTAAGTATTATCTTCTCCAACAAATGATTTCGGGTTTGTCTATGAGAATAGACTTTCGGTCTTATTTAAGGACTGTCCATAATGTGGTTCTTCTCACTTCAGGCAAGTCGTTGTCTTCATTGACAGCTTGTAAGATTTTATTTAATGTTGGTAACTCTTTTTGTACTTACTATCGCTATCGATATGCTTTGGCTTCTTCCCTGTTTTTTTCTTAGCTTCATTAAGTTCAACTGTGGTCCTTCTTTCTTTCAGAAATCTATAAATGGTTGCCTCTCCAACTCCAGTCACATTCGAACATTAAACATATATGCTGCGAACAGTGCTAGAGGGCGGCTGATGTACCAGGGCATCGTGAACATTTAAAACTAGTTTTTTCTCTTTTCACCTTTATGATTATCCATTTATAACGATTTTAAGTCTCATAATTAATATATAAGTAATAAAAGGCACATAATTAGGACACATACTTGCCTCAAAAAGGGCATTTATATTGTAATATAATAAAGATAACTTCTTACTTTTATTTTCAATGTGTAAATAGGAACATTGAAAGAGATTTTGACAATAAAAAACCAAATTCAGCATACGCTACTCATCTGATAGACACCAACCATATTTTTAAAGATAATTTTTCTATTTTACACCTGGAAAATAAAAGAGAATAACGCCGCCTGTGGTGCCTCTGTGCTATCAATTCTTTTGAACGCACGTATATCCTAAGATCTGTGAAATTATGGCACGCCTATGTCGCCTATCCACCGCATTTCGCTGCACAAGTGGCCAGCCGTCGAACGGTCGAACAGTGTAACCCATGCAAGTATTGGCGATATTATATTAGACGAGCATGCAGTCACTTGTTTTTACTACAATATCTATCTTTCCTGTCTCCTTCATCTCTTTTTACTACTAATATCAGGTTCGGTTTAATATGGCTAAAAAAGTGTTTTGTCTCCTATTTTATTGCTGAGATGCCTGTTCTCGAGCTACCCTGGTAAAATATAAATGAACTCGCTTGGAACACAGTGATATCCGGGGCGCGATCTGTTTCATAGCATTTACCACGCTCTGCTACTGGTAAAAATACCAGACTTATCAGCGGAAGTCACCCGTATAAAATCCAAAGGTTTTTATGCTGTTCCAAGTGACTTCATTTATACCATTCCTTATCTCATGATAATATAAATAATATAACTAAGGTATGATCACTTGTGAAACGAATTTTGGACCAATTCGCGCATGCCGTCATCGCGTGACAAAATGAATATGTCGACAATAAAACTTCTCGACGCTTTTCGCGTTATATTTAAATTGAGACCTGGCCTCATGCAATATGGACTACTATTTTGCTCTAATTTTGAAAACCCTCTCTAAGCAAAAAATATTTTCCTATTTTTCTTTGTGACGGCCATACCCTTCTGTCAGGAATGATATGGTAAATTCATACTCTTTCCGTAGAATTCAATGCAGCAAAGGAAAAGAATTCTAACTATAAGATAAAGTTTTAAAAAACCATTTTACATTTTTCATTATAGGGCATTCATTAATGTATAGAATTCCGTGTATTCTGATTCTTTATATCACTTCCGATTTGGCAGGAAATGCATTTTTCCTCAATATATTTATTTTAGATCCCCAATATAACTAGGTATGTCTACAAAAATTATTGTATTTGTAGATCACAAAAAATTATCACAATTTCATTATTTGTCAAATCATTTCAAAATGAAAATTCATTAAATGATACCAAAAGTTGAATTGAATAATATTTATGAATAAATATGAGTATTAAACACAAAAGTAGGTATGCGGGAGATATGTACCTTATGGTAGTCCCTATTTGGACTTTTTAATATACTCCTCACGAAAATTTGAAAGTTTGACCTAGGCTATTAGTAGAGAATAGACTGTTCTGTGATATTAGTAGTTTAATCCCTCTTGATTTATGAATACAAAAACTGGATAATAATTATTTTAAAATAATTTCGTAAAATCGTCTTTTCCCTCAAATTTATGCCTGTCATTTTACTATATTACTATTTAATTTGCCATTACATAGGTTCTTAATAAAAAAAACTGCTGTATTCATTGCCAAATGTTATAACACAAACCCGTTTAATTTAGCTACTGCATATGATAATACCACGTTAAAACTGCAAATCATTGTCGAAAGCAATTTGAACAGTAATTGTGTTTCAAATGTTGAACCCAGAAACGTACCACGGGCAATATAAAACACGCCGAAAATGCCATTAAATTATTATTAGGTAAGACAATATAAATACGTAGTGCGTACGTCGTTATTTTTAAAAATATTTAAACAATACCCCTAATCTAAATTTCTTGCATTGGGAGAGTTAGAACAATAATGTAATTTTTTAACAGAAAAATAATTTTCAAAAAGGTGCATCAATTTTGTTTAATAAAAATATTTTGGGATAGATTCCATGTAACAACGTTGATAGTACATGCCACATAATATTTTAATTTATTCTAATCACCTACTAAAGGTAAAACTTTGGATACTTATATGCACACCAAGTACAGACGTAAAAAGTTGGTCAATAAATTTCATAAAATAAATATTTCATTTATCTAAATAATATTAGCATGGTGCAGTGTTGTGGTGTTTTCAATTGACAGAACACAAGTGAAAACCATCAGTTATTTTTACTGCTGTCAAAGATGGGGAAAAATAAAAATATTGGAAAGTTGCAATGAGTTTTCCTAACTAGAGAGTAAACAAAAAAAAGCAAAATATGCAAGGTATGTCGTTATTTTATTTACGTACACATGCCGCTTTTTATGTACAAAAAACGATTGAAGCTTTTTACAAAATATATACCTAAATCATGTCTTGTCTTTTGCTGTTAAAATATTAAAATTTGTACGGAAATGTATTAAAACATTATTTAATTGGGTAGATCCAGTTAGTATTAATTTGCAGGTTCTTCCTGAGAGTGACTTCGAATTGAAACTTACTCTAAACAAAATTGCTGTACCAACTATTTTGCGATCAGACGAATTTAAACTAAAACATTCCAACAGAGAACGATGTATGTTTTAATAGTTTATTTTCAAAGGTAAAAATAAATAAATGTTTGTGCATTTTGTTATTTAATTAAAATGTCCAACAACAATGGCTATTATTTTTGTCATCTCAAAACCTAAAAATATTCAATAACTTTATTCATATTATAGCCCAAGTTTTCTTATGGAGGGCAACACTGTTTCAGTTTCCTATTAAAAAAATACTCCACCCATGAGTTCCCATCATTTTTCTTTAATTTGCCATAAAACAAATAAACCTCTTGACAAAAAGTTTCTATGCAAATCTAAAATTTTGGCGGGGACAAAAGATAGAAAATATCTAGCCAAGTAGGTACCTCTATAATGCCCAAAATCCGCAAATAATAACACTAATGACTTTATTGTCCCAACTCTCCCGATCCAGAAGCCCTACCCCAATCTATGTATTATAATAGATTTTACTCGAAAATTTGCATACAATTTAACGTCCGTAAGTCTAATTCAAATAGTTACCAACTGATCTAATAATATAAATAACAAATTTTTCCTCTAATCCGGCCAGTCATCTTGACAAGCACTTTAAAAATGCCACGGTCATGTTACCCAGCGTTTTTACGTAGTGACTCTCAGAAATTTCAAACGATATAATAATAATCAGGGCAGGTACAGTTACCTGCTATACCTAATAATCTGGATACTCAAAGTATAAGAGAAAGATGGGATTGTCTTTGTAGAAAGGTATACTTAATAAGTATTGATTTAGACTCTTGAGAACCCCTATATTTATGACATGACATATCCAAGCAAGGCAAAGACAAGTATATATAAGTTTAATACTTAATCTAAACCCCACGCTAAGATACTATCTACATAGGACTTGGCACATTTTTATAGATTATCAATTGAATAGGAGCAACCTCGAAATAATTTCACAATTAAAATGCATAAACTATTTGAGAGATATGAATACAAGTAAATAATGATTTTGTTATTTGTTTTCCTGCTTTTTAAAAGGAGCAAAAATTTAATTAAATATTCCAATTGAAGTTATGCCGAGACATTACCTGGTGGTTACCATTTTGTTGTGGTATCACTAGTATCAGTGTCCTAATTTGTTGCTCTATGAGTCAAGTGGCATTACTATTTTTTGGCGCTTTGGCAATAAAGTGTAGTTTATAATAGCCATTTAGGTAACAAGGGCGTAAAGGAGGCGTCTCGCAGTTTTGTTGCCTGGTAACAGTGGCAACCGGCAAATGTTTTAGACGCTGTCGTTGCTGTCGCGCTGCCAAAGAATATTGTTTACTTAAATGAAGTAAAAATCAATAGAAGCAGATAAATAATTTCATAAAAGTTTACTCATGGTCCAACACCGACATATCATTTTACCGAGCTTTTTACATTGGGCATCTGCCTAGTTCACAAAACAAGTTGACCTTTTGCAGGAAGTGAGTATTAAATAAAATGCACTAGTCACGTCATATGGAGCGTCCTATTGAAAGATACGAAAGTCCCGAAGCCAGTTATTTATTCTTCCCGCTCAATCCCGACTTTTACTCGAAATTTCGACTTGTAATTCCAGTTACTGGCCAACGGAATGAAATGAATTCGTGTCAGTAGCAATAAGCTAATAATTAGTACAGTCAATCTGTCGTTAGAGATTAGAAAGGTGAAAACCCAAATTGACATTCTTCGACATCTTGCAGAAATTTTGGAATAGACTTATCCCTTGACAATTTCATTAGCGAAGCTGGATGAGAAGCCGGGGGCTGCAATCCTCCAAGCGATACCATAATAATTATTATACACAAAAAAATATTGCAACTCGCTCTATCTAATATTTTTTTACGTATATGTTTACTGGGACACCCTGTTTGGGGTACGTTGACGTACATCGCGTACAAAATAAAATAACTATACGTGTTTAGTCGAAATGTTTACCAGCCAGGGGCAGAGATAAAATAACAGCACGGGATCAACAGAAATATCTCGCATATAAATTTGCTACATCATCGCGGCAAGGTTACGAAATATCGCATAATTTTGTGCACAGTCATGTGCCGTAACGATGGAGCCTTTGCACTGATACGAAATGTACCGGACGATCGGCGGTGTCTAGGAAGTTGTAGGGAGGTAACCGAAAGAGAACTTTTCCAGAAAGTCATGTAGATTTCTCAATTATCTTTAGAAACCTATGAAAAAAAATCCGTAGGGACCCATATTCACATTGAGCAACGATAAGTGTTATGTTTATTTATAAACTATTCCGATTATATTGGTTTGTGCTCGATTCTTCTATTGTTATTTATTGTGATAAAGCTGTACCTACAGGGTGTTCAAATTTTGTTATGATTTAAATAAAATCTTTATTTTACATTACAATTATTATTCTTGGTGGGTTTACGTATTTCTCTTTGACGTAAAAACTAGATATTAAATTCCTGAAATATTCACATTTTTTCCATAAATACCGATAAATACTGATCCTAGATTTTTTTTCTAAATAAGTAGATATTTAAAATTTAACGGAAGTAATGATTATATTGCTGAAATCTGTTATTTTCATTTTTCATATCAATCACTTGTTATTTTCAGGTCACACTATACAGTATGTCAACGAATTAAATGACAAATAAGTTAATAATAATAATAATAATAATATCTACTTTATTGCACAAGAATACACAAACTGCATCTTGTAGACTTTCGGTTTTGAACACACAGAGGGTGACTGAGAGCTCAACCACAGATTCGGCGACGTTAATACCAACGAGATGGCGCCACAGACAATAGAAACCGGCAGCAGATCCTTGACAATGACAAGTTTGACGTAATAAATAATAGTTGTGGAATGCGGATGGGACGCCTGCGTTCTTTTTAATAAAACTTTTGTCTTAAATCTCAAAATCTAGCGAATTTCGGAGACAGTTTCAGTCTTTTGAGGTTTCAGTATTTTCCACCCTCTGTAGACACTGAGTGCGTTTTGTGCGTGTGATTGTAAGGCCTTTTGTATTGTTATAGCGGGTGCTGTGAAAAGTGTAGTGATAAGGGTCTCTCGAGTTAGATGCTGAACACGCCAAGTCCAAGGTGTGCTAACACCCTGTTATTGGCATATCAACTAGGTAAATAATTCATAAACTGAATATTTTTTCGTAATTAAATTATCAATAAATAATGGCAACGTCGCGGCCGGTGCCATGTGCTGCAGCATAACGTCGTAGCCACATGCGTTCAGGTGCGCCTCGTTACGCGGGATTTGGGATAAATTGCCCCATTATTTAAACATGCAGCAAAAAATTTTTTTTTGCGTTTTCGGTATATATGTACCTCCCTGATGACGTGGTTAAAATTAATGTATTTATGAATAAATCACCCTGTATAAAGGTTAAGCCTAATTTAATTACAACTACATAATATCAACTGCGTATACCAGGCTTTGAAAGAGTTAAAGTGAAGGTTAAGGAACTTCCTTCAGACCCGCAAAACTTTTTGTAATTACTGCTCCTCTTCATCTAGTTCTTAAAGATAATTTATACGATCCGGCTTTCTGGCCTCAGAATGTCGGAACTAAACGCTTCTTTTTCAGTAAGCATAGATTTTTTTTTAGATCGGCAGCAGATTTTTTCTAAGTGGTTGACAAAATCGTGCTCAGCGAAAAATGCCCTTAAACAATATTTCAAATCAAGTAAATCAAAAATGGAAAAAACTTTTCTCCACATCATCATACAAGGCTTAAACAATATTATATTGGAACTGCTAATCATTTTAGATGAAATTAAACCTAGTTTTGTCTTTATCTTTGGCTTTGTGAAAAAGATATTTAATCTGTGCACTTGAATGACATTTATCTCATTTTGTTTTCAGGAGAAGAGGGACTGCGATATTTGTAAAAGGCACAAACATTGCTAAATGTTACTATAAATTACCATACCATTGAAATTCATTGTGAATTTTCAATTTGTATGCACGTACAGATCGCCAAAAGGGGATTTTGAGATTTTTAAGTAGAGACTAGCCTTAGTAATGGATAAAGAATACTGCACTGGTAAATTCCTTTATCAATTTAACTGACCCCTTATCATGCAATGATATTGTACAGGATTTTTCATAAATCTGATTCTAATGTCTGGCCTACTGGGATCGAACATCAGACACTGACACGTAAGAAACCATGTATCTAGTTTGATGGAGCTTCTTTGGTAAATAAATGTCTTGGAAATGGTGGGGGAGAAATAGGTCAAATTATATATCATTGGATTCAGAATTAAAAAAGGAATCCCATAATCGTTAAATGAAATGTGTAAGTTGTAAAATACAGAAAATCACTTTCATTTCCGCTATAACTAAGTTATTTAAAAAAACTGAATATTCAGGAATACTACTTAAAGGTTCTCTAAAAATTAGAAAAAATTAGATTTTATTTTTTGAAAAAAAGGTTTTCGGCGATAACTTTTTTATCGAACCTCGCATACAAAATTCGAGTGCACCCTCGAATTACCCTAAATTTTTGCTACAAATTCATTTTTTGAATGACGATTTTATGTGAACCAGTCTCCACGTAACACACTTTTCTGCTTGGATGGGCCACCCTGTACTCCATATATCTGGGATAACTCGGACCAGTTCTGGCTCACAATTAGACAACATATACAGGGTGAGTTTTTTTCGATGCCCCCTATGGGGATCCCGGAAACTAGCAGAGCTAGAACAAACGTGGGGAAAGAATTGCAGTTTTCAGTGCTCAATCTAATGCCCCTTTTGGATTTTTAAAAAAGTTCATGGCTCACTAGATATTTTGAAAAGAGTGATTTTTTTGCTATTTCATCAGATCTCTGTAGCTCCGTTATTTCTGATTATACAGAAAAACTGTAGAGACAAAAATTGGAGATAATTTTGGACTTAATAAGATAATCTTATCCAATTTTTTTTGTTGTTTGTGATTTTTGAGATATGACATAAACTTGTGTTTTTTTTTAATGCAAATCATAGTTGGCTGTGGCCATTTTTTGAGCTTTCCAAAGATATAATACTCGGCATAGTTATTATAATAAATAAAATAGCTTTGGCTAATTTTCTGATTTTTTTAAATTTTCACATAGTCAGCCATGGAATATTTTCATAATTATGTTCTATTTTATAATAAGACATACTTTAAACTTTCAAATATTTTATTTTTAGCTGGTAACAAAATGTAATGAAATAAAACAAAAATTATCATGATCGAGCTCCATACCACATAATCATTTGCCCGTAAGAAATTACCTAGATCAGCTCTATCCAAATAGTTGGATAGGGACAAATAGACATATTTCGTGGCAGCCCCGATCCCCTCGATTTGTCTGTACTGTTTTGGATTTCTTTTTGTGGGGAACAGTACAAAATAAAGTATGAAACAATTACTGAATTACGAGCAGCTGTTTTAGAAGCAATTGCCAGTATTGACAGGCGCTCTCTAAGAAAGGCGACAAATTTAGTTTTAAAAAGATGCAATATTTGCATAAATAATAATGGTGGATTGTTTGAACACCTTTTTTTATTTTAAAAGGTGACCTTTGAAAATAATAATAATTTGAATTTGAGTTTTTTAATTTTTGTTTTATTTTGTTACATTTTGTTACCAGCTAAAAACAAAATATTAGAAAGTTTGAAGTATGTCTAATTATAAAATAGAACGTAATTATGAAAATGTTCCATGGCTATGTGAAAATTAAAAAAAAAAACAGAAAATTAGCCATAGCTCTTTTATTTCTTATAATAACTATGCCGAGTATTATACCTTTGGAAAGCTCAAAAAATGGCCGATTTAGTAAGGCCACAGCCAACTATGATTTGCATTTAAAAAAACACAAGTTTATGTCATATCTCAAAAATCACAAACAAAAAAAAAATTGGATTAGATTATCTTATTAAACCCAAAATTATCTACAATTTTTGTCTCTACAATTTTTCTGTATAATCAGAAATAACGGAGCTACAGAGATCTGATGAAATAGCAAAAAAATCACTATTTTCAAAATATCTAGTGAGCTATGAACTTTTTTAAAAATCCAAAAGAGGCATTAGATTGAGCATTCAAAACTGCAATTCTTTCCCCATTTAACCTTGATTCTAGCTCTGCTAGTTTCCGAGATCCCCATAGTGGGCACCGAAAAAAACTCACCCTGTATATAGTGTGGATAGAAATTGTGGAATATTGCTTATATTTCTTAAAATATTCCTCGTATCAAAAACATGTTTTAATAAAAGTGTTAGGGGAAATTATTTCCCGTTTAGTGATATCAAGCAATCTTTCGTAGCACAAAAAATGTGGTTGCCATGGTAACCGATTTAATTTTTTTAAATGGCACCATATACTTTTTTTGGTGAAAATTGATACATTGGAACTTTCTGAATACGATACAATACAATTTTAATGGGGTCGTGTAAGAAAAAAATACAAAAAAAAAGTTTTCTATTATGCTATTGACAATGTTTATCAAAATAATTATTAACATCAAGTTAGCCATGCCAAAATCAGAACAATGCGAAACTGTCACTAGCTGTGTAACTGTGTACATTGTTACACTAAACGTACTTTTTTACTCAATTTTCTGTGTACTTAAGTACTTAGTATGTTAACCTGTATTCTTTCCGTTCCACTTAATTCAAGCGCCATTATAACTTAAGTAAGTTCACAGAAAATTGAGTAAAAAGTACGTTTACCGTTTACTGTAACAATGCACACAATTAGAAGCAACTGACAGCTAGTGACAGTTTCCCATTGTTCTGATTTTGGCATGGCTAACTTGATGTTAATAATTATTTTGATAAACATTGTCAATAGCATAATATAAATGTATCCATTTTCACCAAAAAACGTATATGGTGCCATTTAAAAAAATCAAGTCGGTTACCATGGCAACCACATTTTTTGTGCTACAAAAGATTGCTTGATATCACTAAACGGAAAATAATTTCCCCTAAAACTTTTATTAAAACAAGTTTTTCATATAAGGAATATTTTAAGAAATATAAGCAATATTCCACAATTTCTATCCACACTGTATTATTCAGAAATATTAACGCACTTGATATAACTCGATACAATATCTTTGTTACTGATATCTCTGATCATTATCGCCAAACAATAGCAATAAGCAATAATAATCAATTATGACAAGCAGGTACATTAAAAAAGGGTACTTCACTGACAAAAATAATGCAAATTTAGAAAATTATTTAAAGTTAGAGTCATGGTGATGACATCTATAATAATTGCGGGGTAATATAAATATGAACATTTTAACAATATAGTCAAACATTACTTTGACTTGTCATTTCCAATTATGAAATCTACGTGAAACAATAGTGGAAATTGGGTAAACCAAGGAATAAAGAGCTATTCAATTTATATTAAAGATATTATGTACAATATCAGTTTCTAGTAAATTTTCAGAAATCTATGTATGACAACAGAATTGTAAACCATAAATAGATTAAAGACTATGTGGAACATCTTTAAGACAGCATCCAATAAAACAAAATCAAGTCAAAATATATCCCTAAAAACAAATTCGGGTACATCAGACAATCCTCAAGAAGTTGCACAAGCTTTTCTGGAGCAATTTGCATTGCCCAGAAATACACAAAATGTACAGTGTCCCGTTTTTGACACTTTTGCAGGCTATCTCTCTTATTTTTAGAGATAGACTTGCGTTTTTCACGACACTGTGCCACTTTTTTATGAAATGAAAGATGCCTAAAACAAAATTTTCATAGCCACCTTCGTTTCTAAGATACATGGCGAAATTGAAAATTTGCATTTTTTGGCTATTCCCTGTATCTCAGTTACCTTTTCACTTTTGGACAAGTAAAAACGCGGTTTTATATAACTTTTTCTGTAGAATCCAGTGGCGTAGTCAAATTTTTGCTAGCTTTATCCGTTTTGGAAATATAAAGCAAATTTATGTTTTTTTTTAAATGGAACTTGTATAGATATTTGAACTCAGCTTGTTTTCAGCTTTTCAGAAATATATAATAGTATATATAGTCCTCCTTACGGCAGAATGCGTGCGACGTAAGGGGGAAGAACTCGCAAATATTATAGAATTAGTCAGAGTTCATGGGCGTAGCTCAATTTTGTGTAACTCACTGACTTAATTTTCATATAATTGTTATTTAATTTATTGTTAATATTATTCTTAACGATGATGCCTTAGGCTATGGAGGAAGGCAAACCCTTATAACATTGGCAATTATTTCTCATGCTTGAGAATGCAACGTTCTTCCCTGTTTACTCATTTTGCACACGTTAACTCCCGAACATACGAAACGCCACTGAGCTCTCTGAGCCGGTGGAAAAAACTTGCCAGCGGCCTAAAAAATAAGGTCTGTGTGGTAGACCAAATATGCAGTTAACTTTACGTACTATAGAAACAGGCACAAAACGCGTTGGCTAACTGCTTTTGTCAGCCGACGGCTTGGTAGAAGTGCTGTGTTGCCGTATTTCAAAGGCGATGGTAGACGCGACGATGTTGAAAAAAATATAATAGGTGTTTTATCACACCCCGTTAAAAATAAATGATAAACAAAAATGGGTATGTGGTCCCGTGATGCGAGCTTTATTTTTTCGGTATAACAGAGTTCAGAAATTCGGCTTCAATATGATAAAACTTGTATTCGCCAATAAATAACGACTACTCGTATAGGAAATCTCGCAACGCTGCCCGCATTCTTTAGAAACGTTTTCTTTCGTACTTTGGACTATACTCATTTTAAACAATAAACGAATTAATTACAATTTTTTCAAATTGTATGCGTGACTATAGTAGGCCATGAAATAAAGGAACAAAATCTTCATGACCATAATAATATTAGTATATTAACAACAAAAATAATTTAACTTTTTCTATAGCACATACTCGGTCTTTTTTAATAATTACAAATGTTGCTTAAAATGATTACCGTTTTCTCTAACACAAAATTCGCAAATTTTTGTTATTCGCCGTAGTGCATTTAAAACTATTATTGATCATCTCTGAAGACTTTGTAATGGAAGCAAAGTAGCCTCACGTAGTTCTTCTACGTTGCGATGATGACTGCTACAAACTATATTTTGCAAATAAGCCCACAAAAAGAAATCAAGAATGGAAAGATCGGGTGACCTTGGTGGCCACCTTATAGGTCCATTAGTTCCTATCCATTTTTCATGGAAATGATTTTCCAAAAAGGACATATTGTCCGTGCATTATGAGCAGGTGCTCCGTCCTGCTGAAAATAAATATTATTTAGGTGGCCAAGGGAATGTTGTCTAGAAATTCTGGTATAACTTCTTGCAAAATATTCAGGTGAGCGTTCAGCTGAAAGATTCCCTTCATATATTCGAAAAGCTATATGTTATAGGGGTTTTCTCGACGCCAAGTTCTAGCATTTTGCTTATTGAAAATACCAGCACTTGAGAAATGTGCCTCATCACTCATATATCACCGATCTGGCAAAATTTATATTTATTTGAATTTGCTGCAAATACCAATAATTGTTGTTGTTTTATAGGGTTGGAATTTATGTTTTTTTTTATATCAATTGAGCCCTACTCTTCGATACTACAACAACTTCTTTCTCAATAGCCCTACAGGATGTTGAAGGAGTTGCCTCTACAAGGCCTAAAACATTAGCCTCGTCCACAGATCGGTGTGATCTCATGCCCCCCCTTCCCCTCGTTTTCTATGTGCCGTAGCAAATTATTATTTCAAACGCTGGTCATTGCGTGGTTGTCGTCCCGAATCGGCGAATTCGTAAAAGAAATGCAGAAAAACACGGAAGCGTCCGTATACCTAAAATAAATTTGAACTATTAATAATCGCACCGGACCCGGGTATGGAATAGGAAATTCTTAATCTATAGAAATAGTTGTCTTATTTATTGGTTGCCATATAAATTTATTGTAATAAAAATCTAGGATGCCACAGGAAAAATAATTTATTAAAATACAAAATCTGTGATAAAATCATACCATTTCGACATTTACATATTTTTCATTTTAATTTTTCTGATAAACTAGAGATATATTTGAAACTTTTTAAAATAAAAATAGAAAAAGAATTTATTCCTTATGGACCGGGATATAGTGACAGATTTTTGGACGTGATTTTACTCAGAATGCCTTGCAAAGGGCATTATGTGCACATATTCTCACAATAATAAGGTATGAATCAAAGAGTCATCCTGGGTTCTTCATGTGAAAAACTGAGTTTTCAAGTATTCGAAAAATATGCGTTTTGATATGATTTTATACAGGCTGCCATGTGTTTTATAATGAAGTTCAAAATTGAAAATTCCTCGGAAAACCATAGGCATACCGTTAGGGTGGGTCCAAAGGGCTATTATTGCCACGTAATCTTGTATTTTAATAATTAATTTTTCCACGTTTCTGAACAGGCTGCCAATGAGAAGTATGCAAGTTCTTGTTATGAAACTGCTGAAGAAAAGATGGCATACCGTTTGCGCATGTCCAAGTACACTTTACATCGAATAACTCGTTTAAATGATTAAATAACATTCAATTTAAACAGTACTTGGACATGCGCGAAAGGTATGCCATCCTTTTTTTCAGCATTTTCATAATAAGAACTTGCATACTTCTCATTGGCAGCCTGTTCAGAAACGTGGAAAAATTAATTATTAAAATACAAGATCACATGGCAATAATAGCCCTTTGGAACCACCCCAACGGTATGCCTATCGTTTTCCGAGGAATTTTCTATTTTGAACTTCATTATAAAACACATGGCAGCCTGTATAAAATCATATCAAAACGCATATTTTTCGAATAATTGAAAACTCAGTTTTTCACATGAAGAACCCAGGATGACTCTCTGATTCATACCTTATTATTGTGAGAATATGTGCCACATAATGCCCTTTGCAAGGCATACTGAGTAAAATCACGTCCAACAATCTGTCACTATCTCCCGGTCTATTATTTTAATTTAAAAAATCGTAGCACAGGACATGTCTGGGATGCCAAAATAAGCTAATTAGTCCAATAAGATGTGCTCAGTTTATAAGGGTCCAAACAGGGTGATTTTTTTCAGGATTGCTTGGGGACTGTCTCCTGAGTGCCCAACCAAAAGATCACACTCGAACTCTTGGTACGAATTGAGCTATAGAGTGGTTTCCTAAACAATATGGGTGGTTTCCTAAACATTTTTTTAGAGCAAAATGACCTTATTAAAAGTTGTAGGGAATCAAAGTCTGAACATTATTTCCTCATAAAATTTTGTTGTATCTCTAATACATAACGAGTTTACAGCGCATTACTTATATGACAAAAACTCCGTATGCTGCAGGGGTGGTTTTGTAAACATTTTTTTTACAAAAAATGACCTTAATAAAAGTTTTAGAGGGTGACCTTCTGGTCATCTTTCCCTTCTAAACTTTTTTTGGGTCTCTAACACTTAATGATTTACAGGGCATTATATTTTTTAATTAATTTTTGTCATACAATGCCCTATAAATCATTAGAGGCACAAGAAAAAATTATAAGAAAAAGTTGATCCTCGAAAACTCCTCTTAAGGTATTTTTTGTAAAAAAATGTGACCGCCCCGCAGAGTGAGGAATTTTTGTCATATAAGTAATGCACTATAACTCGTTATGTATTAGACATACAAAAAATAATTACGAAGAAAAATTGTTCGAATTGTTCAAGAGTTCGAGTATGATCTTTTGGTTGGACACTCAGGAGACAGTCCCCAAGGAACCCTGAAAAAATCACCCTGTTTAGATTTTTTTTGCAAAACTAACATCTTTATTGGACTACATTATGTTCAAGTCTGATTTTCATTTTTTTAAAAGCTAATTTTGAAACTTTGATAACATTTCAATTTATAAAATGCAACTTGTTGTACGACAAGTTGTAAAAACCATAGATTCTACCGTCGAAACAGTCGTACGACCCGGTTGGAAGTTTGGCCAGTAAAAAATTTGTTGTACAATCGCGGTGATGTACGACAGATTGCATAGTGTGTGTGCACTGTGTGCGTCTTGTGTTATTTTTTATTTGTCCAGTCAATTTCAAAAGCTGTGCAGTCATTATACAGTGTGTTTACTTTTAAGTCTATAAAAAACAATTCATTTTGTAAGAAACTTTCAAAAACCTTTTTTCGCTAGAAAGTTCTTCAAAAAACGCTTCTTTGACGTTATTACTTTTGTCAAATTGCAAATTCAGGGATGGCTACGATTTTTTTATACCTCTCTATTTTTACGAAGACTATTTAGCGTTTTTTGTATATTTAGCGCACGTTAGAAGTAGGACACATGGAAAAGAGACTCGAATATTGTTTGTGGGATCAATGGGCTCAACAAATAGGGGTATATCTGAAAGATGCAAACTTTCTATTTACACTTTCCAGGGTTGCCGATTTTTTTGATTTTTCTAGAAAAAATCAAATTAATCAGATTTTTTTTATTTAAATCGGATTTAAATAAAAAAAATCGGATTTTTTTTATTTATATATAGAATTTTTTGTTTAAAGTGGTTTTCTTTTTATTATTTTACTAGGAAATTATATTTGATTTTTTAAACGTATAAATAGATAATGAAAAAGTTTTATTTATGTTTTTTATTTAAGGATTTCAGCAGAAAGACAAGTTTTGCAGACTTCTCGGTACCTAGCTTATTTCCTAATTTCCTATGAACCAAATTAAAAGATGAAATGATACGCTCTACTCCTGCTGAAGATGCTACTGCAGTATGCAGTTGCTTATGTATGCTCATTTCCTCTTCAGTTACACAGCCAGTGGCGTGTTTTTTTACATAATGTAACTACATTTAAATTTTTATTTAAATCAAATGATTTTTTTTATTTTAATCAAACAATTAAAATCGCGATTTAAATCATTGATTTAAATCAATTGATTTTAATCAAAGCAACCCTGACACTTTCACAACAAATGGGGTTGTTTCATACCGGAATACACATCATTGGTCGGAAGAAAATCCTAATTTTGTTGTAAAAGTCAGTACTCGCAAAAAGTACACGTCTTTTGTAGGATAACTGGCCACAGGGTGATAGCACCTCTCTTTTTCGGCCAACCTATAATGGGGCGCTTTTTCTGGAATTTTTGAGAGGCGGATTTCAAAATGCCCTCCATGATTTACCACTGCGATCAAGAAGAGATTTAATGATGCAGTTAGGTGGAGCGCCTATCCTTGGAACTCAAGCTGTCATTGAGTGGCTAAATAATAATTTTGACAACAAGTATTGTTAATTGTTACACTCACATGATTATAGATTCCTTTATTAATATATTTTACCACTTGCAGATGGATTGGACGAAACAGTCCATTAATTTGATGGCCCCCTCTATAGCCAGATTTGCCCTCGATGGACTTTTATTTTTGGGGTGCGATAAAGAATAGAGTTTATGAAGCTACAACAAAAAAAAATATATAAGCTTGCCAATCAGTGACAGCAAATGAGTTAAAACGTGTTGTTCGCAACATTAAAGAGCGTATTGCCAAATGCATGATCTTAGAAGGCGGTCATAATGAGAAAATCCCGATAACTTAAGACTTAAATATTTATTTGTTGATCTATTTTTTAAATTGAATTTATTTTTTACATTTAGTAACATTGTTTCAAAAATCCAAGGCAAACTTAACCAGCATAAAATTAGAAAAAAGTCTGAAATTTGCGACTCTGTAGAGAAAAACATCCTGCATATTTCTTCGTCCAATTTCGTTCGTCAATACATTGGGTGGTCCTGTTAATTCTTCAACTATTTTGAAATAATTCCATGACATGCTTGACTCGCTAGGTGCCTTTAAAGTCCCTATTTTACTAATCCTCTATATTTTTTGTTCAAATCTGGTATATGGGAGTTTTGGCGTGTCTTCATTAATCCTATGTCTTCAGATTTTAAATAAAAAAATTGCTAAAAATCAGGGGTTAAAAAAATCGTAGCCGTCCCTGGATTTGCATTTTCACAAAAATAATTAAAGGCAAAAGAAGCGTTTTTAAAGACCTTTTAAACAAAAAAAAGGTTTTTGAAAATATCTCAAGAAATATTTTTTATCGATCGTGACACACTGTATATGGGTGATTATCTGTATATATATATATATAAGGAGTCTACTTTTAAAAATATATAAATCCATAAAATCTTTATTTCAAAAAAATTTAGAAATTTCAGATGGCATAGACCAGGGGTCTACAAACTTTTCAGCCTTGGGGCCATACTGATTACTTCAGTGAGTTCCAAGGGCCAACATCATTTTAATTCTCCTGTCAGTATCTATAGTTTCTAGACTAGTCGCCGAGTACGCGCTTTGAGCGAACATACGCTTGCTAAATTCGCTAGTTTAACCACTATTGTGTTGTGCTGTTCAATCACTATTGTGTTGTACTGTATTGTTTACGACCACATACCTATTTATATAGGTACCTATGTGTTTACGACCGCGACACTTGACGACATCTGGTGGTTACACGCGGAAATAGGTAATGTCCTCTCTCTATCCATCACTAACAGATAGCGCTCAAATCGCGTTGTTTTTTTTTTCCCGCCATTTTAACCCACGAAAGTGCCACAATTTCAAAATAATTTGCTTTTTCAAATTGTTGCATTTATTTACGTTTAGGTATAATTTTATATTTTGGAAAATAAATTAAAATGAATAAATAAGCTCGGACCACTGTGTGTTGTTGGTCAGATAAATTTTCCGACGGTATAGAAGTTGACTGGAGGCATTTCTTATTGCCCACCAACAAAAAATCATCAGATTTAAAATGTGTTGAACAAACGAATTTGTTCTTCGACCATAGTACATTGCAGGGCGAATTTAAAGCTTTTAACCATTCCAAATAGAGGTCCCGATCTTTGGGAAACCGAGTATTTCTAGGATAATAATTTACCAATGGAAGGATATACTTTCAGGTCTAAATATTTTGCAATTTGTGCATGTTCTTACAGAGCAAGGCATGTTATAGTCAAATCATTTTAAGAAGTCCTTACTGGTACTGTCAATTGGTAATTTCGATATCCTAAGTTGGCATCAATGCAGTAAAAAATGCAACCGGGTCATAAGTTCAGGTCAGTAATGAGCCCATTTGCACTAATAACACGAAAAGTAACAAGAACAAGAACAACACAGATAACGGTAAAACTCACGAAACGTCGAAAACCCGCGAATATTTTCACTGCCGAATGTTTGAACCAGTGTGAACGATCTGGAAAACCTTCACTGTCACTTTGACACACCGAAGCTAAATTTGCCTGAGTCCGCACATAGCCGCTGCCAAAAGCAGCTGATTATACCAAAATACCACAATGAAAAGTGTTTCCATGACGTTTGAAATTAATATTAAAATGAGTTGTAGTCATAGTTATTTTTATTTATAGCGGTATAATCGTGATTGCAATAGGGTTTTTATTTATTATGTTCTTTTTTTCGTATCACTTGGGTAACTTTTCACATCATAAATCAATGAGTGACGTCATTAACTGGTTGAGGCACATATACCAATATTATACCCATGGTTAACAGAAAACTCCTAGGGATTTTGTGGAGAATGTCATCTGACAAAATCGGGACTTCTTACAGTAATCGGGGTATAATGAACACAAAACACAACACGATTACAAAAACACGCCAGCAAAAACGCTAAACACACGAAAAATACCTTAAAAAAGCAATTAAAAGTAAGCACGTCAAAACGTAAACAAACTACAAGACAAGACTATGGGTTAACATGGCGGCCGTCGAAGCGCCCTCTGTGTAGCCGAAAAATCGGATGCGCAGTAGGTCAAAGCGCATTCTCCTACTCCATATCTCTGGTTGAACCTCGGTGGTTCTAGAAGTTCTGGTGTATTCCACTCACTTCTTAGGTGGCAGTAATTGGAGTAAAAAAATTATCCAACTTAACAATAAGCCATTAGCTGTCGCGGGCCGGATTGATGACACTGACCCCTGCCATAGACTAAGTATATTTTGTATTGAATCTTTGCACAACAACACTTTGAGTGATCCTGTTGACCATTCAACTGTTTTTAGGGGATTCCATGGTACACTTGGCTCGCAGGATGTCTTTAAAATTCCTATTTTGTCCAACTTTGACATCCTGCAAAATAGAACTGTATATTTTTTGTTCAAATTCGGTACGAATAAAATATTTTTAGGTTTTTGAAAAGTTTTTCGAGTGAATTGTAAAGAAAATATACATACTTTCGGCAAGTACTTGCTTAACAACCAATCACTGCCCAATGAAATTAATTGATACCTACCTACTTTTAAGAAAATTTCACGCGACAAACTTTTCGATTTTTTTTAAGTTTTTTATTTGCTATTTTTTAATTAATAAAATTATGCACCGGAATAAGTTATCAAAATTGCTAAAAATAAACGAAATCGAATTTTGCAAATAGGGTTCGAAACATCTTGCCTATATTCATTGACAAATCCACTGGTGTGTGAACCTTTTAATGGATTGTGCAAAAATATATATAGGCGCACTATGTGTACAAAACCTCGTTAAATAAAAAATTTTGCATGCCTGATAATGGAGTTTGGGGTGCTTTTGTAACTGTAAATAGTCTGAAGTATATTTTGTATGAGCTTCATTTATTTTGATCAATTATTATTTAAATTTTCACAGCAAAAACAATTCTTAATTTTCGTGTAAACAAAGACTGCGGTATTTTTTTGCAAGTTAGCCCTTTCGCTACCAACCCACTTCAAACGTTTAATGTCATCATTCCCAGCCAGTTTACATGGCTACAGACCCACCGTCGTATATATACGTCAGGCATAAAAAAAATGCAGAAAAGTGCAGCTGATACTCTTTAAATATAAATTTTTAGTTTGGTTTGTATCTTTTTGAACAATTCATATATTTTTAACAAAGAAACTCCACACTTATGTAACCTTGTACAAAATCTCCTTAAATAAAAAGTTTTTTGCATGTCTGATATTGCTTTCAGTATATTTTGCATGAGCTTCATTTATTTTGATCAGTTATTTAAATTTTAACAGCAATTTAAAAATAGCTCTTAATTTTCGCGTGAAGACTGAAGTAAAGGGTCTACCAATAAGAATGATATAACTTCAAATTGCTATAAAATTAAAAAAAAATGATATGTTTCTATGATTTATTTTTTATTTTGTAGTACATTACATAACATTATGTTTCGAATAAGATGTCATTGAGATGGTCACCTCGGCTGGGACGGCAGACATGTAGACGACGAACCCAATTTTCAACAACTTTTTTCAACAAGTTGGGCTGAATTTCGCGAATAACTCGGGTGATGTTGACTTTCAAGTGATCGCTGGTTTGAGGATTGTTAGCGTACACCAATGACTTTACATATCCCCAAAGAAAAAAGTCCACGGGTGTAAGACCGTGGTGGCCAATTGATAGGACCATGTGGCGAAATTATTCGCTCCGCAAACCATGGTCGGCAGGCTTGGGTTCTTAGGTTAGACCATCTCATATGGATGTAGGCCCAAATCTTTCTTCAAAATGCTCCACATTGACATCGGCGAAAGGCCCAATTGCTGAGAACGGCGCAGAACGAATACATTAGCATTCGCATTCCCGCTTTCCCTTACAGCAGCGATATTTTCAGCACTCCTGGCAGTTCTTTATCTTGTCAGTGGCCTACTATCCAGGAGAGGGTAATCCCGTTCGAACTTGTCAATAGTGCGCCTGATAGCGAGCTCAGAAGGCCGAACACGTTGGCCAAAATCTTCTCGAAGTGTACGATAACAAGCTCTAACCGATCGCGCATTTTCGTCGTGCCTTTGTACAATAACTAGACGTTGCTATGTGTAGTTAAACGGTTCATAGTTCATGGTGAAATGTTGGACTATACTAAGCACAAATGACGTTTGATTCGCGTTGAAAGATTTGACACCATGACCTTCGAAACTTCTATCACTCCTATTGGTAGACCCTTTATTTTCAATTTTGCAAGTTAATTATTGAATTTATAACAACTAGCGACTAGCACCATTTTGTTGCAATTTTTTTTGCGAACAAATGAGCCTTTTTCACTAGGTTGAAACGTTGTTGTCACTCAACATTTCAAGTTTGGTCATTTGTATGATTCAAGAGAAACAACATATTCAGATTTTTCGTCCAGATTTGCCCTAGTGTCTTAATTATAATCGACATTTCCAATATTAAAAGCAGCTGTTTGTCATGCATACAAAATTTGAAATATGATTTTTTTTTTCACAACTCAAAAACGTGAGAACCAGATATAGTAACAGGACGTTGACAACAAATAAAGGTCTTATGGGTTTGTATAATTTATAAAAGTAGACACCCTGTATATAGGACTATATTAAAACAATCAACCTACTATTTATAAAGACGGTTAAATAGTTATTCTTGACAGCTTCCTACTGATAAATTGTGCAATAATCTTTAAAAACAATACAACCTCCGCATGGCAATTGCGATGACCAAAAAATGAAGAATATTTTTTTAACAGAAGATAATTTACAAAGGAAAATGGCTTGAATACAAATGTTCACAAAAATTAGGGCTTTCACATAAGTGGTATGTTGCTGGAAAAAAATATTTTTTCGCCTAGCGTTGTATTTTCAAAGAGGTGTGCTAAATAGGCTAAATTTAAGACTCAATGTAGAGCACGTACGTGGTGATTCAACATTTTATTGCGCAAATGCTAATAACGGCCATTGTTATAAACTTTAAATAATTTTTGTCTCAAAATGTGAGTAATTACTTAGATTAAAATTTGTATTGACCAAAAGTTTAAAATTATGCGTGTTGCTCTCTACAGATCGAAAAAAGCCATTTTAGGGGTGAAAATATTGAATCAGCATGCACGTACTGTACATTGAGCCTTAATCCTTGATACATCCTATATCATTTATAAATTATAAAATCTGTTTTTGGAAAACCTGCTTAAACTTAAACCCAGCTCGCCAAAATACGGCTTAAAATGTATTTTGCAAAGAGTATTTTTTCATATCCTCGTTAATTTTTACGCGTAATTCCGAATTGTCACAGTATTACCATTTTCTACAACGGTCGAAGTCTTCCGCAGATAATTTGAAAAAAGTAGGCAGGGTAATTCCGCCGACTGTTTTCACAACCGCGATAAACACAAGTGGTGGTCGCGAAGGACATTCCGATTTCAAAAACCAAATCAACACAACAACAAAAAAAGAAACAGATCCAACAGTGTAACAATGTTTAACAACGACAATAACACAAACACAACAACAAAAATACGTAACAACAAAGAGCAATCCGTAAATAGGTACCTGATCCCGATAGTCGAATGCAAACAAGGCAGCTGTTGGCAGATACCACAGATGTTGTAACCAGACAGTGAAAAAGCCGTCAACAAAGGGGAAATGGTAGGTTAGGGGAAAACCGTACGTGGGGGGGGGGGGCATAAAACGTGGGTCAAGAACCTGTAAATTATTATGGCTTCCATGACTGATGCTGCTTTAGTTGGTAAAATAGTACATTCTCCGGTATGTAGAGGCGCTAGTGAGCTCTAGAGAAACCAATTTCAGTTTGGCCCCACTTGGTGAGAAATCTCCTCGAATATCATGATCATTGACGTTATAGAGTAGATTGTGAGTAATAATCTTCAAAATAACCATTGTTCAATTACCTACTAAAAATGATAATCAGTGATAAATATTATTATAAGAGGCAGAACGCAGCGATAATAATAAAAAAAGTTGGGGCTTTGTGTGGGACTCGAACCCGGGACCTACGATTTACTAGTTGTGCCACAGTAACTGCTTGTCAATTTTAGTCTATTAGCCACTATTGTCTGACACTGAGGAAATATTGATATTAGTAATTTGTCTTTGGCATATTCTTTTTGATCAAAACTAGTTTATGAAACGACCGTTGTGAAACATTAAATTTGACTCAAGTTTTGCGTTGCTCCACGCCGTTTTTATTTTTCATTTCTGAATTATTCACAATTATGCATGTGATAACTAAGTGTAACTATGTATAATATCAAGTTTCTAAATTAACCAGTGGCGGAGATACCAGTAATCAATATGTCTAATTCAATAAAAAAAATACTACAGACCTGAATAATAAAATAAAAATAGGTAGGTGCAGAGCTGCCGGTATTGAGTACAAAATGTACTGGAATTTATTTTTAAGTACTTTTTGTAGTGCAAGTATTTTACTTCAACATTTTAAAATATTTTTTAAAACTGTAACTAGTAACAGCTTCAGTAAGAACATTTAAAGACTAATCTGGCAGGTAAATAGAAATATTGAATTAACAGCCTACTTGATTGTCAGTTTTATTATCGTGACACTGACCATGAAACTTTGTACCTATCTAGTTTAATGGAGCTTCTCTGATAAATATCTCGGAAACGGTTGGAGATAAATGGGTCAAATTATATATCGTTGGAATCAGAATTAAAAAGGAATTCTATAATGGTGAAGTTGAAAAATAGAGAAAAGGTTAAGTTGTAAAATAGAGAAAATCACTTTCATTTCTGCTATAACCAGAAGATATTTAAAAAAAACTAAATATTCACGAATACTACTTGAAGGTTCTCTAATGGTTGTATATAGGCCTGAGACAAAATATCGATAAAATCGAAAGTATCGATACTATCAATTTTATCGATACTCGATATTCAATTTCAATAAATCGAAATATCGATCTTTTTGATTTTATCGATATTTTTGAAATGTTCGGCCCAACGTCACAACTTCCGTCCTTGTCTGACTCGTGAATATACGACCGATATCCATCCATCCATTCATGAGTAAGACAAGGACAAGAGTTGTGACATAGGGCCGAACATTCGCTGAACAAACTGTAGTTGTTAAGCTTAACGGTGATATTTTGACATCCCTTAACTGCTCCCGAGTAGAGCTGTTACGGAAAAGCTTTTTTTGCGTACCTAGTATGACCTGTACCTGTTACAAACACAAACCTGTTCCAGGTCCAAACTATTATTTAAGGAAGTGGCTATTTATACGTCCGACGTATATAAAAGTCGGTATACGTCTTGCGCTCTCATTGGCGAACTGAGTCACGTGACTTCTTTGACATTTAACTCCGTACACGCCCGAAGTAAACTTATAAACTTATTTAGATACGTCGGAAGCCGTTGGAAGTGCATTTTTCTCAAGCATCTTTGCAATAAGGAGCGTATGATCTCCTTTTTGGGGTATAGGCGCTGCCGTATGAAAAAAGAAGGGGGCATTCGCTCCATATTGTGGCAGTCGGCAGCGATGCACGCCGAATGTCGGGGGGGTAGCCAAAATTTCAAGAAAATCGGGGGTGGTTACACCATTCGAAATAATTACCACTTCATTTTTCATACAGCAGCGCCCATCGCTGAAAAAGGAGAGCATACGCAATATAAAAAATGAGACAAGATAGTTCTGAATAATCTCGAACATCATCCGATCAACTTTGGTAAACAAGCCGATTCATCATCCATCAGAGGGTATAAATAATAAGGTTATGTGTCACATGTCTCAATCCACCAATGAGAGCGCAAGACGTATACCGACTTTTATATACGTCAGACGTATAAATACCTAGCCACTTCCATTATTTAAATCAAAATGATTGCCGGCTGGCGTTCTGTTCCATAATAACACGTCCAATCCATCATATCGTGTACCTATTCCAGTTCCAAACTGAATCTTTTACCTTCGGCTGTAGCGCCAGCGGCGGCGATTAGGGTTGCCAACTCACTGTTTTGGTAAATCGGGATACTTTGTTAAAAAAATCGGGACCAGACAAAAAGAATTGGGACACTTTTTTTTCAATTTTTTTTAAATAGTGTATAACAAGTATTATCACAGAAATTCGTAGTATATTTTCTGTGGTATTATTTTATTTTATTACCCGAATTGAATGTACCCGAATAGACTGGTGCCTTATATGTTGTTGCGGCCAATAGCAGGGTTTCTGGTGGGGGTGGGAGTAGGGAGGGATCTCTGGCAAAAGCATAAAATTCTTCTCAGAATTAAATATTCTGTACACTTTGCCAAAGTCTAGGTGCAACCCGCGACCTGTTGGCTGCGCGAGTGAGTGAGCGAGAACATCCACCAAAGTAAAAGGTGGTATAGAGGGGAGCTTTGGTGGTTTCCTCTTTCTCAACTTGATTTCCCCTATATAGTTCAAATTGAGTGTCTAATAAAAGTTGTCTGTGGGCACAAGGCACAATAGCAAAAACATACGTCATGCTTTCATTGTTTGCGGAAAATTTTAAAGTTGCAGGAAAATAACGTCCCGCAGCACTACTGCGTGGGACGCGGGAGAGAGGGGTCGAAATCCGGGACATCCCGGAAAATTCGGGACGGTTGGCAACCCTAGCGGCGATGCCGGCAACTCCTATCACTAGTATGTTATGTACTTGTTCCTGTCATTTCGTTCTGTTCTCTAATTTACCTATACCTGTCTACTGTAACGTAACAGTTCACGGCACAACACGTGACAGTGTGACAATGCCTAGCGGACTTGTAACTGTAACAGGTATATCTGGGATTTGGTAATAGGTTAGAGGAACAGGCAGCTGATACCTGTTCCGCAGTAACAGGTCCAGCTCCACCATAACACCTCTACTCCCCCCCGCGAGATTGCCCCATACTTGCCGCACACCCTGTATACTTATGAAAGGCAAATATTGAGGTTTTTTTAATTAGCACTACAATTAGACCAGTTTTTTACTAATGGCAGGTACCTACCACGAGCACAGCACGGCATTGATTCATCATTTTTATTAATATTTTACTGAATTGAATACTAAATATAAGACTGTGTTCTAAAAAACAGTTTTGAGTTGGACTTCAGCAGGTACTTTTCTTGTATTTCAAAGTTTAGTTAATATCTTCTACATAGGAACCTCCTTAAACAAATGAATAAAAAAAAACTACTCACCGCGACAAGCTGAAAAATCGCGGACGAGGTCTTCGAACCCAACAACTGATGAATTGATGAAGCTCAGATTTTACACAAAACCATCAACCGAAGGTAATAGATTTCCCGATCAACATTTACAACTACAACACATTCTCCTCGGTTTTTTGCAACGGACCGACGTAACGTTTATGTGTCGAATGGCATTTCTCGTTTCGTTTCTTCCGAGAGCGAACATCATTACTGAAATGAAATGACTTTTTAATTTTTCGACGGACACTTGTGCGTCAAAAAAAGTGACGAAACATCATATCATAGCTACTAAATGTAGGCAACCACAGATTCGCAAGATGTTTTTGGACAATATAAAGATAGAAGCAGTTCAAATAAATCAACCAATATTACTTTTGAAAAAATCATCCGCAAATTCAATGACCTTGAGCCATATTGAGGGAATAGAAATTTGGGAAAATCAATTCAGAAATACATAGTATTAGCAGAGCATATAAAACAACCAGCAGTATAACTTACTCTTGAGTAATCATCTGCAAATTCAATGACCTTGTCGCCATATTGAGGGAATAGAAGTCAGAGGTGTATTTGGGAAAATCAATTCAGAAATACAGAGTAGATACTAAAGTATGGGTGGTAAGCACAAGCAGGAGAAATTAGTTCGGAATTTTAATACACATAGAGCTTTGACTCCTTCCTGGGATTCTTTATTTAAAGGTACTAGCACAATTTACAAAAAAGCACACTCCACGGCACTGTGATATCTCTCATACAGCCAAAAAAGAACTGCCCATTCGCTCCGACACTGCATCCATTTGACAGAATCTATTCCCAAATGGCGGCTGCGCGAACAGGTGCGCAGAATTTTTCCGCCATGGGGAGATTTACTGCTGGTTGCTTTATATGCTCTGATAGAAGCACAGAGATTGTATATACAAAGAGTGCTGAAAAGCGCTTTTTATGAATAGGGTGCGCTGAAAATCAATGACCAAAAATGAATATAAATTTTGGGGCCCATTACACATGCGCATTTAATATTTAGTTTACTTATGGCCCAGAGTGCATGCGCATATTTTCTAGATCAAGGGTATGGTGGTATGGACGGTAGAGGTAAGGAGGACCATCTCTGTTTTATAAAATGGTCCGTCAAAACCATTAAATTACGATGACGCTGCTGAGTTGTTGACACCGGGTACCAGTTTTTAAAAAAAGCGCCAAAAGTTGGTAGTGACATTAGACAAGGAAAGGTAAACATCCGCCTTCTAAAGGCGCCGTTTTTAAAGCATGATGTAATAATGTAATAATATTTTTAAATGATAATAAAATTAACACATTTCTGAAAATTAGTTTGATAGATGGTTAGTTAATAAATTAGATATTTTAATAAAATAAGTAGACATGTATTTATTTGTATCAAATACGTCGGCAAATTTTCAGATTATATCATATCTACCCCTACCCTCCGAACTATGCTACTTTCCACTCGGCAAACTTCACTTTGTCTACAAACGCTAAGTTCACGTCAAACCCGGGGAGAACACGAGCGCCATTCTGGAGACTTCCTAAAACCTTATTTAATGCTTTTAGACGACAGTTTTTGAGTTGAGCCGAACACTCATATAAGATGGTCCTCCTTACCTCTACCAGAGAACAAGGAAGGGGAGAATATACACTCGACGGCGGCGCCTTTGATCTTTGGAAGCCGGTGGTCGCCATGTTCTCTGTTTAGAAAACAGGGCCGTATTGAGAATTTAGTGAAGGGATAGTGTAGGTCTGTACTCAGATATTTTAAATCATTCATTTATAAACACAAAACAAATCATACATACTGAAATGATGATTGGAACAGGCAAAAATGTTAATTGGATTTTGAAGGAATATTTTTAATTTAAGGTAGTTAGATAACTGAAATATTTAGTAGGTATGGAAAGGCGATTTTTCTTATCTTATTCCAAAAATTTAATATTTTATTGATCTTAAAATTTGATGACTGCCAAAGCAATATTTTGTAAGTAATCATTTTGTAGAATACAAATGAAAAACAAAACATAGGTATATGTATTAGAATATTGTCTTCATCGGATTAATTAAATATACCTACCCACTTCTAAAACAGTTTCGTTTTTGTCTCCTTCGTTAAAATTGGTAGGTACCTACGACTATGCGAAAAACTTGGACATTTTTATGCGAATAGATATACTTAGTAAAAAATCTATTTTTCCATAAAATAAACTTTATTGATGTTTTCATATAATAAGCTTATTTTTGTTTGTACATTTTCAATTTCTGTCTATAATTTTTAATGCTATTACGCACTACGTACTATATTACACGCGTGTTTGTCGTTATTATGTACTTTAGAAGGGTGCCTAACTTCTTGATAAAAAAAACTAAGGGCAATTAGTATTCATAATAGGTACATAGGTATGAACACAGGTAAACGGAGTAAACGCCCACACAGGTAACAATAACGTATGGCCTGTTTATGCAGACTTAATTTAAGGACGGGATTTATGATTTAATTTAACCCTTATTATGTACTATATTTATCCACATTTGCTTCATGGAAAATTTAGCCCAAAAAACATATTTTTGATTTGAAAGGTTTTTTGTTGTTTTTGTGCCTTTTTGTCTTAAATTACATGTAAGTTCGATAATTTTATTTACGAATGACTTAAGATATTAACTTATTCTTAAGTGAAATCGCGTGAACTACACCATGCATTTTCAGTGTTTTAACTTACAATTTTTAAATTAAATCCTCAAATTAAGTCTGCCTTTAAATACTTAGGTGGAAGGTTATGATAATACAGTAAATTAGCACCTGAACAGCAACTAATTCCCAGAGATTTCACAATTAATTATCTACCAATGCTCTTTTGGAAAGGAGAAGAACGATAACCTGCATTTGTAACTTTTGTTCACGCACGCAGCCTTTCGCTGCGCACACAACGCCCCCGCTTTTGTCTTACTCATGATCATAAGACAAAACACTGAACAAAACAACACACTCGCAATAAAGAAAACTTCAAATTAACGCCGCCACTGAAGATCTGTTCGCTCGAAACACTAAACTGAAAGTGACGCCTCTGTCTAAACTGAAAACATGGCTGATATAGGCTGCGCCGCCCAGATGCGCAGGCTAGCTCTGCCCCATTGAGATTATATTCTCCCCTTCCTTGTTCTCTGCCTCTACCCTCCATAATCAAGGGAGAGACGCACGAATTCTGGATAGAGACGGAATGAGTGAATGCAAGCTATTGGTCGAGAAAAAGTTTCCTTCTTTCTCTCCAAAATGTTTCCCTCCTATTCTCGAAACAGCGCGCAAACTCCCAAAGGCCCCAGCGCGTCGTACAAAATTAGCCATAACGGCGGACCCTCAGAGAAATAACCAAGGATAGAGGGAGTAAGAAGAAAAAGTAAACAAAGCCAACATATTTTTATGTGATGCCGCGTACTCCATTGTTTACAGCATTTCATTTCAAAATAGAAGGGTTTAATAATAAGATTCAATGAAGGCACACCTCCCATAATGCTAAATTAACAAATGTAGTTCTTAATTTCTTGTTTGTAACAATTTTAAACTAAAACTAAATTGCAGTGTAATTATAGTATCTAATTATCACTTTAATAAAATCGTCACAGATACCTCAAACCGCCCGACATGGCAACGCTGCTTTTGCTGCCGCGGGCGCCGCGTCCGATAACTCAGCGATATTTGTTTTGTGTATGCCCAGCATGTCAAGTTTTCCGATTGTTTACGTATGGATTTTTCCCGTTTTTAATTGTTTTTCTGTTAGTTTAAAGGCTTTTTATTAGTATTTAGGATATAGTGACTGATTTTTTATACAATGGGACGCAGAAAGTGTGTAGTATGTGGCTAAATTGATATTTCTCAGGACATAACCTATCTCAGGTAAACGTTGTACACACGGGCCTAATGTTTGTTTACTTCGGTAAATTTGCATAAGATGTTGGTTGACTACAAATGTATGTATTTTGAGGCTGTTGCTCCCTCTATCCTTGGTTATTTCTCTGAGGGCGGACCACATACCTGCTATGTATTATATAGGTATGTGCGGCGGACGCTCCAGTAGCACTCTATGTATATAAATATACGAGCTCTGCGGATAGAAGACATCATACGAATTACGACATCTTAAATCCCTATATATATCTACAGTTGGCACCATTGTCATAGTCCCCAGTGGTGCCGCCGATAGCATCTGGGTGAACTACTTCTAGGGAGGCGGGAATTTTAAATCCTTTTTCAGGGATGATGGTTTATTTATCTTCTATTTTAAAGTTTTGCCTTCATTAAAATTTTAAAACAAAAACAGTTTTGTCGTTCAACACAAAACTAAAGTCTATCCAAGTTACAGAGGCAGTGGATCAAAACATTGGCCACCACGTGACCTATTCTCTTATTGGTCTGGCCGTCATAAAATGTCAAGTGTTTACGCGGCGAGCAGAATGCAGGGCCGGCTCTTCCCTCAGTCGAGTTTCCTGCATATTTTAGATCGGATCGCGAGCAGTATATTCTGTAAATTTATTTTGTGGAAATTTATAAAGATCCACGAAAGGTAAAAACACAGTTTTTAGAACTTCTAAACTAATTAGTTCAGAATTACAAGCCACTCGGAATCTCATATTAGTCAGACCCTGGTAATCGATCGCAATGCGGTCATGTGACTTTGTTTATATCTACTGCCGCTGTAACTTCGATAGACTATAATAAAAGTTAAGTCAAAACTTTAAAATAAAAGATAACTATGTAAACTAACAGAACACTAAAGAAGAAAACAAAACAGTGTCTTCTCAACATATTAATATGATAATAATAAGATAATTAAAATATAAATATAAAAAAATGTTTTATTAAAATTAGTACAGCTTTTCATGTGGCACTGATTTATAAGTTTTGTACTTTACTAACTTAAGCCTGGTTCGTACTATACAGCTTCTTTATCTCTTAATTTTACTTTATCTTTAAGAAATAACCATAACGGCATTTGTTCCTTGATTTGAACTGACCAATGACATTTAATATTTCTTAAAGATAAAATAAAATTAAAAGATAAAGAAGCTGTAGGAACCAGGCATTAGTCACACAATCTTCCACAAAAACATTCTGACAGTTTTTTTTTTGGGCTGTACACTACTCCCAGCAGGAGATTGTCTGGGTCGAGGCAAACTCCATACCAGGAGATCATTTTTATGTCTATCCTATCATAACTTAAATCTAAAGACAAACACAAACACCCAGGGCACTTGTCGTGGTGGGAATCGAACCCGCACGACGTACGATGCCAAAGCGTGGGTCCAACCGTTGACTGAAATATTTCAGTCAACGGTCCAACGAAGGACCAACTCGTGCACCGCCGCTCCCATAGTTTTTGTTATTTTGCTTCCTTTTTTTAACGTTATTAGAAGCTGTGACGTCACACGTTAGCTTTTACATGACATTTCAAACTTCAACTCGATTTTTACTCGTTTTTTATAACGGCTTTTTCAAGTTTTACGTCTACGTTTACGTACTGTATTCACTTCAATCACTGTTTTGAATTGCGCGGTCTGAAGGTCTAATGCTTCTGAAATCGTAGTAAAAAATAATTGTTGGATTCGGATGACACATGCGGTTATCTACTTCAGCTCTTGACTTTCTTGATTGTGTATTATCTCTTATGTGAAATTGAAATGTTATTTTCCACGTCTATCCCAGGCCAATATATGCATATTTCGATTCTCTGGCTCCTATGTGGGAGCACTCTCCCGCCTGCTACCACGAGGAATAGGGACATGTGTGCACCGCCATTATATCGTCGGGCTAACCGTTTTCCCGATTTGAATTGAACACCATGTCAGATGTGAGCGGACCAGAGAAATGGAGTAGGGAGAACGCGCTACAAGCTGCGCGAACTGCCTGGCGGCCATATTAAACCAACTTCATCCATGGGCGTATAATTGTTAACAGACTTGGCACTGCAGACTGCTTTAGAGGTCTTCGTCCTCGTTCGCCACGATGCACAGTAAAGGTATCAGCAACAAAATGTTTTGAACAAACAAATTTATTTGGACTCAAAGTCCAATCAGTCCCCAAGTTAAGAATTTTTAACCACATATTCAATCATTAAAATTATACAGATGCGCGCCTATGGTGCCCAAAATTTCGGCGATTGTTTTTACTAAACTTACCGAAAAAATGATACTCCCCGAGGTCTCCTAGACTTATAATTCATTTGTCGCGGGACAAAAAACCGACTCCGATCGGGGAACACCGCCAAGCGCGATCGTGAAGTCGTGAAAACTACGCGAAAGCCGAAAGCCTCCACACTCACGTTCGCGCCTCTTCGCGGGGTTTCGCGCCGCGAATGTGGAGCGGCCTTTACAGGTTGGTACTGCACACATTTTCCAAAAACACTGACCATTTCTCTGCTGAAAATACAACAACCACCGCTGGGAACAAACTGCAAACGTCAAACTGGGGACAATATAGTACATTTGCCTGGAAATAGGATGCGCAGTACGTCAAAACGCGTTCTCCCTACTCCATTTCTCTGGAGCGGACTCGACCACTTGGAAGGGAAGGGAGGTGAGCGAGGCAAGGAGACGAAAGAGTGAATTTAGGATGGTAGCATTTATACGCGAATAGGCGCACAGACGTTTTTGGCATATTCATTTCACGCTTGCAGTCAAAGGCGTGTTCCTTGCTTACTTTGGTTTACGCGTAAATTCCTTAATATTGCTTTTACTATTTTTCATCTTAAAACGTCTAGATATTTTTTGTTTGCGACTTTTTTTTAACTGCGTTAACCCCTCAGAGAAATAACCAAGGATAGAGGGAGTAAGGACAAAAAGTAAACAAAGCCAACATCTTTTTGAGTGATGCCACGTACTCCATTGTTTACAGCATTTCATTTCAAAATAGAAGGGTTTAATAATGGGATTCAATGAAGGCGCACCTCCCATAATGCTAAATTAACAAATGTAGTTATTAATTTCTTGTATGTAACAGTTTTAAACTAAAACTAAATTGCGCTGTAATTATAGTATCTAATTACCACTTTAATAAAATCGTCACAGATACCTCAAACCGCCCGACATGGCAACGCTGCTGTTGATGCCCCGCCTCCCGCTGGCGCCGCGTCCGTTAACTCAGCGGTATTTGTTTTGTGTATGCCCAGCATGTCAAGTTTTCCGATTGTTTACGTATGCATTTTTCCCGTTTTTAATTGTTTTTCTGTTAATTTATAGGCTATTTATTAGTATTTAGGATATAGTGACTGATTTTGTATACAATGGGACGCAGAAAGTGTGTGGTATGTGGCTAAATTGATATTTCTCAGGATATAACCTATCTCAGGTAAACGTTGTACACACGGGCCTAATGTTTGTTTACTTCGGTAAATTTGCATAAGATGTTGGTTGACTACAAACGTATGTATTTTGAAGCTGTTGCCCCCTCTATCCTTGGTTATTTCTCTGAGGTTAACCCCTTCTGATACGCCAGCTGTAAGAAGAAGAACAGTTGGTGGAAGCAGAAGCAACACCGTCGCGCGACCGACGTTGCCGGTGGTGAGAATCCAAGGCCCAAGGCCAAGCACAGATTAAGACCACATACCTATATAATACATATACTGATTTCTAACCGTCTGCGCACGCTAGTGCGCGGGTCATAGTAAAGGATGCATGATGTTGTCATTTGTAACCTTATATTGACATTTATCGGAACAGCTGTTTTGTTTTTATTCGTTTTCCCTGCTCGTTACTAACTGTTTATTAGTAACAGTGTAGTGCATACAAGAAAGTGTTTTGCTGTGATTATTACGACTAGACGAGAACAATGGCTTGCTTTGTGAAGCATTGTAAAAATCTCAAAAGACTGATGCCTGCTGAAAGTTCTATTAAATTTTACAGGAAAGTTATTACTTCTGTACAATGTAATATCTAGGTAGGTATTTTCGCTGCATTAGATTTTATAGTACCTATTGCGTTTTTTTAATAAAAATAATTCTACCTTGAAGTTGTATAATTTATACATCTGCCTTTTTTACGTTTTGCTTTCTTCTGTGAGTAAAATATAAGACTGTTACTTTGTGTTATGTGAAAACAAGCTTATTAAAAAAATGAAAATATAAACCAAGCATAATACTTATATATTTGGAGCAACGAAATGCTTAGGCTCGGTTTCTATCTACCTCTTAGCGTTAAGTGTACGACACATATACCTATATTATATATAGGTATGTGGTGTACGACCAGAGAACAAGGATGTTCTCTGGTACGACCATTGTTACTCGTTAAGGGTTTACTTACAGTTCACCTTAACGCTAAGAAAATCCTTAGAAACCGGGTTTTATGGATTTAATTTCAAGCGTTTTAAAATTCCCACCTTAAATAAGGGTACAAATGGCCGCCGTCCTTGATTGAAAAGTTACTCCGGTCGGTTGCCTCTTTTGCGCCGTATATGTATTATATAGGTGACAGAGATCTGTGGCCAAGGTTAGTAGAGTCAAAGTTTACAGAATAAAATAGCAGTTGGGTCACTCGAGCCGGCGGCCGACATCAAAGGCAGCGCCGCGCAGGTGTTTCGCAGTTAGTTACTGGTGAGCTACTGCATGGTATATGCCGGGTATATAAGTACGAAGAAAAAAGTCGACGTCGGCGACTCTCTTTGATGTCCGATCGATTTATAAAGGAGCCCCGCCGAGTGACCCAACTTATATTTTATTCTGTAAACTTTGGTAGAGTCTTCTACCAGAGCATATGAAACAACAAGCAGTCTAACTCTTTCTTGAGAAAACATCTGCAATTTCAATGACCTTGACGCCATATCGGGGGAATAGAAATCAGAGATGTATTCAGGAAAATCAATTCAGAAGTGTATCAGGGCATTTTGTAATTTATATACATATAACGTGGTAGTAAGATACTCATGTAAAATGTATCAAGCAGTAGGCCATTTTGTTAAATTAGGAAAATTAGTTCGATAAGAATAAATAAAAATATTTGTTGAAGCAACGAAAAAAGCAGGCATGTGAAATGAATAAGGAATTATTTCTGCTTAAACTTGTAACTAATAACCAAGGTTAGTTTATTAACTAACACTAACCTTGACTAATAACAGCGAAATTATTGCTTCCTTTCAAACAAATTTTTACAGATGTTTTATACAAAGTCATTGAATTTGTCTATACCACCTATACTTATCCACACAACTTGAACTTTTATTTGAAAAAATTCAGTAATACATATCATATAAATCACTATCTAAGGGATGAAAGGAGATTGCCAAACGTTTGGGATTTGGTTTATTATTACAAAATCGGTTTTAGGTCATTTCAAACGATTTATACAACATTTTTTTCTACCTATCGAATACTGCTATTGAGGGTACAAGGTACAAATAAAAGGTACAAATACAAAATATTTCTATACAGATGACGTAACAATATTAAGAACTTAGAACGGTAGATATTGAGGTAGTATGGGGGGAGGCGCCATAACATTACTTTGTCGCATAATATAGCAAACGGGTTCAGGGGGTGTGGCTAAGTCTGCGATCAATAGGGCTGACACGCCAGGCTCTGATTAAACAGTATTCCTAGTAAAATTATAAAAAATGTAAAAAAAACGAAAACTAACAACGACGAAATCAAAAGCTGGGTTTAGTCAGTCAGTCAGTCAATCAGTCAGTCAAATACATACCTAAAGTCTATCCAAGTTACAGCGGCAGTAGATATAAACAAAGTGACATGACCGCATTGCGATCGATTACCAGGGTCTGACTAATATGATATTCCCAGTGGCTTGTGATTCTGAACTAATTCTTTTGGAAGTTCTTAAAATTGTGCGTTTTTACCTTTCGTGGATCTTTATAAATTTCCTTAAATTCAGTAGCAAAATAAATTTACAGAATATACTGCTCGCGATCCGATCTAAAATATGCAGGAAACTCGACTGAGGGAAGAGCCGGCCCTGCATTCTGCTCGCCGAGTAAACATTTGACATTTTATGACGGCCAGACCAATAAGAGAATAGGTCACGTGGTGGCCAATGTTTTGATCCACTGCCTCTGTAACTTGGATAGACTTTAGAGTAGTTATAAATGTAATATTTTTCTTTTCATAAAGTACCAAAGTGGATATTATAAATTATATTGATACGGCTCTGTCTATTGTTTACATTACCTGTGAAATGTAATTCCTGTGAATTTCTTTTTGTCCACTTTAGAATTGCTACTGCAACAACGTACAGCACATGATATATTTATTTCCAGAGGTCAATAGCTCGCAATAACAAGGAAAACTGCACTTTTAGCCACTTTTAATGCACTTTTAGCACCGAGTCAACAAATTGACGTTGTTCTGGTAAAATATGACGTAGGTGAACCCGTTTTGGGTCACGTGACAGCTTCTCCCCTCCAATACTACCTCAATGGGAAAACTACATACCTACACTAAAATCGAGCAATCCGTACGCCTGACGTAAATAAAACCACGTGATTGGTCGGTATAAAGTTTCACCCAAGTCGGCAACAGGGACGTACTCGATCGCAAAAGTGTAGTTACGCGGTTTTACCTTGTTGTTTTCAGCTATTTAGACACTGCCACAAATAATTTTATCGATGTTTTGAACCATTTTAATTAAGCCAATAATTCTTTTCCCAAATATTTTGATGTAAACCATTGTAAAACTAAAATTAAATAAAGGTCGTGCCTCAGTGCGGCCCTGGCGAATATTTCAACTCACGTGCTCTTGTTTACACCAGGCGTAAGAGTTGCTCGATTTTACTATATATAATAATAATGTGAGGCCAACCTATGGTTTTGTTAAGGCCGGTCCACTGGGTCCACACGCAACGATGTATCGTACGATTTGCATGCGCAAGTAAATCCTTACAAATAAATCGTTACAAATTCAGTGCGTCCACATTATAAGAACTTATCGTAGTAAAGCTGCAATTTTCGCTTGATACAATAATCATGGAGGAAGGGTTTTTGGAGTATTTTGACGTTTTGTTCAAATCTCGGACAAGAGTACACACGTTACGATTTGCATGCGCAAATCTCCCAAATCTATGCTTTTCGGCTCAGACTTTCAACTCCGACGTCCAACTTTGCACAGTTCTAAATTTTGTGCAAATCTGCTGTCCACACGCAACGATTTATCTGTAACGATTTACCTGCGCATGCAAATCGTACGATACATCGTTGCGTGTGGACCGGCCTTTAAATAGGCAGGTCCACACGTGTGGACCGGCCTTTAAATAGTACACACGTTACGATTTGCATGCGCAAATCTCCCAAATCTATGCTTTTCGGCTCAGACTTTCAACTCCGACGTCCAACTTTGCACAGTTCTAAATTTTGTGCAAATCTGCTGGCCACACGCAACGATTTATCTGTAACGATTTACTTGCGCATGCAAATCGTACGATACATCGTTGCGTGTGGATCGATAGGCAGGTCCACACGTGTGGATCGGCCTTTAAATAGGCAGGTCCACACGCAACGATGTATCGTACGATTTGCATGCGCAAGTAAATCGTTACAGATAAATCGTTGCGTGTGGACAGCAGATTTGCACAAAATTTTGAACTGTGCAAAGTTGGAAGTCGGAGTTGAAAGTCTGAGCCGAAAAGCATAGATTTGGGAAATTTGCGCATGCAAATCGTAACGTGTGTACGCTTGTCAGAGATTTGTACAGTTTTTAGGTGCGGCGGTAGCTGACTCCTACCTATTTTTGGTCCGGAAATTATTAAATTAATTACAACTAAAACAATAACTGCTTTATTTTAAATTTGTTAAAAAATATGTCGACCATTTCGCATAATTTTATAATAGAATTCAATGGTAAAATAGACTTCGTTTCAATAACCATGCTTACCATCTAGTTCTATTTAAACGTTTCCTGATTTCCCTCTTCCTTTTAACATTTCAATAAAACGTCAAAATACTCCAAAAACCCTTCCTCCATGATTATTTATATTCCCCGATTACTGTAAGAAGTCCCGATTTTGTCAGATGACAATCTCCATAAAATCCCTAGGAATTTTCTGTTAAGCATGGGTATAACATTGGTATATGTGTCTCAACCAGTTAATGACGTCACTCATTGATTTATGACGTGAAAAGTTACCCAATTGATACGAAAAAAGAACATAATAAAATAAAAACCCTATTGCAATCACGATTATACCCCTATAAATAAAAATAATTATGACTACAACTCATTTTAATAATAATTTCAAACGTCAAGGAAACACTTTTCATGTTGGTATTTTGATATAATCAGCTGCTTTTGGCAGCGTCTATGTGCGGACTCAGGCAAATTTAGCTTCGGTGTGTCAAAGTGACAGTGAAGGTTTTCCAGATCGTTCACACTGGTTCAAACATTCGGCAGTGAAAATATTCGCGGGTTTCTACGTTCCGTGAGTTTTCCGTTATTTATGTTGTTGTTGTTCTTGTTACTTTTCGTGTTATTAGTGCAAATGGGCTCGTTACTGACCTGAACTTATGACCCGGTTGCATTTCTTGCTGCATGGATGCCAACTTAGGATATCGAAATTCCCAATTGACAGTCCCAGTAAGGACGTCTTAAAATAATTTGACTATATCAAGCGAAATTTGCAGCTTTACTACGATAAGTTGTTATAATGTGGACGCACTGAATTTGTAACGATTTACTTGCGCATGCAAATCGTATGATACATCGTTGCGTGTGGACCGGCCTTTGAGTGGGGGAACGTCCTAACAATCGACATGGACCCGCCCGATCGGTATGCGCGCAATGTAAACGCATGATACCCAGATGTGTGCGAGAGAAACAGCTAGTGTAAGCAAAAAGCCTATGAAATGTATGGCATTTGAATAGGAATGGTAAAAATATTATCCAGTTTTCAAAATTTAACAATTATTATAAAGGTATAATGACAAAATATGATGTGCGTATTACGAAGGCATCCTGGGGCCAAGTACTTTTTTCCTAAAAATTTACACTGTATTTGTCAATTTTACAGATTATTCTGTAAAATTTCACTTTTTCTTCTGAAAATTTTACACTTTTTTCTTCAATTTTTACGTATTATTATGTACAGGGTGGGCCAAATTGAACACTTTTAAAGGAAAACTCCTATTTTTGACGGAGATAGACGAAAACTGATATCGGTGCCTGAGGCTCATTTTTTATGATAAACTTAATGGCGGAAACCGTTCTTGAGTTACAGGGTGTTTTTCGAAAATGTGCATTTTCGAAAAGTGGCCGTAACTTTTTTTTTGGGTTGAAAATTTTGTGTTTCTGTAAAAACATTCCTAAAGCACTTTTTTACGTAGAATCCAATGCTGCTACTACATTTTTTTCAAGTCAGTGGTTTAAGAAGTTACCGATATAAACAATTATTTTTTAAATGGAACATCCTGTATATTTTGGCATTTTTTAATGGAGCAAAAAATTACCATTCCAAAAATATATAACACTTATTGATACTAATAGCTTTTATGATTTCATGCGTGTACAAAAGTGGAAGCGCGCCCTTTCAACAAGTAGGCTTTGCACGGTGAGAATGAAACAACCGTGAAAAAATGTTTACTGTTACCTGTAAAATTTTCAGTTAAGCTGTTTACGCAGTGTAAAGATTTTTCTATTTTTTGTGTAATTTATATACTTTTTCTACTCCTATACTACTAAAATACCTATTAAGTAACGGTAAGTAAGTTCATTGTTACGAACACTGACACGTAATGACTGACACGTAATAAAAAAAATTACATATCTGTTCTTAATTAAAACACAATTATCACGGGTGCCTTGTTAGCGCAACATCCGCGCCACCATAACAGCAACCAACCAACATACTAATTGTTGCCTGTCAGATAATCAGGAGAATAGTTTATCTATTATAATAGTTTACCATTCGTCGAAGAAAAATTATAGTACAAAACTCGAGTTGTAAGCTTATTACATACTCGTGGAATTACGCAGCACTCGCCGCTACGCGGCTCGTGCGCAACTTTTCCACTCATACGTAACAAGCTGTTTACAACTCTCGCTATGTAATATACTATTATAACATACCTACAATGAAATTTGAAAGTTATGGAAAATGGGATATGATCTGTTTTATACAATCCGGGGAAAATGTCTATTCTGTTTAACTCGCACCTTTTCGACCTATCCTTTTCAAAATGCCTACTATTAATCAAATTCTGTCGCAATATTGCAAAAATGTCCTTGAATTGAAAGGATGTCTTCTCTCTGGATACCCTTCGTAGTATAAATTGGTCATTGCATCTGCATTTTCCCCGGATTTTATAAAACAGACCATTGTAGGTACATGTTATGAAGTTTATAAATTACACAAAAATAGAAAAAACTTTACACTATCTAAACAGCTTAACTGAAAATTTGACAGGTAACAGTAAACATTTTCCACGGTTGTTTCATTGTCCCACTGTCCAAAGCCTACTTGTTAAGGGTGTGCTTCCAATTTTACACATGAAATCATAAAAGGTATTAGTAATTGATAACTAGGTACTTAAGTAAATTATTAAGTGTTATACATTTTTGGAATGGCAATTTTTTGCTGTATTCAAAAATACAAAAATATACAGGGTGTTCCATTTAAAAAAATATTTTTTATCGGTAACTTTTAAACCATTGACTTGAAAAAAAAGTAGTAGCAGCATTGGATTCTACGTAAAAAAGTGCTTTGGGAATGCTTTTACAGAAACACAAAATTTTCAACCCGAAAAAAGTTACTGCCACTTTTTGAAAACACACATTTTCGAAAAACGCCCTGTAACTCAAAAACGGTGACAGATATCGATTTGCGGTTTTCGCCATTAAGTTTATCATAAAAATGAGCCTCAGACACCAATATCAGTTCTCGTCTATCTCCGTTAAAAATAAGAGTTTCCCTTTAAAAGTGTCCAATTTGGCCCACCCTGTACATTTTACACTTTTTTCTGTAAAGTGTAAATATTTACATTTTTTGTATAAATTTTACCGAAAAAAGTGTAAAATTTAGATTCTGTAAAATGTACACTTTTTTCTGTAAATTTTATAGATCATTTTCTTACAATTTACAGAAAAAAGTGTAAAATTTACAGAATAACCTGGAAAATTTACAGAAAATGTGTAAATTTTACAGAAAAAGTGTAAAATTTACAGAAGCAAGTGTAAAATTTACCGTTAAAAATAAGAGTTTCTCTTTAAAAGTGTCCAATTTGGCCCACCCTGTACATTTTACACTTTTTTCTGTAAAGTGTAAATATTTACATTTTTTGTATAAAATTTACAGAAAATGTGTAAATTTTACAGAAAGTGTAAAATTTACAGAAGCAAATGTAAAATTTACAGAGTAATCTATAAAATTGACAGAAATAAAGTGTAAATTTTTATGGAAAAAAAGTGCGTGACCACGGGACTCCCATAGGTTGTAGACTAGACGGTGTCTTAATTGTAATTTAATTTATTATTTCAATTATTAGTGGTTTTTTCATTGTATGAAAATCTAGAAATTTATATTTGATAAATAAAACAAAGGATGGATTATACTAATTTATAATAATAATAATAATAATGATAATTCTCACCCTCAGATTTTTGTACCCGTAATAATTATAAATAAAGAAGGATGTTTTAGGGGCATATCAGGATGCAGAAAAGTAATTCCAGAACTGATATGGGTTCCATATCCGGTAGCCAGAGCTGTCAGAAAAAAGTCTCTTAGTTACTTTAGAGTAACTTAGTTACTTTAAAGTATCTAAGTATCTTAGTTGATTTATTTTTTTGGCAAAAAGTAACTAGTATCTTAAGATACTTTTTAAAAGGAACTGTATCTTGTAACTTAAAAAAGTATCTTAGATACCGGAAAGTAACTTAGATACCGAAAAGTATCTTAGAATATTAATTTTATTTTGTTTTGTTTTTTGTTCATTTTATTTTGTTTTATTTTATGAGTCAATAGTGACAATTGACAATAGTCGATATATCTACTAGGTATACCTACCTCTTCTATCATTTATTGTTTTTTAAGTGTCATGTTTTGTGTTTACAGGCCTTACCTTTGCCTTACCTAAACCCTAAACCTAATATATAAATTGCTATGAAACTAAATACATAAACATACGTATTTATAGGTACGTACGTAATAAGAATATCACATAATATACAAAAAATAACACATAATATACAAACAATAAACAAATATAACAAACATACAAAGTAACTAAAAAAGTAAGTATCTTAAAAAGTAACTTAAGATACTTTTTCAAAAAGTAACTTATCTAATAACTTGATACTTTTCCAAAGTGGGTATCTTTGACAGCTCTGCCGGTAGCAGTTGGTTACAGAGGCGGATCCCGACAAATCTAAACGGGGGGGGGGGGGGGGCGGCGTGGTACCATTTTTTCCTGAGGGGGCGGGGGAAGGGAAATTTTTAGAATATAATATGTATTTGTGTGAAAAATAAAAAAAAACCAAAAAAATGATTACCCAAACAAAATAAAAAATAAACTTAAATAATAAATATAACAAAACAAAATCACAAAAAGAAACAATCATTCTTTAGATTTAAAACATAATGTACTTATATCACAAAATAAAATCATATTTTCTCTTATTTCGGGCAAACTGATCTTTTCTTCATTTCTGGGTACATTGAGGTGTATCTTTAATAGGGCTAAATTACTTAGTCTGTCTTGGACCTTGGACCATATTGGTACGTAACCAAGTTTTAATTCTTTTAAGTGAAAAATATATTTCCGCCGATGCATTGCTTATCGGGAAACCGACAAGTATGCTCAAAAATTGTCTTGCCGTTGTCGCGATGCGACCTCGTACTGGTGTTGCCAGAACAAGCTTTATTGAGAAACTGAGGAAAATATACTAAAAATGCTCTTTAATTGTACACTAGAGGTACATATTTTATGTCCCTAGAATTCCCTAAGAGGCGGCCATATGGATATTATTGATAGGTGACGGAGGACAGGGCCGTAATAATCAGGGGAATTTACATTTTACACACACGAATCCTAAATGTAAATATATAGAAATTAACATTAAACTCTGTTCTTTGAAGCATAGAAAAAGGCTATAGTTATAGTTTCTGTGTTTGAAGTTAGGTTACAGCCACAGGCAAAGAGATCGAATGTCAAGGTTAAAGTTAGGCATCTGTCACAAGTTCTGACATTTCTGCCGGACATGCTAAACAGGTCCCTGTAGGCGCCCAAAACATTGCTGCCAACCTTGTGTTACCAAATTAAGAAATGTCATTTCTAAGTGTACAATTAAAGAGCGTTTTTAGATTACCTAATAATACTCCGGTTGTAATAATGGTTGTAGAAAAAGGGGGGCGACTGCCCCCTGCCCCCCTCTGTATCCGCCACTGGTTGGTTAAGTGCCTACGGCTACAGTAGTAGGAGTCCCGGGTTTATTGCTACCACTTGATTTTAATTATCTATAAATTAGTTGTTTTTGTGCTTCAGGAATGCGGTCCTATGGAAAAATACTTTGTGTGCAAAACAAAAAAAAACAAATAGTCAATAAAAGCTTTTTACTCTCAACATGCATCCTGTTTTTATTTTTTATTTTATGTTTATCACCTTTAAGAAAAATGATGCTTCTGCGGTGTCAATTGATTCTTGGTCTTGAGAGTGTCTATTGAAGCATTAATTTGCTATTTTACTATTTTTGCAATTAAGTTGGAGATGCAGAACGTTTTTGTTTTCTTTTTTGATACATTTTTATGGTTTCCTGAGAGACTGTCCAATTAGTGGAGTCAACGTAGACGAAAAATGGTGTTAATTACGAATTAATTAGGGAAGTCATGGATTTGAATAAAACCTTTTGAAACACCTTCAAACATACTTTTATTTAAAAGTCCGCAGGTTGAAAAAGTGCGCTTTTTATTTTAAAAATAAAAAAAATCAAAAATCGATCTTTCACCGAAATTTCTCAAAAATCGTCTACAATTAATTGTAGAATCATTATTTTTCAATGAAAATGTATATTTTTATGTTTTTTGAGATGCTGATTATGAATATGAAGTAAAAAAAAATTAAAAATAAAATGACGCCTAGTAAAAATGAAGTTGAATGCAAGAATAATCGAATTTTAATTTTTTTTTCCGAGATAATCTCATATCAACACGACAGGTAAGGTAAGTAAATTAGAAATACTTTTAAGGGAATAAAAAGTGAAAATCTAGCTATTTACGAAAAGCTCAAGCAGATTTTTATTTATTTCATGGCATGCTTGACCACGAAAATATTTGAAAACAAATACCTACCTTTTTCTTTCAAATAACATGTTAATAATTATTCTATTGGCGATAACTCCTAAACTAATGAAGATATCAAAATACCAAAGTATTTTTTGTTGTAAATGTAATCTACTTTTCGATTATAACAGAATAAATGTCATTGAATTTAAAATTTCGGAGAAAATTGCAATAAAAGGGAAATTTTTCGAATTGCGCCCTCTAGCGGTGACCACGAAATTCGAAATGATCTTACTGGACAATCATTTGATAGAAGAAGGAAATCTCTCTTCAACAAGCCCAAATTCAACCATTTCGGTTAAACCAAACCGGAGTTAGCAGAATTTTTTTAAGTCAAGGTTTATCCGCCCGTCTCACCTCTATTTGAAGAGCAAGAGCAAAAAATCCTTAACGAAAATTGTTCAGATTTGCTGAAGAGTGCAATAAAATTATTTTTGATATTTATTAAATTTTTTTTTTTGAGAAAACTCATTTTTCAAATTTACTGTTGCGAATACGCCCCCTAGTGGCCGACCTACAAACTTAAATATAATTTCCAGCGATTTTTCGTGACCATATTACTTAAGAAGATTTTTCCCCAAAGCTTCAGGACTATTAATTCCTGAGATATGGTACCTCTTCACCCTTAATGAAACACCCTGTATATAGCTTGGATTTTTTGGGGGGGATTTATAGGTATATTTAGGCTGTGCCATTCGTCCCCACGTCACGTCAATACAATCTGTGCTCCAAGGGAACAGAATGACATCTGCCGACTACCTGCCGACTCACACGCCTCACAAACACACGCACACCCATACACACATACAAACGCATGTTCTCAGTGGATCGAAAATGGGGACTATAGTCATGTATGAAGTATTTACAAGAAAGAAAGCGGAAATTATTATATTTATTATTGAGTTCGTATTATTGTATGAAAGCTGAGAACACATGAAGAGTTTTTTTTTCCAAAAGCGGATAATCACGAGCGGAAATTATGTAGAAAAAGTCTTTTGACTAGGAAATCGGAAGTTTAAAACGTGTACTTTCACTTAGGATTGGTCTCATGCCAGTAAGAAACCTCCTTCAGCTTGATTCTTGGATTTAAAAATAAGAAAAATCGAGTTCTGCATTTCGGGAAATTAATTATAACGCGGTTTACTGCAAAAATAAACGAGAAAAAAGAGAAACACATTAAAATAACTTATGCTATCAAAAAGCCCACGTTTTAAGCTTCAAAAAAGTCAGCTATTGGTTTCAATATCTAATTTTATGCGGATATTACGAGCGTTTGAAATAAATATTGAATATACGATAGCAAGAATTTATGAAAAATCTCTATGTTCTAAAGTGAAAAACAAAAAAAAATGAGGTTTGATATCGTAATCTTATATTGCCCTTTCAAAAGTACATACATTTAGTAGAAACATTCTCTAATATTGCTCAAAAATATTAGAAATTGACCATGTAACGTCAATTATTGTGAAAATGCATAAAATTTTGATCAAGGTCAACTTTACAATAATATGACAGGCGTATCCTTTCATGGAAATTAATGCTACAAGATTTTTTTAATTGCTCTACGGTGTCACTTTCCAATAAACTTTGTTGCATATGAATTAGTTGTGTGTGTAAAAAGTTATTACTGTTTAACTGTCTCGCGCTCCACGCGCCGCTCTCAATTTCGGCTGCCTCTTAAATACGAGGAAGCATGAAAACGTATGATCTTAAAAAAATTCTCATTCATTACTTAATTATTTTACAAAAAATATGTAAATACATTTTTTTTTAGAAATTGCCTGCTCTTTCGAATGGTCTTACTTAAATTCTATAAAAACGCTTATTAAATAAGTTATTAACAAAAAACCTATATTTTTGACAGTTATTGTGAAATAAAAAAAATCGCACACCATTTTGCGCTGCGGACTCTTCAGATTTTGTTTCAAGACATCAAAACGAACACATTCCAACAAAATCTAAAACTCCCGGAATTTCTTCGAAGTTATTTTCCTAGTTGACTCCACTAAATAACGTTTTCCTCCCCTAAGATAAATCGGTTCCAATCTGCCTCTAAAATTGTTTAACTGAATTACACCGTACCGTAATAGGTATTTACTACGACATAGACATGTAGTCATTATGACTTATGACCCAGGTCCCAGACCAAAGTATAACTATGGTTGCAAAAATTCAGGAAAAAAGTTTGCCACCTCTTATTTTCAACAGTTGGGCCATTTGATCAGGAAAGCTGCTCTGGTAGAACTAGAGTGGGTGTGACACTCAGTAATTCCGAATTATTATTTGTTTCACTCGGACCAGGCCTATCAATTGGAGGACAACTTGTCTTATCTGCCAATATTAAAATATTATGTTTTAATTAGGGTTCCTGGAGGAACTCTAGTTTTAATAAGCTGCATATATAATAACTGTACTGGGATAACAGGGAGGTAACTGTGTCCAAAACTACAGTACCTATAATAACTATAAAAAGCAATGATGCTATTCTAGAAATATACCTATTAAATGGCAAGACATATTTCCAAGATAAATAATAATTGAACTAATACGACTCTTTTAATTTCGGCTGCACTACTTGTCGATTTATTGTAGGTGTCTCTTATGTTTTAATATACAAACATTAAGATAGAAATATAGTCTAACAAAAATGTAATTAAAAATTCCAAATTCACGTACCTTCGTTAGTTAGAGGAACTCTTGCAATAATTTGAAATGATGACTCATTACCGTTGAGTAGAAAAATAAATAACCTTCAATCAATGCTATATTTTTCTCTTATGTTCGATTAATAATAATAATTCTCACCCTCACAATCCTCCAAACAAGTACATGCTTGTGCGGGGGAGGGGGGCAATTACTATTATTTTGTCTTCGTTGCCGTTTGCGGCATGGGGTTGATCGGTTGATGCGCCAGAACTCCCCTAGCTTATCTACTTATAATATGATTTTTTGACTGGCTTATTTATAGTATATAAAAATTACTATAAAGAGGAACTTAGAACTTAACCTGATCTAATCTAGAACTCCTTCTAAGTTGTGGAAAAAATATTAACCCAAATAACTAAAATACAAAAATACAATTGCAAAGACGACAAAATACAATAAAACGATCTGTCTTATAGATATACCTACTTATATACAAGTGTAGATAATATTATATCCATCAATTTTAAATTTTACATTCATCAGTCATCACTACAACCTGTGCTACAATACAAGATCCCGTTTTCTAGCTGTCGCAATTAAGTTGGGTGCAGATTATGTATAATATAATGATAATGTGCTATCTACCTTGTACAGGAGGTGGCCGCCTTAAATCGGCCCGGCACGTAGGCCGCCACAGTGGCCCCGTTGTGCCCCCACGGCCAGCGTCACACGGCGCCCAGCATGCCGGCCCTCTTAATGAAGGCCCGCAGCTCACCCACCCTGACACCTTACACATCCTCCGCGCTCAGCTTGGTTGAGCCGAAGGACTCGAATCTGACCCTCCAGACACCATCTGCACTCAGGCTCCCCTCCCACTCCTATAAGGTGCAGGTGGCGAGCCAGGCAGCAGTGTCCGGTGAGGACCCTTACCACTCCCCTTAACTCCGACCTTGGCAGACGCAGCAGCTCCCTAGACAGAGCGGTCGACGGCCCACGAATCATGAGCCTAGTCTGCCTCATCCCCGGAGCCCTGGGCTCCAATTGCGACTCGTGACGCAATCCCCAATGTGCTATACCAAGCGGACATTAAATATTAAAATCTTAATTTTACTTATCTTCAAAGACGCCAATGTAATGTCCCTCCCCCGCACAAGCATGTGGTTGCTTCTGGGGTACTCCTAGTTTGGAGTATTGTGAGGGTGAGAATTATTATTATTATTATTATAACTCCCATAATTCTATCATTATTATAGTTTATATATTGGTAGGTGTATAGCTTATTAAAGTTTAGAACGTTATTTTAACATTTTTAGTAAAGTTATTATTTTTTTAAAGATGTATTTCGTTATGTTACATCTAGTTTAAATTATTATTGTTTCCAAAAGTGATTAGGTAGTTCATTATTTCAATTATTCAGTACCTAATTAGGTTATTTGGTAATTAGGTTGCTAGGCAGTTAAGTTATTGCATAATTAGGTTGTTCATGATATAGTTAGGTCATTCGTTACCTAGGTGGTTAGATTGTTTGGAACTTACAAGTTACAGTTAGTTAAGTAAAATAGACATAATAATGTAGGATGATGAGGCAGATCACACAAATTCAGAGTACTGTATTTGTCCAAACTGAAACAGTGCCGTTATAAATTTTAACCCCAGTGGTCGGGGTAGGCTCACAATAATTATTTGCAACGTCGAGATGATCTGTGGCCCACAGCTATCTAATTTATTGGATCTCCAAATAAGTCTAAAAGAGATATAATGTAGATATAAGCTATAACCATATAAAACAGTGAAGTACTATATGAGATATTCTGTACACTGGCGTCACTGGCGAAGAAAGACACGAAGAAATAATAAATTAATGATAATAATTACTTACGATTCATGACAATAATTACAGAAGGTACATAAATAGTTGTCGAAAAACACTATAATCTAAAAGAGAACAGTGAAATTTTTTCGACCCCTTTTCTTTTTATACGCCTAGGTTGGGTATAGACTAATCTAAACAATTTTTTTTTAATTTTACTGTCTTGTATGTAAACAACTAAGCACACGAGGAACTAAACAAATAATGTATATATTATCGATTATATCGATTACATGATTACAAACATCCCGCCGCAGTTTTGCGTTGCTCACGTCTTAGACTGCAATCTTGGTGATCACTCTGCCCATCTCCTGAAACTAACATATTCCTTTTATCAGTGCTACCCAGGCACCAGATGCTCCCCAAATGCGCAACTACTCAAATGAAAATTTAAACACACTGGGTAAGTACTTACAAGATATTAACTGGTCTGAACTGTTCCTTGGGGCGGATATCGATATCGATATTATATTTGACAGATTTATAACAAACGTGAAGTGGTGTTTCGATGCTGCTTGTCCACTTGTAAAGCGTCGTAGCCCAGAAAAGGACGAATTTTTCTGGGGCCGAACGATGAACGATACCTTCGGCTATGATGAAAGGCCGCTGACAGAGACCGAGCGTAGCGTGGCGGGGGCGCAACGTTGCCATCACTCGTTCGACCAAGCGAGATCTCCCTCTTTTTTATCTCTGATTCACTTTCTCGTTTCTCTTTGTCAAATCTCACTCATTTTAAGAAGCAAAGTCTATAGTAGCACTCCACGTTGAACTTCGTTTTTTAAAATTTACCTCTTTCATACTAGAGTTCCTGGGAGAGTTAGGACAATAATGTCATTATTGTTGATAATATTGTTGATGAAAACAACATTTCCTACAGGGTGAAATAATTAATTTTTAACGCGTGGGGTTGATTTCACCCTCTAGGACGGTGCGTAAGGAAATCTCACTATGATCTCTGTAAACCTCTGGATACAAGCTATTTTTGGTGCAAAGATGATGGTGGCACAACATTTCCTACAGGGTGAAATAATTAATTTTTAGCGCGTGGGGTAGATTTCACCCTCTAGGACGGCGCGTAAGGAAATCTCACTATGATCTCTGAAACCCCTAGATACAAGCTATTTTTGGTGCAAAGATGATGGTGGCACAACATTTCCTACAGGGTGAAATAATTAATTTTTAGTGCGTGGGGTAGATTTCACCCTCTAGGACGGCGCGTAAGGAAATCTCACTATGATCTCTGTAAACCTCTGGATACAAGCTATTTTTTGTGTAAAGATGGCGGTGGCACAACATTTTCTGCAGGGTGAAATAGTTAATTTTTAGCGCGTGGGGTAGATTTCACCCTCTAGGACGGCGCGTAAGGAAATCTCACTATAATCTCTGTAAACCTCTGGATACAAGCTATTTTTGGTGTAAAGATAATGGTGGCACAACATTTCCTACAGGGTGAAATAATTAATTTTTAGCGCGTGCGGTAGATTTCACCCTCTAGGACGGCGCGTAAGGAAATCTCACTATGATCTCTGTAAACCTCTAGATACAAGCTATTTTTGGTGCAAAGATGATTGTGGCACAACATTTCCTACAGGGTGAAATAATTAATTTTTAGCGCGTGGGGTAGATTTCACCCTCTAGGACGGCGCGTAAGGAAATCTCACTATGATCTCTGTAAACCTCCGGATACAAGCTATTTTTGGTGCAAAGATGATGGTGGCACACGGGCGTAGCCAAGGGGGGGTTTCGGGGGTTCAAACCCCCCCCCCCCCGAAATAATAAGCAAAATATTACCTAATATTATCTATCCTTGTTAAGGATAGAGACGTGAATCATTATTACTGTCGAAAAATGGAGGGGAAAAAAAGGAAGGGTGGTAAACCTAAAGGTACGGACTATTGGAAAAAATGGTGTAGTCAAGGTCAAGGGGTTTCTAATAAAGAAACAAATTTGGATTTAGCTATCAAAGCTTCAGCTACCTTGCATGCTGATAAGAAGACTGCCTACCCCGAAATCTAGTTTGGAATGCCTAGATATGTGCGATAAAAACCTTTATCCTAATATTTACACATTACTACAAATCTTGGCTACCATTCCTGTATCCACTGCTACCCCAGAGAGGTCTTTCTCGAGCCTAAGGAGACTGAAAAACTATTTACGAAACACTACAAGTGAAAACAGACTTAATGGTTTGGCTCTAATGAACATTCACTATGGAACAGAAATTCATGCAGATGAAGTAGTAGATATATTTAAAAGAAAAAGCCGAAGATTTCTTCTTTAATGGTTTTAGATTTAGCGCAGAGGAACGAAATTAATTTATCAATTTCATTTAAAGTTAAGAACTTTATAAATATATGTCGTAGTTTTTCGGATGGATATATAGATATTAAATTTCATATAAGTATATTTTTGTTGTTTTATTTACTTCTCAAACTAAAACCCTCCCCAAAACTAAATCCTGGCTACGCCCGTGTGGTGGCACAACATTTCCTACAGGGTGAAATAATTAATTTTAGTGCGTGGGGTAGATTTCACCCTCTAGGACGGCGCGTAAGGAAATCTCACTATGATCTCTGTAAACCTCTGGATACAAGCTATTTTTGGTGTAAAGATGATGGTGGCACAACATTTCCTACAGGGTGAAATAATTAATTTTTGGCGCGTGGGGTTGATTTCACCCTCTAGGACGGCGCGTAAGGGATTCGCACTATGATCTCTGTAAACCTTTGGATACAAGCAATTTTTGGTGTAAAGATGATGGTGGCACAACATTTCCTACAGGGTGAAATAATTAACTTTTGGCGCGTGGGGTAGATTTCACCCTCTAGGACGGCGCGTAAGGGATTCGCACTATGATCTCTGTAAACCTTTGGATACAAGCAATTTTTGGTGTAAAGATGATGGTGGCACAACATTTCCTACAGGGTGAAATAATTAACTTTTGGCGCGTGGGGTAGATTTTACCCTCTAGGACGGCGCGTAAGGAAATCTCACTATGATCTCTATAAACCTCTAGATACAAGCTATTTTTGGTGCAAAGATGATGGTGGCACAACATTTCCTACAGGGTGAAATAATTAATTTTTAGCGCGTGGGGTAGATTTCACCCTCTAGGACGGCGCGTAAGAAAATCTCACTATGATCTCTGTAAACCTCTAGATACAAGCTATTTTTGGTGAAAAGATGATGGTGGCACAACATTTCCTACAGGGTGAAATAATTAATTTTTGGCGCGTGGGGTTGATTTCACCCTCTAGCACGGCCCGTAAGGGATTCGCACTATGATCTCTGTAAACCTCTGGATACAAGCAATTTTTGGTGTAAAGATGATGGTGGCACAACATTTCCTACAGGGTGAAATAATTAATTTTTGGCGCGTGGGGTTGATTTCACCCTCTAGGACGGCGCGTAAGGGATTCGCACTATGATCTCTGTAAACCTTTGTATACAAGCAATTTTTGGTGTAAAGATGATGGTGGCACAACATTTCCTACAGGGTGAAATAATTAACTTTTGGCGCGTGGGGTAGATTTCACCCTCTAGGACGGCGCGTAAGGGATTCGCACTATGATCTCTGGAAACCTTTGGATACAAGCAATTTTTGGTGTAAAGATGATGGTGGCACAACATTTCCTACAGGGTGAAATAATTAATTTTTGGCGCGTGGGGTTGATTTCACCCTCTAGGACGGCGCGTAAGGGATTCGCACTATGATCTCTGTAAACCTTTGGATACAAGCAATTTTTGGTGTAAAGATGATGGTGGCACAACATTTCCTACAGGGTGAAATAATTAATTTTTGGCGCGTGGGGTTGATTTCACCCTCTAGGACGGCGCGTAAGGGATTCGCACTATGATCTCTGTAAACCTTTGGATACAAGCAATTTTTGGTGTAAAGATGATGGTGGCACAACATTTCCTACAGGGTGAAATAATTAATTTTTGGCGCGTGGGGTAGATTTCACCCTCTAGGACGGCGCGTAAGGGATTCGCACTATGATCTCTGTAAACCTTTGGATACAAGCAATTTTTGGTGTAAAGATGATGGTGGCACAACATTTCCTACAGGGTGAAATAATTAACTTTTGGCGCGTGGGGTAGATTTCACCCTCTAGGACGGCGCGTAAGGGATTCGCACTATGATATCTGTAAACCTCTGGATACAAGCAATTTTTGGTGTAAAGATGATGGTGGCACAACATTTCCTACAGGGTGAAATAATTAATTTTTGGCGCGTGGGGTTGATTTCACCCTCTAGGACGGCGCGTAAGGGATTCGCACTATGATCTCTGTAAACCTTTGGATACAAGCAATTTTTGGTGTAAAGATGATGGTGGCACAACATTTCCTACAGGGTGAAATAATTAATTTTTGGCGCGTGGGGTTGATTTCACCCTCTAGGACGGCGCGTAAGGGATTCGCACTATGATCTCTGTAAACCTTTGGATACAAGCAATTTTTGGTGTAAAGATGATGGTGGCACAACATTTCCTACAGGGTGAAATAATTAATTTTTGGCGCGTGGGGTTGATTTCACCCTCTAGGACGGCGCGTAAGGGATTCGCACTATGATCTCTGTAAACCTCTGGATACAAGCAATTTTTGTTGTAAAGATGATGGTGGCACAACATTTCCTACAGGGTGAAATAATTAATTTTTGGCGCGTGGGGTTGATTTCACCCTCTAGGACGGCGCGTAAGGGATTCGCACTATGATCTCTGTAAACCTTTGGATACAAGCAATTTTTGGTGTAAAGATGATGGTGGCACAACATTTCCTACAGGGTGAAATAATTAACTTTTGGCGCGTGGGGTAGATTTCACCCTCTAGGACGGCGCGTAAGGGATTCGCACTATGATCTCTGTAAACCTTTGGATACAAGCAATTTTTGGTGTAAAGATGATGGTGGCACAACATTTCCTACAGGGTGAAATAATTAATTTTTGGCGCGTGGGGTTGATTTCACCCTCTAGGACGGCGCGTAAGGGATTCGCACTATGATCTCTGTAAACCTCTGGATACAAGCTATTTTTGGTGCAAAGATGATGGTGGCACAACATTTCCTACAGGGTGAAATAATTAATTTTTGGCGCGTGGGGTTGATTTCACCCTCTAGCACGGCCCGTAAGGGATTCGCACTATGATCTCTGTAAACCTTTGGATACAAGCAATTTTTGTTGTAAAGATGATGGTGGCACAACATTTCCTACAGGGTGAAATAATTAATTTTTGGCGCGTGGGGTTGATTTCACCCTCTAGGACGGCGCGTAAGGGATTCGCACTATGATCTCTGTAAACCTTTGGATACAAGCAATTTTTGTTGTAAAGATGATGGTGGCACAACATTTCCTACAGGGTGAAATAATTAATTTTTGGCGCGTGGGGTTGATTTCACCCTCTAGGACGGCGCGTAAGGGATTCGCACTATGATCTCTGTAAACCTTTGGATACAAGCAATTTTTGGTGTAAAGATGATGGTGGCACAACATTTCCTACAGGGTGAAATAATTAATTTTTGGCGCGTGGGGTTGATTTCACCCTCTAGGACGGCGCGTAAGGGATTCGCACTATGATCTCTGTAAACCTTTGGATACAAGCAATTTTTGGTGTAAAGATGATGGTGGCACAACATTTCCTACAGGGTGAAATAATTAATTTTTGGCGCGTGGGGTTGATTTCACCCTCTAGCACGGCCCGTAAGGGATTCGCACTATGATCTCTGTAAACCTTTGGATACAAGCAATTTTTGTTGTAAAGATGATGGTGGCACAACATTTCCTACAGGGTGAAATAATTAATTTTTGGCGCGTGGGGTTGATTTCACCCTCTAGCACGGCCCGTAAGGGATTCGCACTATGATCTCTGTAAACCTTTGGATACAAGCAATTTTTGTTGTAAAGATGATGGTGGCACAACATTTCCTACAGGGTGAAATAATTAATTTTTGGCGCGTGGGGTTGATTTCACCCTCTAGGACGGCGCGTAAGGGATTCGCACTATGATCTCTGTAAACCTTTGGATACAAGCAATTTTTGTTGTAAAGATGATGGTGGCACAACATTTCCTACAGGGTGAAATAATTAATTTTTGGCGCGTGGGGTTGATTTCACCCTCTAGCACGGCCCGTAAGGGATTCGCACTATGATCTCTGTAAACCTTTGGATACAAGCAATTTTTGTTGTAAAGATGATGGTGGCACAACATTTCCTACAGGGTGAAATAATTAATTTTTGGCGCGTGGGGTTGATTTCACCCTCTAGGACGGCGCGTAAGGGATTCGCACTATGATCTCTGTAAACCTTTGGATACAAGCAATTTTTGGTGTAAAGATGATGGTGGCACAACATTTCCTACAGGGTGAAATAATTAATTTTTGGCGCGTGGGGTTGATTTCACCCTCTAGGACGGCGCGTAAGGGATTCGCACTATGATCTCTGTAAACCTTTGGATACAAGCAATTTTTGGTGTAAAGATGATGGTGGCACAACATTTCCTACAGGGTGAAATAATTAATTTTTGGCGCGTGGGGTTGATTTCACCCTCTAGCACGGCCCGTAAGGGATTCGCACTATGATCTCTGTAAACCTTTGGATACAAGCAATTTTTGTTGTAAAGATGATGGTGGCACAACATTTCCTACAGGGTGAAATAATTAATTTTTGGCGCGTGGGGTTGATTTCACCCTCTAGCACGGCCCGTAAGGGATTCGCACTATGATCTCTGTAAACCTTTGGATACAAGCAATTTTTGTTGTAAAGATGATGGTGGCACAACATTTCCTACAGGGTGAAATAATTAATTTTTGGCGCGTGGGGTTGATTTCACCCTCTAGGACGGCGCGTAAGGGATTCGCACTATGATCTCTGTAAACCTTTGGATACAAGCAATTTTTGTTGTAAAGATGATGGTGGCACAACATTTCCTACAGGGTGAAATAATTAATTTTTGGCGCGTGGGGTTGATTTCACCCTCTAGGACGGCGCGTAAGGGATTCGCACTATGATCTCTGTAAACCTCTGGATACAAGCAATTTTTGGTGTAAAGATGATGGTGGCACAACATTTCCTACAGGGTGAAATAATTAATTTTTGGCGCGTGGGGTTGATTTCACCCTCTAGGACGGCGCGTAAGGGATTCGCACTATGATCTCTGTAAACCTTTGGATACAAGCAATTTTTGGTGTAAAGATGATGGTGGCACAACATTTCCTACAGGGTGAAATAATTAATTTTTGGCGCGTGGGGTTGATTTCACCCTCTAGGACGGCGCGTAAGGGATTCGCACTATGATCTCTGTAAACCTTTGGATACAAGCAATTTTTGGTGTAAAGATGATGGTGGCACAACATTTCCTACAGGGTGAAATAATTAATTTTTGGCGCGTGGGGTTGATTTCACCCTCTAGGACGGCGCGTAAGGGATTCGCACTATGATCTCTGTAAACCTTTGGATACAAGCAATTTTTGGTGTAAAGATGATGGTGGCACAACATTTCCTACAGGGTGAAATAATTAATTTTTGGCGCGTGGGGTTGATTTCACCCTCTAGGACGGCGCGTAAGGGATTCGCACTATGATCTCTGTAAACCTTTGGATACAAGCAATTTTTGGTGTAAAGACGATGGTGGCACAACATTTCCTACAGGGTGAATTAATTAATTTTTGGCGCGTGGGGTAGATTTCACCCTCTAGGACGGCGCGTAAGGAAATCTCACTATGATCTCTGTAAACCTCTAGATACAAGCTATTTTTGGTGCAAAGATGATGGTGGCACAACATTTCCTACAGGATGAAATAATTAATTTTTAGCGCGTGGGGTAGATTTCACCCTCTAGGACGGCGCGTAAGGAAATCTCACTATGATCTCTGTAAACCCCTAGATACAAGCTATTTTTGGTGCAAAGATGATGGTGGCACAACATTTCCTACAGGGTGAAATAATTAATTTTTAGCGCGTGGGGTAGATTTCACCCTCTAGGACGGCGCATAAGGAAATCTCACTATGATCTCTGTAAACCTCTAGATACAAGCTATTTTTGGTGCAAAGATGATGGTGGCACAACATTTCCTACAGGGTGAAATAATTAATGTTTAGCGCGTGGGGTAGATTTCACCCTCTAGGACGGCGCGTAAGAAAATCTCACTATGATCTCTGTAAACCTCTGGATACAAGCAATTTTTAGTGTAAAGATGATGGTGGCACAACATTTCCTACAGGGTGAATTAATTAATTTTTGGCGCGTGGGTTAGATTTCACCCTCTAGGACGGCGCGTAAGGAAATCTCACTATGATCTCTGTAAACCTCTAGATACAAGCTATTTTTGGTGCAAAGATGATGGTGGCACAACATTTCCTACAGGGTGAAATAATTAATTTTTAGCGCGTGGGGTAGATTTCACCCTCTAGGACGGCGCGTAAGGGATTCATACTATGATCCCTGTAAATCTCTATTTACTTACATGCTATTTGTTGCGCGAAAACGATGGCGGCACAAAATTTTTTACCTTTTGAAATAATTAATTTTATCGCTTTGGGTGGGTGAATTAAATTAAATTTTAATGGCGGTTTTGGTATTGTTTTTAGCTGCCCGTACCTAATGTAATTGTCTGCTAACTTTACATCAAGGGCAGCTGTTTAGCTGCCAAAATATTGACTGTTCAAAAAGGGCTGCTAACTTCACACCTAGAGCAGCCATTTTAGAGAAATGGCTGCTGAAAAATTGGCTGCCAGAAAATGGCTGCTAACTTCACACCGGTCAAAATTTAAGTCAATGGGACATAGCACAACCAGTACTCATAGCAAATAGATCAAAATAAAAGTTCAAATTTGCATCGGCGGATGTTTCTTCTTGTTAGTTTAGTTAAAAGTTACTAGCACTTCATCCACGATATAATATTACTTTTAGGAAGTATAGTATTTCTAAAGTCACTTGGAACAGCATAAAAACCTGTGAATTTTATACGGGTGATTTCGGCTGATAAGTCTGATATTTTTAAGAGTAGCGGAGCGTGGTAAAAGCTGTGAAATAGATCGCGCCTCGTATATCACTGTGTTCCAAGTGAGTTCATTTATATTTTACCAGGGTAGCTCGAGAACAGGCTCTTCCGGCAATAAAATACGAGTCAAAACACTTTTTTAACCATATTAAACCGCATCTGGTATTATAAGTAAAACGAGATGAAGGAGACAGAGACGATAGATATTGTAGTAAAAACAATTGACTGCATGCTCGCCTAATATAATATATCGCCAATACTTGCATCGGCTACACTGTTCGACGGCCGGCGACTTGTACAGCGAAATGCGGTGGATAGGCGTGCGATAATTTCACAGATTTTGGGATATATTTGCATAAATAGTTGTAATCGATATGGCTTTTTAGAGACCTTTTGACAATATTGTATGGTGCATTAACCTTTACGTTGTGTTTGACGACAACCTTAAAAAACCCTTAAAAGTGAAATATTATGTTGCTTTTAGAATATGTATATCTTTAAAAAAACTGCGTGACGCTTATGTCCTATATTGAGTTTTTTTATGCAATTAGAGTTTTTTATGCTGTTTCAAGTGACTTTAAAAATACTATACAATATAATCACCGGAATTTGAATTTAAATAATTTGTTTTATGAATAATGAAGGTTACCAAATTATTTAAAAAAATATTTAATAATTTTAATAATTATTGTTATCAATTTTCAAACATATTATTATGATTTTGGCGCCCCCTGAAAGTGCCGCCCGGGGCAGGTACCCCGGTTTGCCCCCCCCCCCCCCTAGATCCGGGGATGGGGCGGACTTCAGACTAATGAATAAAGGGGATACCGCATTATAGCGTGTTTATACAGATGTAAACAGTAAGCTGAACCCTCTCACTTTATGAAAGAGATAAATGTATTTACAAATACTCCCTATGGAACGAAATATTCTTTTTTTGTTCAATTTAGAGGAAAGGCACTTGCACTTTATGCACCTTTTTACTATTTTCTAATATTTTAAACTTGGAACCGCACGAAAAACTCGAATTTAGCATTTGTTCTCTGGTAAAACTAAGCAAATACCGAAGCACAAACCAAGACAAACAAAATGGAAAACAAACAATTTGAGCAAGCGCTAACTTTGGTCCCTGTCAAACTGCCGCAACGTTGCCGATTAGTGCGAAGAGTAATGGGTGTTCTCTACTATAACCATTTTGTCAATAATAAAACACCTACATAATCTTTCTTGAACACGAAAAGGTTGTTTTACTTTACTGTTCCGCCTGAATTTTATAAGTGGGGGCAATTTTACTTTCAATGCATCTACTAAAGAAATTGCCGGTTTTATTTATGATATTCCTAGTTATTGTTACTCTTAAATGTGACAACATGTTTGGGGCAGGTCAGTAAAGGACCAATATTTGTAAACATGGGGATAGATAAACAACTATGCCTGTCAACAATTCACTTAAATTTGTAAACAAATTCGTCCCCTTTATTCATTAGTCTGAGGGGCGGACAGACCCTTCTCCTTCGATATCCGAGATTTTCCGTAAGTCGGGAAACTACCTATCCCCAAAAGGAGCTGTAGCTGGTGTGAGAAATGGTATCCCCAAAAAATTTCCGGAACACCCTTAGAAATATAAAAACCGAAGGCGCACTTTAATTATTATGACCGATGGTGGAACGGGCTAGTGGAGGGAAATTTGATGACGCTGCCCAAGGTCCATAGAGGGATAGGTTGCCTGATAACTTCGGGCCAATCAAAACACTGCATTCAACCGCGGCAAATACGTCACACGCGTTCAAATTAATATGTATTTGTTGTAATGAAAAGAGCAATATACAATTGCCCAAATTTGACATTTGAATGAAAATTTTGCAATAAACTTGAATATATTATTAAATATATAATAGTCAGAATTGAAAACACTAATAGTATCTTATTAACCATGGTTTAAACAGAAGCTATTATTGATCCGAGCGTAGTACCTACCATTTTATTTGCTGCTATTGCTACGTACCAATAAAACATTGTAATAAATAATAGGTAAGTTCTTATAATACCGAAAATATCCTTTCTTCTTGCCTTCATTACTTAATCAAAAAGTCAAGTTAGCTTTGCTATCTGTCAACTTTAAATTATTAGTCATAATGTCATAATAATTTTAGTATCTACTTTATATTTTTGTACTATGTGTGATAATAATTGTGATGATTTATCGGACCAATGATATGCACTCCTCCAGGAAAGGGAGCGGAAAAAATTAATAATTTGTACTGTCATAATTTGACATTTTTCATTATTGACCATTGTCAATAATGACATTTTATTTATATCGGGGAAAGAAAATCAACTTTTGATGCTTATAATCGGTAAATAAAGTGTGCTTTCAGACTTAGTAGTGGAAAAATGATTTTATGAATCGAATAAAAAAAGAGGACAGCTAAGTGAACTCTGTATGACTGCTTTACTTGCTCTACAGATATTTTACAGTTTTTTTTTTCAAATAACATATTTTAGTAGGTAATTAATTTCAGCATAGCGTTGGAAAAAATGTAGAATTTTTACTAAATTCGAATTGAAATTTAGGAAAATCAAAATAAGTGTTGGTTTGTGAAACTTGTCATGGAATATAGGTGTAGATTTTATGATGAATGTCTTATCTTCGAATTTTAGAAATTCCTTGCATTTTGCTTCTTTTGTTCCCTCTATCCATGGGAATTATAATATATTCAATTAACAATTTTTCTAAACTTTCTCCTTGGACTTTTTCGAGTTGCTTTTACAAATGGCAACACTACAAATAGTTCCACCTGGCATATTCACCTAAAATTATAAAGCACCATCATAATTCTGAACCTGATAAATCAAAAGATATATAGATAATCACATTTATTAATTACTACTAAAATTTAAAATTGACTTACTACAAATAGGATCAGTTTTCAGGAACGAGGTTAACAAGAAGTCTCAAAATTCCTTCCTGAAACGTCTTTACAATGTAAATATGAGTCTTTTATGCACTATAAACTAACACAACACTATTACAGGTTCAAAATATACAAAAAAAATTGTCTCCAAACTCAAAAAAGCTGAAAAAAACAGTAGAAATACTCGAAATCAACACGATATGTCATTAGTCAAAACACCAAAACAACAATGGGCACGCGTCATTCCCCCCACCGTCTCTTCCGCCGCTGAGTTACCAGGCAACCTATCCCTCTATGGACCTTGGACGCTGCCTTCTTATCGGCGGAAACGCTGGCGCCATGGCGCTGGCCAAGAACGGTAGAGACGCCAACTTCACCCAAGTCTAATGGAACCCTATGTCTAGTGATCTCTCAATTTATTGCCATTCTGTTCAACCTAACCTATATATTTTGTGATTCTGTTTTAATTTAGCCGCGTTCCTTTTGCCTTTGCCACTTTTCTTAAGAATTCTTACTTTATCTCAGTCAGTGGCAGTTCCTTTTACAAATGAGAATGTGAGCTAAAGTGAGATTTTTTACCTCGCCCTTCACCCTTCAAGCACATCCTCGCGAGGACACTCACTATCGAGCATATTTGGCTCAGTTTGGTCAGAGCATATAAAACAACCAGCAGTATAACTTACTCTTGAGAAATGGAATAGAAGTCAGAGGTGTAGTCGGGAAAATCAATTCAGAAATACAGAGTAGTAGGTATTAGTAAAGTATATAGTGTATGGTAAGCACAATCAGCTTTTACTCCTTCCTGAGATTCTATATTTAAAGATACTAGCAAAAAGCACAATTTACAAAAAAGCACACTCCACGGCACTCTTATATCTCTCATACAGCCAAAAAAGAACTGCCCAATCGCCCCGACACTGCATCAATTTGACAGAATCTATTCCCACATGGCGGCTGCGCGAACAGGTGCGCAGAATTTTCCCGCCATAGTGAGTTAAATGGTTGAATAATATGCGCTGATTTGGTGCTGGGGAAAATGACCCTTTCACGAGATGAGTTTTTGACAGGAAAAAACATAGTGGCTCGGCTATCAACTGGCTAAAGTTCTCAGTGTAGGGGCAAAAGGAACGCGGCTTATATTATTATATTTTGTGGTTTTAGTCACAAAATTTATAGTTGTTTTGTTTTAGTTGATGACGTTGGTGTTTTGTGGTTTTAGTCACAAAATTTATAGTTGTTTTGTTTTGGTTGATGACGTTGGTGATGTGTCCTAACCTATATATTTTGTGATGTGTCCCGGAAATTGACAGTTCAATCAGAGAACAAGGAAGGGCTTTGGTTCAATCGTCGATCAGTCCCTTCAATTTCAATTCAAATATTTGATCTGTTTGTCCCGTCGGGTACGTGTCGAAGAAAAGTATAAATATCACGAAAGTTCGTTGCAACTGCATAATTTTTAACACCTACAGGTGTAGGTAGTCAAGATTGCGAAAAAAACAGAAAATATGTTAAACAAATTTGAAACCAAATCAGCCCGAGTAAAAGGGCTCTCTTTCCATCCAAAACGTCCATGGATTCTTACAAGTCTCCACAACGGTTGCATCCAATTATGGGACTACAGGATGTGTACGATGTTGGAAAAATTTGAGGAACATGATGGCCCCGTTCGAGGCATATGCTTTCATAATCAACAACCGCTTTTTGTATCTGGTGGTGATGATTATAAGATAAAAGTGTGGAACTACAAACAGAAAAGATGCATTTTCACCCTGTTGGGGCATTTAGATTATATTAGAACGACCATGTTTCATCACGAATATCCGTGGATTGTATCTGCTTGCGATGATCAAACTATACGCATTTGGAACTGGCAGAGCAGAAATTGTATTTGCGTGTTAACAGGACACAACCACTACGTGATGTGTGCTATGTTTCATCCTACGGAAGATTTATTGGTAAAAAAGGGAGTGTATCCTGCGCCTTCCGGTAGGAACATACTTTATCAAAAATTTTGTATACACCGGTAGCCTAAGAGTTTTTCCCAACAAAATCACCTACCACTTCTAATAAAATAATTATCAACTAGAGCCCCATTAGTAAATTGGAAGACATTTGGTAAGTACGTACCTATTTATATACCAACAGGGGTGTTTCGCGAGGTATCCACATAATCCTTTTTTTACTACTAACCTGAGTAATCACCATTATTTACCTCATTCCTCTAATGAGAAGTAATATTTCTCACCCTAGGTAAATAATGATAATAAAAAAATACCGAGGTAAATAATGAAACATTTTCTATATGACATTTAAAGATTAGTGTCATTTTATCAGCTTGACAACTGAACTCCCAGGCTACTTGATATTTCGATTTCGAAGTATTTGAAAAAAGCGAGAAATGACTAAAATAAACTAAAATATGGCAATATTTCAATCTTAGTAGTAAAAAAAATCTATATACACTTCGGTTGAGAAGGCCATTATTTACCTCGCATATTATATCCTTCGGCGCTTTGCGCCTCATGATATAAAAAAGCTCGGTATATACTCAAATTATTTTAAGAAGTCCTTACTGGGACTGTCAATTGGTAATTTCGATATCCTAAGTTGGCACCAATGCAGCAAAAACTGCAACCGGGTCATAAGTTCAGGTCAGTAACTAGCCCATTTGCACTAATAACAAAAAAAGTAACATGAACAAGAACAACACAGATGATGGTAAAACTCACGAAACGTAGAAAACCCGCGAATATTTTCATTGCCGAATGTTTGAACCAGTTTGAACGATCTGGAAAACCTTCACTGTCACTTTGACACACCGAAGCTAAATTTGCCTGAGTCCGCCCATAGACGCTGCCAAAAGCAGCTGATTATTACAAAATACCAAAATGAAAAGTGTTTCCATGACGTTTGAAATTATTATTAAAATGACTTGTAGTCATAGTTATTGTTATTTATAGCGGTATAATCGTGATTGCAATGGGGTTTTTATTTTATTATGCTGTTTTTTTCGTATCACTTGGGTAACTTTTCACATCATAAATCAATGAGTGACGTCATTAACTGGTTGAGACACATATACCAATGTTATACCCATAGTTAACAGAAAATTCCTAGGGATTTTGTGGAGAATGTCATCTGACAAAATCGGGACTTCTTACAGTAATCGGGGTATATAATGGCTCACTTCTCAACCTAGGTGTATAATATACTATTATATGTCCGACGTATATAAAAGTCGGTATACCTACTTCTTGTGCTCTCACTGGCGAGCTGAGTCACGTGACTTCTTTGGCCTTAAATTTAGGAAGTGGCTATTTATACGTCTGACGTATATGAAAGTTGGTATACGTCTTGCGCTCTGATTGGCAAGTTGAGTCACGTGACTTCTTTGGACGGACATTTAGCTCCATACACGTCCGAATCCGAAGTAGACTAATTTAGATACGTCGGAAGTGCATTTTTCTCAAGCATCGTTGCAATAATGAGCGTGTATGCCCTCCTTTTTCGGCGATGGGCTGCGGTATGAAAAAAGAAGTGGTAATTATTTTCAATGATGTAACCCACCCCCGATTTCCTTGAAATTTTGGCCCTATTTTCGTCCGACATTCGGCGCCCGCCAAATGGTTAAACCCGATTTATAAACTTTGATGTTTGACGTTTCCATTTGACTTTTGAAAGTTGGACATCGAAGATTATTATTTCTAAACTCAAATTCCGTCAGGGATAACAACGGAGCTCCTGCAGGTCCGTTGGGACATAGACACAGAATTCTATCAGCATATAAGTTGTTTTATATGCGCTAATACACTGATACTATTCTGCACAGAGAAATTCCTTTGTCTATGCTATTCTGTAGTTGGGATAACCGACATATAATTTTTATCTTTTTCCGTTTGTCGTTGCCTCTCCGGCCAATGAAGTGCCTTCTTAAGAGTCACGTGGGAGGTCACATGGTTTCCCAGTTTATCAGCTGATCATCTGTATTGATTTTGTGTAAAGTTTATAAATTCGGCTTTTTACAGCGCCGAACGTCGGGCGAAAATAGGGGGTATCTAGTCAAAATTTCAAAAAATCGGTGGTGGGTTACACTATTGGAAATAATTACCACTTATTTTTTCATACCGCAGCGCCCATCACTGAAAAAGGAGGGCATACATGCTCCTTATTGCAACGATGCTTGAAAAAAAAAAAAGCATTTCCGACGTATCTAAAATCAGTTTACTTCGGACGTGTATGGAGCTAAATGTACGTCTAAAGAAGTCATGTGACTCAACTCGCCAATCAGAGCGCAAGATGTATACCGACTTTCATATATGTCGGACGTATAATTAGCCACTTCCTTATTATAAATGCACTTCCGATGTATCTTCAAATAAGTTTAATACTTCAGACATGTATGGAGTTAAATGTACGTCCAAAGAAGTCACGTGCCTCAACTCGCCAATGAAAGCACAAGACTATACCGACTTTTATATATATACGTCAGATGTATAAATAACCACTTTGTATAATTTATGGCAAAAAGGCTATACAGTGAACTGCAGAAAAAAAAGAACCAATTCAATTTTTTTTGCGCGGAAATAAAAAAACTGATTATGGTGCTACATTAGGCATGACCTAAAACCAAAATAATGCCCGAGAACTTCATGCAGATTTTGCGGTATATAAGGGGGAGTCAAAAACTTTAACGCGGCACAAGAGTAAAGTAGTAGGTACCTACCCTTATCGAGGGGTGGCTCACTAGCTCAAAAATGTGACAGTATTGCGAAAATTTGCGATTTCTAACAGTCTGCCAGGGATTTCCCGCAGACTGCTAAGAAGGACTTCTGGGATTTCGAGAAGCTGCCAAGGGATTTCTGTGATTTCCTACAGTCTGCAATGGATTTCCGAAGGCTGCAAACGATTTCTTTAGTCTGTGAATGATTTCTTGGATTGGCAATCATTACTTATTTTTTAAAGTTAATAAATTTGCGCTAACATAATATGCTGGCTCGGTTGGAGGTGTAAATATAGAGACCCAAACTCCAGAAACAAAAATAGCAATGTATGCATCCAGGCTTACATCTAGGTTTCCACATATTTCCATGCTCGAAAGTTTTCATTTTAAAACTTTAAATGTAAGAAGAAAAATACAAGCTGTGATATTTGTTTACTGTATTGTGAATAATATTAAGTATAAGGGTTGTGCAATAATGAATTTCATTAATTTTAGAGTACCTAAGGTGCACTTGCGAATTACGGATAAGGACCTCTTCTGGGTCAATCCAAGTAGGCCAACGCCACTAGGACACATGTTGAGTATATCCAATGACTTTCTTAGGATTGAGGGGTCCTTTGACTTCTTTGCATCGGATATAAAATGTCTAAAACAGCATTTGCTGCTGCATCAAGATTTGTGATATAAGGTTACCTTACTGAACCACTTTTAATATTATTCACTTAATTTTAATATGTTGAAAATGTAATTCTAGATTTTAGTCCTTCATGTTTGCTGACGGAGTCAGCTGTTATTACTAGTGCTTGTTCTGTCTTTCCTTTCCTTGGCATGTGAGTACCGTTTGGTGTTTGTTAAGATGAAGATGAAAATAAATAAAAATAAAATAAATAAATAAATAAATATTAATATTATTTAATCGTTTATCCCTCGGTTAATCTCTTTGAACTTGGAACTTTCTCTGCGGTCTTGTCTCGATTTTAGTTGTAGTCAGGCTTTTCTATTACATCTTGTCTTTTATCTGCATTGTATATATTTTTTACAAACTTATATAATAACACCAGTTCGTAATTCTGTGATATCACGTAATGACACGAGTAAGGCCATTTCGGCTTTTCTATTGAGTCTTGTTATATAGTAAAAACCAGGGACTTAAAGGGTCCCTGGTAAAAACCAAGGTGAAAACCTACATTTACGATATGTTGTGCAACTGGCAACTGCGCACCAGCCTTGACGTGCGAGCTTATCAGCCGACGATGTACTTCGGAAATATGTTTTTTTTTCGTTGACTATATTTTTTTTAAATTTTGTATTCGTATGAAGCGAGGTATGAAGCTATTTTTTCCGCCTGTGGTTAAAATTGTTTACATCATGACTGAATCACTCAGTATTTCTTTACCGAGTTGTATATCCACTTGGGAATTTTGTGATGTCACGTGATGAGACGAGTAAGGCCGACTTTTCTATTGCGTCGTGCTTTTTTATCAACCCTGCATATAATTTTTTTTTAACCTCTATATTAACGCCCGACTTAACGCCCTTTTGAAAAAAACATAAGTATCTGGGGACTTCGGTGATGTCATCTGATGGTGCGCATAAGGCCGTTTTGGGTTTCATATTGCGTCATGGTTTTCATCTACCCTATATATCAGTTTTTTGATACAACCTGTACATTAACGCTGTCTGAGAAACATTGCTTGCATTTAAGGTTACCAAGTAAAGCAATCGCTTGCAAGCGAATTGATATATTCCTCTTTATTTTATACATAGAAAAACAGGGACAGAGCCACTGATTCACAGCAAGCGATTACTTCCACTTGGTAACCTTAAATACAACCATTTCTAGATATAGAATTCTTGGACGTCATGGAGATGCTAGCTTATACTCTTTTAGGTAATATTTTAAATAATAGCGTGTTGGTTAGCAAGTTGAATTGGTGAATCGATTGTTGATTGATCGAATCCTCAATCAAACCCTTAATCTGCCAGCATTTTTTTTTATTTTCCGAATTAAGAATATGGCAGCATGGGCTGACGTCAGAGCTCTTCACTGAGTCACGATTGGACGTGAGAGGCTTGGGAGGAAATTACGTCAACAACAACTACAAAATCTACAGGATTTCCAGGGATTTCGGAAAACTGCCAAACGACTGCCGCGATTTTCCCCGATTGCAGAGCGATTCTTGAAAGATTGCCGCGATTTCTGAAGATTTCGAAAGGATTTCTTGAGATTTCCGCAAGCCCGACAGGGATTTTGGCCAAATTTGTGACGGTATTTCGGGAGTGAGCCTTATTTTGCGTCCAAGAGAAAAATGCTGTAAGAGAAAATTGATTGCAATGAATGGTATACATAAATAAAAATCATGGCCTTCTATTAAAAAAAAAATAATTATTTACATTGCCAGATGCGTATGTGCCCTTTTATTGGCTGAGGAGGTGGTTTAACCCTTTCGGGACCGGACCCGGACGAACACGCATATAAAAGTTGGGTCAGTGGGACCGGAACCGACTATAAACGCAAGCAGGTAGGCATGAGAAAGGACTGGAACTGGACGGACACGCGTTGACTATGGATACATTGGAACGCCTACTTTACATTGGCCATGCCCCCAATTAATGTCATTGGCTGATTTTCTAGTAATGGCATCTACTTGGGTGGTCCTTGTCGTAAAAAAAACTTACTTGTGCACTCAAATATACATCAATAAATTCGAACACAAGCTCATTTGCATATGGGTGCATGCAAAAAAATGATTTATAATGTGAAAAGATCTGTTGTTATGTAATGACTGTTTTGCAATTAAGGACCGGAACCATACATACACTCACGCGCTTCCTGCTGTGGTCCACTGGGCACAGACCCTCAGGCGGCCGCAGTGGCGAAAGGGTTAAAGACCGAGGCAACGTCCGCTGACGTTAAAAATACCTCCTAGGGCAAAAAAGAGCTTATGCATCGTGCAATGCATTACATTTTCCAGCTACTAACAATTTCAGATTATAGTTGCTTTAAATTAAACTCTAAATACACTTAGGAGTAGATTGTGAGTATTCATAATGTATTTTGTTATGTGGTAAATAACAACTGTTGAATTCAAATTTTTAAATATTCCCTCTACACTTGACACGCTTGTCTGGTGGTCTGACCTAACCTAAATTTTTTTTGTCCCCGAACACATTTTCGAGACAGAACAAGTTTCAAATCAATTTTTGCAAGATTACGATACGATAGATAGCCGACCTGTTGTAGGCGCTTCTGATGGAATGGAACGATTACTTGAATTAATGATTGCTGAAAATCGACGCCGCGACGAATTTTTTGCACAATTAGTTACCAGAATCACAGCGAGAGAGCCAGCAACAAGTGAATGATTCAGTTCATCAAATTTAGTAGTGATGACAGAAGTTTTAAAAAATATTACAACCTTCAGTGGAGACCGTTCTCAAGCAAAAGGATGGTTAAACATTTTAACAAGTGCACAGATGCTTCACCAACTTCCATCAAGTTATATGTTGGAAACAGTCAGAATGCAATTGACAGACGGAGCGAAGCACTGGTATGCGGCGAAGAAGAATGAAATTTCCTCCTGGCAAACTTTTGTCGAGCATTTTAAGTCGTCTTTCTTTCCCCATAACAGTATAACCACCAAGATACAAAACCACCGCATTCACAATTTTTCTTTAAACCTCGACTTTTGTCGGTTTATGAAAAGGAACAAGTTGATAAAATGATTGCGGATCTGTTGCAGAAAGGCATAATTTGCAAAAGTGACTCGGAATATAGTTCACCTATAGTGTTAGTACCTAAAAAAGCCTATCTTTTGGAGTACAACTTTTTGATATACGATCATTCCATGGCCTACTGCAATTAAATGAAGACCCCAAAAATCACGAAATTGTGTTAGGCATTTTTTGTTTAAAAAATTGATTAGTGCCATTGAATTCAGCTTAGCTCAGATCCCTATTTCCGCAGTTTCAATATTCTAGCACTTACAGGGTGTTCAGAAAATAGGGTCAAATTTCGAAAAAATGGCACTTTTAGGAGTGCCCTGTATAAAACAAGGGCCTTATTTTGTGAATATTTTTTCACGAATCAAAAGGGCCTTGCCCAAGGTAATATTGCAAATGGTTTGGTATGTCTACCTCATACAGGGTGTTCGGACACTAGTTGTTACTTTGTTACGTTTCTCTTAAGGCGCTACGATACCCCCCATTTTCAAGGGTTTCGTAGTTTACATCTCCTACTTGCATTTCTTAATATTTTCACTTGATTTTTTTTTGTGGCTTAGATAAAACTATGAAGAATCGTCGTTGTGTATCACGAACTGTGCAGGACTAATGCGACACTGTTAAAAAAAATGCCAAATATACCCGAAATTCGACTATATTCGGTTAAGAATTTCGAGTATTTCCGCCGCTCAAAAATAATTCGAAAGACACAACGACGATTGAGGCATTCAATAACATTATTTTAAGACTACTTTCAAGTCGATACGTTTGTTCGTTTGGCTATGATTTGAAAACTACGAACCCATTGCCCGGCAATAAAATGATCCGTGAATTGGCCATCCGAGCAGGAATTAGACGTACGGAGATAGACGGGCGGGCGGGCGTTCACTGGAACTCGTGGTTCCCCTACTCCCCCTACTTCGGCCTACCTCACCGGGCTCGGGAACCACGTCAGGGGAACTTTCAATCGATATCAGGTGTTTCATTTTTCATTTTATTACTCTCAGTCTCCCTTATTTGTGTTTCGCTTGTTTTGAATGTTAGAATATTACATTATGTATGTCGACTGGCATATAATAATACTCATTATTATTATTCCTCCAGGAGTAATAAATAAATAATTATTATTCACAAAGTACTTTTTGCTTTTGTGTAAAATGGTTTAATCCCTAGGGCAGAAAATGGCCTGGTCGTGCAAAAAGAGTAAATTTAAATTCTAGACCAAATTGTGCGCTTGATTTTTACTTTAAAAATGTGATAGGTACAAGTAATATTTTTGTCAAATAAATGGGTCATGTGAAGCATTTTTTGAAAACGAATAATATCCTATGTAATACGATCATTGTGTCAAATCGCTGCATGATAAAAGCTAATTTATATACTTTCCAGAGGGAACTATAATAATTCTGACATCCAGTCAGTTTTAGAAACTTCTTCGTTAGAAGATTGTTCGAAAGTCATTTGAGTTGAAAATCGGGCAAAATAAAAATAGAGGGTACATTTTATTGTTCCAGTCTGTCGAATTTATGACATTTTAATACATTTTCTAGGATGTTCGATAATTCAGATTTGTCAGAAGGTTCTGAAACTGAACGGCAGTCAGGGCAAGAATACCTATAATGTTTGATAATGATTTCGCAACAGTCACAGTGAAACCAATAGGAGTAATTTGTGGGCTTGTGTGCTTTTATTCCCGTACCTAATATGGTTCCCAGAATTTGAGAGAGGGGTATTAGGGTACTAACACATATTTTGCATTTTGCACACTTATCATTCGGATTTAGGTATACCTAAGTGCAGGTGCATAGGGTTTGAGAAACAAACTTTCTGGGAAAAACAGGGCTTTGAATGAAATATTTACAAGGGATTAGAAATTAATAGCTCCTATTATCTCAAAACTATTACTTTATTTAAAAACGGAGACCGGTTTCACAACTCTATAAATTTACCTACATCCTCAGGGCAGGTAGTAGGTATATGTATAAATAAATAAAGAACCTTTACTTACCTAGCCATTATATATTTGAAATATATACATTCAGCCACAAGTGAAAGTTGAAACAATTAAAAACATTTACATAATTATAATCTTTTTTCAAGTATCTCCTTCAAATTTCCTGCAAGCTCTTGGACTATAAGTGATTATCCTTTATTTATTTACTTTTTTAAATCTTATATTGTAGTCCTTGATGATGTAATTTTATAGATTAACGAAACCGCTTACTGTTTTTAAATAAACAAATCATAGTTGTGATATAATATTATACCTATGGCCTATTCACTCTAATCCCTCTAAAGTGAACTCTTACCAAAGTCTAGAAAGTATATCTCTGGACGCTGCTCTTACAGTGTAGAAAGTTTTCAGTTAGATTTATTTATTATTACACAAATATTAATATGGAATACTAAGTATATAAAACATTTTATAGAAGTAGAATTTAAACGCACTTTTTTGGTCGTAACAACATTATTATGCAGAACAATAATTATCCAATCAAACATTGATAGATGTTCAACTGACCCTAACGTGGTTCAAGAAGAATTCGGTAATCGAATCGTTAATTTAGATTTTATAATTGAGCAATTACAGAAGTTTTTTTATACACGAACTCTTCATAGTACCTATGCACCTTTGCTGATATGAAAAATAATAGTAAAATTGCTTCGACGCCAAAAAGCTATGCAGTGTGTTGCCAACGAAAAGTGAACGCCCTCTATAACTCCCAAAAAATATAATTTTTGCAATAAAGCAAACAGGCCACCGCCGTTTTTTATATATTCGCGCTTCTCGTCGGCATCGGCGAGGCGAGACTCGTGTGACCCTTCGGCGGCGGCCGGCACCTGACTTATTATTTCATATTATCTACACAGGAAAAAAAGACTGTTGTGATTTTAGTGAGTTCGTGTATATAGTCACTTTTCTAATCTAATCTATCCTTTTGACGTAATTGCAGATGAACCAATAAGTTTAAAATAGTTTAAATTTCCGTTAAGAAGACGTGTTGTCACTTCGATACTAAAATTGGCATACTACAATCACAGATAAGGTTACGTTATCTGTGCTACAATGAAAGCATAACCTCGGTTTTAAAATGTCTCATGTTTTATTTAAACAATAAAATTTATTTTATTTAAATAATAATAATTCTCACCCTCAGACTACTACAAACTATCTAAGAGTACCCCAGAAGCAACTAAAAAAACATTATAATTCATTGGATGAACAAAACAACTTAATTGCAACTTTTATAGGTAGGTATTCATCAATATAATCAGTAAATCATGTTTTTAAATTTTTATGGTATTCAAGAAATTCTTAGAATTTTCATATTGGAATTCATGTCAAATACAAGTTAGATTGAATCAAGTACTTTTTACTCGACTGAACTAATATCCTATTACAAACACGTTAGTAAAAAAAGCTGTGACCTTGACTGAGTAATTTACCAAAATCAATGATCGCAAATTAATGATCGCAAAGGTTTTGAATCAACCCTACATTTTATATCGTTCGTAGTCATAATGAACACTGTGCAAGTGAATGGCTGTTAACAAACTGGGGGTTACTAGAACTTGTATCCACTAAAATTAAATGTTATTAATTTATTGAACTCGTCTGCAACATTTCTGTTTTGTCAATTACAAGTTGCTACACTAGCAACTTGATTTGCATTTTACACATCATTTGCTTATTATTTAGGCAATAATATGATATATTACTAATAATTATAATTGATATTAGTACCCACAATTATTACAAATCCAGCAAAAATTCAGTGACAGTAGTTATAATTTCAGTATAATGGACAGTTAAATGTACCCCTATTCAATTCAACACCATGAAACGTTATGTTATGTTGTTCTGACAAAAGAATGTGCTTAGAAAAGAAGTATATTATAGGTATAATCAATTCCAGAACATGCTATTTATTGAAATAAAATATTACATTTAAATTATTCATTAGAATTCAATATCAATTGTCATTGAATTGATTACTGTTAGTAACAAAAAAGCTTCTGCTTGAGTTTGAGGAATAATATCTCATATTGAATTAAACAGGGTTTTTTTACAAAGTGACAGATTTTTCTCAGTGTAGTAACTACGACCGGCTGCCCCTCAATCGTAGCACTATGAAGGGGCAGGCTGGAGTGGGGAGTCGTAGGGACTAGAGGAAGGAAAAGGATAGGCATATCTAATCGAGCGACGTTTGTCCTGAATTGAGTCGGGCACTTCAGGCGGATTTCATAAGTATCGTAGCCTCTTAAAGTAAATTTCATTGTTAATTAATCGTTAATAATTAATCATTACCTACCGTAAAAATGGCAAGAAGATTGAATTTAAGTCAGAGAATTGAACTTATTTGATTAGTGGGTGATAATAACCGAACGTATTGGGAAGCTGCCGCTGAGTTTAACCAGCGGCATCCAGAAATGGAACCCGTAAATTTCCAGGCAGTTGCAAGAATCAATATGGATTTTGATGTTTATGGGACTGTCAATAAAAAAACAGAAGTAACCGCAAACCAAAACTGTCACCAAGCTGATGATAATATTATTTTAAATAATCTTGCACAAAATCCAGTGACAAGTGTAAGGCAAATAGCTAAAACTGCTAATTTAAAACCTCCGAAGGTATGGCGGTATGTTGTCAGGGAAACTACCTAAATAATAGTTTTTTTAATAGAATTTTGTTTACCGACAAAGCGATTTTTACCACTAATGGCGTAGTATTATCGCAGAACTGCAGATACTGGTCGGAACAAAATCCTAATTGGATAATCAATTGCTAAAGACAATATCCTTATAAAATAAATGTATGGTGTGGAATTGTTTATAATAGAATAATAGGACCATTTTTCTTTGAAAACAACGTGAACTCACATAGTTTCTTGAATTTAAATAGAGTGGTGGGATGAATTGGAACTTTTGCCAATAGCAGAGCGTAGAGATATGATTTTTCAATTAGATGGTGCTCCAATGCACAATGCAGCAATTGTGAGAGAATGGCTTGACAGAAAATTTCCAAGAAAATGGATCGGCTGTAATAGCCCTCTTATTAGATGGCCCCCACGATCTCCCGATCTAACACCCCTTGATATTTTCCTGTGGGGTGTTGTGAAAGAAAAAGTTTATGTTGTTCGTCCCACTAACCTGGACGACCTAAGAAATAGAATTGGAGATGTGTGTCGTTTGATTTCAGAAGAACAGCTGCAGAGGGTTACTGCTAATTGCAAAAAAAGGTTGGAAAAATGTGTACACTTACAAGGAGGATTAGTAGAAGCTACCAAAATTTAGAAAAAATTTTGATTTTAGTACAATAAATAAATAAAAAATTGGGCAAATTGGCTATTTCTTTCCAAACACCCTGTATGATGTAGACATACCAAACCATTTGCAATATTACCTTGGGCCAGGCCCTTTCGATTCGTGAAAAAAACATTCACAAAATAAGGCCCTTGTTTTATACAGGGCACTCCTAAAAGTTCAATTTTTTCGAAATTTGGCCCTATTTTCTGAAGTAAGTAAGTGCTAGAATATTGAAACTGCGGAAATAGGTAACTGAGCTAAGCAATTCGATGGCACTAATCATTTTTTAACAAAAAATGCCTAACACGATTTTGTTTGTATTCCAAAAGATAGAGCTCTTTGAGTGCAATATTATGTTAAAAAAAAGAATTTTGAAATTCGACCAAAATTTTGAAAAATACGGAATTGTCTGTTTTAAAGTGAAACACACTGCAGACGACATAGGTACTTATTGCCAAAAATACACCTGAAGGGAGCATCTCTGTATTGCTTGAAGAGTTTCAAAGGCTTGTATGAAATTGCTTGGAACTAAAACTAAGTAAGTGTTCTTTCTTAAAACATGAAATTAAATCTCTTGGTTACACTGTGAATAAAAAGGGTATTATTCCATGTGACGATAATATTAAGGCTGTAAAATATTTTCCGGTACCAAGGAATTTTAAAGATATACAAAGTTTTTTTGGATTGACATCTTATTTTCGACGCTTTATAAAAAATTTTGCTTTGATCGCTAAGCCTTTGTATGGTTTATTAAAAAAAAAATTACTTTGAATTTGGTCCAGAACAACTGTGTGCATTGGAAACATTGAAATTATTGTTAGTCCAGAAACCAATTTTGGCAATTTATGATCCACATGCCGAAACTCAGCTTCATTATGATGCTTCATCCCAAGGTTTCGGAAGTGTGTTAATGCAAAAACAAAGTGATGGAAAATTTCACCCCATATTTTATTTCTCAAAGCGCACGACTCCAGTTGAAAGTAAATACCATTGCTTTGAATTAGAGTTAATGAGTATAGTGTATTCCCTCAAATGATTTAGAGTTTACTTCAAGGTTTAGAGTTTAAAATTATTACCGATTGTAACAGCCTAAAATTAGTGCTACAGAAAAAAGAGATTAATTCTAAAATTTTGGGATGGTCTTTAGAATTGGAAAATTATTCATATACATTAGAGAACATATCTGGTCCATTAATGCAACATATGGATTCGCTCAGTAGACAACGGTTTTTTCAAATGTCTCAGAGGAGCTGTTGGACGTGGGAGTTGCTATGAAGATTGTGTCAGATCATTTCAGTCAGCTGATACAAATAAAGACCATTTATCAAAACAGTGAGTATTTTGTCTCGTGTAGGTTTTTTTAATTAGGGTTTATCTGGATTTGTTGCTTCTTTGGATGTGGAATTGTTGGAGTGATATGTACTCTAGATATTTCAACTAAATTTCAGACATTCTATGGTATTCTATTCTATCACTTTAATTAGACTTTTCCTACTTCACTGTGTAAGTCTAAAATAAAAACAAATAATCACTGGGATAATGATGAGGTTAAAAAATATAGAAACTGGGTTAGAAATTGGTGTGACCTCTATCTTGATACTAAGTGTGATAACATCTCTAACTAAAAAACATCAGTAAATGATAATATTATAACCAATTCCAAGAACAAGTCTAAGTCACTGTGGAATATCTTTAATAAGGCTACAAATAAAAATAAAAATCAACTTGGATATTTCAAGAAATACTGAAATGCTTTACCCAGGAACCCCAGTTATTGCACTAGGAGACAAACTAATTATATTTACATGCCAATTCCTTCATCTATCCAAATAAAAAATCAGTAGTGTATACTTCCAGGAAGATGTTTAATCATTTGCCTCTTGATATAGAAATACAGACTTGCGTAAGAAATTCAAGGGAATGGTGAAAATTTTGTTAGTGGATAAGGCGTATTATGGCCTGGAGGAGTATTTTTTCCAATACATTTTAACTATATTGACTAATTTTTAAGGCCAATTTATATTTTACTATTGTTAACTTTTACTCAGGTCTTTTCACTGTATGTTGCCTTTTGTGTATATTGTACCGTACCACATTGTACTGATGATATTTAGTTATCACCTGGCGCTGCCACTTTATCGCATTATTTATTTACATTTATATATTATGTTTAACCAGCTTTGTCGACAAGAATATTCTTATGACAATAAAGAATACTTACTTACTTAAGATCAACCATGACCCTTAAATCAGGTGATGATCTCAAAGAAGATGCAAACATAATAGCAGACATGTTTAGTGAACATTTTGATCTTGATACATCCTTACCTACCGGCTATAACAGGAGAGAACTTGTTACAGACTCTATATTTTTGTTTCCCACGACTTCAAATGAGATTTTCAATATTATCAATGATTTGCAACCAAAGAGTTCTTGTGGTGTTGATAATATTCCACCGTTTGTGATTAAAAAAGTATCGAGACAGCTCTCTGTCCCTTTGTCACATTTGATAAATGTCTGGTTTCAGACAGGCTTCTTCCCAGATGAATTAAAGATAGCAAAGATAATCCCAATTTACAAGAAAGGATCTAAGCATGATATTAATAATTATAGGCCTGTTTCAATACTACCTACCAGTTTTGTAAAAAAAATTTGAACGGGTTATTTACAGTAGAATTGTTTCCTTCTTAAATAAAAACGATATACTCACTCAAAGCCAGTTTGGCTTTTGTAAGGGAAGATCAACACAACTAGCTATATACAGTGTCCTCCGAAAAGTTCGCACCATAGGGGGGAAATTTGTAATTAACGTTTTATTTTGAAATTACCTTTTGCTTTAAAAAATATGAAAAATGACCCACTCAAACGTGGTCATGTGACTTTTGTTATCTGTCAAAAATGACATTTAAAAAGATATATCGCCAAAAATGGGTTTAGTTGTTGGAATATCAAAAAGTTTTACTTGAAAAAGTTGTTTGTTTTTCAATTTTACGTAAGTGTACCAAATTGGAATGCTCTACTAAAATATTTAGTTTTTGCCAATTTTTAATATTTATGAAATTTCCGAAAATTTTAAAAACTCGAAACTTCCTAAACACTATTTTATATCACTAGCTTTATCATTCTATTAATTTTTTATTGCTAATTACCGATAAGAATAGGTATTTTTCAAAAGAAAATGATATTTACGCTTTAAAATTCTGTTGTTTGTTGCAAAGTTGATGTACCATCTAGCATTTGGGGTGTAAATTTAGTTACGTTACGTTTCCCAGTTCTAAATTGATGCCAAAATAATAATAAGTTAAAATATCATCAAACTTATTTACGTATCTCAGCAAAATTCTTGACTTTTTTGGAACAAATAATAATTATTACTTTTAAGTTTAATTTCACATTAATCGATATTGATGAGTAGGCCATGGAGAGAATAGAAGCAATTGTTTTTATTTTACAGTTTGATAACTGTCAAATAAAAACAATTGCTTCTATTCTTTTCAAGAATTTTGCTTAGATATATCGCCAAAAATGGGTTTAGTTGTTGAAATATCAAAAAGTTTTACTTGAAAAAGTTGTTTGTTTTTCAATTTTACGTAAGTGTACCAAATTGGAATGCTCTACTAAAATATTTAGTTTTTGCCAATTTTTAATATTTATGAAATTTCCGAAAATTTTAAAAACTCGAAACTTCCTAAACACTATTTTATATCACTAGCTTTATCATTCTATTAATTTCTTATTGCTAATTACCGATAAGAATAGGTATTTTTCAAAAGAAAATGATATTTACGCTTTAAAATTCTGTTGTTTGTTGCAAAGTTGATGTACCATCTAGCATTTGGGGTGTAAATTTAGTTACGTTACGTTTCCCAGTTCTAAATTGATGCCAAAATAATAATAAGTTAAAATATCATCAAACTTATTTACGTATCTCAGCAAAATTCTTGACTTTTTTGGAACAAATAATAATTATTACTTTTAAGTTTAATTTCACATTAATCGATATTGATGAGTAGGCCATGGAGAGAATAGAAGCAATTGTTTTTATTTTACAGTTTGATAACTGTCAAATTTCAAGAATTTTGCTTAGATACGTAAAATAGTTTCATGATATTTTAATTTATTATTATTTTGGCATCAATTCAGAACTGGGAAACGTAATGTAACTAAATTTATACCCCAAATGCTAGACGGTACATCAACTTTGCAACAAACATAATAGAATTTTAAAGCGTAAATATCATTTTCTTTTTAAAAATAATTAGTAATAAAAAATTAATAGAATGATAAAGCTAGTGATATAAAATATTTTTTAGGAAGTTTAGAGTTTTTAAAATGTTCAGAAATTTCATAAATATTAAAAATTGGCAAAAAACTAAATATTTTAATAGAGCGTTCAAATTTGGTACACTTACGTAAAATTGAAAAACAAACAACTTTTTCAAGTAAAACTTTTGGTATTTTAACAACTAAACCCATTTTGGCGATATATTTTTTTAAATGTCATTTTTGACAGATAAAGAAAGTCACATGACCACGTTTGAGTGGGCCATTTTTCATCTTTTTTAAAGCAAAAGGTAACCCCAAAATTAAATTTCAAAATAAAACGTTAGTTAAAAATTTCCCCCCTATGGTGCGAACTTTTTGGAGGACACTGTATAGTGCTGTGACTTTTATTTCTAAAAGCTTGGATAAGGGGAAAGTTCCGGTGGACTTTGATCTAACGAAGGTATTCGATATGGTGAACCACAGTCTATTGCTAGACAAATTAATTGATTTTGGAATCCGAGGCATCTCAAATGTTGTTAAACCTTTCCAGAATAAATTTGGAATTTCACATTTTCATGTGGCGATTAAATTTTTGTAGGAATTGGGGTAAAAAATGTTGTGTTGCCCACCCATAGGTACTTATGCCCCTATCCAAAATGAAAGATGTGTGTGATGTCGAAAACGACCACATTATAGTCTTCAATAGGTCCACCAATATTGGAATAAAAAAATATTCATCCACGTTAAATACATAAGAACAAATATAAATAATTTTTAAGACAAATTTTAACACCTTGTATTTTGACAAAGCACTTCAGCATTGACTGACGTATTAATAAAGATGGCTCATGGACGACTCACGTCTGACACTTTTGGCTCACCATGTGCTTTTTTTAGACAAAATGCAATGCAAAATGCATTGTTAGCCATCTGCGCCATCTGTTATCGATAACCATGAGAAGTCGATTTTAGGACACATGTTCATATGACCTTATTGCCATAAAATAATCCAATCTATAATCCCCCGAGGTTATTTGGATATCTCACCAAATACCCTGTATACAATACATAGTAGCCGGTTATTATTTTTGTCACTTTCGTATTTTACTGTTTACGAGCGTGGTTGGGAATACTTTTTCTACATTCAAAGACATTTAAATAAACAAAAATGTTTTGGAAAAATTTAAAAAATTAAAGAGATAGTCAAAAGTTCAAATTTGTTTTTCTAAATAAATGTCTTTGAATGTAGAGGAAAGTATTCCCTACCACGTTCGTAAACAGTAAAATGTTTTTTTTTACTACTAACCTGAGAAATCACCATTATTTACCTCATTCCTCTAATGAGAAGTAATATTTCTCTACCTAGGTAAATAATGATAATAAAAAAATACCTAGGTAAATAATGAAAAATTTTCTATGTGACATTTAAAAATTAGTGTCATTTTATCAGCTTGACAACTGAACTCACACGCAGGCTACTTGATATTTTGAAGTAGGTATTTGAAAAAAGCGAGAAATGACTAAAATATGGCAATATTTCAATGTTAGTAGTAAAAAAATTCTCGCTACGCGCCTCAGGATATAAAAATGCTCGGTAAATAATGGCTCACTTCTCAACCTAGGTGTATAATATACTATTACGCAGTCGTGAGTGTCGATAACTGTATTTAAAAACTGAACAAAAAAGTTACTTTATTTTTTACAGGAAAACTATTAAGTTAATGAAAAAAAGAACAAGGATAAAAAGGTTTCTAAATTAATCGGGCTATAGAATAGGTTTTTTATTTTCAGATAAACCAACATACAAAAAAGTTCTGGAAAAAAGATGAATAGGTGTTTCGGGTTTCTACCCTTAGGATGAATAGGGTGCAAAAAGTAATTCTACCTTACACTGTCTTCCAATTGGCTGGTAAAGTGTCCCAAAATTCCAGTTTGTAGATTGAACTGTTCTTGGGAAAAAAAATCAAAACCAAATTTTTTTGTCCCTCTTAAGGCTAGAATAACTCTGCAGGAGAGCCTTAAATCGAAAAATTTTACATGAAGGACCCCCCTAAAACCACATACTTCCTCCAAATATGTGCACATCATTACGGAACACCCAGTATAAATAGTTACATTCCACCGAATGTCTTATCCATTTTCTACTGGGGCTCTGGTTTATGTTCCTACCAGTAGGTGCAGGATACACCCCAAAAAAAAAACACCATCCCGTTTGAACCAATATAAATAATTTCTTAAATGTTTATCTAGGTTTCTGCATCCCTCGATTCAACAGTAAGGGTGTGGGATATTTCGGGGCTTAGAAAAAAGAATGTGGCTCCCGGACCGACCGGTTTAGAGGAGCATTTAAAAAATCCCGGAAGTACCGATTTGTTTGGAGTATCCGATGCAGTGGTCAAGCATGTCTTGGAGGGCCATGAAAGGGGCGTAAATTGGGCTAGTTTTCATCATACTTTGCCGTTGATTGTTTCTGGAGCTGGTATGAATATGAATATATTTATAATCTAAACATATTTGAGGGTGTGCTATAACCGGTAGTTGTTGAAACACATTTTTTTACGAATATTTTAATTCAAAAATTTCCACAAATTGACATATAACCTCGAATTATGGTTGGTATTAGGGCTTTTGGGTTTTGGCCCTTTACTAAAGAGGTAAAAGTAAACATGAAACATGCGGGGGTATTTGAAAACATGCAAACCGGTGCGAAGTTAGCAGCCAATTTCTACCAGGGATCAAATTTTGATCCCCTTTTATTAGGGTCCTTTTGCTCTAAAAAAATGTTTAGGAAACCAACCTTATTGTTTAGGAAATTACCCTATAGCGCAATTCGTACCAGGAGTTTGAGTGTGATCTTTTGGAGACAGTCCCCAAGCAACCCTGAAAAAATCGCACTGTTTGGATTTTTTTTGCAAAACTTGCATCTTTATTGGACTATGAGCCGAGTACGAGCAAATAACATAATCATTCATACGGCAAAATAGAACAAACATTACCACAGTTTCAATCTTACAACACACTAGACCATCGTTTAGATCAAATAGTTAATGGATTAGACAGGTTTTTAGAAAGAATGCAATAATTAGACCTGTGTAAAAGGATAATCGCATTTGGATCTAGATTAACTTACCTATTTCGATACCTAGAATGAGTTTTAATTTTATTGTTCTATTGATGTGCCATTTTTATATAAAAAATGTTATTTTTGGAGTATGTGGGTCTCCATGTAGTTAGATTTGCATTTTTTGTTTTTCAAATATTATATTTGTTTTCTTTAAGATAAGTTAAATTAAGGACTAAATAATGTTATATTTTATTGATATGACCTGTTTTCTTATGATATTGTCAACCAGAGAAAATAAGATAACATATTTTTAGGCAAATTCGGAAAGTTCATAAACCTCAAAATTATTGCTAAATTACAAATCCAACTTTTCTGTTAATTGTGATTTGAACCATATCTTGCGAGTGCTGACTCGGTTTCCACTAAAGGTTTAAAAACCGGCGGTCGGCTCCGACGCTCATCCCCGGTCACAATTCCAGTTGTGACAATATTGTATACCTATAGTGCTGCTGTTTTTATTAAGAATTAGTGTAAGAGTAAACTTTTGTTTTTATACTTACCTAGATTTTAGTTTTAGCGAAAAAGGAAAATAAATGCATTGTTACCAATGATTGTTTTTTTATAGCAACTACAAGCTATAGAAAATAACAGTTGACAACATTTTGCCTTATTCTCATTCCCTCACCACCTTCAGGTTCGTCAACTTGTCTATCGACAGTAAACGGCATTTGTCTGCAGTTTCACATAAAAAGAAATAGCTGCCGAAGTTTGGCTGCTAACTTCACGCAAAAACTTTTGGCTGTTAGAAATTGGATACTAACTTCACACCAGTAACATGCAATACCTAACTAATTTTCTATTAGAAATTTAGAATTTAACTTCTCAGCTCATAACAGGAAATATGCAGATTCCATTTAGTCCATATTTGGCTCAATTTGCTAAATATATAACATTTTTATGAACTTTCCAATTCGAAGTTTCAAAATGTGTTTACAAATAGCCCAACTGACTCCACATGACTTGCTACATGAGTAGTTTGCAATAAAGATGTCCCTTCTTTAATTTAATGTTGGAGATGTAACCTGGTAGGTGCCTGGTCGCATACCAGGTAGGTACTACATGTCTATAATGTTACCACCTCCAAAGTTAAATTAAAGAAGGAATATGATCCTTCTTTAAAAGTACTCATTGCTTATGAATAATTTAAAGCCCAAAACCATACCTGCATACCTAGAATAAAAATCTCAACCAGTACCACCCCTGAAATTTGATGGTACCATTTTTAAAGAAACTTCGAAGCTCTTACCAAATTTCAACATACCTTTTATTAAGTTTTCTTTTGACATAAATGTTGCTAGGAAAATACTAATAAACTTTGAAGGATATTTTGATTTTTTCTGTCAAAACACCTCAAACGAGACTTCAAAATTCAGGAGTAGTTCAAATGTACGGCAACTTGAAACACGCGTTAGTGTTATTCTTTGTAACATTTATGTCACAATATTAAACTAAATATTCTCAAAAAACGAATTTTGACAACTACTTAACTGGCTATCGCAAATAAGTTTGTTATAATGTGTTGATTTTGTCTTCTATAACAGACGATCGTCAAGTAAAACTGTGGCGAATGAACGATTCCAAAGCTTGGGAAGTTGACACTTGCCGTGGACACTACAACAACGTTTCTTGTGTCTTATTCCACCCTCGTCAAGAGTTAATTCTTTCAAACAGTGAAGATAAAAGCATCAGAATTTGGGACATGACTAAACGCACATGTTTGCACACTTTTAGGCGAGAACACGAGCGATTTTGGGTAAATATTTAACTATTTTTTACTGTCTCTTTATATTAGTTCTTTAGGTAATGACCTCGCACCCAACATTAAACCTATTCGCTGCTGGACATGATAATGGTATGATCATTTTCAAGTTGGAACGTGAAAGGCCGGCATACACAGTTCACGGCAATCTTTTATATTATGTTAAAGAGAGATTCTTAAGAAAGTTGGATTTTAGTACAGCTAAAGACACCCCCGTAATACAAATTAAAGGTGGTGGAAAGGTTCCTGTATACAAAATGTCATTTAACCCTGCGGAAAATGCTGTACTTTTGTCAACTCGTACTTCAAATTTGGATAACAGCACATATGATTTGTATACAATTCCAAAAGAACAAGAACGGGAAGATCATGTCCCTGAATGTGAAAGTAAGAGGTCGAATGGGCTTACTGCTTTGTGGGTGGCAAGAAATAGGTAAAGAAATTTCTTACAAATTCAAATTTATATATCTATCAAACTTTTTGTAGATTCGCAGTTTTGGATCGATCACATCAAATTTTGATAAAAAATTTGAAAAACGAGGTTACTAAAAAAGTTCAGACACCAACGTGTGATGAAATTTTCTATGCAGGTACAGGAATGTTGCTACTGAGAGATCCAGAACATTTGACTTTGTTTGATGTGCAGCAAAAAAGGATTTTGGCCCAAGGTAACAAAAATTGTATTACACACAATTTCTGATTTCTTGGAACTGTTTAGGAATTTATCAGAAATGTATGTATTCTATCAGGATTCTAAGATTTCCTAATGACTGTTGGTAATTTAATATAATTACGGATTATTAAATGGGACCTACTAAGGTTCAATTAAGACCAAAAATTTATTGACTCAGATTGTGGAAAGTGGCCGCCGTGACATCATTCATATCATTTTTCCCAGAAACATACCAATTTTTTCATGCAGCTGGATAGCCCTTGTGAGCGTGAGTAACTTTTATGAAAACCATTTGTTTCTATCTCTCTCCATTTAAAAGCTGGAAGCTCAAATATATAAAAAAAAAACTCAAATAGTTCTCGCCAAAGCCTTTACTTAATCAAGTTATCCATGGAAAACAACTGACGATCAACCATTATAATGAGTAAAAAAACACTCGATTTATATTTCTGATGAAAACGTGTGATTTTCGCCGTGCTGATACTACACCTACCTATACAATATTCGCTCTTTGGCACATTTTCTAGAAATTCTAGTAATGTCTTGCAAAAATTATAAGTAGCTTTATAATAGTAATGTTCGATTTCCCATTACTTAATAAAATAATTTGCTTTTGTCTCTTAATAAGATAGGAATGACTAAAAAGTCTAGGATGAGATATTTATGATGTCCGACTATAACCACAGAATTCCCCCCTATAGCCTATAATAAGCCATCATTTTTTTCTTTGAGTCACGCCACTCTAGTCCGCAAACAATGATTAAATATGACGTCATGCTCGGGTCTTTAGTGTTGGTCCAGATATTAGTTACAGGACCATAGATAGGAGGAGGAGGGGTTGGGAGTTCAAACTTGCCTCATTGAAAAAAAGAAAGAGGAAAAAATTTAAAAATACATCATAATTTTCGGAAAATATGAATATTTACTTTACTTTAAAATCAAAAAAGTAAGGTGTAATGTGGCCCTTTGAAATAAATTTAAATAAATTAATTTAATTTTTTAATATTGTGACGCAAAAATTTTATAGACTTTTTGGTTGCTGCACAAATGATTATGAGCAGGTTACCTACTTCAATTTTTGTTTCATTCATTTCAACTGTTTCACCTTGAAAACTTTCTTGTAGCGCAATTTTTATTCACTAAGTTTTTTATTATTTCGGCACCTCGACAAAGTCTATCTATGGCCCTGAGTGGGCCCACCCTGGAAAAACATGCCACTGTTGATAATAATTGATTTTGGTCAATTAATAATAAACAATAAAATATAACTTTGTTAGGTACCACTTTTGTCTCTTCTATGAAAGAGAAAAGAGTATTTTGAATTAAATGAACAAAAAAACATACCACCAGTTGATTGACGTAACAATAATTTATGTTCATTAGGTTTGACCTTGAAAATTTGTATGATTTGTATGATTAAATAGATAGAACATATTCAGTATTTTCATTATTTAGTAGAGACCAATTTTTCATTAAAGTACCACATAATTTTTATCGGGAATTTTTTTTTTTACTCACTTTAAACATCCCAATTATCAATGATAATACACCCCGATTTCCCCTGTTGTCAGAATTGTGATTGATATTTCCAATAATAAAAGTCATTTGTTTGTCATCCATTAAAAATTCGAAATATGAAAATTTTTTGAAAACTCAAAAACGTGAGAACCAGAAACAGTAGTAGGACGTTGAAAACAACGCTAAAATTGAAGCAATCAGTGTTTTTAAAAAAGGGAAAAAAAAGTTGGACTCTAGTTTCAGCATACTTTATGATACACTTATAAAAAAATAGTGTAAAAAGGGCCCATTAGTTTATAACAATAAAAAATAAATTTTATTTTTTTGTAACCACGTTGACAAAGGACCGCCCTGTAGGTACCTATCTTGTAAAATAAACTGGGCCGCCATTGGGCCCTAGTCCACTCCATTTTTAGCCATCCGGCAGAGGGCGCTGGCATCCGCCTGGATAGTCGCCATATTGGGTGCATTCTAGGGGATTTAGAGTGCATTCTAGGGGAAAAGCGAAATTTGTGGTGACAACACAAAAAAATTACATTTGACCATGGTCAACAACCACGGTCCTCGTTCATTTGACATGATTCAAATTTAAAATATCCCTCTAAAATTTCGTATTGTAATTGGACACCTAACAGCAAATGACGTGTGCGCGCAATATGGCCGACCTTTTGGTGCGACATACAGTGTGGATAGAAATTGTGGAATATTGCTTATATTTCTTAAAATATTCCTCCTATCAAAAACATGTTTTAATAAAAGTGTTAGGGGAAATTATTTCCTGTTTAGTGATATGAAGCAATCTTTTGTAGCACAAAAAATGTGGTTGCCATGGTAACCGATGTAATTTTTTTAAATGGCACCATATACTTTTTTTGGTGAAAATTGATACATTTCAACTTTCTGAATATGATACAATACAATTTTAATGGGGTCGCATAAGAAAAAATTAAGTTTTTTATTATGCTATTTACAATGTTTATCAAAATAATGTGACAGTTTCCCATTGTTCTGATTTTGGTATGGCTAACTTGATGTTAATAATTATTTTGATAAACATTGTCAATAGCATAATAGAAAACTTAATTTTTTTGTATTTTTTTCTTATGTGACCCCATTAAAATTGTATTGTAACGTATTCAGAAAGTTCCAATGTATCAATTTCACCAAAAAAAGTATATGGTACCATTTAAAAAAATTAAATCGGTTACCATGGCAACCGCATTTTTTGTGCTACGAAAGATTGCTTGATATCACTAAACGGGAAATAATTTCCCCTAACGCTTTTATTAAAACATGTTTTTCATATGAGGAATATTTTAATAAATATAAGCAATATTCCACAATTTCTATCCACACTGTATATAGGTGGGACAAATGGTTGTATTGGAAAAGCAGTCAGTTTATTTCATGAGGGCCTTGAATTTACTGGATTATTTCAAATTTTGAAGGAATGAGTATTTAGCAACTAACTTTAATATTGGAAATGTCTCATAATTTTGACAACAAGCAAATCATACTCTTTTTGATCAAAAATGTGGCAGGATATTTAAATTTTGTTACAAAATTTTCTGTCCCATAAAAAATTGTGTACTGCCTTAATGAAAATTGGTCTCTACTATGTGAAAGAAGAGAATATGTTCTTTATAATTATACAAATTACCCAATTTCAACATAGTGACAAAGGCTCATTAAATCAGATTTCTTGAGAATTCCATAATACGATTTTTTGAGAATTCTATAAGATTTCCTAATATTTGTTAGGAAATTTAGATCTTAAAGATTTCTTGAGAATTTCTATGGATTTTCTAAAATTTTTTGAGAATCCCATGAGATTCCCTAAGATTTCTTGGAATCCCAAAAAATATTTCTTTAGAATTTCCTAAAAAAAATTCCAAGTATCTTCACATTGGATTTAGTTGTTGTCTTTTTTTTTAGTAAAAATCAATAAGTGTCGGTATGTAGTGTGGTCAACAGACATGTCACATATAGCACTACTGGCAAAACATACAGTGACAATTTGCAATAAAAAAATGGACATACTATGTTCTTTACATGAAAACACTAGAGTTAAATCTGGAGCATGGGATGATTCAGGAGTGTTTATTTATACTACTAGCAATCATATTAAGTACAGTTTAACAAATGGGTAAGTTTTTTGCAACCTTTTTCTCAAAATTAGGTAAATGTTATTTTGCGATTTTTAGAGACCACGGCATAATTCGCACATTAGACCTACCAATCTATATCACTCGTGTGAAAGGCAGCCAAGTATTTTGCCTCGATCGTGAATGTAGACCGAGGGTTTTAACAATTGATCCCACTGAATACAAATTTAAATTGGCTCTTGTCAATCACAAATACGAGGAAGTGCTATACATGGTCAGAAATTCGAGATTGGTTGGTCAAAGCATCATCTCTTATTTACAACAGAAGGTTTGTATAATACATTGTATATTGTGGAGGTTTTTTTTTTCATATTGTATGTGTGTTTATTTAGGGATATCCGGAGGTGGCTTTACATTTTGTGAAAGACGACAAAACTCGTTTTTCTTTAGCTCTCGAATGTGGCAACATTGAAATTGCATTAGAAGCTGCAAAATCTTTAAACGATAAAAGTTGTTGGGATCAGTTGGCTCAAGCAGCTCTTTGGCAAGGTAAAATATTTGTTAAAAACTATAGTTCAAAACTTTTATTAATTCTTGTTGATATAGGCAATCATCAAGTGGTCGAAATGTGTTACCAACGAACCAGAAGCTTTGAAAAGTTGTCGTTCCTATATTTGATCACTGGTAACTTGGAGAAACTGAGGAAAATGACAAAAATTGCAGAGGTTAGGAAGGCAAGGTCTTCTCAATATCATGGTGCCCTCCTTCTAGGTAATTACAATTTTCAACCCCTACCGATCCTAATCACTTTCTAAGTGAAAGCTTTTCAAAAGTTATCAGCAAATGAACTGCTTTCAAATTTTTAACCTTATTTTTTCTTAGGTGATCTTGAGGAACGAGTTAAGGTTCTCAAAGCTTCCGGGCAACTGCCACTGGCTTATTTGACAGCCGCAACTCACGGTATGACACACGAAGCGGAATTATTGAATGAACAAATCGAAGATGACAAAAAATTGCCAGACATCGACCCGAATGCTAAATTTTTGAAACCACCGCCTCCGATTCAGCAAGCGGAGTCCAATTGGCCGTTGTTGACTGTTAGTAGGGTGAGTGACGAATTTTGATTATCTAGTTTTTATGCATTTTAACATAACACAATTTTTAATAACATTTTCCGCCCCTCCCCCTTGTGTAACCTTGTCTTTTCCTTATAAGAAAAATCTGAGAAATTACTTTAGAAAAAATCTTATTCATTTTATTTGCAAAATAAAATAGTAATAAATCAAAAATAAAATATAAAAGAATACCAATTCTACAAAGTGATTAAATCCATTGAAAACAGATTCTTTGGACCAAAACAATGTGACTTCTTCTGTCATTTTTCATTTAAACCTGCATTACACTTCTCATTTCTGTCTACTTCAAAATACGGGATTTTTTTTTCAACGATAAATTTTTCCGTAAATTTTAAACCTCTATTCATGAGACAGAGTAGAACGCAGCATAGCAGCTGCACGTGATGCAAATACCGAATGAGAGAGAGTGTATGCTGTTTTTTCCTGCGATTGAAAAAAATAACACTACTATATTTCCGGGAATCGTTTAGGAGTGACTAACTAACAGTATATTTTTAATTATTTTGAATTAAATACAGGTTGGCTCATTAGTGTGAGAAAGTACCAAAAATACCTTACGAAAAAATATTTAAAAAAAATTTTTTTAATGTGAGGCAGATATACAGAGTGTTCCACGAAGGTGTGGTAACAAGCTGAGCATTTTTTTTAAATGGAATAATATATTTTCATCTTATTCGATTCTACACTCTGTTGGCTTTATAGTGCCGTCTTATTTTTTTAAATATTTTGCGGCTTTGCCAAGTTATTCAAGAAAATGTATGAGAAAGTCACTATGAAAACATGCCACAGCAGTCTAAAGTCTTGATGTTTCATATAAAAAAATCTGCTTGGTAAATTTCTAGTAAAAGGCGTATCCAACTGCAAAATATAAAAATATTTGGAACATATTATACAGGGTGTTCCAAAGAGAGTGTCGTGTTTAAAACCGTTATTAACATTTGCTCAATAAGCCTAATAACTGCCATTGTGATAAATATTTTTAAATATTTTTTTATATTTTCGAAATGTGAGTAATTACCTACTTAGATTAAAATTTGTATTGACCAAAAGTTTAAAATTATGCGTGTTGCTTGCTACAGATCGCAAAAAGCCATTTTATGGGTCAAAATGTTGAATCACCACATACGTGCTGTACATTGAGTCTTAAGATTTTACTGATTTGTACAGTTTTAAAGTTGGACACCCTGTATATTTAAGCACATTCTAACAAAAAATATTGTATGATACATGGACGAAAAGTAAATTTTTGTACTTCTGCGGTTTTGCATTCGTCCTAAAAACTCAACTTTTCGTCTGTGTACCATAAACTACTATTTCATGTATTGTGTCCATGTTTCAAGGCATACTTGAGATTTATAGGATAAACTGCTTGACTTGAGTGACAGTTTCTGTTGTAATGAAACCTTTATGAAAAGAAAACTGACATCCCTATAGCTACGCAAGTTTTAATCTAATAATTTCTACCTTTTCTGCTACAATTAATCTTTCATTATAATTTTTTTTGTTTAATAATAATAATATAGTACCAAAGCTGTCACCAAATTTGCCTAACTTTTTCGTATCGTTTTTCATGGCTACCTTGATTTTTCCAATTATTTGGCTGTGTTTCTCGCTGTAATTATTGCTACAAAAGGTATTAAATCGATCAAATCTTGAAAATTTTAGTGCTTCAACGCACCCTTGACATCTGATGCTAAAACTGACTTGGATGGCAATTTCTGTTGTAATGAAAAATAAATCCAATTGTTTTTCTTCCTGAAATTTGGTATACAGAGGTTTGTTGAAGTAATGCCAAATGACGCCAAGGGGTATGATTTATAAGAAAAAATCCCTAATATGGTATTCTAATGTAAACTCTTCTTGTTCTCATCTGTAAAACATTAAAATGCGGTAGGCGATAATTTTATTTTTTCAATTTTGGAGTCAACAGGTGTTTTGGAACACGTTTTGCGTATTTCAACGCAAACGGTTGATTATATCGTTATGAAACAAGAGTACCCTTTTGTTGCAAAATGAAAAGATGCACTAAAATGATGAACCTGCGAGACCAAAAAGATAACCTCAAAAAAGTTATGAGTATAAAACCCATTGTGCTACCCCGCTCCTCCGCTTCTGATTGATGGGAATAAATTGTTTTTACACAAAACTGTTGCACTTCAGCTACTAAAGAACTGCACCAAGTTTCATTTAAATCATAACTTCTGTAGAAGTTATTGCGATAAAGATGTTTTTCAAACTATACATTTATCACCCTGTACTTTCTTATCATGCACTTTCGGACCCATGTTTATAGGAAACTTTTTGTTCAAAATGATATTGTCTACCTGTCACAATACGTTGGCACCATAATTTAGAAACACCCTGTATATACCTAGATTGTTTCTATGGAATTAAAAACCTGTGGTTAGGTTAGGTAAATGGAAAAGAAAGTCAAATTGGTAGAAACAGCGTCCTAACTAAACTAAACTCTAGCTGGAAGTTAACCTGAAAACAGACCCCACCCATCAGTTCTCATTTAACAGTTGGGGAAAATCGAAAATATCCCCGAAACTTAAAAGAACACAATGAAATGCCAGTCAGACAGTGGCTTGGAAAGAAAAAATAAATAAATAACTCGGTTGAAATCAAAAATAAAATTCGGAAAGTCTAGGAACTAACAATTGACCATTTAAAAAATCATAGCCAGCCGTGGAATAATCACAAATTTTTCTCAGCTCTTCATAGATTTCTAGAGCGTTCACAGGACGCGGATGTACCTGTGTTGTCTGAAACCTGACGATATCTCTTTCTTTGTACTTATTGCCATTTTTACTTGTCGTCATCTGACTTTGGGGTATTAATTGCCTCTTGTTGGTTTATTGGAATGTTTAGGTGACTGTTTAAATTAATGATATAATTAATCAGTTATTTCTGTTTGTTTACTTCTGCCGCATGTTCAGTACGTGAGTTAGTGCTAGGTCCACCATATAGTTTTACATCACATAATTGAGAAAAAAGTTTAAACATATATTTAAATATGTCAAAGTTATAGGAACACATGAAGTAGCACCAAGTGTGCTATATGTAAAGTCCAATAGTAAAAGAATGCACTGTAGTAGTGTTAAGGGGGTTTATTTTAAAAAATTGTGGCTTGCACCCTTATTACACCAAAATAAACATTCTACATTGATTTTTGCAATGACATGGAGAGCCCAAAATTCTTGATGCAATTTTTCTTGATTTTTTTATTTGTTTATTTATCTGCTGATTCAAGGAATAAAAACATTAAGCTGACGCCTATGATGGCTTTCTGTCGCTATATCTGTCTATTATATCCGAACTCAAGTATAGGTACATTATCTTTTCTTCTAAGACCACTATCAGGTATTCCTTGTTGTTAATTATGGTGAATTTGTCCTCCTTTAAGAGTGTATTATCCTGAAGATAATTGGCTTATCTAGAACCCATTTGTCAGAAAAACTCTGTTATTGAACTTCCATTACTTTATATTGTTTTTAAAAAAACATGTTTCGATCGGTATGCTATCTCTGATTGTTTTCAAGTTAGAGTTTTTCTCAACATTTCACCTTGTCTACAAACTTCAAACAACTCAATTGTGGTTGTTATGTATTCCCAATTGCTTGAACCCATACTAATAAGGAAGTTGCATGTAGTGGAATTTCCAAGTGAATTGCTAATAAATGGCAACTAACAGAAATATGTAATTATAACAAACAGGAGGTCATAAAAAATGTGGTTACCTGATTATTTGAACCCTAACTGCAGGCAACATTATTTAGCTGTATCTACTTAATAACAGTAGGTATTGTTGATCTTCGTAACAGTAATATGTTGTAGTTGTAGTCTTGGGTAACTGCCGATCTACTGCACGAAATCAGCAATGACTTTTTCTACAAAAATCTTTGTACTAGTATTTACTGAATTGTCACAAAGTACTTCTTCGCCATATTTTCACTTTAGATGTAGATAGATTGATCAAAACACGTTTTATCTCAAATCTAATTGCACGAAAAACTCTCAAACAATGCCAACGTAAAACTTAAAAATATCATGTAAAATTGAGGTTAGTGGTTAACCTTACTTAAGTCACAATATAAATAGAACAGAATCAGAGGGTTACCAGATTTAATAATAGAAGAAACGTTCATATCACAATTATTTGTTTTGTTTATGTTTTTAGGTTTTTATTATACATTGTGATAGACAAACGGGATGCAAAATGTGAATATTGGGATATTTACCTGAAAACCTGATTCACACAATACCATAATTTAAAATGTGCATCTTTGATATCATATTTCAAAATTGCTGTAAAATTCGAAATTGATTCAAACTTAATTTTCTGCCGAAATAAACATAACGGGTAAGCACTCAAAACAACAACAAAAAATAGTAACCGCATACACGTGTTTCATGCTATTTGGCAATCATCAGTACAGTGTCACATTAACCGAATCAATATGATAGGCATGATTTGGGAAGCAACAAATGAAGTCCAGGCAGGAGCCAACAGCACATTTGCAGCTTCAGCCAGCACATAAAAAATAGTAACCGCATACACTTGTTTCATGCTATTTGGCAATCATCAGTACAGTGTCACATTAACCGAATCAATATGATAGGCATGATTTGGGAAGCAACAAATGAAGTCCAGGCAGGAGCCAACAGCACATTTGCAGCTTCAGCCAGCACATCCCCTGGATTTGGGGCTTGCACTAACAACGCCACAAAGGCTGCTAAAACGGCCTCTCTGGAAATCTCCATATGCCAAAATACAATGACAATAAGGATGTAAGATTAGTGAGTGTAAATGTATTTACAAGACCAAGAGGTAATGGGGAGTCACTCAAAAAAAGATTGCCTATTATCTCTTTTTTTTTAATACATTTACACTCACTAATCTTACATCTTTATTGTCATTGTATTTTGGGTTATGGAGATTTCCATGCAGGCTGCTTTAGCAGCTTCCGTGGCGATGATAGCTTCAAATTCAGGGGATGTGCTGAAGCTGCAAATGTGCAGTTGGCTCCTGCCTGGACTTCATTTGTTGATTCCCAAATCATGCCTATCATTTCGATTTGGTTAATGTGGCACTGTACTGACGATTTCCAAATAGCATGAAACATGTGTATATGTGGTTACTATTTTTTGTTATCATTTTGAGTGATTTCCCATCATGTCTTTTTGTTGTAAAAATATTTACACTCCCTAATCTTACATCCTTATTCATAAACATAACATTTACAATTCATGCATATGTCAGGACTCAGTGTTACTAGCAGCCCAAAACTAAGTTTATATTTCAAAATCATGCAGAATTTCAAGAAATTCTACTACTGAAATATTTATAACATCTTTGTATTGATCTTTTGGCAGAGTTTCTTCGAAAATACGGCCGCCGCAGCCACTGGAAAAACGAGCAAGACCCTCATGGCTGAACCTACATCCGATGCAGGTCTGGAAGAAGTTCAAGGCGGCTGGGGTGAAGATGAAGATCTCGACGTCGATCCAGAAGAACGGAAAGCTACCGGAGAAGTTTCTGCGGATGGAGAAGGGGGCTGGGATGTCGAAGATGCCGATTTGGAGATTCCCGATCTTGGTACTGGAAAAACGGAGGAAGGAGAGAGCGAGAGTTACGTACATTTGCCGACGCAAGGTTAAATAAAATATATTTTGTTTTGTAAAAAAGTCCATTATTCTCCCTTTTTAGGTCCTTCGCCACCCTTAACATGGACTAGGGCATCTCAACTGCCGGCCGATCATATTGCGGCAGGATCGTTTGAATCGGCTTCTAGACTTCTGCACGACCAGCTGGGAGTGGTCAATTTTGGACCTTATGAAAGCCTCTTTCTGTCCATTTATAGTGCATCCAGAACTATAGCCGGAAACTTGCAAAACGTGCCTCCGACCATAAGTTACCCGTTGAGGAATTGGAAGGAGGCCACAGCTAAGAATAGTCTTCCCGCCACTGGGGTGAAGTTGAATGACTTAGTTGAGAGGTTGCAGGTAAGAAAAATGATGCTCTGAAAGTGCATATATAGGGTGTTTCTTTGATTAGTACAAAAATTTGAACCGACTGTAGGTTGCACCTCCTAAAGCACACCCATGGAAGTATTTTTTAAAACGTGCAGAAAATAAAAAAGTTACGGTCAGTTTGAGAGCCATTGGTCATGAAGTCGCTTTCCGCTACAGCGTTGCCATACCGTCAGATAATTCCTTGAAAAAATATCTGTAAAATTTGCAAAATGGTACCCCTTTTATCCATCATAAAGAAAAATGACATTAATACTCAGCTAGCATAAAAGCACTCACCATAACCCAGTAATAATCACATTTACCACTTCACTAATTTGCTTTCACAATATGTTCAAGACACAGCACTCCACTTAACGGTGTAACTTGTTAACAGAAGTTGTTCGAAATATCGTCTGCCGTTCCTAATACAAGTTGTAGATTTTTTATTTTGAGGGGTAATATAACAAGTAGTGTGCTTATTATCGATAATATCTTTCGTTAATTTTACGAATTATAATCCCAAAGCTGAAAATACCACGACTGCGCAGCGGGACTGGTACTTTCTAAGTATTGGGATTATAATGAGTGATAAATTAACTAAAGGTATTATCTATTATTAAGCATACCATGAGTTGTATTTAAAAAGAGAATTTAACAACTGCAAACAGTTTAATAATTATTCAGTGTATATGTAGTCATAATTTATCAACCCAACTTCTTAGGAATAAATTAACCACAAGAATTATAAATATTTCCCCTCTTTGAAAATGTAATTTAAAAAATAAATATTAAAAAAGCAGCCACAACTGGGATTTGAACCCAGGACCTCTCGCACGCAAAGTGAGAATCATGCCCCTAGCCCACAGAAAATATACGCTACGCGGACAGAAGTGCCAGTAGCATTGGGCTCGAAAAATATGTATAGCACACTGAAAGTTGGTTTTGCCTTGGCCTAACAGATGGCGCTCGGATGCAGAATCGTTCTATTTTTAAAACCGTAAAATAACCTCCGATAAAAGTCACCGCTAGAGGCGCCAGCAGTCAGCTGAAGAGCCTAACCGTGTTGCCGGTGGTTTAGGAATAAAGGTTTCATAAACGCGCCTATGCTGGCGGCGGCTTTCAGTCATCAAAACCTATTTCCGGGCAGACGGGCAGAGGCCTTGAACTATACGAAATATAACCTAGTGGGAGCATAGCTATTTTATTATTTGCTTCGTCTTTGTAGAATCCGTACGACGTATACTAAGCTATACAGAGTGCTTCAGAGCCAATATCAATTATCCGATTAAAATATATTAAGATGTTACAAATAATATAGTTTATTCGTATCTTATTTACTAATTATACCTACACTTAGTATACGGTAAATATTTGTTCTACAATGTAGTAAATATGTACAGGATGTCAATGATACCAATTTTATGGGTTTTTACTATTTATAATTTTGGGCCTAACCAAAGTTTACAGAATAAAATCATAAATCATGAATAATACTTGTTGCATATTAAATTTATCATTCAAATCTCTGTTTCCAAATGTTTTTTCTACCTATAAGTATTGTTGTATTATTGAAATATTCATTTGATATCATGAATATCATGATCCCCGCAAGGACGTTCCTAATCATTCCAAATGCACGAATTCGTGGTTGAAAAAATTTGTTGGGCGAAAGTTACCCCGACTACCACCACGATTTTTAGCTAACGATCCCAGATGCTCAAATTCGTGCTTTAAAAAAATTGTTGGGCGAATAAACTACCCCAGCACCCCTTTAGGAAAAAAATGATAACTTTATTGTCGGATCCTCGCTGATTTTAGCAAGGACGTTCGTAATGATTCCAGATGCACTAAATCGTGGCTGAAAAAATTTCTTGTGCGAAATAAACTACCCTCAACGCCCCTTTAAGAACAAAAATGATAACTTCATTGTCGAATCCTCTCCAATTTTAGCAAGGAACGTTCCTAATGATTCCAGATGCGCGAATTCGTAGTTGAAAAAATGTGTTGTGCGAAAACTACCCCCACTACCCCGTATTAAAGAAAAAAATATAACTTTCATGGTACGATTCCCACCGTTTTAGCAAGGACGTTCCTAATGATTCCAGATAATGTACAAATTTGTACTTTAAAAAACTTGTTGGTCGAAAACTACCCCAAGCACCCCTTTAAAAAAATTATAACTTCATTGTCGGATCCTGGCCGATTTTAGCAAGTAGGTACGTTCTTAATGACTCTAGATTCACGAATTCGCGGTTGAAAAAATTTCTTGTTCGAAAACTACCCTCAGCACCCCTTTAAGAACAAAAATGATAACTTTATTGTCGGCTCCTCGCCAATTTTACCAAGGACGTTCCTATAATGATTCTAGATGCGCGAATTCGTGGTTGAAAAAATTTGTTGGGCCCCCCGCTATCCCTTAAAGAAAGCTAACTTTCATGGTACGATTAGCACCGTTTTTAGCAAATTATTGGGCGGGAACTACTCCAGCATCCCTTTGAAAAATTATGGCTTCATTGTCTCTAGATTCACGAACTCGCGGTTGAAAAAATTTCTTGTGCGAAAACTACCATCAGCAGCCTTTTAAAAACAAATATGACAAGTTTATTGTCGGATCCTCGGCAATTTTAGCAAGGACGTTCCTAATGATTCCAGATGCGCGAATTTGTGGTTCAAAAAATTTGTTGGGCGAAAACTACCCCCACTACCCCTTAAAGAAAAAATATATAACTTCCATGGTAAATTCCCACAGTTTTTGGCAAGGACGTACCTAATGATTACAGATGCACAAATTATTTGTGCTTTAAAAAAATTGTTGGCCGAAAACTACCCCCAGCACCAAAGCAATTATAAGTTAATTATCGAATCTTGGCTGATTTTAGCAAGTACGTTCTAAATAATTCTAGATTCACGAATTTGCGTTTGAAAACATTCTTTTTCGAAAACTACCCTCAGCAGCCCTTTAAGAACAAAAATGATAACTTCATTGTCAAATCCTCGCCAATTTTAGCAAGGACGGTCCTATAATGATTCTAGATGCGCGAATTCGTGGTTGAAAAAAATTTCTTGGGCAAAAACCACCCCCACTACCCCTTAAAGAAAAAAAGGAAACTTTCATGGTACGATTCCCACCGTTTTTAGCACAGATGCACAAATTTGTACTTTAAAAAATTGTTGGGCAAAAATTACCCCCAGCACCTCTTTAAAAAAAATTATAACTTGATTGTAGGTCGATTTTAGAAAGTACGTTCTAAATGACTCTAGATTCACGAATTCGCGCTTGAAAAAAATTCTTGGGCGCAAACTACCCCCAGCATCCCTTTAAGAACAAAAATGATAACTTCATTGTCGGATCCTCGCCAATTTTAGCAAGGATGTTTGCAATGATTCCAATTCGTGGTTAAAAAAATTGTTGGTCGAGAACTACCCCCAGCACCCCTTCAAAAAACGACAATAATCAAATTAAAAACAAACTTTCGGGGTGGGAAGGGGTAGTTTCTACCCCGCAAATGTTTTCAACCACGGATTCGTGAAATAAGGGATATAGTGATTGCATTTTCAAAAAACGGCAATAATCAAATTAAAAACGAACTTCCGGGGGTGGGAAGGGGTAGTTTTTGTCCCGCAAATGTTTTCAACCACGGATTCGTGAAATAAAGGATGTAGTGAATGTGTTCTCAAAAAACGACAATAATCAAATTAAAAACAAACTTTCTGGCGTGGGAAGGGGTAGTTTTTGCCCCGAAAATGTTTTCAACCACGGATTCGTGAAATAAGGAATATAGTGATTGCATTTTCATAAAACGGCAACAATCAAATTAAAAACGAACTTCCGGGGGTGGGAAGGGGTAGTTTTTGCCCCGTAAATGTTTTCAACCCCAGATTCGTGAAATAAGGGATGTAGTGAATGTGTTTTCAAAAAACGACAATAATAAAATTAAAAACAAACTTTCGGGGGTGGGAAGGGGTAGTTTTTGCCCCCAAATGTTTTCAACCACGGATTCGTGAAATAAAGGATGTAGTGAATGTGTTCTCAAAAAACGCCAATAATCAAATTAAAAACGAACTTCCGGGGGTGGGAAGGGGTAGTTTTTGCCCCGCAAATGTTTTCAACCACGGATTCGTGAAATAAAGGATGTAGTGAATGTGTTCTCAAAAAACGACAATAATCAAATTAAAAACAAACTTTCTGGCGTGGGAAGGGGTAGTTTTTGCCCCGAAAATGTTTTCAACCACGGATTCGTGAAATAAGGAATACAGTGATTGCATTTTCATAAAACGGCAATAATCAAATTAAAAACGAACTTCCGGGGGTGGGAAGGGGTAGTTTTTGCCCCGTAAATGTTTTCAACCCCAGATTTGTGAAATAAGAGATGTAGTGAATGTGTTTTCAAAAAACGACAATAATAAAATTAAAAACAAATTTTCGGGGGTGGGAAGGGGTAGTTTTTGCCCCCAAATGTTTTCAACCACGCATTCGCGATATAAGGAATATAGTGATTGCATTTTCAAAAAATGACAATAATCAAATTAAAAACAAACTTTCGGGGTGGGAAGGGGTAGTTTTTGCCCCCCAAATGTTTTCAACCACGCATTCGTGATATAAGGAATATAGTGATTGCATTTTCAAAAAACGGCAATAATCAAATTATAAACGAACTTCCGGGGGTTGGAAGGGGTAGTTTTTGCCCCGTAAATGTTTTCAACCCCCAGATTCGTGAAATAAGGGATGTAGTGAATGGGTTTTCAAAAAAGACAATAATAAAATTAAAAACAAACTTTCGGGGGTGGGAAGGGGTAGTTTTTGCCCCGCAAATGTTTTCAACCACGCATTCGTGAAATAAGGAATATAGTGATTGCATTTTCAAAAAACGACAATAATCAAATTAAAAACAAACTTCCGGGGGTGGGAAGGGGTAGTTTTTGCCCGCAAATGTTTTCAACCACCTATTGGTGAAATACGGTTATAGTAAATAATAAATGCCCCTTCAAAAAACGACTAAATACCTAATCGTCTCAAAAGCAATATCTGGGGGAGGGTGTAGTTTTTTCCTAACAATTTTTTTCAACCACTAATTCGTGAATTTGGTATCATTTGTAACGTCCTTGCTAAAACGGTGAAGATCGAACTAAGAACAATGGAATTATCAATTTTTTCAGAGGGCGCATGGGGTAGTTTTTGTCTTGTAAATTTTTTCTTCCACGGATTCGTGAAATAAGAGTTATAGTTTATAGTGGCTACGCTTTCCAAAAACTACGATAGTCGGACCAAAAGCAAATCTATCTGAGGGTTGGAAGGGATTTTTGCCTGTAAATTTTTTCTAACACGGGTTCAAGCATCTGGAATAATTTGCAACGTCGTTACTAAAAACGGGGCAGATAATCGGACCAACAACAATGTCGTTCTAATTTTTTTTCCTTGATTGGTGTTTTTGCGCCGTAATTTTTTCAGCCATGATTCGTAAAATATTGGATATCATTTCTAAAAACGACGATAAAAATAAATCTCTCGAGGGAAGAATTCTATAGTTACTGCTGACAGCCTCACTGTTAACCTTGAATTCTAAATGGGCAAGCTCATTTTATTAAAGATCTTCTCTTTATTTTTATAGTTCGGTAAAACCACAGACTGTTTGCACAATCCGGCAACGCCGCTTTCGGATGCTTTTTCCTAGCGTGCTGCCGCCTAGTATTGAGTAATGAAAGTACCACGGCCGTGAAGGCAGAACTATGGAAGAATTCTTCTATAGACACTGCTGAAAGCCAGGAGAAGCCGGCTTTTGAGAGCCGGCTTCCTTTCGGGCTGCCAAATAATTGCATTGTGTGGAACTTCTGTCCGCGTAGCGTATATTTTCTGTGCCCTAGCCCGTTGAGGTCAGATGAATGTCTTACTAAACTAGCAGTATATAAATGGCATTACCATGCTTAAAAGTTAAATTCCATTTGACAGCTGTCATTTAGGTTGAGCTTTCTGTTCTGAATATGTTTTTGTGCTAATAGATATTTTACGATCAATGTCTTAACTGTAAACATATCTTCTTGTCCTATATTAAATTTGGTAATGTGAAGAAGTTATCGGGTTATCAGTTTTAGCTGCCACAATATTGGTTTAGCGTAACTAGGATGTAACTAAGAGTAGGATTTCAGCAAAAATTCCATACCTACCTTTTTTGACCAATCAGAGGTTCGTTTTTTGCTTCGTTATCATGGCAACTCAAAAAATTTCCGGAAATATTCTCACTTGCTCTAGGCAGCAGGAGGTGATTACATCGGAATTTTTTTTGACAAATGTCATTATTATAATGTGACATTGTAACATTATACTCAACAAAAATTTTGATAATAATTTCGTTTAATTTACGTGTAGGTATGGAATTTTCTTACCGAATCCCCCACTTTCTTGAATTAATATCCGGAATTTTTTCTCTAACTCGAAAAATTTCCGGCAATAATTAAAGCACTAGGGCGATTACTAGTGAAAATACCACTAGTGGTATTATCGCAGAAATCATCTCCTGATTGGTTAAGATAAGAAAATTGGTAGGCAATGACCGGATCACTTTAATTTTCGGCGCCATCTGTTGCTTGTATCCAATATTGCTGTAATATCCTTATTATATTGTCACACGTTTATTAGCTAACTAGGGTTTCCATAAACAAGGATAGCATGAAAGCAAGTCTAAAGTGTACAAAAATTCACCAACTACTAAGACATGCAGCACAGAATACTGACGCCACAGACTGAAGAGTAATACAGACAATTCCTTAGTGACGTGTGTCAAAAGGAGACTCGCTTTTTAGCGAAATATCTTGTAAAGACATGAATATTGTGCATTTTATATAGCAAAGAGATTGTATTAGAACCAAATTTTTATGCTTAAAATACTGTTTGTCTTTCTGTAAAATGAAATGGCGTTGAAGTTTTTTGGTTATTTGATGTTTTGCTCAGTTTTTGTTGTTAAATAAAATACTGTATTAATTAGCACAGTGCATACCCTGGATCTTTTGCTTTTAAAAACGTTTGTAATTACAAGGGTGGTAGTTTTATCTAATTTTTTGCATTTACAAAATACATAAATGGTGACTCTAAAATCAACATTATTTTATGAATTAAAATTTAAAAAAAAATAGTAATACAGGTCTTCCCATACCAAATCACAAAGTTGTATAAAAACCCGGCCATATGAGACAAGCTGTATGTAAGCTAATGTACTACAATTAATTGTAGAAAACTTCGTATTGTTTCTTTTTGATTTTAAACTTTTTTGTTAACATTGAAAAAAAGTAATGAATTTTAAGGAGCAAGTTTGGTTTTATTTTGCAGTTGAATAATTCATAAACGGTGATCCGTAGAGCAAAACTGTATGAGACAAAATTAATTTGTGATTTTCCGCCAAACTCAAATGTACAAAAATACAAACCTTCCCATACCAAATGACAAAGTTGTATCACAACCTGCACATATGGGACAAGCTGTAAGCAAGCTAATATACATTTGTAGTTTTCATACCATTTGGTTTTTATTTGAAACACAAATGTAATCGGTAAAAAATACCCCAAATTTTGTATGTGTGCTTTTATCCCAGATTTCTTGCGAAATTATAAAATCTCAGGGTACCCCAAGGGGTACCCTATGAAAAAAGATGCTCTTGTTCTTAGCATGCACTGTTTTTTAGTAAAATCGTTATGCAAATTTTATGCAGTGTACCACGAAAATGCGTATTGGAAATTGGCCTTTTGAAATTTTATTATGTGATTATCTTCGTTAAAACCAATATTTATTGTTATTTGATCCTTTATCATGAGATCCACAAATTTAAGTTAGATATATTTAGTATAAAATTTGAAAATAGAATATTACAAAAACTGAAAAGCATAGTGTTTTATACCATTTTAATCCTGACAAGCAGATTGTGCAAAAATATACAGGTTGTTCCATTAAAAAAAAACAAGTTTGGTTTGTCAGGGACTTGTGCAACACCCTGTATAAAATTTGGTATTACTGTAGATAACAGAATCTGGTATCTACAACTTTTAATATCTCAAAAAAGTAAAAAAGTTATGGGATGGCCCACTCTCGCTTGAACACCCTATACCTCGTGAAGTGCCCTTTGTATCTGGTTTTTTTGTTTACATTTCTAACAGCTTCAGCTAGGTGAATAGTCATTAAAATCTCTTCTCCCTGGAAAACTTTTACATAAAATTAAGAATTTTTAAATAAATATGTTCATCTTGCGGTTCTTGCTTGTGTCGGGGAATTTTTTAATTTTAGTCATGTAAAACCTGGAAGAGTCAGGGAATCCAGTTTCTCAGATTTGGTGGGCACCAGTATTTTTGCAACATTTTTTAAGTAAGAGTCTGATAATAGTCATTATTCACTGATTTATCATCGAATACGGAGGATGGTATATTGAATAGCATGTAACTTTTGGTTGTTTTCAGGTTTGCTACCAACTGACGACAAGCGGCAAATTCACGGAAGCGGTGGAAAAATTCCAAAGCCTCCTACTTGCCGTCACACTTCTGGTCGTCGATAACAAACAAGAAATCACCGAGGCCCAGCAGTTGCTACGCATCTGCTCGGAATACATCTGCGGCCTCCAAATGGAAACGTTACGAAAAACTCTTCCGAAAACGAGCATCGAAGAGCAAAAGCGACAGTGCGAAATGGCGGCGTACTTCACACATTGTCGTCTACAACCCGTCCATCAAATATTGACGTTGAGGACGGCGTTGAATATGTTCTTCAAGTTGAAAAATTACAAAACGGCAGCGTCTTTCGCAAAAAGATTGCTCGATTTGGGGCCGAGGCCTGAGGTAGCGCAGCAGGCGAGAAAAATATTGCAGGCGTGTGATTCGAATTTGGTGGACGAATTGCCCTTGGCATATGATGAACATAACCCGTTTTCACTTTGTGGACACTCGTACACGCCTATATATAGAGGAAAGGCAGAAGAAAAGTGTCCATTATGTGGTAGTTCGTATTTACCGAAGTATAAGGGGTGTGTTTGTAACGTTTGTGAGGTAGCGGAGGTTGGGAAGGATTCAATCGGTTTGAGGATCAGTTTGCATCAGTTTAGATAAGAAAATGGGGGCAGGATATATTTAGATGCTTCATTTACAAAGATACGTTTAATTTGATACGCCTATGATGTGGAAATCAGTATAAGTCGATATGTTTTAAGTAATATATGTTGTTAAAATAGATATACACTAATTATGTTCATAACAAAACTTTGTTTATTTTTCTTTATATTTTTCTGATCCAGTGTTGGTATATAGACCGGGAGATAGTGACAGATTTTTGGACGTGATTTTACTCGGTATGCCTTGCAAAGGCCATTATGTGGCACATATTCTCACATGAATAAGATATGAATCAGAAAGTCATCCTGGGTTCTTCATGTGAGAAACTGAGTTTTCAATTATTCGGAAAACATGCGTTTTGATATGATTTTATACAGGCTGCCATGTGTTTTATAATGAAGTTCAAAATAGAAAATTCCTCTGAAAACCATAGGCACACCGTTAGGGTGGGTCCAAAGGGCTATTATTGCCACGTGATCTTGTATTTTAATAATTAATTTTTCCACTTTCTGAACAGGCTGCCAATGCAAGAATGCAAGTTATCTTATTATGAAAATGCTGAAAAAAGGATGGCATACCTTTCGCGCATGTCCAAGTACTGTTTAAATTTAATGTTATTTAATCATTTAAACGAGTTATTCGATGTAAAGTGTACTTGGACATGCGCAAACGGTATGCCATCTTTTCTTCAGCAGTTTCATAACAAGAACTTGCATACTTCTTATTGGCAGCCTGTTCAGAAACGTGGAAAAATTAATTATTAAAATACAAGATCACGTGGCAATAATAGCCCTTTGGACCCACCTTAACGGTATGCCTAAGGTTTTCCGAGGAATTTTTTATTTTGAACTTCATTATAAAACACATGGCAGCCTGTATAAAATCATATCAAAACGCATATTCTTCGAATAATTGAAAACTCAGTTTTTCACATGAAGAACCCAGGATGACTCTCTGATTCATACCTTATTATTGTGAGAATATGTGCCACATAAAGGCGCGTATTCACCAAAAAAGCGAGCAAGAGCGAACACGAGCGAGCATTTGTTTTTGTTTGCGTATGTTTGCTCGCGTTCGCTCGACATATTTTAATCTCGTCCATACCAGAGCGAATATATTCGAGTTCGCAGTTGATCCATCTATTTTCTGCGAGCGTATTCAATATGGCCGACAATGAGAAACTATTGTTAGCCAGTGCTGCTTTCGTTGTATTGAGTTTATTGAAAAAGAAAAAACTGAAGAAACGATTTTGGCAAGCAACTGTATTCAAAAACAGACGTGTTTATAGCGGCACTCGTCTATTGTGTGATTTAAAAGTAGAACATGACTACGGAATGTTCCAAAATTTTTGCAGAATGGCTCCTGAAGATTTTAAAAATTTGCTGGAACTTGTGGAACCAAAAATAATGAAAAATGATACACACTACAGGAGAGCTATTCCTGCGGCAGAAAGACTTGCTGTAACCCTAAGATTTCTCGCAACGGGCGACTCGTATAGCTCTCTCATGTATGTTTTCAAAATATCTAAACAAGTAATATCAAAAATAATACCAAAAGTTTGTGAGGCCATCATTGAAGAACTGCATGAACATGTAAAGGTAAGTAGGTACTTAAGTAGGTATGTTCTCCCAAATTATTTTTATTTGACGCAACAATACTTAAAACTAATTAATATATTTTCATTGTAAAATTAGAGTAATATGATACAAGATTAGTTTGCGTATTATTTTTAGAAACACTCTTTAGTTCAGTAAGCTCAGGTGTAGATCCATCAGGTAAATGTGAGTCAGCATCGAGACTTTCAGGTGATAGGATTATAATCTGTTCTCCAGTAGGCGAAGTAAGAGTAATCTGTTCTCCAGTAGGCGAGGTAAGAGGGATTGGGGCAGCAGCAGGGGATGAAGCAGAGCTTGAATAGTATCCTGTGCTGCTTGTTGTTGTTGGAATTTGAATGTTAAAATTAGATGTATTAGTTAGATGAGATCAGGAAGCGATGGATGAAGCAGGGCTCGAGCAGTATCCTGTGCTGTTTGTTGTTGGAATTTGAATGTTAAAATTAGATGTATTGGATAGATGAGATGAAGATAAGGCAGCGATGGATGAAGCAGGGGATGAAGCAGGGCTCGAGCAGTATCCTACGCTGTTTGTCGTTGGAAGTTGAATGTTGAAATTGTTGGGTTGGGCATACAAACCCATGTCCGCATTGAAGATTATATTGTTGATATGATGCTCAACAATAGCCCGGGTGTAAGAGTTGTAAGTTCTAAGTTTGAAAGCAATATGTTCTCCATAAGCGGAACAGCCGTCTTTACTTTGGGCTGAAATATTTGATTTCAGATTCTTTATCACTGCATAAGCGTCAGTTACCCTAGGATCTTCCGTAGGTTTTGTTTTTTCTTTGGAATTTTTTTTGGGGAAACAAATTCTTTCCGCTTTGGGATACTTTCTTCAATATTGCTGTTCGTTTCATTTAAATCCATGTTTTCCGTGACAGTGTTGTCCTCCAAATCTTCATCTTGGGTCATTTGGGTGGATTCGTTCTCATTCTGGAAAAGGAAAGAAAATGAAACAAAGTACCTATATTAAAACAAACTGATATCAATGTTTCATTAAAATGTTTGATAAAATAAATAAAATAATTTGGAGATAAAAATATTGGCTCTTAATAGCAGCTAAATGTTAATTATTAGTCATTAAAATTATTTCAGTAATATTATTTTTAGTTGCCAAAGGGAGAACAGGAGTGGTTGGATATTGCGAAACAGTTTGATGAAACATGGAATTTCCCCAATTGCTTGGGATCGATAGATGGCAAACATGTAGTGCTTCAAGCTCCAATAAATACAGGAAGTGAATTCTTCAACTATAAGTCTACATTTAGTATAGTCTTAATGGCTGTGGTCGACGCAGACTATTGTTTCACTTTCGCTGATGTTGGATGTCAGGGGAGAATATCAGATGGTGGTGTAATAAAGAATACATCGTTTTACAAGAAACTGCAAGAACACGAATTGCATTTACCTCCCAATAAAGCTTTACCCAATACAAACAAATCATTACCGTACGTTTTTCTAGCCGATGATGCATTCCCGTTGGAAGAACATATTTTAAACCTTATCCAGGTTCGCATCAGAAAGATTCTATTGAACGCATTTTTAATTACAGATTGTCGAGAGCAAGAAGAGTAGTCGAAAATGCGTTCGGTATTCTTTCTGTTGTATTTAGGGTATTGAGAAAACCTATGCTCCTGGACCCACAGAAAGCAGCAAAAGTTGTTCTGGCATGCATTTATTTGCATAATTATCTACGAAGCAGTAAATCATCCCGAAACGTCTATTCAAGACAAGGTATCTTTGATCAAGAGATTGATGGAAAAATTGTGGAAGGCGGTTGGAGGCAAGAAAGAGAAGAGAACACTTCATCCCTTCTTCCTATTCAAAAAGTTGCACGCAAATCTGCAGGAGTTTATAAAGATAACAGAAAACAATTTGCTGAATACTTTGCAACTGTAGGAAAAGTGCCATGGCAAGAATTATATTTATAGACAAGACAAAAATTTTTGGGACAGCCATAAAAGAGCTAATAAACCTGGACATTTGTATTATCTCATTACATTAATAATAATTATACTTAAAATCTAAATAAATTCAATTATTATTTTACGTACGTTAATTATTGTTTTACTTTCGTTTCCTTCTGTATCCTGTGTTTGCACTGGTTGATTTTTGTCTTTTAAAAATAATAGACTTTTAAAAGCAAACCATTTGGTATCATAAACCTCGTCGGCACCCATCCCCGAAGTGGATTTAACTTTCTGTTTCTCCCTTCTGAAAGAGGCAAGTAGTGACTGCATTTTCTTTTTAATTTCTGCGCTATCAGTCTTCAAAATATCGGCTAATTCTCCCCAAGCATCTTTTCTATTTTTATTTTTGTAATATGGGTCCGAAGAATTCCACAAAACCGGCCGAATTCGATACTCGTCTATCAGTTGCAACACATTATCATTAGACCATTCCGTTTTGAATAAGGGTCACTAAACTACCTACAAATAACCCAATAATATTTAATTTAAAATATAAATATTACAATAATTATTATTAAAACTATTACCCGGCCCGACGAAGTAGGATGAGTGGAATCCCGTATTAATAATTATTAAAACTATATCACCCGGCCCGACGAAGTAGGATGCGCGAGCAGAGTGGAATCCCGTCCACACCGAACAAGCACGAACAAGTATTTTCTTTGATGTACCGCCTTCCTCTCGATCTTTTTTGAACGCGAACAAACAAACGTTTGCTCACTCGCAAGCCTGTACTCACCAGATGATTATTGAAGCAGAATGCTCGCTCGCTCGTGTTCGCTCTTGCTCGCTTTTTTGGTGAATACGCTGGCCTTATGCCCTTTGCAAGGCATTCTGAGTAAAATCACGTCCAAAAATCTGTCACTATCTCCCGGTCCAATAGTGGAACTAAATTGAAATAGATAAAAAAATATTCAGAAATATTTCCTTCCTTCGTAATATCACCTAATCAGCAAAAAATTGATCTGTTTGTTTTACCTGGACCAACATTATATTAAAGACCTGAGCATGATGTCATAATTTCATTGTTTGAAAGTGAAGAAATTCAAGCAAGCGGACTTCGGTATGATGCTAGTCGCTTCCCGCCTCACAATCTCTAGATACTTTGCGTACTCTGATTTCTCCCATCTGTGACCGACCTGATGTTTAGTCAGGCCCATGGTCTCAGAAATGTTATTAACACATTGGTGGACAGATTCAAGGAAAATGGACTCACAAAAACACAGTGGTGTAATTATGAAAATAATTGGGATATTTAAGTTAAAAATATCAACATATGAATTTTAGAGTGAAAAAAAAATAATTTTGAAAAAAATCATAGAGCGGCGTATGGCGCCTTGTCTATAGAAAAATAAATTAGGGATAAACCTGGACAAAGCGGCAAATGCCGTCACCTGTTTTTAGGATAAAATGAACTTTATTATTCTATTCTACAGGAGTACAAAGAAGCAAAATTATAATTCTGTGTATGGAATGACATTTAATTTATTTTTTTATTGGTGTGATAGATCTCAAAACACGGTACTACACAAAGAGGGGGTTTGTTTGGACACGTTTTACAAAAAAAAAAATGGTTTCCTTTCGTTTTTTGTCCAATAGGCACTGCTTACACCTCATATGATAGGATTTTCCAGCCTCCTGTGGATGTTGTAAATTGTCCAGAAAGTACATGTGGATCCCCAGATCTGGCGTGTCTTCTTCCATTTTTGGCCTTTTCCCTCCATGTAGTGCCCCCGATCTTACTAACTTTCTCCCATCGTTTATATCCAGTGGAATATTCAACAATTTTTTTACTAAAAGTTCTCTGTACGCTATAAGGGTAAGTTTGTTGTTATATTTTTTCATTATATAGAAGGAGTTCCAAATGGAAACATCTAAAAGATGAAACATAACTTTTTTGTACCATCTGACTGATTTCCGTGGGGATGAGTAATAGTTTATCATTTGATCACTGCGATCAATGCCTGACATAGTCATTATATTTTGATATCTCTACTGGTTTAGTTTTTATTTGGCCATATCTGTTACTGACATTGACGAGATTAGGGTGGTACTTCGTTGTTATACAAAGGACGTCCCTCTTATCTTTCCATTTGGAGACGTAGATGCTGCCATTACGTTTCCATTTGTGCTCACCTCGTTTTAATTTTGCCTTAGTCACAAGAACTGGATTTCCTCGCCTATTTGCACGTAATGTGCCTGTCGTATGGGTTTTTCTACTTAGAAGACTTTTGGATAACCGGACACTATTATAAAAATTGTCCATGACCAAATGGTGGCCACGATCCAAATAATTTTCCATAAGGGAAAGAACTAATGCCTCTGTTTTTCCCACCCCTTCAGCATTTTCGGATTTTCCTTTATATATCTTCAAATTTAAAACAAATCCATCAGTTGTGCAGAGTGCATAAAATTTTATGCCATATCTTGCACGTTTGCCTTTGATATATTGCCTAAATCCTAGACGACCTCGAAACAGAAGTAAGGATTCGTCTAATGATAACTCTTTTGGGGGATAATAAGATTGTCTGAAGTTAGATAATAATTTTTCCAGCAATGGGATAACCTTATGTAGTTTGTCTTCAGGATTAACCACTTGACCATAACAACAGCTAAAACATATAAGCATTTCTTCAAATCTTCTACCTGACAACGTATAGTGAAAAGTCTGGCGTAATTGTTCATCGAAGTAAGTGCCATATCCATAATATCCGTAGTCCATAGTTTCTCAAAACATTCCATAGCATTAGGGTTATTTCCCTTCAGCTGCTACACTCTCTGCATCTTCAGGCTCAATATTCTCAGCAACAATTTCATGTAACGACAGCTCACTAGTCTCAGAATCAGCATCAACTTCGTACCTAAGTTGGGTCCTGAATGTCATCATCACTGCTGAAGGGTTCACTTTCATCTGATCCCTCCGGAGTGCTTACTTCATCAAACAGATTTAGAAGTCTCTCTTGCACAGAAAATATACGCTACGCGGAAGCGTATATTTTCTGTGCTTTATACTCTATTTGGGACGCTACACCGCACCACAGGACTCCCTTCTTGTGGTTTGGACGAGTGACGCCCCATACAGGGTGTCTACTAAATTTCAACATCAAAATTCCCGGCTAGGTTAAGCTGAAGACCAATCTGCATCTTCCTATTTTTTAACCAGTTTAAGCTAAAGTTCTGACCTCCCAATAATTGAAATTTTTAAAATTTCTCCTTGTTTCCTTCTAGTCTTCTTTATATTAAGAAATTTTAATTACATGGAGTGAAAATTGATAATTTAGTAGAAATCACTAAAAAAGAGGTGTGGTATGTAAACAAATAAATATTAACAGTATAAAACAAGAATTTTGTTGTATTAACTACCTGCATTTAAAAAGGTGATTAAAAGAAGATGTGTTCTTTGTAACATTTATTGTCACATAAAATAAAAACAATAAATAAAATATAACTTGAATGAAATTCCGGTTTTGAATATCACAAAATGGATCACAAAACAATTGACTTATTTATTATAAACATAACTACCAAGTCAGGAGCTCGGTTTCTTGTACGATTCACGAATTATGGCGTACACGTCATCAATTTACGTCACTGAATCAAGCAAATCGAGGCTGCATCCTCCAGTGCCGTAGATTTAAATGGGGAAAATTTACACTTGTAAACACAACCAGATATATCAGATACCCAGTCCTCTCACCCCGGTGAATTCACCCAAATTTTAATTGTAAAATAATGCGTTCAGGTATTTTTTTATGGTATGTAGAATGGCTTTGTTTTTATGTATAAACTCATAATGTAAGGAAAGCTGCCGACATTTCGGCAAAGAAGAGAACAATCATTATTGGCTTACAGAAATATATTGCAAGTAAATAGGAACATTCAAAATAATACAGGTTTTTATAAACTTACATATTTGTTGAAATAAATTATTAAATTATTATAAAAGGGAAAATAAAAATCTCGAAAATAAAATCTATTCTAATATAATCATTTTTGTTTATGAAAATGTACATCAAGTTTGAATATTCGAAATAGTACAATTTTAGTAAATTTATATTACATTGCTAAAATGAACAAATAAAAAAGAAAAAATCTAAAAAATAAATTTATATTCTGAAAATACCCTACAATAATATAAATTGTAAAGATGCAAATAATTAATTTGAAATACATGACTAAAAAAAGAAAATGAAAACCTGAAAAATAAATCTATTCTAAAGCAAACATTTTTGTTTACAAAAGTATATTGCAAGTCCCACATTGGCGTAGCTACGGGGGGGCTGGGGGGGGGGGGCTAAGCCCCCCTGGTATAAAAATAGCCCCCCCCTGACAAATTCTAGCGTTTATTTTTATAATGTTTTTGACATTATAGGTTTACATTAAAAACTTTACTAAGCCGATTTAATCTTGTTGCGTGTTCGTGTTATTGCGTATAGTAATAAACACTGACTAAAACACTAGTAACAAAATAAAACAAAGTAAACAGCGGCAGCACTGAACACTGGCAACACTGCCGTCACGCACACGCACTCACCCAGCACCCGACCCCGTCAGTCCGCCACACGCCACACTCACAGAATTAGCATCACTCAGGGACTCTTTAAAATAAGGGGACCCAGCATTTCACAGTCTATCACATAGGAAAAGTGAAGCCTTGAGGGGAAGTTTGTTTTTTGTAGACTCCAAGAAAACCACATAAGTGGGCTGGTACAAGGTTATGTTATATGTCAGTGTGTCCAACTGCCATCAGGTTTTACGTGATAAGATAGTGCCATAGGTTCTAAAGGAGGCAAAAAATTTCCCATCATAATTCACAATTTTTAAGTTTTCTAACTTCCAGATACTCACATGTGACAATTAAAGAATTTCAACTATACAATAAATTTGTTTCATTTGACAGTTGCCTTATTCTGTATTTGTAGACACAACATTGTCAACTCTAATTTTTAGAAATCATGGAAACCATTATTAATTTTTACTAACAATCAAAGTACCTGTTATATTCATAGATTCTCCAATAAAATTGCATACTTGGCATCACTGATACCATCAGAATGTGGAAAGAATAGGCCTCACTTTGGAAAGTATAATACTGGGTCCCCTTACTTTAAAGAGTCCCTGGCATCACTGCGAACCTGGACCGCTGGACATGACTGCTTACTGTGATTGATATGTAATACTGCGAAGACGCCAATGTACATCTATATTTTTACTTATGCAGTATCAGTATACAGGGTGAGTTTTTTCGATGCCCACTATGGGGATCCCGGAAACTAGCAGAGCTAGAACAAAGGTTAAATGGGGAAAGAATTGCAGTTTTGAATGCTCAATGCTCCTTTTGGATTTTTAAAAAAGTTCATGGCTCACTAAATATTTTGAAAAGAGTGATTTTGTTTGTGATTTTTTAGATATGACATAAACTTGTGTGTTTTTTTAATGTAAATCATAGTTGGCTGTGGCCTTAAAAAATCGGCCATTTTTTTAGCTTTCCAAAAATATAATACTCGGCATAGTTATTATAAAAAATAAAGGAGCTATGGCTAATTTTCTGATTTTTTTTTAAATTTTCACATAGTCAGCCATGGAATATTTTCATAATTACGTTCTATTTTATAATTATACATACTTCAAACTTTCTAATATTTTGTTTTTAGCTGGTAAGAAAATGTAACAAAATAAAACAAAAATTAAAATATTCAAATTATTATTATTTTACAAGGTCACCTTTTAAAATAAAAAAAGTGTTCAAACAATCCACCATTATTATTTATGCAAATATTGCATATTTTTAAAATTCAATTTGTCGCCTTTCTTAGAGAGCGCCTGTCAATACTCTCAATCGCTTCTAAAACAGCTGCTCTTAATTCAACAATTGTCTCGTACTTTATTTTGTACTGTTCCCCACAAAAAGAAATCCAAAACAGACAATCGAGGGATCGGAGCTGCTAGGAAATAGGTCTATTTCTCCCTATCCAACTATTTGGATAGAGCTGATCTAGGTAATTTCTTACGGGAAAATAATTATGTGGTGGAGCTCCATCGTGATAATTTTTGTTACATTTTGTTACCAGCTAAAAATAAAATATTTGAAAGTTTGAAGTATGTCTTATTATACAATAGAACGTAATTATGAAAATATTCCATGGCTGACTTTGGAAAACTCAAAAAATGGCCGATTGGATAAGGCCACAGCCAACTATGATTTCATTTAAAAAAACACAAGTTTATGTCATATCTCAAAAATTACAAACAACATAAAAAATTGGATAAGATTATCTTATTAAGCCCAAAATTATCTACAATTTTTGTCTCAACAGTTTTTCTGTATAATCAGAAATAACGGAGCTACAGAGATCTGATAAAATAGCAAAAAAATCAAAATCACTCTTTTCAAAGTATCTAGTGAGCTATGAACTTCTTTAAAAATCCAAAAGGGGCATTAGATTTAGCATTCAAAACTGCAATTCTTTCCTCATTTAACCTGTGTTCTAGCTCTGCTAGTTTCCGAGATCCCCATAGTGGGCATCGAAAAAAACTCACCCTGTATGTAGTAAAGTTGTGTGTTACTGAATCTCATCTCCTTCAGGGGCTTAAGCCCCCCCGGAGAAAAAAGACTAGCTACGCCTATGAAGTCCCAATATTTAAAATAGTACAGATTTTAGTAAATTTATTTGTATACTATATTGTTAAAATATACAATTAAGAAGGAAAACGTCTTGAATTAGTATTCAAATTGCGGTCAAAGATGTAAACATTATTAAAGAAGACTGAACAGTATTAATACGTTGACTGATTTATTTTTTTAAGACTTCTCACGGCTATAGATTCATATCGAATGCTAATAATTCTGCCTTGAATAGGTGAGGCTCCACAGATATCTCGTTATCTTGCAACCATTGTAAGATCTCTGCTTTCTTCCACGCTGGGTTTGGCTGCATTTCTAATAAAGTGCTGTGGTAAGGTGCATTGTCAAAGACTATGAGTGACGGCTCTTCCAAATTTGGAACATAATTATTCAAAATAAATTGAAAAAACATTCTAAATTTTCTTAAACTTTTTTCCTTAACCCATTTTAGAAAAATGTCGCCATTGATGTCTCCGTGGTAGTCAGCTAGTTTTGACCGAGTGAAATAAATAAGGGAAATGTTGTCCACAAATCCTTTATTATGACCAGCATGCAAAAATTATAAAGCGCTTTCCTTGGTATCCCTCAGGTCTTCGAACGCTCTTTATGGATTCATCCTGCCAAGGTCGTTTTTGGTTTCCTCTTGCAAATATCCAAGTTTCGTCAAGGAAAACAACTTGCCGCTTCAACTCAGAGTTTTGACTATTTTTATATTTCCGCTGAAACTCTGCTATTCTCAAGACAATCTGACCCTTTTCCATTAACGCCCTGCGGTTGTCGTCCTTTTTATATTTAAAACCAATCTGTGGTAATAAACGACCCAAGGATGACTTACTAATATCAAGCGGTACTTTAATGGCCAATTCCTCCCTCAAAGTCTTCAGAGTTAGGTGCTTTTCTGTAAATAATAAATGAATATGAATTTAAAAAATATATATGTTTTACTCTAACCCACTCCAGCTACCCTTAACCCTAAAGCAAATACATTGTAAGCAAATTTTGATATTTGCAAGAATGAAAAAAAGGTAATTTGTTAATTTAAAAGTTGGTTTCTAAAACATTAACCCAGATACAAAACTCCTAAATATCTTTTGCATTTTAGAATATTTTTTCTGCTCTTTTCTTTGCATTAACACATTCTACCCTTATTTTTATAAACAAGGATTCTACTACCCAAATTTAAATTGTAAAATAATGTGTTTTACCATCACCTTTTTAGAGAAGTTATAATATTAGGTATGTGTGTGGTTTTACTTTTATATATTATAATTATACATTTTACCGTGCCTTGAAATTGTAAAGTGATAGTTTGACTATCTAGTTTCTAGTTATAGCAATGTAGAAACACGTAAAAGAAAATTTAACATTTAACTACACACACACCGAATTCAACTAGAATGCAAACTTACTTTCTGAATATATATTATAAATAACATTTCTGACTTCCATTTTCGTTTCCTCTGGCAAGTCCGTGGTTTTGTTTTTTGTCGAGGTCCATATTTCGCGGCAGAAGTAGTTGGATTTTCCTGGGGACCATCTTGACTCTCTGCACTTCGTGGGAAATGCATGAAACAGTGCGTAAACTAATGCTCAGAGCTTGAGAAACACGCTGAAAAATATTTGATTCCGTAATCACTATCTACTGCCATAATGTTTGCAATTTACCTCTTGGACTGCGTGAACTGGTAAAAGTGGTCCTCCGTTGCGTTTTTCATCTTTGAAATAATTTAATAACTTCGCTACAATTTCTCTGGCTTGCAAATTAGTCTGTGGCCAGGCATTTTAAGATTATTAGGAAATGTTTATTCACAAACCCGTAACGCAGTAACAGATATTACCACAGAAAATAGCGTATATATTCTGTGGATATTACCAAAGCCGAACTATTATTACAAAACTTATAGCAAAATAATCCACAACAAGAACAAGTAAAAATTAAGAGCCAAACTTGAAAACAAAGAAAATTCTTAAAAATACGCACAAAATGACAGAATTTATAAATTTATGTTGTGACGTGACAGTGACGTATCTTTCCCGAGTCGGTCTAGACAACCGATGTCATATATATGCGATAGTATTTTTTTATGCCGTGCCTGCACACCCACTGCCGTAAATATCCAACACCATTAACGTGCATCCAGACCCAGTGCCTTTCATATCCGGCACTGATACAAAGCCTCCACACCCAATGCCATATTAATACGTCATTTAGCCAGCGCCTCTAGCGTATGAAACCCTTACTCTCGCTGCGCTGCTGGAATTTCGTAAGTCATGATTCTATCCTATTCTGTTGTTGAGCACTGCATAAGTGTGGAGTTTCTTTGTTAAAAATATATGAATTGTTCAAAGAGATACAAACGGAAATAAAAATTTATATTTAAAGAGTATGAGCTTCACTTTTCTGCATTTTTTGTATGCCTGACGTATATATACGACGGTGGGTCTGTAGCCATGTAAACTGGAGGGAATGATGACACTAAACGTTTGAAGCGGGTCGGTAGCGAAAGGGTTAATTTGTTTTTTTGAAAAACCCCTCGACAACTATCCGGAGCAGCTATTTTGAAGATGATGCGCATTGCTCTTTTCTGAATTTTAAAAACTTCAGGAACCATTACTGACTGACCCCAAAAGAGAATGCAGTATCTTAATATTGAATAAGCTACTTTGCAAGTATGAACATCAGTATTTTGTGTTAAAACTCTTAGTGCATAGCATACTGAAGATAATCTACACATCAGTTGCTCTAAAGTGCCCTTTCCAATTTAGATGTTGATCTAACGTCAAACCAAGGAGTCTGCTAGACTCAGAAGTGGACAATAGTTTCCCTCCAGAAGTATTTGTTCTGGAATTCTTAAGTGGTTTTGATAAGTTCTAAATATGACACACTGAGTCTTGAATAAATCTAACAATCTGTGGATGTCAATTAAACTTGGCATTATTTGAATCATTTGGCTGCCAACTTTGCACCTTAGTATCAATATTTTGAAAAATTATATTTTCATTTGAAGAATTGACTGATATGCACTTTTGCTATGGACTTGCGAATGGCAATAATAAACATGCGGAAACGCATAGTTGCGTGTATTGAAAGAGACGGCGGTCATTTCGAACATTTAATAATTTAATTTTCTAATAGCAATACGTTTCTTTTATTATTGTTTTTGCTTTTGTATTTTGTTAAATAAAGTTTAATTGACATCCACAGATTGCTAGATTTATTCTTAAAAATAAAAACTTGTTCATTGCAGCGTTGCCGTTCTTTAAAAATAATTAAGAAACGGCTGCGAATATGAAAAAATACTAAGAGATACTTTTTGTTAACCATTGAATTTACCATTCAAAACAAATTTAAAAAATGCGATTATACAGGGTATTCATATTTTTCTGAACTAATTAATTTTACTAACACTCCGCAACTGGGAGCCTCAGAAGCTTCATGTCAACCTTAAGTTTGACGGCTCATCTGCTCATGTGGCACGCCAAGTTTGAAGAAAATATCTCGTATACTTCCAGAAATACTAAGAAACATGTGTATTTTTCTCCAAACTTCTACGCTCTGTATAAAAAAAACTATGGCCCGTAGGAGAAAAAAATATATGAATAAGTGCCCTTATTTTGACTCCAAGAATACGTGGTTTCATTTTTGACCATCAGTTTAGTTACACCCTGTATAACGGTTGCTAAATAATTTATTTCATCTGAAGTGAGTCGTATCTTTTTGTATTATTTCATGGTGAGTACCTAGGTACTGCAATTATACTAAACGTGGAACATGCAATTATTCATTTACTTCTTTATTTATAAAAGAGGCACAATTTGCTGTACCAACCTAACCCCTTTACTTATTTTTATACCTGTCTGTTTGTTGGCAAACTAGAATATTTAGGCACTGTTTTTGGTTTGATCTTTCTTAACTACACTCACCGGCACGAAAAATGGAGCACTTACAATTTTTATTTAAAAAATGTGAAATTTTAATACTTTGCGATGGTTTATTATTATAATAAGTTAAACGCAAACAACAACATGTTTTAAGTAATTTCTAATAACAATTGGGCGCTTTTTTTTAAAAAAAAACTTTTGTTACAATTTAAAAAATTAGAACGATAAACCCACATTGGTGTTGTGGCAAAATGTCCTTAAATGAATCAAAACTTAAACGATTTTTGAGCAAAAACTAATGAGGAGCATTTTTAATAACGGGTATTACCCCCGCGAGCTCGAATGATTGCATGCATTCTCCGTGGCATGCCTAAAATCAAATGGCGAATGTCCTCTTGAGGAATAAGGTCCCATTCCTCTAAAAGAGCTTGTTTCAACTGATTTATGGTTAAAGGAGCAGGAACACGACTTCGCATTCTTCGCCCAAGCATGTCCCAAACATGTTCAATCGGGTTCGCATCTGGACTTAACGCTGACCACTCCAAAACAGGAATGTTTACATCATTTAAATACTGTTGAGTGATTCTTGCGGTATGAGGTCTGGCATTATCATGCATCAGAAGAAAGTTATTTCCAATAAAATCAACATACGGGACAACAAAATCTTGGAGAATTTCATCAATGTACCTGGCAGCAGTTAAGGAGCCTCTTGGAACGATGTACAACTCAGTGTGTGCCTCCAGAGAAATTCCAGCCCACACCATTACTGAACCTCCTTGGTATCCTACTCTAGGACTGAAAGTACATTCTGCAAAACGCTCTTGTGGTCTTCGCCATACTCTCTCGCGACTATCTGGAGATCGCAGGCTAAACCTGGACTCATCAGTAAATAAAATTCGCCCCCAATCATTTTCACCCCAGTGCTCATGATTTCTGGCAAACCGAAGTCGCGCAACACGATGATGCCTAAGAAGCTCTGGACCTGTTGCAGGTCTACGACTGGTAAGATTGGCTTCTCCAAGTCTTCGTCTAACTGTACGTTCGCTTACATTGGTATTCCGAACATGATGAAGTCTATTTCTGATTTGTACAGCTGTAGCACGACGATCTCGTAGACTTTGCAAGAGGATGAAGCGATCATCATGAGCGTTAGTTTTTCGTTGGGGACCAGTTCCAGGTCGTCTGGTGTAAGCTCTAGTTTCCAAAAAACGTGTATAAATACGGTGCACAGTGCTATTGGATACGGCATATTGTTGGGCAACATATCGCTCAGTTCTTCCGTCTTGAAGCAACGCAACAATAGCAGCCGCTGTTTCAGGATTAACAGCCATATTTTTACCTTAAATAAACGCAGTACAGCTTTGAACTGTTTCACTTCTTTAAACTCAGACTTGTCAAAACAATAAAAACAAAAGAAAAGTCATGGCCAACTAAGACTTGTGTACTTTTTAATTTTTGGAAATTTTTATTCAAAACAGTCTAGTCTTGCTTTTCAAATAAACGTTTAATTGTTGTTAGATATTACTTAAAACATGTTGTTGTTTGCTTTTAACTTATTATAATAATAAACCATTGCAAAGTATTAAAATTTTACATTTTTTAAATAAAAATTATAAGTGCTCCGCTTTTCGTGCCGGTGAGTGTATTTTACTACAGTCCCCATTTATTATGTACAGGGTGTCTTATAGGATATTGACACATTTTTAATCTGTAGGGTGTCTCACGCTAGCGTATTTATTCAGTAACTCCATATTACCGAAAGAAATACGAAAAAATATATAATATAAAAGTTGTCCAGTTTTACAAACTGTGCATTTTAAATCTTTTGGAATATATACGGGGTTGATGGTTTGTCCCGTAATGTATCAAACTTGAATATTTTAAATAGAACATCCCGTATAATATTATTTCATTTTGAATCCATAGTAAGATTCTAGAGTGATTTCATGTATCATGTTCTGTTACGTATAGGTACATGAAAATAATCTGTAATGGGACAAGAAATTAAAAAATGCAATAATATACAGGGTGCTCCATTTAAAATAAGAAAATTGGATGCGGTACAGGGCAAACCATTAACACCTTATAGTCAACAATATTTTTAAAATTTATAAATCTGGACAACTTTTGCGTTAAATAATTTTTTCGCATTTCCTATGGTAATTGAAAAACTTCCAGCCCTAACCATCCAAACGGGGGACTACCTATAATACATTTATTATAACACAAATATGTAGAAACATAAGAGTTATAAATTGTTGTTTTACTTTATAAACAAAGAGATTTCTGTTCAGCTAAGTGCCATTTTCATATTTTTTACAAATAAATTACCATTAAGTGGCTGTGTCTAAATATTATTTTTATCGTAAGTGCTGGACTTACGATAAAACTCCATTGGGAAATTATTTTTAATTTTGCCAAAGTATCGTAAGTCCAACTACAAAAAAACTGAATTCATTTTGAAAAAAGTTATTAATTTTCTTCAAAAAAACATCATAATAAGTACCGATGCCAATTTTCACTTCAATGGGACATTTCTATACAGGATTATTGAAAAAACTGCCATACTGTAAAATTTACTAAATGAGACTTACAATGTTTTGGCGAAAATGTATCGATAAGAACATGACAGAAATACTGTAGATACAGGGGGCAGATTTTACAAAAAATAAAGTTGCTCAGCTGTTTTTTGGTAGATTTTAATAGAAAAAAAATTGGTAGGCAATGATTGGGCCTCTTTAATTTTTAGCGACATCTGTTGCTTGTATCCAATATTGCTTTTGTATCTTTATGGCACCGTCACACATTGGCTAACTAGGGATTCCATAAACATGGCTATTATGTTTGAAAACTTAACTAGGTATAATAATTATTAGGTTATCCCTAAGTATCTGCTTAGACTCCACCATGAAGGATGCTGCGAAGTGCAGGCCTTTTATTTCTGCATATCTAATAAAATGTGGGACACACTGTATACCTATGCAAGGGATATTTCATTATTGTGTTTTTGTAGATCTTTCATTGTGACAAATATACAAATCTAAAGAAATGTTCTTGAAGTTTGTCAAGATTGAAACATATTTTTTGGTCCAATTTTGTTCTAGTTTTTAACAATGACTAAAAAAACTACCAAAAATAAAAAGATCAACGTGTACTACAGGATATTCCCAGCGGAAAAAATGGATTGGGAATATGTTAAGTTTGAGAAAAGCGAAGAAAAAATTTATATAAGGAATTTGCAAGAACTTTCAAAAAAGAGACAACTACATGATTCCACCACGTTTTGGGAGTTTCAAACTGATGGAATTTTCTATAATGTTCCTCAAGATATTGTTTATGATTCTGTTACAAAAGATCTTGTAAAGAAGTAAGTAAATGTTTCTCAAAATCTTGGTACCTACTTATAAAAAACATATTAAAGTGTTTGTGAAGGTTATACTGGTATAATAGTATCATTTGGCCAGACCGGTATGGGAAAAAGTTTTACCACTAGTGGACTTTACCTGAGGCAAGAGGAATTTGGAATTGCACCTAGACTTGTAATGGACCTTATCAAAATGCGGGAATCACAGGCAAAAAATATTAAAATGATTGTAGAACTTTCTTACTTGGAATTTTCCAGAAGTAATGCAAGGGATTTGCTTAGTGATCAAGATTATTGTGACCCCCACAAGAAACCATTAAAGAAAAAAATAAAAACTGTATATGACGGTCTTGAAATATTATATAAAAGTAATAGATATCTAAATAATGATAACTATAAATAGTATCTAGGTATAAGATTATATTTTTAGGTGAAGGAAGAAAAAGTATGATAAAATCAAACATGGACTATTATTCCCACATAGGAAGTACCGTACTAACATTTTCTATTACCACGAAAAACATGGATTATAGTGACCCCAAGAAAATTTCTTCCAGGGTAATTATATTTTTGACTAATTTTTTTACAAATACACTGTGTCTCCTAAGTACATGTAGAAAAATGCAAAAGCTTATCCCTTGGGCCAATATATTACAATTGAGCTCAACAACAACTACTACAACTGGTCAATTCTCAGTAGTTACTGAGATACAGGGCGTTTAATTTTTTTTTTGAAGTTGAATTAGGGCAATATCTCCCAAAATAATCAAGTTGCTGAACTGAAATTTGTCACTGCTTTGTTTTTGAGGATGGAGAATAAGCTGAAAATGTCAATTTTGACGCCACTTGCATTTACTCGTGGTTTCGCATTTCCATCATTTTAGTGCATCTTTTCATTTTGCAACAAAAACATATTCTTGCTTCATAACGATAAAATCAACCATATAATATTTTCACCTTTCGCTTTCATATGCTACAGATCAAATGTACCATTGAAAGTGAGAAAAAATCCCTATGAACAATGTACCAACAATGAGTTGCTTTCAAAATGGAAAGGATTGAATTTGACAAAATTTTGACAAGGAAACCATTGGTCTTTTGACCAAAATGTCCATCTGGAATTACATACAGTTCATGCGTAACATTTGAAAGCGGTAGGTGAAAATTTTATTTTTCGAATGTCGGAGATAACATAGGTGTTTTGGGGCACGTTTTGCCAATTTCAACGCAAACGTTATGAAACAAGTACAGACCTTAGAGCGCCACCAACTTGAGGAGTGCCCAGTTGTGGCCGTGCTGAAACCACGGCAGGCTTACAAGCGCCTTTACACAATACGCCATTTATTAAAGCCTGTTTTAAAGATTACAATTTTCGTCCAACAAATCCCCCAATAAATCATACCATTTATTTTTGTGTCATTTGTGGGCAAAACTAATTGCTACTTTATCAGAATTTAAAACAATGCCACGGTTTAATGGATGTTCTCTTAGTACCCACCGAAAAATGTGCCCATTTTATTGTAGCGAGCCGTGGCCTCGAATCCTGTACCCAGAGCTGGGTCAATTACAATTAAAAACTGACCAATTACAATTCCAATTACTTTTGTAGGAATATAATTAGATCCAATTACAATTCCTTTGATATTTTGAAATGTAATTGAATTACAATTACAATTACTTGTATTTTGAATTGGAATTGATGTAAACAATTACTTTTTCAATTATTTCTTGTTTGCTTTATTTTCTATTAAATTTGTAGACACCAAAATAAGGTAGGTACTTACCTAGTTACTTAAAAAACCATAACTGATAACTTAACTATATTAAGAATTATTTGTCCTGCGATGCAAAAAAATTTTAGTCTTTGTGTCTTTGTAAATTGCAAATATTCAAATTAAAATAAATAAAATGTACAGGGTGGGCACTGATAAAAAAATTCATAAAAGCTATTAGTAATTGATAACTACTAAGTAAATCATTGAGTGTTATATATTTTTGGAATGTTAATTTTTTGCTCTATTAAAAAATGCAAAAATATACAGGGTCTTCCATTTAAAAAAAATTTTTTTCATCAGTAACTCAAACCATTGACTTGAAAAAAAAAAATTAGTAGCTGCATTGGATTCTACGTGAAAAAGTGATTTAGAAATGTTTTTACAAAAACACAAAATTTTCATCCTGAAAAAAGTCACTTTTCGAAAACGCACATATTCAAAAAACACTTTGTAACTCAAGAACGGTGACAGATACAGATTTGCGGTTTTCACCATTAAGTTTATCATACAAAATGAGCTTCAGACACCGATATCAGTTTTCGTCTATCTTCGTTAAAAACAGGAGTTTCCCTTTATATTCAGTAGGTTAACAGTATAATATAGTAATACCTATGTCTAAAAACACAATGGCCTCACAGAGTCACAGCTCAGTTTCTATGAAAATAAAACTGAAAATAAACGGCTACATGAATAGAGAAATAAAATAAATCTTTTAAAATGTATACAAAAACATCTTAAGGCCGCGCCATATGGGCTTTACAAGAGATATAAGAAAAATAAAAAACCGGCCTCTTTGTTAAGAAATTTTGTTATCTTTCATTATTACCAACATTTCAAAATTATTATCAGTTAGAGCATGCCTTTTGGGGGTATTCACAAATGTCGCAAACGAAAATAGTCTCTCGACTGGTGCTGACGATGGAAGAATACAATTATATTTAAAAAAAACTTTTATAATTATTGTAGACTTTGTCAGTGATGACGCATTTATTTTGCATTGCATTTTCTTGGCGAGGTTGGCCCAAACAACGTTGCAACATTTCCAAAATCAATCCAGGTTTCCCCGATTAATCAGCTCGGGCCGTCGCCGGCCGGCACCGCAAGATTGTGTAAGTAATTGTAATTGAAAAAGTAATTGTAATTGAAAAAGTAATTGTAATTGGAAAAGTAATTGTAATTGAAACAGTAATTGCATTAAAGGAATTTTAAAAAGGAATTGCAATTCTCAGAAGTAATTGATTTTAAATTACAAGTACAATTCCTTTTCAAAAAGTACTTGATATTAAATTACAATTACTGTCTCTATTTCAAAAGTAATTTCAACTAAGTACAATTCCATGAAAATGAATTAATTGACAGTTCAATTACTTTCGCCTAATTACTTGCCCAGCTCTGCCTGTACCCTCATGTTTCAGGTATTTTTTCCCAACATACTACATTAGAAATCTTGGAAATTTCTTGCGAGGTATCGGTATCTTGCACATTTGTCACATTTTTAAAATTTTCCAGTATGCATGACAGCTATAAATAAAATTTAAGTGTTAAGGGAGCACACAACAAACCATGGCTTTTTCCAAATTCTGATAAACTAGGTTTAAAGCAATCAGTTTTGCCCACAAATTTCATTTAGAATTTTTTTCGGTAACTCCTGAAACAAAAAGTTACATGCCGAACAAATTTCGGCGATTTTCGGGATTTTGAAAAATATCTCGGAAAGTAGGCCATGGATCTCAAGTGTATTTTACGCAAAGTTAGCTCATCAAAAAAAGCATTTTTTTTAAATAAAGTTCTCAGAAAAAATGCATATTTGTCAACATTTTCTCGAGTGGCCCTTCTTAAATAGACACCCTGTATTTTTGTCATTAACTTTTCGAGAACACTCTGTATATAAATTCTGAAGCTAGACTCGGATTCTCCAGAGAAATCTGCATCATCCTGGTATTAAGCTGGTCTTTTCATTTCAAAAACTAAGGATATAATCGGACTTTATTTGAGACACCTAATATACCCTGAAAAAGTTTCTCTTTTGCTATGCGAAAAACACAATTCTATTATACTTAGAAAAATAGTTATTTGTGTAACTAGTGCAAAAAGTGCAGCTCGAGACGCAGTCGAGGTAACTGATGGACAAACTTAATTTCCAGTATTTTTTTGAATTTTATTTTCTTCATTGCCTGTGAAGGTTTCAGGTTCTTCACTTAAAACTCTTTTTCGAATTGTTGTGAAGTTTCCGGTACTGGTACTTGTTTCACCTTCCAGAATTTAAGCAGCTACCTATTTCAGTTTTTTTAGAAATTGAAATTTTACTAAAAGTATTTTACCACAGACCTATATAGCTTCGCTACAGACAGTGCCTGGGGCCTGGGGACCCAATTGTTTGAACTGGCACCAATAGAGGGCGCCGCATGTGGTAAATTCCAATAAAAATATAATCGGCTGGCCTGGCGACAATAATTCGGTGGCCTTGAAAGCACATATCCCATAAAAAACGCTGCAACGTTGTCGATGCAAGAACATGTGAATAGAAGGAATAGCATTTATACGAGTAGTAATAATAAGGCAGCCACAATTCGAAATTATTAGAATTATTCCAGATGCACCAATCCGCGATCCGCGATTGGAGAAAATTTCCTGCCAAAAACTACTCCCTGCATCTCTTTGGCGAAACAACTTCATACCTCCACTAGGGCGTTCAAAAAGTCTCAGAAATAAAAAAACTGCGGGAAAAAACTACCCCTTCCCATTCCCGAAGTTGTTTTTGGTCAGATCCTCGCCATTTTTAGCAAGGACGTTTAAAATTATTCCGGACCCAGACACACCCAATCCGCGGTTGAAAAAATTTGCCGGACAAAACTACCCCCTGCATCCCTTTAGGAAAAAAAAATAATAACTCCATTGTTTATGGTCCGATTTTCGTCGTTTTCAGAAGGATGTTAAAAAAAAGTCAGTCTGAGAAATTAAAAAAACTGCCGGAAAAAACTACCCCTTCCCACCCACGAAGTTGTTTTTGATCGGAACCTCGCCATTTTTAGCAAGGACGTTTAAAATTATTCCAGAAGCACCAATCCGCGGTTGAAAAAAATTGCCGGACAAAACTACCCCCTGCATCCCTTTAGGAAAAAAAATGATAACTCCATTGTTTATGGTCCGATTTTCGTCGTTTTCACAAGGAAGTTAAAAAAAGTCAGTCTGAGAAATAAAAAAAACTTCCGGAAAAAAAACCACCCCTTCCCACCCCCGAAGTTGTTTTTGGTCGGATCCTCGCTATTCTTAGCAAGGTCGTTCAGAATGACTCCAGAACCACCAATCCGCGGTTGAAAAAAATTGCCGGAAAAACTACCCCCTGCATCCCTTTAGGAAAAAAAAAGATAAATCCACTGTTTCTGGTCCGATTTTCGCCGTTTTCACAAGGATGTTAAAAAAAGTCAGTCTCAGAAATAAAAAAAACTGCCGGAAAAAAGCTACCCCTTCCCACCCCCGAAGTTGTTTTTGATCGGAACCTCGCCATTTTTAGCAAGGACATTTAAAATTATTCCAGAAGCACCAATCCACGGTTGAAAAAAATTTCCGGACAAAACTAACCGCTGCATCCCTTTAGGGAAAAAAAATGATAACTCCATTGTTTTAACAAGGATGTTAAAAAAAGTCAGTCTGAGAAATAAAAAAAACTGCCGGAAAAAAAAAACTACCCCTTCCCACCCCCGAAGTTGTTTTTGATCGGATCCTCGCTATTCTTAGCAAGGTCGTTCAGAATAACTCCAGAAACACCAATCCACGGTTGAAAAAAATTGCCAGACAAAACTACCCCCTGCATCCCTTTACGAAAAAAATGATAACTCCATTGTTTATGGTCCGATTTTCGTCGTTTTCACAAGGATGTTAAAAAAAGTCAGTCTGAGAAATAAATAAAACTGCCGGAAAAAAAACTACCCCTTCCCACCCCCGAAGTTGTTTTTGGTCGGATCCTCGCTATTCTTGGCAATGTCGTTTAGAATGACTCCAGAAACAGCAATCCGCGGTTGAAAAAATTGCCGGACAAAACTACCCCCTCCATCCCTTTAGGAAAAAAAAGAAGATAAATCCATTGTTTCTGGTCCGATTTTCGCAGTTTTCACAAGGATGTTAAAAAAAGTCAGTCTCAGAAATAAAAAAAACTGCCGGAAAAAACTACCCCTTCCCACCCTCGAAGTTGTTTTTGATCGGAACCTCGCCATTTTTAGCAAGGACGTTCAAAATTATTCTAGAAGCACCAATCCGCGGTTGAAAAAAATTGCCGGAAAAACTACCCCCTGCATCCCTTTAGGAAAAAAAAGATAAATCCACTGTTTCTGGTCCGATTTTCGCCGTTTTCACAAGGATGTTAAAAAAAGTCAGTCTCAGAAATAAAAAAAAACTGCCGGAAAAAAGCTACCCCTTCCCACCCCCGAAGTTGTTTTTGATCGGAACCTCGCCATTTTTAGCAAGGACATTTAAAATTATTCCAGAAGCACCAATCCACGGTTGAAAAAAATTGCCGGACAAAACTAACCCCTGCATCCCTTTAGGGAAAAAAAATGATAACTCCATTGTTTATGGTCCGATTTTTGCCGTTTTCACAAGGATGTTAAAAAAAGTCAGTCTCAGAAATAAAAAAACTGCCGGAAAATAACTACCCCTTCCCACCCCCAAAGTTGTTTTTGGTTGCATCCTCGCCATTCTTAGCAAGTACGTTCAAAATGATTCCAGAAGCACCAATCCACGGTTGAAAAAATTTGCCAGAGAAAAATACCCCCTGCATTTCTTTAGGAAAAAAATTATAACTCCATTGTTTCTGGTTCGATTTTCGCCGTTTTCAAAACTACGTTCAAAACTACTTTCACAAGGACGTTCAAAAAGTCTCAGAATTTTCTTATTTAAAATCTGCCACAACTATTGCTTTAATCAGGACAAATCAAAACCCTCATATACCAAATTTGTACAAAAATATACAGGGAGTTCCATGCTACAGGGTGTCAAAGTTAAACAAAATAGGAATTTTAAGCGCAACTGGTGAATCAAGTGCGGGCCAAGAAGCTTAAATTCTCAATATGGCAGACTTCAGAGAAAAATCTGAAAAATGCATAACATACAGGGTGTCACAGAGCCATTAATTCAAACGAATCCTGTGGAAAGGGGACTCTATTTAGGGATATTCGAAGTTTGACTGTTGAGAAGTTATTTCAACTTTTATGATTTTCGTAAAACGAAACTTCGTTAAGACTCTTGGGGGTGGGGAGGGTTAGTTTTTTTGTCTGAAAATTTGTTTTTGAATTCTGAGACTTTATAATATCCTTGTGAAAAGGCGACAATCGGACCAGAAAAAATGCAGTAATGATATTTTTTCGTAAAGGGGTGCAGGGGGTAGTTTTGTCCGGCAAATTTTTTCAATCGCGAATTGGTGCGTTTGGGATTACTTATTTGGAACGTCCTTGCTGAAAATGGCGAGGATTCGACCAAAAACAATTTCGGCGGTGGGAAGGGGTAGTTTTTTGTCAGGCAGTTTTTTATGCTTCTGAGACTCTTTTGAACGTCCTTGTGAAAACGGCGAAAATCAGACCAGAAACAATGGAGTTATCAATTTTTTTCCTTAAAGGGATGCGGGGGGTAGTTGTGTCAGGAAAATTTTTTCAACCGCGGATTGGTGCGTCTGGGTAAATTTTGAACGTTCTGGCTGAAAATGGCGAGGATTCGATCAAAAACAACTTCGGCGGTGGGAAGGGGTAGTTTTTTGTCAGGCAGTTTTTTATGCTTCTGAGACTCTTTTGAACGTCCTTGTGAAAACGGCGAAAATCAGACCAGAAACAATGGAGTTATCAATTTTTTTCCTTAAAGGGATGCGGGGGGTAGTTGTGTCAGGAAAATTTTTTCAACCGCGGATTGGTGCGTCTGGGTAAATTTTGAACGTTCTGGCTGAAAATGGCGAGGATTCGATCAAAAACAACTTCGGGGGTGGGAAGGGGTAGTTTTTTGTCAGGCAGTTTTTTATGCTTCTGAGACTCTTTTGAACGTCCTTGTGAAAACGGTGAAAATCCAATGGATTTATCTTTTTTTTCCTAAAGGGATGCAGGGGGTAGTTTTGTAGGGCAATTTTTTTCAACCACTGATTGGTGTTTCTGGAGTCATTCTGAACGACCTTGCTAAGAATAGCGAGGATCCGACCAAAAACAACTTCGGGGGTGGGAAGGGGTAGTTTTTTTCCGGCAGTTTTTTTTATTTCTGAGACTGACTTTTTTTAACATCCTTGTGAAAACGGCGAAAATTGGACCATAAACAATGGAGTTATCATTTTTTTTCCCTAAAGGGATGCAGGGGGTAGTTTTGTCTGGCAATTTTTTTCAACCGCGGATTGGTGTTTCTGGAGTCATTCTGAACGACCTTGCTAAGAATAGCGAGGATCCGACTAAAAACAACTTTTTTCAACCGCGGATTGGTGCTTCTGGAATAATTTTGAATGTCCTTGCTAAAAATGGCAAGGTTCCGATCAAAAACAACTTCGGGGGTGGGAAGGGGTAGTTTTTTTCCGGCAGTTTTTTTATTTCTGAGACTGACTTTTTTTAACATCTTTGTGAAAACGGCGAAGATCGGACCAGAAACAATGGATTTATATTTTTTTTTCCTAAAGGGATGCAGGGGGTAGTTTTGTCCGGCAATTTTTTTCAACCGCGGATTGGTGTTTCTGGAGTCATTCTGAACGACCTTGCTAAGAATAGCGAGGATCCGACCAAAAACAACTTCGGGGGTGGGAAGGGGTAGTTTTTTTTCCGGCAGTTTTTTTTATTTCTCAGACTGACTTTTTATTAACATCCTTGTGAAAACGACGAAAATCGGACCATAAACAATGGAGTTATAATTTTTTTCCTTAAAGGGATGCAGGGGGTAGTTGTGCCAGGAAATTTTTTTCAACCGCGGATTGGTGCGTTTGGGTAAATTTTGAACGTTCTGGCTGAAAATGGCGAGGATTCGACCAAAAACACAACTTCGGGGGTGGGAAGGGGTAGTTTTTTGTCAGGCAGATTTTTATGCTTCTGAGACTCTTTTGAACGTTCTTGTGAAAACGGTGAAAATCGGACCAGAAACAATGGAGTTATCATTTTTTTTCCCTAAAGGGATGCAGGGGGTAGTTTTGTCAGGTAAATTTTTTCAACCGCGGATTGGTGCGTCTGGGTAAACTTTGAACGTTCTGGCTGAAAATGGCGAGGATCCGACCAAAAACATTCCGGGGGTGGGAAGGGGTAGTTTTTTGTCAGGCAATTTTTTTACTTCTGAGATTTTCAGGGTGTAGTTTTCCCGGCAATTTTAAGTAAGTATATGTACATCAATATGAATCTCAAAAATCCTAACCTACCAATTCCATCTTCCTTGCCTCTTTCTGTGAACATATTATTTATATCACAGATGTATATAGCTTAGCTAAGCTATATAGGTCTGTGTTTATATACATAATACATCTGCTTGTATGCAGATGTATTTTTATCCCTAAAATGGGCCGGATAGGCGACATTTGGCAACGACGAGTGGAAAGATGTAGAACTCAGCGACCTCTATGGGACGGTAGTGGAAATATTTGTACGAATTCCCACAAAGGATGCCAACTCCAGGGACTTGGCGTCCTTTTGGGTTCGCCTAAAAATATACGGCGAGGCACAGTCTGTAGCGAAGCTATATAGGTCTGTGATTTTACCAACAGGTTGAACGGAGCATTTTCCGTTATAATATCTTATAAAGAATCTAGTGTGATTGGTGGACTGGGGATGAAGGGATGCATTTTTGCGATACATTTCAACAAAATTAAAACTTTTAATTTTACCGCTTATTACAAATAATGATCGAGGTTTGTTTGTCTTGCTATCGGGCATTTTCACAGTTATGATAGAATCCATGTCGTTAGTATCATTTAATGTTAATTTCTGTAACTCGTCTCTGCGGCATGCTCCTGCAATGCCAAATACAATGCAACTATCTATAACAATACACAAGTAAGTAGGTATAAAGTTAAAAATCGGCCAAGTGCGAGTCGAACTAGCACACAAAGGTTCTCTAGACGTTGCAAAGGGTTCCATACCATCGTACAATATTTAACACTACATATTTTTTAAAAGTACTTTAGTCGAAAATAAAAAAAAATGAAATAAAAAGTTACTAGTTAGTTAGCCATGTCATCATTGTTAACAAAAATCGAAACAACTATTACATTACCTTTATTTTACTTTTAGTATTTGTTGTTATAGCGGCCATACACACTGTGAAAATTTCAAGTGTCTACTTATTATGATTCAAAAGATACAGCCGTTTAAGACATAGTTGGTGTCCCGTGGAGTTTTCTAAAAAGATTTTACATGAAAATACAGCGCGCGTGTACCTGAAAAAGTCACATATGGGATAACAGATGGGCCTCTGAGCCCCCAAAGTCCAAAAACGGTACGAAATTTGAAAATTCTCCACACCAAAACAATACCAAATGTCAATCGATGTTTACAAATAAGTATCGGGGGCGGGGCTTGCGCGTCGGCCACGATGTATACAGTAGGATCCCGGGGACCTCTCCAACTCGCGAAAAAAGGCGGCCCAAACGGCCGAACGACTTTTTCGATCAGGGTGTCCTCTGGCAGGCGAGAGGCCTGTATCCTTCGGCGGCCCCACCCGAAAATTGAACTCGACCGGCGCTCCCGAAAAAAAAAAAAGAAAAAAATTCCGGGGGCCAAACGGCTCTCCCGATTTGGACGCCCTTTAATAGGGTTGTTCCCTTTGAGCTCGGACGGCCGTACGCCAAATTTGGGCTCGAAATATTGAAAACTGCGTCCTGTAGACGAGAGCAAAGTACACGTATTACTACACTGGAGCGGGAGCCATAACAAGCAGGCCTATGGTCCGGCAGGGCCGGTAGGCGCTTGTTAACAAGGGGACCTACAATTTTGTTGCAAAATGAAATATGCTCTAAAATGATGGATCTGCAAGACCAAAAAGATCACCTCAAAAAAGTTAAGAGTAAAAGCACAATGCAAAATAGATACGTAGAAATTGACATTCTCAGCTTATTCTCCATCTCCAAAAATACAGCAGTGACAAATTTCAGTTCAGAAGCTTGATTATTGTTCAGCAGCTTGATTATTTTGGGAGATATTGCCATAAATCAATTTCAAAAAAGAACTACAACGCCCTGTGTCTCGGTACTTAGGAAACCTCCCTGTATACAATTTCTTTGTAGCTTCACGTCATAGATTTGGCCGGCACAGATACAGTAGGCAATCTCACAAGCATATTTAAATCGGCGCAACAAATCGGTAGTGCCAATTTAACAAAAAGCAACCTAGGACAATTCATTCTTTGTCTAAACCAAAATGTTGTGGAATATATAAAAGTTTGGCATAGGCTAAACCCGCTTTTGTATTATTTGGGGAACGACTTAAGTCGTGATAATATTTTAACTTTTATCGGACATGTAAATACGGCAAAAAACAACCTTCCGGTTACCATTTCTATGTTCAGATTTGGGCATTTTTTAAGAGGTTTGAAGCCGATGAGGAAGAAGATTAGTTTTGAAATGGATGAAGAGGTAAAAATCAACACTTTTTAATATAAAAATAAAAATTATAATTTTTAGGTGCGCCTACAATATTTAGAGGCAAGACTCTTCCAAATGGAAAGAGAAAAGTGTCTAAATTCGATGATACAAAACCGTGATTTAACTGTAAATCTTACACCGGATAGAATTGAACATTTAAAATCATTAGTAGCTGATTTTTTGAAAGACACAATAAAAGAAATTGACATTATAGGCTTAGCAGATTATGGGGAGATATTTAAAATTTTCAAAGATATATGTAAGGAGTATGAGGCAGAAAGGAATAAGTTTAATCAAGAGAAACATTCGCTTTCCGAGTCATCTTTGAGATACAAGAAGTCTAAGGGTAGCCAAAACAGCTTATCGGTAATTCTTATATTATTTTTTATTGCAAAAAACAAGTATGCCAAGAATATTCCCTCAAATTAATGCAAAACCACAGCCGACTCTATGAAAGCCCTGAAGTTGAGAAAGCTGGTAACATGGCTTGTGGGCCTATGCAGCATGGCCTGTCACTCCCTGTCAGTTGATTTTACAAGAAATTTACCAGAATTAATTTATGTAGTGTGGGTAGTGCTATCGTCGCCAGATTGCTACGACGAGGCAGTGTGTCTCTCGAGAGAAACAGACAGCCTGAAGTGCTGGCGACAGCTTTTTATAAATTTGTTTTGTTTGTGAAAAAATGAAACATTTCTCTAAAAGTTCGAAGTGAAGAATCGTTCCTTTACAATTTCAAGCCTCAAGATGCCTAGAACCGTTGAGGGAAGCTAAAACTTAGTTATATACCTGGCTGTAAGTCAAATCGTAATAATAACTTGAAGTAGCTAGTTTTTCTTTGCTTGAGGGCAAGCGGTCAACTTGTATTCGTTTTTGGCTTTCCAAAGGACGAAAAATTTAAGAATAAACTGATTATGGGCCAATTGCATTGACAAACTAAAGTACCCTTTAAAATTAAAGGAGCTTTCTAACAATCCCGCCATTGTTTAGTGTTGTTGCAAAAGTTTATTTATCAAATTTTAAAGTCAAAAGATAATTTAGTTGAATGTATCATGAAATTGACCCCAAACTGCCATTTCAACAAGAAGAGATTACTCTCCTTCACAACATGCTGTTCTCTGTTCGCTTGTTGTGTGTATTTTTATGAAAATTTAACCATAAGGGAAGATAGGTAATCATCATTTGCTTGATGGCGCACTTTGCGAAAAATTCTCACAAAAATTCAACTTACAACAAAATGTAGTCCCCTTTATTTGCCCAAATTTACCATATTATTTGTCGAAAATGTACCTATGTACCAGGAATCGTACTTATAAATACTTATATTTCTGTATATATTTTGTTACTTGTTGCTGCTTTTATTGTTTGTTAAACAAATGTACCTACTTACTTAGGTACCCAATTATTAAAACAAAGTTCACAAATGTATCTATTTATAATTAAAAAGAGGGCTGAACATTTATTAGAAAAGACAAACTAAGCCAGACTGCTCTATACTGCATAGACCCGTTAAACCGTCCCGCTGCAGCATTGCCACAGGTTTGCAAAGGGTTGTAAGCTTGAGAAGGTTGTGGCAAAACGATTAAATTATTTTATGTTTTTCCTGCCTTATTATTTCCACAATTTTTTTTAGCCAGGTACGAAGGGATCAAGCCGAAGATCTTCAAAAAGGTCTGAAAGTGTTAATATTCCCGCAAAAGCACCCAGTAAACTTTCCCAAGCTAGTGTTTCTTCTGTAACATCAGCGAAAAAGATGAAAAAAGGTGCATTATTAATAATTATACATATTTTTGTCCACGATAAATATTTAATTTTTAGGACCTGTACTGTCAACCAGTTCTCAAAGATTAAAAAGAAAATCTCGATCGAACTCTCTAACATTAAAACACTCAAATGTGGCATTAGACAAAGCTGTATCAAAAACGAGTATCATGTTGCCAATTCCCGATATAATTCCTGAAAAACAGGAAGCTTGGAATATGTTTGTAAATGATCCAAAAAGCACGTTTAAGAAATTGCAGGCTGAATACAAACGTACTGAAACTGACATACAGAATGTGTATAAAGAATATTTGGCTGAAATTAAAAATATGTACAACGAAAAAGAACATGTAAATAAAAAGAACCTGGAACTTATAAATGTAAGAACACGAACAAAAAGTGTCGTTTGGTTTTAACAATAATTCTTTGTAATTTTCTCAGGCTCAGACTTTCCGTAAATTCGACCGAAAGGATGAATTCGACGACGAGGGAATTTTGGTTTTAAGTTACGCAGAGAAAATTTGCAAAGAAAATTTACAAAAAGCCGAAGCCCATTACTTGAACCAGCAAGAAAAAGTTCTGAAAGTACAAGCCGATTTAAAATTATATTTAGAACATAGAATGGAAATTAGGAAAAATCTATGTGAAGATTTTGACCAGTACTGTATGGAGAAATTTGAAATTGTAATTGGAGGTTTGGAGAGTGTGGAAAAAGAACTTGTAATAAGGACATATTTTTTAAATGTTTATTTCATTTGTTTATATGTTTAGGAAAAGTATACGATTAATATAGAATTAGAAAATAATGAAGAAGAAGTAGAAGTTATGAATATTCCAGAATGTGACATGAAGCAACAAATGAAGAAATTGAAAGAAATAATGCAGCTGGAATTCGAGAAAACTCAAAAGATACTTCAAATGAAGCAAAAAGCTTGGAAAGATTGAGACATTTTATTAATTTTTACATATTTTTACTCAATAAATTGCTACAAAAATATGCATTTGAAGATTTGCCAAGAGCCGAATTCCAACCATATTTTTTCATAATTTCTTCAGTGTTTTATAGAGCGATTCGATTTTATTCTGGGAGACTTCACCAGATGATAGAAATCTATGAAGACTATTTTGTGGAATAGCTTTTTTCAAACAGCGGCCTCCTTTTTCAATTATTTTTATGTTCGAAATTATTCCGTATAGGTCAAATTTAGTGATTGAAATTCCCCATTATCCAATCAAGCTAAAATTTTACACACAGCTTTATTTATTTATTTATTAACGGGCAGAGCCCAATTGAATAACAATGGGCTAATACATTAATTTTTTTTAGTTTTTTCTCCGATGATTGTGTGGGATGAAAGACTCCACAGTATTTTTTTTAATTGTCCGGGATTTACCAAAAAAAAAATTAAAATACAAAAGTTTCCGTTCCGAAGGGTTTCGTGTGGTTTGGCTGGAAGAAGTGCGGGGTTGCTGATCACCTTAATATCGTGCAGTGCTATAAGTGTGCTTGCTTTGGCCACAGTGAAAAAGATTGTACAAAGTCTGTTGTCTGTTTCAATTGCTCTGGTGGCCACAAAGCCAGAGATTGCAAATCTGAGTCCAAGTTATGTTCATTATAATTCATTATAATAAGATAAATAAAATGGCAACTTGTGTTAGTCACTGTGCAAATGATAAAAATTGTCCTCTTAATAAAAACCTAGTGTTAGCTTTACAAGGTAGAATAGACTATGCATAACGATAGGGAACATAAAATTAAATTAGGCCTTTTAAATGTCCGCTCACTTTTGTGCAATTTTGATTCTTTTGTTGACTTATTCAGAATTGAATGCTTTGATATATTTGCGGTCACTGAAACTTGGTTGTCGAGTAGATTTCCTGCCGATGTAACGAATGTAACCAATTACAATTTTTTTCGTAAAGATCGAGGAACTCGTGGAGGAGGCATAGGCATATATGTCAAATCAGCTTTTAGAGCTGAAATTCTTGACGTTGGCTCACATGACCTTCCTCATCTTGAGCATCTATGGGTGAGGGTTGATTTCGGTAAATCCATTTGCATTTTTGGAGTCATATACAGACCTCCTTCGGAAAGCTTGGGGGAATCTATTTGAGTCTTAGATAACACCTTGCCTGATTTTTTAAGTCGATATGAAAATGTAGTTGTGTTTGGCGACGTAAATTTAAACTTATAAAATCGGCCAAACTATATTTCTGATTGCTTTAGTAATCATGGATTCTCTGAGGTAGTTGAGTGTCCTACCAGGGTCACACCGCATTCCATGACACTGCTTGACCAAATATTTACTAACCACAAAGATATCTTTAGTGACTGCATTGTGACTGACGTGACTCATCAGCTGTCCGACCACAAACTTGTTTGCTTACCTACTATTCGTTTTAAACAAAAACTTGTCACATACCGTGACTTTGCGCTTTTTGATGAAGAGGCTTTTCTATCTGAGCTTGCTTCCGTTGATCTATCTGTTATTTTTGCTACAGGCGATATTGACGAGAAAGTCACGGTTCTTACTAATGCAATCTTAACTATGTTTAATAAACATGCGCCTGTTAGAACAGTAAGGGTGAGCAAGCCGAAAGCTCCTTGGCTGACGTACCCTCTTAAAATGATTTTAAAAGAAAAAAATCGAGCCGCTTCAAATTATTTCGCAAGTAGGACACCTGAAAATTTAAATAAGTATAAAGAACTAAGAAACTTTTTTTTTATGTGGAATGAACTTAAAAATCTTAATGTCAATTATAGCTCTAAACCAAGTATACCTAAGACCTTTACTGATCCATCTATCATTAATAACTACTTTCAATCAGTTTTCGATCCTGGCCACATACCACATCACACTCTAGAATTTTACAATAACAGCGAATTTTGTAGGCATATAGAATTATCTTTTAAACCCTCTGAACCTGGTGAAATAGTACAAATTATAAAAAAATTACATTCTAACGGGTAGACCAGTTGAATTTAAATATGATTAAAATAAGCTTACACATATTGTCAACCTATGCCTAGAGAAGGGATACTTTCCTAAGTTGTGGAGACAGGCAGTGGTGATTCCTATTCCCAAAACATCCACTCCTAGGCAACTGACTGACCTGAGACCTATTAGCTTACTACCGGTTCTATCTAAAGTTCTTGAAAAACTAGCGCAAACCCAAATTTCTGCTTATGTTGAGAAGCATAAAATCATACCACCACATCAATCAGGCTTTCGCAAATCACATAGCGCAACATCTGCCTTAGTTAATTTGACTGACAATATCATTCGCGCATTAGACAAAAGGATGGGTGTAGCTTTGGTGACGATCGATTATTCCAAAGCGTTTGACAAAATCAACCACGACCTGTTATGTGCCAAACTTTGCTACGAGTATTATGGCTTTGATAAGATCTCTGTAAATTTCTTTCAGAATTATCTTACAAATCGCAGTCAGTGTGTCGGTCTTGATGACAAGATATCTTCTTTTCATAAAATAAGTTCAGGTGTTCCTCAGGGGTCTGTTTTGGGGCCTCTACTATTTCTGTTATATACGGCTGATCCGCCAAATGTCATAAACTCTTCACAAATTCAATCTTTTGCTGACGACACGCAAATTGTGCATTATTTTGATACAGATAAACCAGAAGAAGCTGCTTTAAATTTAAACCAAGACATTGACAATGTTCTTCTCTATTCACTAAACCACAACCTGAGTATAAATTCTGATAAATCAAATGTTTCACTATTTTGTCCTAGTATTGACCGTGGGAAAATTCAGGCTTCATTACATATATTTATTAGAGGGCAGGCTTTGCCTTTTTCAGAGTTGGTGAAGGTGCTTGGCGTTACTTTTGATGTTAGCCTTAGGTTTGCTACTCATTTAAAAATCCTGCTTCAGACAATCTATGTCAAGTTAAGACTTCTATATGCAAATGAATATTTACTTAATTTCAAGTTAAGGAAAAAACTATCGGAATCATTATTGATGCCTGTAATGGCATATTGTGATATTGTGTATTATCCGTGCTTGGATCAGATCTCTAGAAACAGGCTTCAGGTGATTCAAAATAATTGCCTGAGGTTTGTCCTTGGACTCCGTCGTTTTGATCGCGTCTCTGCCGGGTACGCTGCCTTAAATTGGCTTAGATTACCCTCCTTGGTAAAGTGTCACTATCTTGTCTTTGTGCATAAGATTCTAGTTCTATCAATACCAGCGTATTTAAAAGAAAAATTGATTTTAAGAAATGAAGCCCATGAACGAGAAATTCGGCACACGCTTACCATCTCTGTACCTCACCATAAAACATCTCTCTTTTGGCGTTTGTTTACATATAATGCGGCACTCTACTATAATGACATACCAGTTTCATTTAAATCAATATCTATTTCTAGCTTCAAGAAAAGTATTAAATGCCATATACTTCAATCTGAGCATCATTAATCTGCGTTGATTATAATAACGAGCATTTATTTACTTTTCTTTGTTTTGGTTTTTGTTTTATATCCTTATTCGACTGATTTTTTTTTTCTGGAAATTTGTGCACACTATTCGTTTTTTTTCTTTATATTGATTATGTGTGTTTTTCTCTCATAGATGTGGTCTTTAAATTTTAGTTTGTATAATGATGTAACAACAGATGTCCTTTGGCACGATGGTTGAGTGTAAGAGTAGCTCTGAGCTAAACTTCGCCATTTTTGTGCCCTACTTTAAGTGGTTTTTGTACCATTTGGTAAATAATAAAGACGAGTTATATTATATTATATTAATATCAGGAAAAATATGTGGCAACGCTTATCGTATTCCCGCCGCGAGAATTTTGTACGCACGTGCATCAACTCCCTCTGTCAAAACTCAAGCCTTCGTCAAAGATCTTTGCTAATGTTTTCCAAGGGGCATATTCTGCTTTAAGGGGGCATTATCACACATAGTGCCAGCCCAAGTGTGTTTTTAGTGTTTGTTTTTAAAATTAGTAGGTCTTTCAAAAAAACAATGCTCAACTCAAATTCTACATTACATTGCGCATATTTGGACAAAAAATCAGCCAAATCTGATGTTTCGTTTGCGAAAACAATATACCTGAAATGTATTTTCTTCTTCTTCTCTAATAAAAAATTACCAGAACTTTTATAGACCGGGAAATAGTGACAGATTTTTGGACGTGAGTTTACTCAGTATGCCTTGCAAAGGGCATTATGTGGCACATATTCTCACAATAATAAGGTATGAATCAGAGAATCATCCTGGGTTCTTCATGTGAAAAACTGAGTTTTCAATTATTCGAAAAATATGCGTTTTGATATGATTTTATACAGGCTGCCATGTGTTTTATAATGAAGTTCAAAATGAAAATTCCTCGGAAAAAAATAGGCATACCGTTAGGGTGGGTCCAAAGGGCTATTATTGCCACGTGATCTTGTATTTTAATAATTAATTTTTCCACATAACTTCAAATTCCGAGTTTTCTCTTCTCCTGCCCAGAAGTTTCCTTCTGCGGCAGCCTCAAACTGGTTAAGGTAAGTGCTCCATGCCACTTTTCCATCAAACTTGGGAGGCTTCATTTTCATAGAGGATGTGGTCATGCCTGCTTCTAATTTTGATACACCCTGTAGCGACAGCTGATTCATCTTCGCCTCCAGCTGTTCCGTTTTTATTTTATCAAGTTCGGTTTGTACCTCATTTTTCATTTCTCCGATTTCCGTTTGCACTTCCACCTTGATTTCTGTCTTCATTTGGGTTATTTCTTCTTCAACAACCCCTTTGAAGTTGGTAATTTTCTTTTGTAATTCTACTTGAATCTCTTCTAATTTCTTATTGGTTTCATCTCATCCGGTTTTTATTTCTTCTTTAAGATTACTCATCAGTTCTTCTTGCTTCAAATTTCTTTCTTCGTCATTCTTCTTTAATTAGTTCTTCATTTCTTCATGAAGATTCTTCATTACTTCTTCTTGTTTCTTTTCTCTTTCTTCGTGCTTCTTGTCCATTTTATCAAATTTCTTCATAAACATTTCCATCAACTTTTTCATTTCCATTGCGGTTTGTTTTCTCGTTGTGGGCATTCACCTCAGAGTGACCAAACTCGTTGCCTTGGTTACCACTTTTATTGTTTAGCCTTCAAAAAACACAAATAAACTTGTCAGATTACTGTCACTGTCCAAGAATATTCGCTCAGCTCCAAAAAATTCGCATAAAATCGCTTTCTAACCTTTTTACTTCACCAGGCCCAATTCCCAGGGCTTATATACTCAAAAGGAAGACTGGAGAATACTCTAGAATATTCCTGGCCAATGATAGTTCACAAATCATAAGGTTCTAGCAAACGTTCTAGAAAGTTATGGAAGCTTTACAGGGAATCCATGAATCTAAAGGAAAATGGGGCCCTGAGGGCCTCAGGCCTACAAAGATATGACGGAAAATGCCTCTAAATTAATTACAAAAAAATATAAAACTGTAAGTAGAATACCCAAACTTAAAATTTATCTGCTAAATCTTTAAGTAGGTTAGAAAACTGTGTAGACATATTCATTGGAAAGCTGATATAACAACTTAGAGGCATTTTTCGTTACAATAATAATTATTTGTTCCATAAAAGCCAAGAATTTTGCTTAGATACGTAAAATAGTTTGATGATATTTAATTTATTATTATTTTGGCATCAATTTGGAACTGAGAAACGTAACGTAACTAAATTTATACCCCAAATGCTAGACGGTACATCAACTTTTCAACAAACATAACAGAATTTTAAAGCGTAAATATCATTTTCTTTTGAAAAATACCTATTCTTATCGATAATTAGTAATAAAAAATTAATAGAAGGATAAAACTAGTGATATAAAAAGTTTTTATGAAGTTTCGAGTTTTTAAAATTTTCAGAAATTTCATAAATATTAAAAATTGCAAAAAAAACTAAATATTTCAGTAGTGCGTTCAAATTTGGTACACTTGCATAAAATTGAAAAAGAAACAACTTTTTCAAGTAAAACTTTTTGATATTTTAACAAATAAACCCATTTTTGGCGATATAATTTTTTAAATGTCATTTTTGACAGATAACGAAAGTCACATGACCACGTTTGAGTGGGTCATTTTTCATATTTTTTAAAGCAAAAGGTAACCCCAAAATTAAATTTTAAAATAAAATGTTAATTAAAAATGTCCCTCCTATGGTGCGAACTTTTTGGAGGACACTGTATATTTAGCTGTTTTCAAAGTCGTATACACGAAGAAAATCTATTCACGCTAAGTCGTAACCATAGTTGGTCATGGTCTCAAAAAATCAGGCATTTTTAGAGCTTTCCAACGATATAATCCTCGATATGGTTATTCGGAAAAATAACGGAAATAACTATGGTTTCCATTTAAAAAACACAAGTTTGTGTCATATCTCGAAAATGACAGCTGTCATGGAAAGTAGGACATAATAACCGCATTGGGGACACAATTCCCTCCAACTTTTGTATTTACACTTTTTTATCTAAAATCAGAAACAACGAAGCTAGATGGAATAGATTAAATCGCCAAAATTTTGTTTGTTTTTTTCAAAATATCTAGTAAGCCATGAATTTTTTCAAAAAGTCACAAGGAGCATTAAATTAGGCCCACAAAAGTAATTCTTTCCCCCATTTAACCTTTCTTCTACCTCCGCTATAGTTTCCGAGATCCCCATGCTGATCATAAAAAAAACTCACCTTGTATATGTCTCACCGAAAGGTAAGTCATATATATTGGGCGCTCACGTCATTGGCTGTGTCCAATTACAATACGAAATTTTAGAGGGATATTTTAAATTTGAATCATGTCAAATGGACCAGGGCCGTGGTTGGCCAATGTCAAATGTCATTTTGTGTTGCCACCACAAATTTCGCTTCTCCCCTAGAATACACACTAAATCCCCTAGAATAGGACTAGAGCCAAAGATCATAATATCATCATCATCGAATATCATGATCTTTGCTAGAGCCCAATGGCGGTCCAGTTTATTTTACGAGGGCCCAAGGATAGACAGCAGTGATCCAACAACAAAGTGGTAACTATACCTTTTCAACTTCAAATTGGGATGAATCAATTTCAAATTGGGAACAAACAACTTCAAATTGAGAATAGTGAACTTCAAATTGGGATTAATCAATTTCAAATTGGGAATAGACAACTTCAAATTGGGACTAGTCAATATCAAATTGAGAATAAACAATTTCAAATTGGGAATATTTACTTAATATTAAATTAAAAATGAACAACTTCATACCTATTAAGCAATATTTTAATTACTTAGTAAATGCACAATACATACCTACTTATTGAATTTAAAATATTATATTTTTGCTATAATATATTTAATACATCTGGTATATAATGTACCTCTGTATATTTCCTACAAATCTGGTGTAACTCCCTAAAGTTAATTTATTATTTATGTTATTTTGCACTACTTATACTAATTTCTTTAAGCGAAATTTAGCTTGCGATAAATAATTTGGTCTTTGTCCTTCTAAGATTTCTATACAGGGGGGCCCACCACGAACTGCATCGATCTACATATGGAAAACTAAAAGTAGGAAAATTCTGAAAATTTGGCACCTCACCAATGCCGATGGGCGCCGCTCAACTAAAATATTTTGGTGAATCTGGCACTTCCGGTTATACCGGAAGTCGATATCAACTTTCTTATCTCAAATGGAACACCCTGTATATTATTGCATTTTTGGGTCCTACGTCGAAATCTAACCGTTTTTGAGATATTTGCATTTTTAGCTGGTCACAGACGGGCGTAATTGTCTTAAACCATCAACGCGCATTCATATACGTCGCGCATCAACGTAAACTCTGATTTATCCACACACCTTGATTGATGTTTTAACACACCAGTTCATGGTAAACGACATACACGAACGCATATTCTTGTCAGAACGATGTCGGCGGAGTTGCATTTGATTGCAGTGGCGTGCGCTATCTTTTTAAATTCTCTTCTGAATCCACCACGCAGTGTTAATTTTTTGTACAACTGTACTCTTAGTCGCATCTGGCTGTACAACTTTTAATTTTTCCTGCAAAATATTATAGGCTGCATTTTTTTTATTTTTGTCAAGGTACTCCTTTGCATAGGCGCCGATTCCGCGGGTGCTCCGGGGCTCGAGCACCCGGCCAAAAATTTGGCTGGGTGAGGAGCAGTTGCTGGAAGCTCAAGCAAAGGTGACAAGGTGACAAATAAACAATTTGAAAATATTATATGTCAAATGTTCCCCATAAAATCGTCCATAAGAAAGCAACTTTTGCGTTATTTACGCAAAGTTAGATAACTAGTCGTTTTTTGTTTTTGTTTTGTTTTTTGTTTGTTTTTGTTTAAAGACCGCGTCTTAAAATTCAGCCAGCGCCGGTTTTAGGGGGGTGCTAGGACGCTAATAACACCCAGCGGTTAATTTTAGGAGGCGGTATATAAGCTGGTCTAATAACTGAAAATTAATCACATTTTGTTGCTATGTCACTCACGACGCGACACCTTCATTTTGATCGTCGTCTACAAACATAACATCTGAACGTTATCCTATTCATCATCTTATTCATATGTATGTTGAAAATTTTACTCTCCCCCTAGATTTTTGGACGAAAATAAAAATTACCAAGTGAAAATATCCTAAACGCAGAATACCTATACAACATTGATTCATTGATTAAATATAAATTGGAAAATTGTCATGTAATAATCATAGATACATTTATTGAAAAATATACTTATTATTGACTACGTTTATCTCGTCACAACTCGATCGGATTAAAATGGATCCGATTTGAGTGATGTCAAATCTTTTATAATTCAACGTTTACATCATCAGTATTGAATTCTACGGTTTTCAATCCTCTCTAGGGATATTAACTTATTATACTTATTCCACGGTAGGTTGGTGCACAGTCTGGCCAACTTCTGTTTGGAAATAGCGGCTTGACCTGAAATTTTAAATATGATTGAATTTCAATCTGTAAGGTATATGCCGTCTATTTGACTCCGCTCCAGTAAATTCAAACCTCGCTCAATCGGATCGAACGCGTCGAGATAAACGTAGTCATTGTCAAATAGCTAACTACCGATTCCACGAGACTTGGCTTTTCCCATACATAAGCCCAGGGCTGTATATGGTTTGGGGGTTCAAGCCCCCTACATTGAAAAAAGACGAAAAATATATTATACTGTTATGATTTTGTAATTTCCTATACCTCTTTTAAAGTATCTGTGCTTTATATTTCTAAAAAATGTCGCCTTTGGCGCATTTTAGTAACCAAACACCTCTACTTTCTTTTGTATAGCCGGTTTAAAAAGCAATGATTTTTATGGGCTCAGACTAAAACAAATTTCGAAATTTCTATTGGTCACAGTTGTTCTATAAAAGAAGACTGAGTAGGACTTCTGGGCTACAAATGTTACGAGTCATAGTGAACAAAAAAAATTACCACCAGTTAACAAGAATGTGTTTTGCTTGGAATTTCTTTTCCCTAATTTAAACTGTTTGACCTTGAATATTTGAAAAATTTTCGCCTGCGGCGCAATTTTGTACCGCAAAGATTCAATTTATTACTCTTTTTTTTAAATTTATGACTACCACCCAACTAAAAAGTTTAGCTTTTTGGGCAAAAGTAAAAATTGAGAGAAAAAAAGGTAAGGCGTTTTTTAAACTTAGCACACGGCGATAGTCAAGCTAAAACCGGCGCTCAGCGGACTCTCATCCGGATGAATCAGCTGATATCTCCCTCTCATTTGTTTCCCTTTGGAGGAAGTAAGAGACAGATATCCAGCTGATGCATCGGGGTGAGAGTCCACTGAATTTTAAAACGAGGCCTTTCTTATAGAAATATACCTTTATTTTATATTTTATTTCTTTCTATTTACGTTTTGTTTTTTAATCATCAAGGTGATAACTGTTCGTTTTTTGTTATGTACTTTCATTTTATATTTATAAATAAAAAAAAATTAAATAACAATTTGGGGGAGGTTCTGTACCTTGGGCACCCAACCAAATTTTGAGAAGTCGGCGCCTATGCTCCTTTGACTTGGTTTCTATAAACAAGGATGACCTCAATATAACCCAATAAATTCTCTTAAGAAATTTCGAGTTAAATTTCTTAAGTCTGACATGATTGTTGTATTACTCTGTCATAATAAAACTTCTATATAAAAAAAACTGTCTGCTAAGTAGTAACTACATTTTTATTATATCCGAGGAGAATAGTATATTATACACCTAGGTTGAGAAGTGAGCCATTATTTACCGAGCATTGTTAATCCTGAGGCGCGTAGCGATATAATATGCGAGGTAAATAATGGTCTTCTCAACCGAAGTGTATATAGAATTTTTTTTACTACTAACATTGAAATATTGCCATATTTTACATATTTGATTAGATATTTTAGTCATTTCTCGCTTTTTTCAAATACTTCGAAATATCAAGTAGCCTGGGAGTTCAGTTGTTTAGCTGATAAAATGAAACTAATTTTTAAATGTCATTTTCCAGAAAATAGATGCTACCAATGACGTCAGAATTTGACGTCATTGGATGCTACTTAAAAGTTCGAGGTAAAACGTGTTCATAAAATAATTGGAAAATGGGTGAAAATTTTAGTGATAGTGATATAGAGATGGAAATGTGTACCCCGCCTGAACTTATAGATGCAGCAATTAGTGTAAGCGGTGATTTGTTGCCAGAAAAATCGAAGAGATTGTATTTGAATGCATACAACATGGTGTGAAAAAAAGAATGTTGTTAAAATAACAGAAAATGTTTTATTGGTATATTTCAAAGAAAAAGCTGACTGCAAAAAAGTATCAACATTGTGGGCAAATTATTCCATGTTGAAAGCCACTCTTAAAATAAAGGAAAACATTGACATTTCAAAATTTTTTAAACTCACAGCATTTTTAAAACATAAAAATAATGCTTATAAACCCAAAAAGTCATGTGTATTTGCAAAAGAAGAAATCGATAAATTTATAATTGAAGCTCCTGATGATGAATATGTAGCAAAAAAGGTACATTTCATTATTAATTTATGTTTAGCTTTTTACAAAAACTATATTCTAGGTGATTGTGGTAATTGGGGTGGCAGGTGCCTGCAGAACAGATGAACTGTATAATATGGTTGTTGATGATTTAGACATCAGAGATGATATTATTGTAATAAATATTTCTAATTCAAAGAATGGAACATCTAGGAAGTTTGTTATTGTTGAGCCACAATGGATTAATGTTGTTAAAAAATACCTAGCTAACAGGCCAACTGACATTAGAAAACTTTTTATTTTATACCGTGGAGGTAAACATATTAAACAAACTATTGGGCACAATACTATTAGCAAAGTACGCCATGTCATGGCTCAATATCTGAAATTAGAAAATCCTAAGTGTTATACTGGTCATTCTCTAAGGCGCAGTTCAGCAACACTTCTGGCAGAAAATGGAGGAGACTTACTAAGTTTAAAAAGGCACGGCGGGTGGAAGTCGGCTAAAGTGGCTGAAGGATATATTGAGGAATCAATAGCTGACAAGAGAATTGCTAAATTAGTACAAAAAAACACCTTATCCAATGAAAATTGAAGTATATCTTCCACTTTCTTTGTACGTCAAGATGCTGTCCTAGAAAACTTCCAGGCAACTAATCATTTGGTGCCAAGTGTCAATGAATGTTCACAAATTACGAAAAATATTCATAATACAGAAGTATGTACATATACCTGTTACAAATGTTAATTCTATTAATACAGGACATGAAGGAATACACATGATTTGCCATAATTGTACAATTAATGATAATTTCAAATAATTTTTTTTATAATTTTCGTCATCCCATACTTACCAGTGTTGAATTTTCGAGTTTATTTGTTTTTTACTTAGAATTAAGTTAATAAGAGTTTCTGTTCATTTTATTAAAAATATAGAAAAATTTTCATTATTTACCTAGGTATTTTTTTATTATCATTATTTACCTAGGGTGAGAAATATGACTTCTCATTAGAGGAATGAGGTAAATAATGGTGATTTTTCAGGTTAGTAGTAAAAAAAATATATTTATAGTGCGATAGACAAAATTTTAAGTTTTTATTGTAATAAATCCGGAATAATCAATAATCAATAAACTCGAGCTGACAAAAGAAATTTTAAAATAGTATATACCTACTTCACTGAAGAAAACCGCGGCAATGATGCGCGTTTATTAACACACACGGTAAAACATCAACTTGCATTCATCAATGCACACACATTTTCAGCGAGACCAGGTTCAAAAGTGCGACGTACTTCTTCAACGCGCATTCAAGTACGTGGTGGTATTATCACCACAGACGGACATTGTTGAACGGGCGTCCATGAATGCGCGTTGATGTTTTAAGACAATTACGCCCGTCCATGACCAGCCTTTCCGAAAAAAAAATACAGGTGCAGACCTAAAGTCAATTAGCAATTTATACGAGGAAACCGCGAAGTTTCAAAACGGATTTTTGGCATCGTGTAACAGAAGCCCTGACCTAGTGATCTCTGCTGAGAAATAAATCCGTTCTTATACAGGGTGTTCCCAAAATATGAATAAAAATTACAATCAAAATGTGCTTAAATCTTGAAATTTTCAAATGGAAACCCCCGTTTTCTTAATGCGATCTTATTCACCACTAAAAATGATGACAACTTTGTGTAAGGTTTCCTATACCTAAAAGCAGTAATTTTCGATTAATTTACGAAAAACCCAATTTTCGCCCATAAAATGCGGGGTTTGCTTAACGCTTGGAAAATCATAGCCGTGGACGTTGAAAAGACAATCGCGGCTGAGGAAATGTCACTTGGTTTATAAATTATTGTCAACAATAATGCCGGCGCGCTTAAATTACACAAACGAAGAATTATTTAAATGTTTTATTATCTACGGAGAATGCAACAAAGTAATATCAAGAACGTGCGATACATAATCTTCGTTTGTGTAATTTAAGCGCGCCGGCATTATTGTTGACAATAATTTATAAACCAAGTGACATTTCCTCAGCGGCGATTGTCTTTTCAACGTTCACGGCTAATATGATTTTCCAAGCGTTAAGCAAACCCAGCATTTTATGGGCGAAAAATGGGTTTTTCGTAAATTAATCGAAAATTACTGCATTTAGGTATAGGAAACCTTACACAAAGTTGTCATCATTTTTAGTAGTGAATAAGATCGCATTAAAAAAAATGGGGGTTCCCATTTGAAAATTTCGAGATTTAAGCACATTTTGAATGTAATTTTTATTCATATTTTGTGAACACCCTGTATAAGAACGGATTTATTTCTCAGCAGGGATCACTAGGTCAGGGCTTCTGTTACACAATGCCAAAAATTCGTTTCGAAATTTTGCGGTTTCCTCGTATAAATTGCTAATTGACTTTAGGTCTGCACTTGTAATTTTTTTCGGAAAAATGCAAATATCTCAAAAACGGTTGGATTTAGACATAGGACATGTTGCATGTTTTTGTTCCAAAATGACGTCTAGAATCCAAAAATTCAATAATATACAGGGTGTTCCATTTGAGATAAGAAAGTTGATATCGACTTCCGGTATAACCGGAAGTGCCAGATTCACCAAAATATTTTAGTTGAGCAGCGCCCATCGGCATTGGTGAGGTGCCAAATTTTCAGAATTTTCCTACTTTTAGTTTTCCATATATAGATCGATGCAGTTCGTGATGGGCCACCCTGTATAGCATTTGATGGGCCAAGTATTTTTCAACTTTTTTTAAAATTTTGCTCAATATTATAAAATTTAGTTAATAAATTGAGTTGTTCTTGTTGATAAGTGTTTTTATAACATGAAATTGTTTATTTTCAATTTAATATTGAATATTCCCAATTTGTAATTGTTTATTCTCAATTTGAGACTAGTCCCAATTTGAAGTTGTCTATTCCCGATTTGAAATTGATTAATCCCAATTTGAAGTCGACTATACTCAATTTGAAGTTGTTTATTCCCAATTTGAGGTTGAAAAGGTATAGAAGAAATCCCGTTCTCACCAAGAGCCGTAAAGTAAGGTTACCTACTATCATAGAGAGAGAGAGAGAGAGAGAGAGCTAATGCCAACATCACAGGAATGCTATCGGATGATGTGATTGGCGTTGCCCTTGCCGACAATAATTATTGTCAGCATTTCCATGACGTCATCCAGAACACTTTCTCTGCAAGAGGCAACCTGCTTCCTTTACGGATCTTGGTTCTCACATCTTATTGAAACTGTTTTTAGATTTATTTTCTTTTTAATATCTCAGAAAATGTCAGTTTTCACGAAATTTCTGTGTCGTTTCAGTCTCAAAATGAGCTTAAATATATCTTTTTGTGTACGAGGGAGATTAAAAAATATGAAAGAGGCTCAAGAAGAAAGTGCTCACGAACTGTGACTTTGTCACTGCTACTTACCTGTCGCAGTCACATTCTGCTGCAGTCCCAACCGAATAGTAATGACATTTTATTATGGGTTGGCATTGTCCCCAATGTTAGAAGTTGGCGCTCAATCACGAGTCTCTTTAGTGTTCCGACACAGACAAGAGTGCAAGCAAAAAGCCAAGAAGAAACAGATTGCGATGATATGGGGACAGGCGACGGAAGCAGTGTCGCAGTGAAATAAAAGGAGCAATATAAATAGAAAATTTTAGTGATGGGCTGGTCTGGTCATATAGAAAACTGCATGCAGGCGGATAATAGAAGTTTAGTAGACTCCCATGACATATTTCATTTGTGCCAGTTCCTATTAGTTTTTAAATAAAAAATAATCCAAAATTTTAAGGTATTGCTCCTTTTGCTCTCAAAAGATGGCGCTAGATACAATCGATATGCTGAAAGTCCTCTGTCGCTAAGTTGTTATTATTTGTGAATTGTCAATTTTTTACAAATCTAACCTAACTACTTATCCTTGGTATACTTCAAACATCTCGGCTATGCTTCAAACATTTCAAACTGAAATAATTTTAATTTTGAGATTTTTATAACGAGTTTTTATTATTATTTATATCTATTAAAACCAAAAATGACCTTATTTATCTGCTTACCAAAATAATAAACCTATGTAATATTTATAATGTAGGTAGGTAGGAAATATATAGAAATATCTATTATAGGTATAAAATCTGGTTAATATATTTAGATACCAGATACTTCCAAGATTCCTCTGCTGAAGATGTTACTAAATAACTGCCTTTTAATGTAAATACTTATTTAAATACCAAGCTATAATTGTATTGCAATGTATTTTTTTCCTACCCAGATTGAAGAAAACACAATGAATTGGGGAAAATTGGCCTTCTATTAACCTGACGTTCTGCCCCATATTTTTTTACCAAAACTAGCATCCCAAATTTCAAAAGAAGAAAAGAAGCATTTTAAAAACCAAGAATTTGTCGAGGAACATAATGACGAGGAAAAATACATAAATAATATCCATGATACTTAGTATCATGGCAAATGTCTATATTTATATAACTTGTAAGCAAGAATATTTACTAGCAGTTGATCTAATATTAAGAATATATCACTCTTGTACTTTCACTGTTCTATTTTCTGGTGAAAATATATCTAAATTGTTTATATAATATCAGTGCAACAGTCACCATAATGGGAGGATTGTTGGAATAAGCTTTTTCAAAACTCTACTCCATACTTTCTGCAGCTTATTATTAAGGAAGTGGCTATTTATACGTCCGACGGATACAAACGTCAGTATACGCTCTCATTGGCGGGCTGAGACACGTGACTTCTTTGGACGTGCATTTAACTCCGTACCCGTCCGAAGCCGAAGTAAACTAATATTTAGATACGTCGGAAGTGCATTTTTCTCAAGCATCTTTGCAATAAGGAGCGTATGCCCTGCTCCTTTTTGGGGGATAGACGCTGCCGTATGAAAAAAGTAGTGGTAATAATTTCCAATGGTGTAACTCGCCCCCGATTTTCTTGAAATTTTGGCTAGGTAGGTACCCCGTATTTTTGCCCGATGCGACGTTCGGAGTTGTAACCCACCCCCGATTTTCTTGAAATTTTGGCTACCCCCCGACATTCGGCACCCTGCATTCATTATTATTCCGCGCCGAATGTCGGGGGTAGCCAAAATTTCAAGAAAATCGGGGGTGGGATACATCATTGTAAATAATAAAATAACAACTTCATTTTTCATTCCGCAGCGCCCATCGTGGAAAAAGTAGGGCATACGCAATATAAAATGAGACAAGATAGGTCTGAATAATCTCGGACATCATCCAATCGACTTAGTAAACAAGCCGATTCATAATCCATCATCCATCGGACGGTAGAAGTAAGGTTATGTGTCACGTGACTCAATCGACCAATGAGAGCGCAAGACGTATACTGACGTTTGTATCCGTCGGACGTATAAATAGCCACTTCCTATTATTAAACTACAAAAGGCCACTTTCACAAACACTAAAAGGAAAATATGTTTTCAAATGAACAAAATATGTAAACGGAAATACTGTGGGATTTAAAGTGCTTACATAATTTATTTATAAAAGGTATTAATGGGTACCTAGGTACCTACCCTCCAGGCCTTGGTATGTAACAACAGGGACATTTGAAGCAAGCAGTTTTATTCTTAGAATCCAGTCCCATCCAGCAGATAGCAGGCAATCATACTTTAAGCTGTCAATCACTAACCAATTAGGTACCCTGAAGTTGCCGCACGCGGTTTTGATACAGACCCATGGATATATTATGATGTCGGTAAAGAAGATTACTACTACCTTAAAATATTTTAAATATCTTAAAATTTCTAAGATTGTGGATATTTATCTTGGACAAGGGGCTTTTAGGGAACTAGATCACTGTAGTTCACCATTGCAAACATCAAATTAATTTTTAAAATTTAATCGTACTAGCCCATTCAGTATACGATATCACAGAAAATATAGTTCCACAACAGAAAGCTCCTTAAGAGGGGGTTGCCGACAGCGAAAGTGACATTAGATTTCGTATTTTTTTAAGTTGTATAGCATAAAATCTAATAACATTTTACCTGGCAAAAATTTAGTACAAACATCTCTGTCTTCATTTTAATCATAAGATCTTAAAAGCAGTATTTTGTTTTATAGGTTATGAAAACCTTGGGAAAAATAATAATTCCAGTGCATATGCATGATACTTAGTATCATGGCAAATGTCTATATTTATATAACTTGTAAGCAAGAATATTTACTAGCAGTTGATCTAATATTAAGAATATATCACTCTTGTACTTTCACTGTTCTATTTTCTGGTGAAAATATATCTAAATTGTTTATATAATATCAGTGCAACAGTCACCATAATGGGAGGATTGTTGGAATAAGCTTTTTCAAAACTCTACTCCATACTTTCTGCAGCTTATTATTAAGGAAGTGGCTATTTATACGTCCGACGGATACAAACGTCAGTATACGCTCTCATTGGCGGGCTGAGACACGTGACTTCTTTGGACGTGCATTTAACTCCGTACCCGTCCGAAGCCGAAGTAAACTAATATTTAGATACGTCGGAAGTGCATTTTTCTCAAGCATCTTTGCAATAAGGAGCGTATGCCCTGCTCCTTTTTGGGGGATAGACGCTGCCGTATGAAAAAAGTAGTGGTAATAATTTCCAATGGTGTAACTCGCCCCCGATTTTCTTGAAATTTTGGCTAGGTAGGTACCCCGTATTTTTGCCCGATGCGACGTTCGGAGTTGTAACCCACCCCCGATTTTCTTGAAATTTTGGCTACCCCCCGACATTCGGCACCCTGCATTCATTATTATTCCGCGCCGAATGTCGGGGGTAGCCAAAATTTCAAGAAAATCGGGGGTGGGATACATCATTGTAAATAATAAAATAACAACTTCATTTTTCATTCCGCAGCGCCCATCGTGGAAAAAGTAGGGCATACGCAATATAAAATGAGACAAGATAGGTCTGAATAATCTCGGACATCATCCAATCGACTTAGTAAACAAGCCGATTCATAATCCATCATCCATCGGACGGTAGAAGTAAGGTTATGTGTCACGTGACTCAATCGACCAATGAGAGCGCAAGACGTATACTGACGTTTGTATCCGTCGGACGTATAAATAGCCACTTCCTATTATTAAACTACAAAAGGCCACTTTCACAAACACTAAAAGGAAAATATGTTTTCAAATGAACAAAATATGTAAACGGAAATACTGTGGGATTTAAAGTGCTTACATAATTTATTTATAAAAGGTATTAATGGGTACCTAGGTACCTACCCTCCAGGCCTTGGTATGTAACAACAGGGACATTTGAAGCAAGCAGTTTTATTCTTAGAATCCAGTCCCATCCAGCAGATAGCAGGCAATCATACTTTAAGCTGTCAATCACTAACCAATTAGGTACCCTGAAGTTGCCGCACGCGGTTTTGATACAGACCCATGGATATATTATGATGTCGGTAAAGAAGATTACTACTACCTTAAAATATTTTAAATATCTTAAAATTTCTAAGATTGTGGATATTTATCTTGGACAAGGGGCTTTTAGGGAACTAGATCACTGTAGTTCACCATTGCAAACATCAAATTAATTTTTAAAATTTAATCGTACTAGCCCATTCAGTATACGATATCACAGAAAATATAGTTCCACAACAGAAAGCTCCTTAAGAGGGGGTTGCCGACAGCGAAAGTGACATTAGATTTCGTATTTTTTTAAGTTGTATAGCATAAAATCTAATAACATTTTACCTGGCAAAAATTTAGTACAAACATCTCTGTCTTAATTTTAATCATAACATCTTAAAAGCATATGCACTGGAATTATTATTTTTCCCAAGGTTTTCATAACCTATAAAACAAAATACTGCTTTTAAGATCTTATGATTAAAATGAAGACAGAGATGTTTGTACTAAATTTTTGCCAGGTAAAATGTTATTAGATTTTATGCTATACAACTTAAAAAAATACGAAATCTTACGTCACTTTCGCTGTCGGCAACCCCCTCTTAACAATACCTGTCAAATGGACTCCAACTACAGACCCCAAAAACAAGCAGATTGCTTGATTGATTTCTTAGGAAATTATATTTTCCCGAAATATAATCTTCCCAATTCGTAAATTAGCCAACATTTAATAGTGGACCTCAATATCAATCCATTTCGAAAATATTAAGCTACAAAGTTGGAGTCCATTTGACAGCAATCATTAAGGAGCTCTCTGTTCTGAATATATTTTTTATTATACTTCTTTGAAAACACCTTATTTTCATCTGTTTTAGCAATAATGAAAGATGGGGTTTTACGGGCTAGCGCACAGAAACAGCGCATGGAAAAACTTTCCGTGCGCTGAATAAAAATATCGAATATATGGCTTTAAAATAGAAATATACAGCAAAGTAAACTAAATTTAAGAAACTCTATATGCTCTCTGATATTTAACATATACCTATTTTGTATTTTAATTCGTAAGTGTTTCAATATTTAGATACATTTCTGTAATATTTTTGACGTTTTATTCACCTTATCTGACAATAACTAATTACAACAAAGCACCTTTGAAATAATTTGAGAGTAACCATGGAAACGCATCATACATACCAAACACTATTGTCTGGATTGTTTATTTTTTGTCAATGAAATTTATTATAATATGCCGATAAAATGTTTTAAGTTTCCGTTTTCAAAGAAGTATAATAAAAAATATCGTTCATTACACGTCCAGAAATAGATTTTTCCGCGCTTGCATGACTTCCCGTGTTCGGCTGCGCCTCACACGGGAATTTGTCACGCGCGCACGGAAAAATCTTTATTTCCAGACTCGTAATGAAATATACTATTCTGTGACGATATACCAGTTGATTTAGTGACAGCGCAGCATGAATCATATAGGATGGACGATGGGCACCAGGCTATGGATAAAATAAACTGCTCCAAGAAATCACTATTAGGCACTGCAATATGGCTGTATAACTTGGTCAATTTGCAAGAATAAAGTATTCATTTATTTATTATTCTTGTTCGAACTGATCGAATTGCCCACAAAGAACAATTCCACAATCATGTTGAAAAGTTAAATAACCCTTTATTGGCCGGGTTTTGAACCATGTTTGACGGCCTGACGTTCGGCCATTAAATCTTACCAAGACAAAGTAATAGAACGAACCTGTACAATAATGATCTATATCTGATTTTTTAATAATTCTGAAACTCTAGTGCCAATTTAAAAAAATCCCACCTCCAAATACTCATCTGGAGACACACTGTATACTTCTACAATTAGTTCAAATGGATAGTAGCAGAGATTTTAGAGAATATACAAAATCGTAAATAGCTATTTCGGCAAAAACACCCAGCAAACTTTCTAATAGGAATATTTCATTCCCTTAAATAAAGCACTAAATTTAATATTTTTGTAGTATAGGTCAAAATATAGGGTACTTCAAATAAGACAACCTACACTTAGTGTGTAAAAGCGTTTTCATTTCAATTAAAAAAGAAATAACACAATTACTGTAGCAGAATATGATACTGTATTTCCTAGAACTCCTATACACGCCGCACTAATTACAACGAAAAATGGGACCTCCCGGCACCAGAAACCACCTTTAGTTGCGATGTTTGCCCCCTCCATTCTCTTAAACCTTAGGGAATATGTCCGCCTGCGTTCCTCCCATTTTGAGAAATAAGAAAAACCCATCGGAATTCCCAAAGACCCCCCCCCTTCAATTCTCCTTTGGCTTGTCGGCGGCGGCCTCGGCTTTCGACGGTTCGTCAAAATTCTCGACCAGATCGGGAACGTCTTCTTCGTCGTCGGGAGGCGGGGGGCGGGCCCCGCCGGTGGGCGCCCCGGCCGCCGCCGCCGCCCCCATGCTGTTAGCCAGCCGTTTCAGTTGCGAGATGCCCTCGGCCCCGAGCTGGCTGAGAATGCCCGGCAGCATGTCGGTGATTTGTTTGTTCTCGCCGTGGCCGGTGATGGCGAACGTGTTGGCCGCCAAGGAGGCCTGTGTCTTAGGGTTGTTGAAGTGGATCACGGAGCCGTCGTCTTTGATCATGTTTACTTCTTCGATGCCTGGAAAAAAGAGACGACATTCTATTTTTATGGGGTAAAATGGTAATTTTTGGGGGTAACATCACGAGTGCTGGAAATTGTATCGATACATTTTTCGACTTTGTTCTTTGCATTTAAATCTCCAATTAATATAACCGTGGTGTCAGGTATGGATGGATTAGGAAATATGTCATCTAGATCACTAACAGTAAAATTTCTGGGGGGGGGGTTGTAAACTGTATTTATACAGGTGTCTACTTTTAAGTGTATACAAATCGATAAAAAATGTATTTTGTGAGATATTTTCAAAAACCTTTTTTTGTTCGAAAGGTCTTCAAAAAACGCTTCTTTTAACGTTTTTACTTTCGTCAAATTACAAATCCAGGGACGGCTACGATTTTTTTTATACCCCGATTTTCCCAAAAACCATTTAGCGATTTTTTTTATTTAAAATCTGACACAACAACGTTAATCAAGACACCCCAAAACCCCCATATACTAAATTTGAAGAAAAAATGTAGAGGGTGTTCGGTTCTACACCGTGTTAAAGTTGAGCAAAATAGGGACTTCAAAGGCACCTGGCGAATCAAGCGTGCCATAGAATTATTTCAAAACAGTGGAAGAATTAACAGGACCACCCAAAGTGTTGATGGAAAAAATTGCAAGAGGAAATATACAGGATGTTTTTCTCTACAGCGTCTCAAATTTCCGATTTTTTTCGAATTTTATGCTGGTCAAGTTTGCCTTGGATTATTGAAACAATGTTACTAAATGTAAAATAAATTAAATTAAAAATATATATATAAAGAGTCATTCAGTCATTTCCCTTGTGTTTACGAACAATATTCTAGTTTTTGTTAGGTAATAATTTTAAAAAATCTGTCCAGTTTAAATTCTTACTAAAAATATTCGCAAAAATCAGATCTCCCATGGAAATTAAAAAACAAGTCAATACAATAAATTTGACAGTTCTGTTAATCTTAATTTTTGGCCAACTTGACCAGCATAAAATTCGAAAAAAATCGGAAATTTGAGACGCTGTAGAGAAAAACATCCTGTATATTTCTTCTTGCAATTTCTTCCATCAACACTTTGGGTGGACCTGTTAATTCTACCACTGTTTTGAAATAATTCCATGGCACGCTTGACTCGCCAGGTGCCTTTGAAGTCCCTATTTTGCTCAACTTTAACACGGTGTAGAACCGAACACCCTCTACATTTTTGGTTCAAATTTAGTACCTATAGGGGGGTTTTGGGGTGTCCTGATTAACGCTGTTGTGTCAGATTTTAAATAAAAAAATCGCTAAATGGTTTTTGTGAAAATCAAAAGAAGCGTTTTTTGAAGACCTTTCGAACAAAAAAAGATTTTTGAAAATATCTCACAAAATACATTTTTTATCGATTTGTATACACTTAAAAGTAGACACCCTGTATATGTGATATTTTTTATTATTGCACTTTAGTATAATTGAGTTATATTCTATTTTTATGTCATTATTTGAAGATTTACCTTGATTTAATGGCCTTTCGTATTGCAATGAGAACGCCACCTTTGGCGCAGTTTTTTCTGTCATTCCTGAGAATGACGTAACCTGGTATCGAAGATCTCTTGTTTGTTTTTAGGTGCGTTTCTTGTAATGCTATAATATCGTACTTGTCTATTTTTATGTGCTCGAGAAAGGTGTATTTGTTCAGGGAAACGCTGTTTGCATTCCATAAAAAAATGCTTATTTCGTTTAAGTGTTTTAGCCATTAATATTCAGTTGTTTTGCAAAATTTTGAAGAGCTGGCCTAAATTGCAAGAGAGCCTTTGTCATGATTACTATAGGGTTATTTGCGCCTGTGGTCTGTGATTGGGTGTTGTTATTGTTAATTTGCGTGGTGGGTTGTTTGTTTGAGTTGGTGCTACCGCGGCAGCGTATGATTGTGATTGGGTGGTGAATGTGTTGTTTCGAGGGATGTTTGATTGATTGCTTGCGGAGTAGAAAGAACAGCGTGACAAATTTGCTGGGTGGTCGTTGCCAGAGTGCATGTGCATGGTGAGTTCTTAGTTTTTATACATTGATAAGTAAGGTGATTTTTGGCGCACTTTAGACATTTGGGCCTAGCATGACAGTATGTCTGGCTATGTCCAAATACCTGGCACCGATGACACTGTACGATTTTCGGTAACGTACGTTTCGGCTCAAAAGTTACAGAGACCACTCCCTCAATCTCATTTTCGTTAAATATATTTTTCGATGTTTGATTTTTTGGTAGAACTTGCACGTTTCTTCTTTTCAGATACGTGGACCTCTCTGGGCCAGTCGCGGAGTTTAATAATGAATTGTTAATGAATTAGTCAAAATTCTGTACTAAATAAAACGTATGAAATTTGTCTAACTACTTTTACTTGTACCCTACCCTCAACACACCACAGAACACTGGAAAAATTACTTTCTCTGACTGAAAGCTATCCGAGCATAGCGGAGCATACCGCTCTATAAAACTGGCGCCTGAGCAGCCGCTCCGCTGGATGTCCGATTTTTCCCAAAATAAAAAAAGAGGCTATAAGGAAGCCCACCAGAAATTAAGAAAAAGGAAAAATCGGACGAAAACGAAAACAGCGCTATAAGTCTCAAACGTGACATTCAATTGTTTTTCTGATAACTGCATAAAAATGAGAAGAACTTTTCCTAAAACTTTTCTATTTACCATTTTTCGATTTTTTTTTTAGAGCAAAATACGCAAAACAGATGTACCTATGTTAGACATCGTTGCAGCTCGGATTGGTACAAGTTCAACAGTCACACTAGATATATGGACTCTGCAGCATTGCTAGATGTCAAATGTTAAATTATAGTGCAGCGTTGCTAGAATTATTATATGGAATTTTAGAGAAAACATGTACATATTTACTAAAACTCTTTAAATTCAAAAACTTTTGAGATGGTATAATAACTGCATGGACGCGCTCTGTGTTTAATGAGAAAAGTATATACATATATCTGATACCGCAAAAGCTGAAACTAATAGTGAAATCAATAACTTTAACGGAAAAAATATCCAGCTTTATATTTATTGAGGGGAAAATGTCCAGCTGATGCAGTCAAAGATACAACGATACACTGCATCATCTGGGCACTTTCCCCCCAATAAATATAAAGCTGGATGTTTTTTCATTAAAGTTATTATCTGAACTATTAATTATCCCCCACTCTAAATTTGGGTGGATACATTTCCATACAGTTTGAGCTTTTGCAGAATCAGTTTTTTTGTGTTATTATTTTACGTGTATGAGAGGCTGTTGCAGCTACACCCCCCGGATATATGTGCCAGATTTCAAAAATGTAAAAATATGTAGGATGTTCCGTTTAAGGTTACGATGGTCCATATATTAGTTCGCATAGTCCTGTCGGGGCATTGGCATCTTAAATTCAGTCGCGTATATCTACTAGAAAATTAAAAAAAAAGCAGATTTTTTCAGATAAACATTATCGAAATCCTAGTGGTTTTCGATATACAGGAGGGCGTCAAAGTTCAATTTTTTTGAAGTTTTCTTTACTTTTTCTCCCTAAGGGAAGACAGTTAAGGCAAAAATATTTGGTATAGTTTAGACACCCATTAAATACGTTTTAATTTTTTTAGCAGAAGAAAATCAAACTAGGTCTAGGCTTTCGAAATCTTGCACACCTACTGAGTTTTTAATTCCGAACAATTTTCCTTAATAAAATTTTGCTGTAAGACCTATTTAGAGAGCAGCACTTACGGGTGCGAAAAATTATTCTTTTTAACTCCCAGGACACATGATTTTTCGAATCTAGAAACCTTTTTGTAGATTTTAGAGCCAAATGTTATTACGGAAAGTTGTTCGTAATTAAAAACTCAGTAGGTGTGCAAAATTTCGTGTGCCTAGACCAATGACATCAAAACCTATAGACGTGGTGCCCCATTGTTAAAATGCCCTTTATTTTGACTCCAAGATTAAATATATCCATTCTACTCTAAAAACATGCTACAAACAAAGACAGAATGTCAACCATCAACCAACTATATACACCCGGCGATTCCCGGTTATAGTTCCTCCAGAATCACACTTAGATATCGCATGTTTTTTTCTTGTTTGGGGGCGCGGGAAGCATCAGAACCTCACCTGAAGACTCGGGGGATGGTCTAACGACACCAGCCTCATAGCACAGAGTCGAAATAAGTTCGCTACGGCTCGACAAAAAGGGGCAATTTCTGACAATCTCACGACATTTTCGGAATAATTTAATGGAGCGCTTAGATTGTGATTAGTTCTGGGCGTCAAGCGTTTATCAAAACAAACCTGTCTATACGTTCTGACGTCATTGGCCTAGACCCAGTTTGATTTTCTTCTGCTCAAAAAATTAAAATACACAAAAGTGAATTTTTCAAAAACGGGACATTTTTCGAAAAAAAGTCAATAGTTTTTTTCTTAGAATTTATTTGGAAATTTAGTGAAGGTAAAAAATTATTACTATTCCAGTGGCGTACCATTTTTTTATTAAAAAATATTATGGTTGACCCTGTCTGTCCGACACTGGTGGAAGAATTATTTTTAATTTATAGTATTTAATGAGTGTCTAAACTGTACCAAATATCTTTGCATTAACTGTCTTCCTTTAGGAAAAATAAAAAAACTTAAAAAAAAATTGAACTTATCAAAAACCGTTAGGATTTTGATATACAGTGTGGATAGAAATTGTGGAATATTGCTTATATTTCTTAAAATATTCTTCATATCAAAAAAATGTTTTAATAAAAGTGTTAGGGAAAATTATTTCCCATTTAGTGATATCAAGCAATCTTTCGTAGCACAAAAAATGTGGTTGCCATGGTAACCAATTTAATTTTTTTAAATGGCACCATATACTTTTTTTGATGAAAATTGATACATTGGAACATTCTGAATACGATACAATACAATTTTAATAGGGTCGATAAAAAAAATTCAAAAAAAGTAAGTTTTCTATTATGCTATTGACAATGTTCATCAAAATAATTATTAACATCAAGTTAGCCTTGCCAAAATCAGAACAATGCGAAACTGTCACTAGCTGTGTAACTGTGTACATTGTTACACTAAACGTACTTTTTACTCAATTTTCTGTGTACTTAAGTACTTAGGATGTTAACCTGTATTCTTTCCGTTTCACTTAATTCAAGCGCCATTATAACTTACTAAGTACTTAAGTACACGGAAAATTGAGTAAAAAAGTACGTTTACTGTAACAATGCACACAATTACAAGCAACTGACAGCTAGTGCCAGTTTCCCATTGTTCTGATTTTGGCATGGCTAGCTTGACGTTAATAATTATTTTGATAAACATTGTCAATAGCATAATAGAAAACTTATTTTTTGTATTTCTTTCTTATGCGACCTCATTAAAATTGTATTGTATCGTATTCAGAAAGTTCCAATGTATCAATTTTCACCAAAAAACGTATATGGTACCATTTAAAAAAATCAAGTCGGTTACCATGGCAACCACATTTTTTGTGCTACGAAAGATTGCTTGATATCACTACACGGGAAATAATTTCCCCTAACACTTTTATTAAAACAAGTTTTTCATATGAGGAATATTTTAAGAAATATAAGCAATATTCCACAATTTCTATCCACACTGTATGTTTATAGGAAAAAACTCCTTTTTTTAAATTTTTTAGCAGTTTTTAAAGTATTGCTGATAAAGTTTGGACCACCCTGTAGTACTGCATTGTCATTTTAGAACATTTTCGAAGCACACACCACTTTTTTAATATTATGAATTTAATAAAATGTCTTCTTCGTCGGATGATGATTGTAACAAAGATGACAACGAAACGAACTCTAGTGCGTCCAGTTATTAATTAAATAAAACAAGACAGTTTAAACACAAAAATCAATATCAGAAAAGGAAAAGACGATGTGGCCACGGTAGACCAGACTGCGCGATACTACAATAGTCCAGTCGATGTGCAGTGCTAGGTATGGTGCATCGTTGAGCGCCACTTAAGGGGGGAGGAACACTGGCTCACTTAAGGCGAGTCTTGGGAGAACTGATCTAGCACGAAAGAACACGCTCAACTGATATCAGAAAAGGAAAAGACGATGTGGCCACGGTAGACCAGACTGCGCGATATTACAATAGTCCAGTCGATGTGCAGTGCTAGGTATGGTGCATCGTTGAGCGCCACTTAAGGGGGGAGGAACACTGGCTCACTTAAGGCGAGTCTTGGGAGAACTGATCTAGCACGAAAGAACACGCTCAACTGATATCAGAAAAGGAAAAGACGATGTGGCCACGGTAGACCAGACTGCGCGATACTACAATAGTCCAGTCGATGTGCAGTGCTAGGTATGGTGCATCGTTGAGCGCCACTTAAGGGGGGAGGAACACTGGCTCACTTAAGGCGAGTCTTGGGAGAACTGATCTAGCACGAAAGAACACGCTCAACTGATATCAGAAAAGGAAAAGACGATGTGGCCACGGTAGACCAGACTGCGCGATACTACAATAGTCCAGTCGATGTGCAGTGCTAGGTATGGTGCATCGTTGAGCGCCACTTAAGGGGGGAGGAACACTGGCTCACTTAAGGCGAGTCTTGGGAGAACTGATCTAGCACGAAAGAACACGCTCAACTGATATCAGAAAAGGAAAAGACGATGTGGCCACGGTAGACCAGACTGCGCGATATTACAATAGTCCAGTCGATGTGCAGTGCTAGGTATGGTGCATCGTTGAGCGCCACTTAAGGGGGGAGGAACACTGGCTCACTTAAGGCGAGTCTTGGGAGAACTGATCTAGCACGAAAGAACACGCTCAACTGATATCAGAAAAGGAAAAGACGATGTGGCCACGGTAGACCAGACTGCGCGATACTACAATAGTCCAGTCGATGTGCAGTGCTAGGTATGGTGCATCGTTGAGCGCCACTTAAGGGGGGAGGAACACTGGCTCACTTAAGGCGAGTCTTGGGAGAACTGATCTAGCACGAAAGAACACGCTCAACTGATATCAGAAAAGAAAAAGACGATGTGGCCACGGTAGACCAGACTGCGCGATACTACAATAGTCCAGTCGATGTGCAGTGCTAGGTATGGTGCATCGTTGAGCGCCACTTAAGGGGGGAGGAACACTGGCTCACTTAAGGCGAGTCTTGGGAGAACTGATCTAGCACGAAAGAACACGCTCAACTGATATCAGAAAAGGAAAAGACGATGTGGCCACGGTAGACCAGACTGCGCGATACTACAATAGTCCAGTCGATGTGCAGTGCTAGGTATGGTGCATCGTTGAGCGCCACTTAAGGGGGGAGGAACACTGGCTCACTTAAGGCGAGTCTTGGGAGAACTGATCTAGCACGAAAGAACACGCTCAACTGATATCAGAAAAGAAAAAGACGATGTGGCCACGGTAGACCAGACTGCGCGATACTACAATAGTCCAGTCGATGTGCAGTGCTAGGTATGGTGCATCGTTGAGCGCCACTTAAGGGGGGAGGAACACTGGCTCACTTAAGGCGAGTCTTGGGAGAACTGATCTAGCACGAAAGAACACGCTCAACTGATATCAGAAAAGGAAAAGACGATGTGGCCACGGTAGACCAGACTGCGCGATACTACAATAGTCCAGTCGATGTGCAGTGCTAGGTATGGTGCATCGTTGAGCGCCACTTAAGGGGGGAGGAACACTGGCTCACTTAAGGCGAGTCTTGGGAGAACTGATCTAGCACGAAAGAACACGCTCAACTGATATCAGAAAAGAAAAAGACGATGTGGCCACGGTAGACCAGACTGCGCGATACTACAATAGTCCAGTCGATGTGCAGTGCTAGGTATGGTGCATCGTTGAGCGCCACTTAAGGGGGGAGGAACACTGGCTCACTTAAGGCGAGTCTTGGGAGAACTGATCTAGCACGAAAGAACACGCTCAACTGATATCAGAAAAGGAAAAGACGATGTGGCCACGGTAGACCAGACTGCGCGATACTACAATAGTCCAGTCGATGTGCAGTGCTAGGTATGGTGCATCGTTGAGCGCCACTTAAGGGGGGAGGAACACTGGCTCACTTAAGGCGAGTCTTGGGAGAACTGATCTAGCACGAAAGAACACGCTCAACTGATATCAGAAAAGGAAAAGACGATGTGGCCACGGTAGACCAGACTGCGCGATACTACAATAGTCCAGTCGATGTGCAGTGCTAGGTATGGTGCATCGTTGAGCGCCACTTAAGGGGGGAGGAACACTGGCTCACTTAAGGCGAGTCTTGGGAGAACTGATCTAGCACGAAAGAACACGCTCAACTGATATCAGAAAAGAAAAAGACGATGTGGCCACGGTAGACCAGACTGCGCGATACTACAATAGTCCAGTCGATGTGCAGTGCTAGGTATGGTGCATCGTTGAGCGCCACTTAAGGGGGGAGGAACACTGGCTCACTTAAGGCGAGTCTTGGGAGAACTGATCTAGCACGAAAGAACACGCTCAACTGATATCAGAAAAGAAAAAGACGATGTGGCCACGGTAGACCAGACTGCGCGATACTACAATAGTCCAGTCGATGTGCAGTGCTAGGTATGGTGCATCGTTGAGCGCCACTTAAGGGGGGAGGAACACTGGCTCACTTAAGGCGAGTCTTGGGAGAACTGATCTAGCACGAAAGAACACGCTCAACTGATATCAGAAAAGAAAAAGACGATGTGGCCACGGTAGACCAGACTGCGCGATACTACAATAGTCCAGTCGATGTGCAGTGCTAGGTATGGTGCATCGTTGAGCGCCACTTAAGGGGGGAGGAACACTGGCTCACTTAAGGCGAGTCTTGGGAGAACTGATCTAGCACGAAAGAACACGCTCAACTGATATCAGAAAAGAAAAAGACGATGTGGCCACGGTAGACCAGACTGCGCGATACTACAATAGTCCAGTCGATGTGCAGTGCTAGGTATGGTGCATCGTTGAGCGCCACTTAAGGGGGGAGGAACACTGGCTCACTTAAGGCGAGTCTTGGGAGAACTGATCTAGCACGAAAGAACACGCTCAACTGATATCAGAAAAGAAAAAGACGATGTGGCCACGGTAGACCAGACTGCGCGATACTACAATAGTCCAGTCGATGTGCAGTGCTAGGTATGGTGCATCGTTGAGCGCCACTTAAGGGGGGAGGAACACTGGCTCACTTAAGGCGAGTCTTGGGAGAACTGATCTAGCACGAAAGAACACGCTCAACTGATATCAGAAAAGGAAAAGACGATGTGGCCACGGTAGACCAGACTGCGCGATACTACAATAGTCCAGTCGATGTGCAGTGCTAGGTATGGTGCATCGTTGAGCGCCACTTAAGGGGGGAGGAACACTGGCTCACTTAAGGCGAGTCTTGGGAGAACTGATCTAGCACGAAAGAACACGCTCAACTGATATCAGAAAAGGAAAAGACGATGTGGCCACGGTAGACCAGACTGCGCGATACTACAATAGTCCAGTCGATGTGCAGTGCTAGGTATGGTGCATCGTTGAGCGCCACTTAAGGGGGGAGGAACACTGGCTCACTTAAGGCGAGTCTTGGGAGAACTGATCTAGCACGAAAGAACACGCTCAACTGATATCAGAAAAGAAAAAGACGATGTGGCCACGGTAGACCAGACTGCGCGATACTACAATAGTCCAGTCGATGTGCAGTGCTAGGTATGGTGCATCGTTGAGCGCCACTTAAGGGGGGAGGAACACTGGCTCACTTAAGGCGAGTCTTGGGAGAACTGATCTAGCACGAAAGAACACGCTCAACTGATATCAGAAAAGGAAAAGACGATGTGGCCACGGTAGACCAGACTGCGCGATACTACAATAGTCCAGTCGATGTGCAGTGCTAGGTATGGTGCATCGTTGAGCGCCACTTAAGGGGGGAGGAACACTGGCTCACTTAAGGCGAGTCTTGGGAGAACTGATCTAGCACGAAAGAACACGCTCAACTGATATCAGAGATCTCACCACGAAAGAACATCACTAGTATAATATGTATACCCCAGTTTTTTCTGCAAATTACGTTCCTAGTAACAAGAAGGATGATCCTTCTTTAATGGAAATATACAGGGTTCCGTTAATAATGTAAATAGAGCAACTTCATACAGTGTCTACTTTTAAACATATACAAATTAATAAAATCTTCATTTTTGGAATTAATCGCCTCAACTTTTTTTTGTTTGAAAGCCCGTGAAAATCCGCTCCTTTTGATCTTCCTACCATTTTCAAAATGCAAACCGAGGGCCGGCTACTATTTTTTATACCCCAGATTTCGTGAAAACCATTTAGCGATTTTTTTATACAGGGTGTTCGAAAAATGGACGGAGATATTTTAGAGGGTGATTCCTTGTTAAGAAATATGAAAAAAAGTTTCTATAAACATGGGTCCGGAAATGCAGAGTTTTCAAGATACAGGATGTTAAATAAAAAAAAATAAAACATGAAATTATTAATGTCTTAAAAATTATTTACTCGATTCTGTTGAAATTTGGCAATGTTATTTGTTGTATTAAGAGGCTAATTTCGCCCTAATTAGATTAAATTTATTAAGTCCAGTGGCGTCCCGGGGGGCACCTTAGCGAATATTATTATCAAAAAAATGTACGCCACTACCTTTTTGTAACTTTAATATTTTTTGTTTGATTAAGCATCTAAAAATACAACTTCTTTCCCTCTTGTATTGTTTTCCTATCTCACTTCGTTTTCGAGAAAAAAAAAATAAAAACCGTTTTATTGCATGTCACTGGACAAAATTGGTTGTAGTGTACTTTATGTTATGATATTGGAAAAGTTGCAATAACACTCTTTCCTAGAAATGCTTTTGATTATTTGTTTTCCAAGGCACTTGTGATTTTTTTTGCAAAAATTGATAAACCAATTTTGTCCAGTGACATGCAATATATCCTGTATCTTGAAAACTCTGCATTTTCATATTTCTTAACAGGGAATCACCCTCTAAAATATCTCCGTCTATTTTTCGAACACCCTGTATTTGCTAGTTTCCGAGATTCCCATACTGATCATTAAAAAAAACTCACCCTGTATACAGGGTGTCACCCGGATTGTTTGGATGACTCTTGCTTGGTTTGAAACTAGTTTGTGACATAATTTTACTTTCGAAAAATCATGTGTACGCCTTGTAAATTTTTCACACCAGCAAAGTGCCCTTTTGTAGGTTTTATGACAAAATAATATAAAGGAAACTTGTTCAGAATGAAAAACAGTAGGTTTGCCAAATTTCAAAAGTCTACGCTTACTTTGATTTTTTGATCTTTTTTTCCACTTTTTTTTTAGAAAAGTGCTTTTTCTTTTATGTCAAAATGTTATTTTTTCTCATTTACAAGTCATCCAAACAATCCGGGGACCTCGCCGGGGACACACTGTATATCTACCAAAATAATCAAGCTGCTAAACTGAAATTTGACACTGCTGTGTCTTTTGGAATGAAAAATCAAGTGAAGATGTCAACAACTTCTACGTATTCTGCAGAGGGCGCCACTTGCGCTGTTTTTGGATCGTGCTATTACTTGTTACTTTTGTAGGTTCTCTTTTTGGTCTTGCTGGGTTATAATTTTGGAAGTGGCTATTTATACGTCCGACATATATGAAAGTCGGTATAGGTCTTGCGCTCTGATTGGCGATTTGAGTCACATGATTTTGGACGGACATTTAGCTCCATACACGTCTGAAGTAAACTGATAACTGATTTAGATCGTCGGAAGTGCATTTTTCTCAAGCATCGTTGCGATAACGAGCGTGTATGCCCTCCTTTTTTGACGATGGGCGCTGCGGAATGAAAAATTAAGTGGTATAATTATTTCCGTTGGTGTAACCCAGCCAAAATTTCAAGAAAATCGGGGGCGGATTACACTATTGGAAATAGAGGTTTAAAATTTCCGGAAAAATTAATCGTCGAAAAAAAAAAAGGAAAAAAACAATTTTTTTTAATGATACAAAATAAAAAATAAACAAAATAAATATTTTAGATAAAATAATTTATATAATATATAATAAAAAGTTAAATAGAATTATTGTTTTTAGTTTTTTATTGTTGATCAATAAGTGTTTTGTTTATTTAATTTGTTTTAAATAAAGCATTACTATCAAAATATGTTATTTTCATACTCCTTGAGGTTTTTTTCGAGCAAAATATGTAGGTATACAAAAAATATAATTTGAGTGTTTTTTTAACTTTCTTTGTTTATTTTGTTTATTCGAATTTTGTCTGAAATTTTCCAATTTTTCCAATTTTTGGGCTTCGGAAAATTTTCAATTTTTCCTGTTTTTTTCCGTGATGTTAAACCTCTAATTGGAAATAATTACCACTTATTTTTTTATACCGCAGCACCCATCGCCGAAAAAGGAGGGTATACACGCTCCTTATATATTGCAATGATGCTTGAAATAAATGCACTTCCGACGTATCTAAAATCAGTTTACTTCGGACGTGTATGGAGCTAAATGTACTTCCAAAGAAGTCACGTGACTCAACTCGCCAATGAGAGCGCAAGACGTATACCAACTTTCATATACGTCGGACGTATAAATAGCCACTTCCTATAATTTTAGTGGATCTTTTCATTCCACAACAAAAGAGTACTCTTGCTTCATAACGATAACATCAAGTAAACAGATGTTTTGAGGCACATTTTGCCGATTTCAACCAATTGATTAAAATCAATTGATTTAAATCAATGATTTAAATAGTGATTTTAATTGTTTGATTAAAACAAAAAAAAATCATTTGATTTAAATCAAAATTTAAATGAAGTTACATTATGTAAAAAACCACGCCACTGGCTGTGTAACTGAAGAGGAAATGAGCATACGAAACAACTGTACACTGCAGTAGCATCTTCAACAGGAGTAGAGCATATCTTTTCATCTTTTAATATGGTTCATAGCAAATTAAGAAATAAGCTAGGTACCGAGAAGTCTGCAAAACTTGTCTTTCTGCTGAAATCCTTAAATAAAAAAACATAAGTAAAACGTTTTCATTATACAGGGTGAGTCACATCTAAAGGCAGATCCGAAAACACAAGGTAGAATTCGCTAAAATAAGCACATATGCTTAATAAACATTAGCTCAAAAACGCTTGGTTCTCCATATACAGCGTGTTGAAACTTTTCCAAAAATAACATATATTTTTTTAATTTCTTTTGAGCCCGTTTAGGAATTCCGACCAAATTTTATTACGGGTTGTGCAATAATTTGGCCCTGTTCAAATGACCAGCGGCGTAGATATAAACAATTTTATTTTAAATCCCAAAAAACATTTTTTTTATTTAAATCAGATTTCTAAAAAAATCAAAAAAATCAGCAACCCTGATTTCAACGCAAATGGTTGATTTTAACCGATTTTAACGTTATGAAACAAGAGGGCACTTTTGTTGGAAAATTAAAAGGTGCGAATAAAATGATGAACCTGCAAGACTGAGACATGTAGGGCGAAAATAGCATAATATGTAAACACTACATAGTAAATCTCTGAAAATTTCGGTTTTTCCGAGGGTTTTCGCAAAGTTTCGATGTTGAAAAATAGTGTGGATTAGTTTGAGCCGCGTACAGTGAAAATGCATCCTTTATAATTTGTAAAAGTGAGCTGACATAAGGAAATTTGAAAATTAATTTTCTCGGAAACTGCGGCCGGCCCGAGGTCCGGCCTCGAAAAACTAAGGATGGATTCATGTTCAAGGACCTCTAAAACTACCCCCCGAAAATAGGGGGGTAGCCAAAAATTGGGGGCTGGCATACACAGTGCGGAAGTTTTACCCAAAAACATTTCTATAGGTAAGGCCCCAATAGTCATATTTTGATCCCCCCTTACCCTTACCTCTAGTTTCGGGACTTTCCATTCGCAATGAATCACATATTTTATTACTTCTGGCCTTTTATTACTTCATGGCCTTGTCGAAAAAACTCCTTATTAGGAAATTATTACCCAAATTAAGTTTACGGCAACACCCTTACTAAGGGCTCTAAATCTTCAATACCTCACCTGGGATGGTATTAACAGACAACTTCTTCAGCGAGGACTGGAGTTTTTTGTCATCAGTAGCCTGTGTTGAGTGGACGACCTTCTTCTTGCGGCGAGGAGTGCCTTTACCGCCAATTCGCACCTGCGACTGCATTTTCTTCAATTTCTCGGAGTTCATTTTGAGTTTCGAGCCCTTTTGGTATTTGCAAGTAAATAACGGTAGATAGATACCGCCGAAGCTTTCGGTCGGTTTCGCTTTTAACAAAGCGCACGTGTTTTGCCGACCGGTGCGGCGGAAAGAAAATGGACGACGACTTCCTCGTTCTCGACAACAGCTGTCAATCTTGCTATGCGCAGTCGTAGGCGGTAAATTCAAATTTTCCTTTCTTTTTATTCCTTCTCATTCCTTATATTAAGAGTAATTTATTTATATTACTGTTTATCACTTAAAATCATGTTCTACATGCTCTTACAACGTTCAAAAGTAGAGATCTTCCATAAGCTATTTGGTATGCCTCTATTAACCTTGGAGACACACGGTATGCTATTCCCTTAGACAAGGAAAGAGAGAGGACACCGCACTTGACTAAGCTGCCTGGGATAGATTTTGTTACGTCGTTTTGAACAGCGGCCATTTTATATGTGCCAAACACAGCGAGTACGTTGTTTAATTTCGAGAATTTGTTAATTAAAAGTTACAGTGATTAAAGGGGAAATATACTCTTACGATGGTGAATTGTCCAGAGTTTGGATGCAAAAGCAGAAGTGAAAAGCAAGAGCCCGGGATTTCGTTTCACAGGTAAATATTTAACAAGCTACTCTTGAAAGAAGCCCTGAAACTTTATTTTTTCTCAATATAACTTCTTCAAATTCCTCCTACCTTTTAGTATGATAAAGTGCATTGTTTTGTTTGTAAATAGGACCAACATAATTATTTTTTTAACATCGTTTTTATTATAAATTTCTTAATTGATTGAGTTTCATAAAATATGGGCTGGTTTCCATGGCCGTGCATTATTTATTTTATTTTGATTGATTCGAAATCACCGCAAATAAATATATTTCAGCCAATGACGTCAAAACCTATAGACGTGGTGCCCCATTGTTAAAATGCCCTTTATTTTGACCCCAACATTAAACATATCCATACTACTCTAAAAACATGCTACAAACAAAGACAGAAAGTCAACCATCAACCAACTATACACCCGGTGATTCCCGGTTATAGTTCCTCCAGAGTCACACTTAGATATCGCATGTTTTTTCTTGTTTGGGGGCGCCGGAAGCATCGGAACCTCACCTGAAGACTCGGGGGATGGTCTAACGACGCCAGCCTCCGAGCCCAGAGTCGAAATAAGTTCGCTACGGCTCGACAAAAAGGGGCAATTTCTGACAATCTCGCGACATTTTCGGAATAATTTAATGGAGCGCTTAGATTGTGATTAGTTCTGGGCGTCAAGCGTTTATCAAAACAAACCTGTCTATAGGTTATGACGTCATTGATTTCAGCACTTGACACTTGACACTAGCTTTACATTTGGGAAATTATCTGCAAATAAATACCAATATTTCAAATTACATGTACATATTTTTCCTTGTCTAATAAGGCTATTCCCAGAGATATTTTGAAGACACTTTGCCCAGTTTAAGACTCGTGATGATTCAACATTTTGACCCATAAAATGGCTTTTTTCGATCTGTAGCGAGCAACACGCATAATTTTAAACTTTTGGTCAATACAAATTTTAATCTAAGTAATTACTCACATTTTGAGACAAAAACTATTTAAAAATAATTATCACAATGGCAGTTATTAGGCTTATTGTGCAAATGCTAATAACGGCCATTGTGATAAATCTTTTTAAATAATTTTTGTCTCAAAATGTTAGTAATTACTTAGATTAAAATTTGTATTGACCAAAAGTTTAAAATTATGGGTGTTGCTCTTCTTCTTCTTCTTTTTCTTTTTGCTTTGGGCTGGACAGCTAGGTCATTCACACAGATTCGGTGTTTTTTCCACCCACCCTTCTGTTCATGGAGGGATTGTGTCTGACTCTTGGGCCATATCCCACCAAGATTGTCACTTGGATTTTCTTTTCTTCTGGAGGTTTGTATTTAGAGAGGAGTTATTTAACAATCACAACAAAGGTAGAAGACTTTTCTCTCTCCGGAGCACCGGGGGAGCATTTCACATAACCGAAATGGTGCCTCGGATAGATAGTATTAGAACCCAGGTTATTTATAGTAGGATTGTCAAGTCAGTTATCTTCTAAAAAATTTATTATTATTAAGGAATTTATATTTTTATCTTATTGAAGTCTATGAATTTGTTTATTGTTTTTATTATGTCTTGTCTTGTGTTCCTTAATATGTCATTTATATACAGATATAGGATTTATTTTTAATATTTGAGACAGTTCATGATATATATCAGAGTTGTTATTGGGGTTTTGATGAAGTGGACATTCAAGCAAAATGTGGGATAAAGTTCCCATTTCTCCACACTCACAATTTGGGCTGTCTGTAACCCCAATCCTGTGTGTGTGTGTGGCTAGGGACTAAACAATGACCTGTCATCATTCTGATGTAGGAAGTAAGATGTTTCTATTAGAAAAAGTGTGATTAATAAACCATGGTTTAAGTGAGAATATCGGGGAGATTTTGATTTAATTTTTTTGACCATTCGTTTGAGAATTGATTTAATATATGTTTTTTCAGTGTTGGGATTATGTCTTCACTGTCAACCTTGATTGGGAAGGGAACGTTTAGATTCCTACCTATGTTAGCCAATTTATCTGCTGTTTCGTTTCCCGTTATTCCTACATGCCCAGGAACCCAAGCCAACTTAATGTCAAATCCCTCTTCCCCTGCCACCACCAGATACCTTCTGATAAACCCTGTGGTGTAATGTGAGAAGTCACCTCTAACAGATCGAAAAAAGCCATTTTATGGGTCAAAATATTGAATCACCACGCACGTGCTGTACATTGAGCCTTAAAAGCTTAAATTTAATCCACGTAATCTATCTAGTAATAAATATAATTGGTATACAGAAAGGTACATCACTGAGAACTGCAAAAAGTAAACAAACCTATTGGAAAATCCTTACCGGAAAAAAATATTTCCTCACGTCTTACAGTATTTCACAGAACCCGACATAACGCTAAAATCAATAGAAATCACTTCGAAAACTCCAATTAAACACAGGTAAGCGGTAAGCACTCCGCACTAGCCTGTATAACTTGTCAAAATGGCCGTTTCTGCTGCAGCGGTTGTAGACGAAAAATAGTAGGGCAAAGTGCGTTCTCGCCACCTCCATATCTCTGGCTATTCCGCATTGTCAGGTGACGTCAGTGTGAAGCATCATCTCGCTTCTTAGAGAAATATATTTCTCTGAGACACTTTAGGTGAAAGTGCACTAATGGAAATATTATAATTTTCAATGAAATCGAGATTTTTTTTTTCCGTTTGGTGGGGTAGCGTTAGTATTGTTATTAAATCTTGGGAAATTGTTAGTTCCTTGAAAATTAGATAATTGATATATAGGTTGGGTAGTAATTATAGTTAATTATTGGGATTCTTTATTTAAAGAAACTAGCACAAAGCACAATTTACAAAAAAGCAAACTCCACGGCACTGTAATATCTCTAATACAGCCAAAAAAGAACTGCCCAATCGCCCCGACACTGCATCCATTTGACGAATATATTCCCAAATGGCGGCTGCGGGAACAGGTGCGCAGAATTTTCCCGTCATGGGGAGTATTACCGATGGTTGTTTTATATGCTCTGATCATAGCGACTCCGGAATCTTAACACAAATAGATCCCAGTCAACTGTTTTAGGGCGACTTGATGCGGTTTCGTGGATTGAACACGGCCCTGTATAATTCTAAAGCGCATGTGTAAATTCTCTCCCTCCCCTCTCAATTCTGTGCCACACTTTATGAGCAGAAAACAATTCTTCCATCGACGCTGCAACTAACCAGAAACCCCAAAAAGCTAAGAGCAAACCTCAGAAAAATACCTAACCTAGGTGTTCTGTGATGGTTCATTTGAACTATTTTTAGGAAAAATGATCAGGGTGTAAGATGTGTACATTGCGTCACACGTCAAAATAGTTTATAAGTTAATATACCAGCGGAAAACTAGTAGAAAATGGGTCTTTTTGGAAAATCTCCGGAAAGAAACCCAAAGGACATGGTACGATTAATTTTCCACGCATTTTTTCCTAATAACTGGTATTTTTCAGGTAACAGAATGGAACCACAAGCTGCGTAAGGAAGGATATCAGCTCGATCGTCAAATAAGATGTATGTTTGCACTTTCTAATGAAATACATACTATTAATAGGGCCATTTTAGCTATACAACGCGAAGAAGACAAAGTTAAGAGATCTCTGAAAGAAGCCGCCAAGAAGAATGACAAGGACACTTGCCTTATTTTGGCCAAGGAAATAATTAGAGCAAGGAAGGCTGTTAATAAAATTTATACATCTAAGGCGCACCTTAATTCTGTTATGCTACAGATGAAAAATCAGTTGGGTAAGATGATAATTTAAGAAAATAGTAAGTAAAGTTGCACCAAAATATGTTTTAGCTACGTTAAGAGTCGCTGGATCTTTACAAAAATCGACGGAAGTAATGACAGCAATGCAAAGACTGATACGAGTCCCTGAAGTGGCGCATACTATGCAGGAAATGTCAAAAGAAATGATGAAAGCAGGCATAATCGAAGAAATGCTCGACGAAACATTTGAAGATATGGAAGACACCGAAGAAATGGAAGAAGCAGCGCAAAATGAAATAGATAAGGTGCTCTTTGAAATTACAGAAGGCAAAATCGGGGAGGCCCCTTTACCACCTACCGAGGCTGCGGTAAAAGAGCCCCCCGTGCCTGTGGCTGAAGAAGAAGATGAGGAAGAGTTGGAGGAAATGCAGACTAGATTGGCGGCTTTAAAATCATAGAGGAAAACGGAAAAAAATTGTGGTAATTTTCTTCTTAATGTATTGTAAGTAGTTCAATCAACAATTCAAAATCAAAGATTGCTGTCAACATACAAAAGAAAGGCAGGTTCCTTTTTCTGTCGAGTAATTCCAATTAGATTCGATGGGTAATAACACTGTTTGAATTACATCCGTGATTCCATTTTATAAACGAGGTAATTTGGAGGTTTTTTAAGTTATGGGAAATTAGTGCCATTTACACGGACGTGCAATTCTGCACCAGACGAGTTTTATATGAAACAATAACAGCTCCAGGCATGCTTTCCAATTTTTTTAGAGTAAATGTTTGTTTTCTACAATGCCTGGTTGTGCAGTTACGACATGTAATAATTTACATGCAGAAGGCTTGTTAAATTGGAAAGAATTGCAGTTTTGGGGGCTCAATTTAACGCACCTTGTGGATTTTTGAAAAAGTCATGGCTTACTAGATATTTTGAAAAAGGGAAATTTTGGCGATTTATTCTAATCCATCTAGCTTCATTGTTTCTAATTTTCGATAAAAAGTTTAAATAGCAAAGTTTGAGGGAATTGTGTTCCCAATGCAGTTATCGTTTCTTAATTTTCGCGACAGCTGCCATTTGCGAAATATGGCACAAACGTGTGTTTTTTTAAATGGACACCATAGTTATTTCCATTATTTTTCTGAATAACCATATTGAGTATTAAGTATATCATTGGAAAGCTCTAAAAATGCCTGATTATTGAGACCATGAACAACGTAAAAAAAAAAAAAACAAATTTGTGTCATATCTCGAAGATGACAGCTGTCACAGAAAGGAGACCATGATAACCGCATTGGGGACACACATCCCTCCAACTTTGGTATTTACACTTTTTATCTAAAATCAGAAACAACGAAGCTAGACGGACTAGAATAAATCGCCAAAATTTCGTTTTTTTAAAATGGATATATGCCGCGGTGGCGATGTTCGGAGCAATGCTAACGATTTAGATTGCATGTTTTTCTGCCTTTGATCGATCTTGGTTCAAATCGAGGTGAGGCAGACTTTGCGTGCACGTGTCTTTATAGAAAAACACCGCTGATGGCCAAGAGTGTTGGACAAAAATGTGTATTCACGGCATTGCTCCTTAATAGCTTTATCACTGTGATTCACTAATTATTGTCCTACACTCACTGGGATTACTACGGTTTTCTAGGGTTTTCCTTAGTACTTGAGCGAATGCTATCGTAATGCTATCGGGAAAAGTCAGCCCTAGTCACAAATGTCAAAGAAGATAAAATAATAGTAATTCCACCCCTCCTCTGCACAAGTATTCAGTTGCTTTTGGGGTACTCCTAGTTTGGAGTATTGTGAGGATGCAAATTATTATTTTATTTCTAGAGGCGGTCTTTTGAATCCTAACGAGAATCTTATGGATGCTGCGAAAATATTAGCGTTGACTGACGTATTAATAAAGACTGCTCATGGCTGTCATGTTTGACAGTTCTCTGGCTCATCATGCGCTTCTCGGAGACAAAATACAATGCAAAATACATTGTTGACCATAGGCGCCATCTGTTTTCCAGGACATGAAGCTATAGCCGTACGTCAATCAACGATATTAGATTGGGAGTTTAGTAAATATCATGGTGGTTCTAAGGAAAAATCATTTTTAAAAAAGTAGCTGATAATACGAGACCAGAATCATATCATTTGGCCCAGCCAATATTTTATTTTTTATTTTATTTTAGACACTATTATTAAAAACAAAAGAAAACTATTAAATCAAACTATTATTATTGTAATTTGAGACATTTTTATAAACAATTTTTACTAAGATTATAATTAGAAAACTAGATATATATGCTTAAGACACTAAATTAAATAATGTAACAAGTATTGGCTGGGCCAAATGATATGATTCTGATCTCGTACACTTTATCTAAATTAGGAAAATATTGTAAAATACCCTATGAAGTTATATTATGCATATTTTAACGTGTGTTAGACTACGCGATTTAAATAGGCAAATCAGTTTTCAAAACTGCAAAAGACAACTAGAAAAAAATACACACGTTTACCAACATGAAGAAAAAAGAAAATTATCTAAATACGTACCTCTAATATTATAGTCCTAGCGGTACGCAAAAGTAAACGGCAATTTGTGATACCAAGGTGCCACTTGGTACAGTTGTTCCTTATACTCATTTGGTCAATTTGGCTCGAGGAACACTTGACATTTTCCGTGTGGGTAGATTTTATAAGGAGGTGGGGAAAATTGGATGTTAAAACTTTTAAAAATTTAAAAATGGGCTGAGATGTGTGTTGCATGTCGACTCCGCATGATTTTGACTCAAGGAATTGAATCGTAGCCCCGGAAATGCGGTCAGAGAACCTGAAGTCGGTCAAAAGCCGCCATTTAAAAAAAAATTGCCGACCCGCGGCCGATTAATGTTTCTAACGCACACAGGTTCGTGTGAGGTGTCGATACTTATGTTTTTGAGATCGGAGAGTTCATTTATGGCAACGAAAGTGACGTTTGGTCACCGGAAGTGGGCTCGAGGCAACGGAAGATGCTCCCGTGCTGCACTTTCTGAAGAAGGGGGAGCCACAGGAACACACAGTGTCACGCAGGATAATGAACGCGACATGTTTCAGGTAATTCGTAATGAATAATACGCTTAAATTATTATGTTTAATTAAGTTTTAATATACAGGGCGTCTACTTTTACACATATACAAATCCATAAAATCCTTATTTTTGGAGATAATCGCCTGAACTTTTTTTGTTTGAAAGGCATCCAAAAACCGTTTCTTCTGACCTTCCTACCATTTTCAAAATGCAAATCCAGGGCCGGCTACGATTTTTTTATGCATTGATTTTCACAACTATCATTTTGCCATGTTTCTATTTGAAATCTGACACCATCAGGACACCCCAAAACCCCCTTATACCAAATTCGAACAAAAAAGTGCACAGGGAGTTTCATTTTGTAAGGTGTCAATGTTGAGCAAAATAGAAATTTTAAAGGCATCTGGCGAATCAAGTGGAATCCCCCCAAAACATTTGAATGGTCAACAGGACCGCTGAACTCAAAGTGTTGGTATGCAGATATTCAATACAAAAATGTACAGGGTCTTTTTCTCTGGGCCATCTCAAAATGCTAAAGTTTTATGAAACTTTATATTGGTTATATTGAAAAATATTAATAAACACAAAAGTAAGTCATTTGTTTTACAAAATGCCAACCAACGAATAAAAAACAATTTAAATTATTGGACCTTTGTCAACTAAGTCGGTGTCTAAGATGACACATTTTCTGTGCCTTTCCTGTTGTGGCACACCAACCACCTTAACTCATTTGAACTTACTGACTAGCAGGTTTCTGTATCTTAGTTCATGACTTAGTTCATTTATAGTTTCTGGGACGGTTTTTACATACTTGATTTTTTATTCCAAAAACTCAGTAATTTGAGATGACCCAGAAAAAGACGCCCTGTATATTTTGATTTTGTATTGGATCTTTGCACACCAACACCTTGAGTGGTCCTGTCAACTATTCAACTGTTTTGAGGGGATTCCACGGCACACTTGACTTGCCAGCTGCCTTTGAAATTCCCATTTTGGTCAACTTTGACGCTGTGTAGAATGGCACTCCCTGTATGTTTTCTGTTCAAATTTGGTATATGGGGGTTTTGGGGAGTGGTGATTAACGCTGTGGTGATTTTAAATAAAAAATCTAAATGGTTTTCGTAAAAATTGGGGGTGTAAAAAATCGTAGCCGGCCCTGGATTTGCATTTTGAAAATGGTACGAAGGTCAAAAGAAGCGGTTTTTGAAGGTCTTTCGAACAAAAAAATATTCAGACGATTAACTCGAAAAATAAAGATTTTTTATGGATTTGTATATGGTTAAAAGTAGACACCCTGTATATTGAAACTTTATTAAACATACAAAAACCGGCAGAAAGTTAGACACAAATGGAAAACTTTTTTAATTAATAATAATTAATTTCTCAGAAAATTTTATTCTTGATAAAAGTTGGTGCATCATTTCAAACTCAAAACCGCACATATCAAAATTTAAATATCTCTTTTTGTATACGAGGTAGATTCAAAAATGTCAAAATAACTCAAGAGTAAAGTGCCCTTACTTTTTTAAATACGGTAAAAAGTTACTTACAAAAGTTGTTAGGGATGAAAGGTGGATGTAAGATTTAAAGTCACAGCCACCTAGTAAAAAAAGAAATTGAACTTTTTTGTATTTTTTTCGACCACCCTGTGTATTACCAAAAAACAAAATACCGCAAGCGCAACTTATCGGATAACACAGGAATTTGCTACTAAACTTTAATTTTGTTCGGTTAGCAGCTAGAAATTTAAATTAATCGAAATCAGAGTTTAAAAATATTAAATTTTTGTGTCCAACTTTCTGCCGGCCCCTGTATAACAATTTAAGTGCATTATTCATTACGAATTACCTGAAACATGTCGCATTCATTATCCCATGAACACTGTGTGTTACTGAGTCTCCCCCTTCTTCAGAAAGTACAGCACGGGAGCTTCTTCCGGTGCCTGGAGCCCCCTTCCAGTGCCTAGAGCCCACTTCCGGTGACCGAAGGTCACTTTCGTTGCCATAAATGAACTCGCAGACCTCAAAACCATAAGTATCGGCATCTCACAAGACCCTATATGGGCGTCAGAAATTGGCAATTTTTTAAAATGAAGGCTTTTGACCCACTTCCGGTTCTCGGATCGCATTTCCGAGGATACGGTTGGATTCCTCGATTCAAAATCACGCGGAATTCGCACCTTTTGCGGAATTCGCAACTTTCTTTCCTGTAGACTAAGCCCCGAGCCACCTCTGTTTTTAAAGGCAATTTTTCTATTTAGTAACTTTTTTAAATAAAAAGTTCCATACCCATTTACAACCAAGCAAAATTCCACCAACTAAACAAAAAAACGTCTGTTGTTATTGACCAAATGATTGTGTTTTCTATCGAATCTCAAACAACTCGAAAAAACATGGCTGACTCGACTGGATAAATGGAATCTGCCCTTAGAAAACTACATGCTAACAGCGACAGCTGCCAAATGGACAAGCAAACTATTTGAATGGGGAACGTGCACAAAAATTAAATTTGTAAAATATAACTTTCATACGTAGTTCACAAAATAACTGAAATAAAGTATAAGTAAAATAAAGTTCGTTGGTGGTGGCGCCTCTGGTGGGCGGCAGAATCATGTATAAACAAAATGGGTGGCACGTGTATAAAAACTACAGCACCATGCAAGCTTTGTTTAGAAGGAGCAACGAGAACATCCAGTTCTTGTCTATCCGTCTTATTATAATCTATCTCAATATTGATATTGTTGATAACGTTCGAAAAGAGTGTAGGTACTTTATTATAGGGGGTGGTCACTTTTTCAATGCTCACCATTGGTATTTCGGAAACGGTAAAAGCTAGAGGGCTAGTTGAATTAGAGAAAAGTTGCGCATTTTACTCCTTATTCATTATCAGATAGCTCAGTCCGTTTCAGAAATATCCTGAAAAAACTGAAAACCGACAATTCCGGAAATAGCTCATATCTTTTTTATTAGAACACCCAACTTTACTTTACTTTCTATTCTTATGTTTTCACACGGTCTTTTCACTAATTGACTCACAATTTTTCTAGGGCTGCTAGATTTTGAGTTACCGTTTACGAGATCCCAATGGTAAGCATCGAGAAAGTGACCACCCTGTATAGTTATTTACATTGCGAGATACGTAAGCGCACTTTTTTGGCCGAGGAGGTTGTTTAACGCCCGTGTTGCCTCGGGTCTTAAAACTATCTCCGAGGTCAAATAGAGCTACGCTTCGAGCAATGTATTACATTTTTCCTGCTACCGACAATTTCATATTAGGTAGGTAGGTACTTTGAATTTAAATACACTATGGAGTAGATTGTGAGTACCTAATAATCTTCACAATAACCATTGTCCAATTATTACTAAAAATGATAATCAGTGTAAAATAAAAGAGGTAGAATGCAGTGATAATAAAAAAAACTTCTTGTGCACAACCATTCCCGCACTTTTTGTGTCGTTTCAAATGAATAGCTTGCGGCATTGAATAGAACCTTAATCAATGCTTGCGGTCACAACTTTAATTATTTATTGCAAATTAAATAATGCGATTTGAGGGCTGATATTTGGTATTTGCTCTTTCTATAGATAGGCAAATTTATTAAAGAAATAAAAAAAATTGTTCAAGTTCCCCATTCTTTATTTGCAGTGTCTAATTTTTTTGCTCAGAAGCTGGTAAATTTCTTAAATTTCATTTAAAGGCAACAACCTATCTTATAGATATATCCCACATTTTTTAAATACTTTGTGAACGTTAATTTTTTTGAAAACTTAGTTGGTAGCAATGAGTTTTAGAGACTATTTTCTGTCCACTTGACAACTGTGACTCCTCTTTAAAAATGACTTTAGAAGTGGATAAGTTTATTTATTGTAATTTTAATATATATGCTTTTTTGCAGTGATGGTGGACCCACTCTCTATTTTCAGAAGAAATGGGAAAATGCCCATGGCACTTGTACATACACATGTATTTGTATATTAGGTAAAAAACAGATAACAATTTTTATTAGCTGCCTTAAGTGCTTTAAAACACCTAATTTCACAGTATTTATGTAGATATAATATGTACGTATGTACTGAATACTTAATATATTAAACTTTACAATATATATTATTATTATTATATGACGTTTAATCAAAACTTTTAGTGAAATATTTGTTTTTGTTGTTGGATTTGTGTTTAATGAGATATTAATTTTTGTATAAATCATCGTATTATTTTTACCACCTCACTTATATCCACCTCTAGAAACTATTTCATAGCATTAATAATTATTACTAATAAACAAAGTCCATATGATAATTATAGGTAGATACATACATATAAATTTTACCTACTTGATATACAAACGGCTACTAAATTCAATATGTTACAGAGTCTGTGACATGTGAGAACAGTTTTCTATTTCAAAATTATTCTAGCAAGTGAAATTATTTGAGCAATTGAACGTGAACAACGTAACAATAAATACTGAGAATTTGAAATCATGGACTGATGTATTAAAAAGAAAAGACTGTGGACCTGTGATATAATTTAGAAGTTTATTTTGTTTTGCTAATTGTTCCCCGTGGTGTATGTCTGCCCCGATTTTTTTGAAATTTTGGCTACCCCCCCCCCCCCTATTTTCAGGGTCCCTGAACACAAATCTGACCTTAGTTTTTCCGCGGGTTTCGATGTTGCAAAAGGTGCAAAATAGTGTGGTGATTAGTTTGAGCTGCGGGTACAGTAAAAATTCATCCGGATTATAGCCACAAATATCTCCGTAAAAAGTGAGGTGTCCAAGGAAATTTGAAAATTCATTTTCTCGGAAACTACATCCGACCACCAAAAACTAAGGTCAGATTCATGTTCAGGGACCCCGAAATAGGGGGCTAGCCAAAATTTCAAAAAAAATCGGGGCAGGGTACACCGTGGGGTTAACTATAAATTTTAGATAGTAATTCAATGCCAAATTGCGACGAGTTTTTGTAACTCAAAAAGCTTGTCGCGCGTGTTGTACTTTCGCTAGTAGGTATACCTATACTTACTTATCAACCAGTCACTGTTCAGTAAAACTAATCGGTACACTTTCTTTTTTATGCGCATTTCGCGTGACAAGCTTTTTCATTTGCCAAAAAAGCTTGTAAAAGCAATTTGGCATTGAATAATTATCTTAAAGGAAAACCTAAACTTATTATTTTATTCGTTTTAGTTTAGAACATGGCTTAGATAAAAGATTGTTTTTAAAAAGTTTTTATTTTATTTTCTGCTTTTTAATAGGTATACCCATGTCAGGAGGGTAGCAAAGAATGTTAGTCCCAGAGAAATGGAGTAGTCTGTTAACAATGATACGCCCATGGATGAAGTTGGTTTAATATGGCCGCCACTTTTATTAGGCAGTTCGCGCAGCTTGTAACGTATTAACCCTACTCCATTTCTCTGGTTACCGCGCATCTTGGATCTTGGGGCATCCGTCGTATTGGATTTAGTATGACGTCACTTACCTTTACAGGGTGTCTACCAACCTGGAAAACCTGGAAATGTCAGGGAATTATTTTTGGTCAGGGAAATCAGGGAAAAGTCAGGGAAATCTATCAAATAACCTGGAAATTTGTGGTTTAATAGATATAAAAATAGGAAATCTTTAATTCTTACAAAAACTAATCAAAATTATATCTTATATTCATTTTGATTCTACTCCACAGAGATCACATTATGTTATTTATTTATATGTGATCCCTGTGCTTCTACTATACTCCAAAGATAATCTAACTAAATAAGATTTTACGAAGCTATTTATTTTTGTTTTGAAGCTGTTTATTTTTTTATATGTTTTTTTTTTTATTTTGGAGAATGTGTAAAAGATATTTGTTTGTTTTATACCTGATTTTATATTTTTACAATAAATCTAGTCTCTTTATTTTTTACAGGGTGGCTCATTATAAATGGACACCCCTCCTTAACTTGCTAGTTTTTGAGGTTAGAAAAAAGTTTTTTTTACAAAAGTTATAGATACTAATACAAAGTTTTTTGTGACACTATTGGGCCTTATACAGTGTGTTCTAGAAAGCCGTGGCAGACATAACTTATGTTTCTTTAAATGGAACATCTTGTATATTTTTGTTATATGTTCGCTTCAACCGTTCGTTCAGAACTAAGCCTTTTTTGAGGGATTACTCCTTGGGTGACTTGGGTCATAGGCTGCCATGAAAGACAAATGCCAAATTATAGTAATAGCTGACAGTTTGCAGTTTGCAAGTATATTCATGCTTTGGAAAACAAAATGGGCTCTTTTAAGATTTCAGGGAAAATGAAGGAGGGAAATTGAGAGAAATAAGAAATTTTAAATAGTAACATAGGTAATAAACTTCGTTAAATCAAAGATCATGATAGAATATTATGATCTTTGGTTAAATGTATTGTTTGTAATTTAATTTTTATTGAAAACGACAATGACATTTAGAAAAAGGATATACCTATTTTTATATGTTTTTGTGGGGTTATTTAAAAAACAGAATTTATTATGACAGACCGAAAAATGTAGAAACACATATTAAATACTGAACACAGCAATTTTATTGTTGCCCCAATAAACAGAAACTTAGTAGCAAATATCAATAAATTCATAAAGTATATCCTTTTTCTAAATGTTATTGTCGTTTTCAATAAAAATTAAATTTCGAACAATAAATCCAACGAAATTTATTAACTATGTCACTTACTATTTAAAATTTCTCATTTCCCTCAATTTCCATTCTTAATTTTCCAAAGCGTGAATATACTTGCAAACTGTCAATAATTGTTACTATAATTTGGCCTTTGTGTCTTCCATGGCAACCTATGACCCAAAAGGAGTAATCCCTCACAAAACAGGCTGTTCTGAACGAACGCGGTTGGAGTGAAAATATAACATATAATGTATGCTTCATTGAAATCGGAAAAATGAGTAGAAAATATACAAGACGTTCCATTTAAAAAACAAAAGGTATGTTTGCCATTGCTTTCTAGAACACACTGTATAAGGTCCAATAGCGTCACAAAAAACGCTGTATTAAAGTATCTAAAACTTTTGTAACAAAACTTTTTTTCTAACCTCAGACACTAGCAAGTTAAGGGGGTGTCAATTTATACTGTACTTTATTAACCCCGTTAGCAACAGTTCCTGCCAAAAAGTTGAAATTCCAAGCCACTTTATAACTTTCTTCCAAAAACATAATAGGACATAATTTGCACATTTATTTAATTAATGTCAGATGACATCACTAAAACTAAAACTAATAGTCCGCTTTTGAATTTTTTTGTTATAAGCACGATCGTTCAGAGTAATTTCATCCTCTTCCATTTTATTTACATTCGCATATTTATTTCAGTAGGTAGGTATTAGTCTGGGAATTTTTTGCTTTTTGGTCAGGGAAAACCTGGAAAAGTCAGGGAATTTTAAAAACTCGATTTGGTAAGACACCCTGCTTTATCAGCGCATATAAAACAAGCAGTAGTCTAGGTATCTTACTTTTGAGAAATCATCCGCAAATTCAATGACCTTGAGCCATATTGGGGGAATAGAAGTCAGAGGTGTATTCGGGAAAATCAATTCAAAAATATAGAGTAGTATTTAGTAAAGTATATAGTGTGTGGTAAGCACAAGCAGCTTTGACTTCTTGGCGCCTGCGCGAACAGATGCGCAGAATTTTCCCACCATGGGGAAAATTAGAGCATATAAAACAACCAGCAGCACATACCTATATAATACATAGGTATGTGACCAGCAGTATTAATCCCCATGACGGAAAAAGTCTGCGCACCTGTTCTCGCAACCGCCATTTCGGAATAGATTCTGTCAAATAGATGCAGTGTCGGGGCGATTGCGCAGTTCTTTTTTGGCTGTATCAGAGATATTACAGTGCCGTAGAGTGTGCTTTTTTGTAAATTGTGCTTTGTGCTAGTATCTCATTGAGGTAGTATGGGGGGGAGATGCTGTCACGTGACCCAAAACGGGTTCACCCACGTGATAGATTACCAGAACAACGTCAATTTGTTGACTCGGTGCTAAAAGTGCATTAAAAGTGGCTAAAAGTGCAGTTTTCCTTGTTATTGCGAGCTATTGACCTCTGGAAATAAATATGTCATGTGCTGTACGTTGTTGCAGTAGCAATTCTAAAGTGGACAAAAAGAAATTCACAGGAATTACATTTCACAGGTTATGTAAGCAATAGACAGAGCCGTATCAATATAATTTATAATATCCACTTTGGTACTTTATGAAAAGAAAAATATTACATTTGTAACTACTCTAGGCATGTATTTGACTGACTGACTGACTGAACCCAGCTTTTGATTTGGTCGTTGTTAGTTTTTGTTTTTTTTTTTACATTTTTTATAATTTTGAGACAAAGACAAAGTAATGTTATGGCGCCTCCCCCCATACTACCTCAATGTAGTATCTTTAAAAAAAGAATCCCCAGAAGGAGTCAAAGCTGCTTATGCTTACCAAACACTATTTACTTTACTAATACTATTCTGTATTTCTGAATTGATTTTCCCGAATACGCCTCTTTTAATTCTATTCCCCCAATGGCTCAAGGTCATTGAATTTGCGGATGATTTCTCAAGAGAGTCTTGAGTAAGTTATACTCTCAGACTATAGTCTGAGGTTATACTGCTGGTTGTTTTATATTCTCTGCCTTTATTTTGTACTCGTCAAACCTGAACACTATATTATGTCGGTCCAGGTCAAACCCTTTCATTTGATACCTCCGAAACAGCACAAAACATTCTCATAATAATCATAATATTACCATAAAGTATGAATAATCTTGAAAAAAACATTCCGAATGAATATGCATAGAAATTTTTTATGGAAACATGCTTTCTGAATTTTCTCGTTCGTATTAGCACAGACCTATATAGTAGCATTGAGTAAAGGATATATATTCTGTTATAGAATAGGTATATATCCTTTACTCAATGATAGTAGCGACACAGCTTAGAAAATACTGTGGTAGCGAAGCTATATAGCGTTGACTGACGTATTTATAAAGACTTCTCACGGCTATAGCTTTAGTTCCTGTAAAACAGATGGCTCTGATATGGCTAATATGGTACTTGAAGAATATTTATGGAATATTCAAAGGTAAACGTCCTAGGTATATTTTTAATCGAAATATTCATATGAAAAAGGTTTGTATGAATGGATTTCATCATATTTACTCTGAAGAATATAACATTCCATTCACATTCTAATTGGCCGAGTGGGTGGGGAGTGGGGACCTCATGCAATACCAGAGCAAATAAAATAAAAAGGGATAAAACTTAGAGAAATCATCCGCAAATTCAATGACCTTGAGCCATATTGGGGGAATAGAAGTCAGAGGTGTAGTCGGGAAAATCAATTCAGAAATACAGAGTAGTATTAGTAAAGTATAGGTATAGTGTGTGGTAAGCATAAGCAGCTTTGACTCCTTCCTGGGATTCTGTATTTAAAGATACTAGCACAAAGCACAATTTACAAAAAGCAAATTCCACCGCACTGTATCTCTCATACAGCCAAAAAAAGAACTGCCCAATCGCTCCGACACTGCATTCATTTGACAGAATCTATTCCCAAATGGCGGCTGCGCGAACAGGTGCGCAGAATTTTCCCGATATGGGGAATATTACTGCTTGTTGTTTTATATATGCTCTGGCAATACCATATTTATACGCGTGCGCGTTACTTCCAGTAAGCAGTGCACGGAAACAAATATAAGCGGCGTTGCCATCACTGCCCTAAATTCGACAGATCTACGTATTTCTGGTCAGATCCAATGTAACTAAAATAAAATATTTTTGTTGACAAATTCAGGATAAATAAAACCGTTAACTCATAATTTCTGTTTAATTTAACCAGTTTTTAAATATTAAACAAAAAATACGAGATAAGGGCCTTATTTGTCAACAAAAATTTGGAAAACTTGTATGGTTTGTCTTTGGCAACAATTAAAATAAAATAGGTACAGGCATAAATTATTGATAGTTCAAAAACTAGATTTGTGTAGTTTTTTCCAAGGAATTGAATGCAGCTAGAAAAAAATCAATTGAATTTCAAATAAAAAGTTACCGACCTAATGACCAATTTAAAAAATATATTTATTATATTTATTGCATTTTTGGATTAGACTAGTAAAGCGAATAAAATCATCTGCACCAGTTGCACCACACACTTGAATATCACTTCCGGTTTAGCTGAATCATCTCTCTGCTTTGTTTGAAAATAATTTGTGACATAATTTTAGTTTCGGCAAAATAATCGACCCTTATAGATTTTTTCACTTAGAATTCAGTGGCGATTTTTTTCTAGGAGGTAATAATTTCAAAATATAAGTATAGCCTGCAAAAGTAACGAAAATGGGACACCTATTGTATACATATTATACATACAGAGTGTCTCACTTAGAGTGAAACAACCTTATAGGAAACAAAACAACAGGAATGAGCTGAACCTTGATATATTAATTAATAACGAACGTCTCGAAAGATACAAAGAAATAAAATTTCTGGGAATCACTCTCGACGAGAGCCTAAATTGGAAAAGTCATTGCAGAAATTTGACAGCTAAATTAAATAGTTTGTGCTTCCTTGTAAGAAGTTTAAAAACTGTGCTGACTCGCGATCAGCTGTTGTATCATGGTTACGTGGAATCTCGAATTAGGTACGGAGTATGTTTTTGGGGTAGTTCGTGTGGGGCTGGTCAAGTATTCCTCTCTCAAAAAAGAATAATAAGATGTATGGTAGGGATTCCGCAAATGGAATCGGGCAGAGAGCACTTTAAGTCGCTGAAGTTGCTGCCAGTTGCATGTATTTTGATCTATGAGTTATGTGTTTATGCGTACACTAATAGCTCTAACCTTCAACAGAACAGAGATATTCATAGTTTTAATACTAGGCAAAGGAATGACTTCAGGACACCCCAATATCGGTTGAGGATCGGCCGCACTTCTCTTGGATATCTGTCTATAAAATTATATAACAAACTACATGATGAAATAAAAAAATCAACTAATTGTAATGTTTTTAAAAGAACTTTGAAGTGTTACCTGCAGCAGAAATGTTTTTATTCTGTGAAGGAATTTTTAAATGATGTGTAACTAGGAATGTTATATGGTGCATTGTAAATTAGTTGTTGTTATGTCAGCGATTGTAACTAGTAAAAAATTTTGTGACGTTTTCTATAATGGGTGTTTGTGCATTCGGTGGAAATAAAGTTATTATTATTATCTCGACTTAGCCAAAAGGCATTCGCACTCCCTCTACGGGGAACATTCACTCAGATCCCGGGTATCCCGGATACCAAAAGGATCTGGCTCGGACGAGACCCTTGCCATGTTATCGGGCCTTAGGTGACATTGATGTTGTTGGACGATCCTGCATTCTCCATGAATTTCCTGACGGTTCAGGCTGTCGCAAGTAGTATCGCTTTCTGCATGGACCTGTAAAGACCATCAGTTAGATTCAGCTCCTTGATGTTTCTCAGCAAACTTTTTGGTATAACACCAGTTGTTGACATGATGATTGGAATCGTCTTGACGTTTTCCATTTCCCATTGCCTTCTAATTCGTTCTTCTAAGTCTCTGTACTTCGCGATCTTCTCGACTTGCTTCACACGCAGGTTGTTGTTGTTCGGGATGGCCACATCAATCAGAGTTATCTTCCTAGAAATTTTATCAACTATTATAAGGTCCGGTCTGTTATGGGCAACTCGTTGATCAGTCAGAACTGTACGATCCCAGTACATCTTGTAGTTGCTGTTCTCAAGAACAGGCTCGGGTGTGTAGTTGTAATATGGGACCCTCTCTGTCTGCACAAGCAGCAGCTTTTCCGCCAGTTCCTGGTGCAAAATCTTGGCAACCGAATCGTGTCGTTCCTTATATTCCGTTGATGCGAACATCTGACATCCTCCTGTTATGTGCTGGACTGTTTCTGAAGTTGGGCACCCGTATCGGCATCTGTCATCCACTACCGATGCATCTCCTACAATGAATTTTAGGTAGTTGCGAGTTGGTATAACCTGATCTTGTATGGCCAGTAAGAAGCCTTCCGTCTCGGGGAACATTCTTCCCGAGGTCAGCCAGTAGTACGACGCTAACTTGTCGACATGTTCCTGGTTAACCTCATTAGGATGCCTTCCGTGCAGCGGCTTCTCTAACCACCTCTGTAGTTTATTGTTGTCGGTTCGGTGGTGATTTTGATGCTCGTGTTCCGTCAGACGTAGCGGTGTTGAGACGTCTGCTCCGCATATAGCTTTATGTAGTGTGGAGCTGTTGGCCTGTCTCTGGAAATAATTACGCAGATTTAATATTTGTTGGTCCAATTGCTTGCTGAGGTGTGCCAATCCTCTTCCTCCTTGTTGACGTGGCAGAGTTGTTCTTTCTACGGCGCTACGGGGATGATGTTTATGAGCTTTTGTCAGTACTGTCCTAACTTTTCGTTGCAAGTTGTTGATGTCCATGTTGGTCCAATTCACTATTCCGAAGGAATAGCTTAGTACAGAGCACGCATACGTGTTTAGGGCCTTAAACAAATTCCTGCTGTTAAGATCAGTTCGCACTACTTGTCTTGCTCTCTTGATGAATTCATTAGTTAAATCGGTCTTCATTGTTCGATGATCTATCCTTTGAGCTTGCTTCATCCCGAGGTACTTGTATGTATCTCCCACGCTCATTGCTTCGATCTCCTGGCCGTCCTGCATCTCGTGTAAGCCTTGTTCGAGCTTTCCCCGGAGGATATTAAGTGTGCGGCACTTGTCCAGTCCAAACTGCATTCCGATGTCCCTGGAGAACTCCTCTACAATTTTAAGCATTTGCGTTAGTTAGTTCTTGGTTGCGGCCATCAGTTTTAAATCATCCATATATAACAGGTGATTCAACTTGAACGCTTCTGATCTGTTGCTTTTGATAGCGAAGCCATATTTCGTAAAGTTCAACCGGTGTGATAGAGGGTTCATCGCCATGCAGAACCACAGTGGACTGAGTGAATCTCCTTGGAAAATCCCTCTTCGGATGTTGATTGTGTCGGTCTCGATGTTACTGCTTGCACTTATTATTATTATCTCGACTTAGCCAAAAGGCATTCGCACTCCCTCTCTGGGGAACATTCACTCAGATCCCGGGTATCCCGGATACCATAAGGATCTGGCTCGGACGAGACCCTTGCCATGTTATCGGGCCTTAGGTGACATTGATGTTGTTGGACGTTCCTGCACTCCCCATGAATTTCCTGACGGTTCGGGCTGTCGCAAGTAGTACCGCTTTCTGCATGGACCTGTAAAGATTATCAGTTAGACCCAGCTCTTTGATGTTTCTCAGCAAACTTTTTGGTATGACACCAGTTGTTGACACGATGATTGGAATCGTCTGAACGTTGTCCATTTCCCATTGCCTTCTAATTCGTTCTTCTAAGTCTCTGTACTTCGCGATCTTCTCGACTTGCTTCACACGCAGGTTGTTGTTGTTCGGGATGGCCACATCAATCAGAGTTGTCTTCCTAGAAATTTTATCAACTATTATAAGGTCCGGTCTGTTATGGGCAACTCGTTGATCTGTCAGAACTGTACGATCCCAGTACATCTTGTAGTTGCTGTTCTCAAGAACAGGCTCCGGTGTGTAGCTGTAATATGGGATCCTCTCTGCCTGCACAAGCAGGCAGGTATTATTATTATTATTATTATATCGACTTAGCCAAAAGGCATTTGCACTCCCTCTACGGGGAACATTCACTCAGATCCCGGGTATCCGGGATACCATAAGGATCTTGCTCGGACGAGACCCTTGCCATGTTATCGGGCCTTAGGTGACATTGATGTTGTCGGACGTTCCTGCATTCCCCATGAATTTCCTGACGGTTCGGGCTGTCGCAAGTAGTACCGCTTTCTGCATGGACCTGTAAAGACCATCAGTTAGATTCAGCTCCTTGATGTTTCTCAGCAAACTTTTTGGTATAACACGAGTTGTTGACATGATGATTGGAATCGTCTGGACGTTCTCCATTTCCCATTGCCTTCTAATTCGTTCTTCTAAGTCTCTGTACTTCGCGATCTTCTCGACTTGCTTCACACGCAGGTTTTTGTTGTTCGGGATGGCCACATCAATCAGAGTTGTCTTCCTAAAAATTTTATCAACTATTATAAGGTCCGGTCTGTTATGGGCAACTCGTTGATCAGTCAGAACTGTACGATCCCAGTACATCTTGTAGTTGCTGTTCTCAAGAACAGGCTCCGGTGTGTAGCTGTAATATGGGACCCTCTCTGCCTGCACAAGCAGCAGTTTTTCCGCCAGTTCCTGGTGCAAGATCTTGGCAACCCAATCGTGTCGTTCCTTATATTCCGTTGATGCGAACATCTGACATCCTCCTGTTATGTGCTGGATTGTTTCTGAAGTTGGGCACCCGTATCTGCATCTGTCATCCACTACCGATGCATCTCCTACAATGAATTTTAGGTAGTTGCGAGTTGGTATAACCTGATCTTGTAGGGCCAGTAAGAAGCCTTCCGTCTCGGGGAACATTCTTCCCGAGGTCAGCCAGTAGTTCGACGCTAACTTGTCGACATGTTCCTGGTTGACCTCATTAGGATGCCTCCCGTGCAGCGGCTTCTCCAACCACCTCTGTAGTGTATCGTTGTCGGTTCGGTGTTGATTTTGATGCTCGTGTTCCGTCAGACGTAGCGGTGTTGAGACGCCTGCTCCGCATATAGCTTTATGTAGTGTGGAGCTGTTGGCCTGTCTCTGGAAATAATTACGCAGATTTATTATTTGTTGGTCCAATTGCTTGCTGAGGTCTGCCAATCCTCTTCCTCCTAGTTGACGTGGCAGAGTAGTTCTTTCTACGGCGCTACGGGGATGATGTTTATGAGCTTTTGTCAGTAGTGTCCTAACTTTTCGCTGCAGGTTGTTGATGTCCGTGTTGGTCCAATTCACTATTCCAAACGAATAGCTGAGTACAGAGCACGCATACGTGTTCAGGGCCTTAAACAAATTCCTGCTGTTAAGATCAGTTCGCACTACTTGTCTTACTCTCTTGATGAATTCATTCGTTAAATCAGTCTTCATTGTTCGATGGTCTATCCTTTGAGCTTGTTTCATCCCGAGATACTTGTATGTATCTCCCATGCTCATTGCTTCGATCTCCTGGCCGTCCTGCATCTTGTGTGCGCTTTGTTCGAGCTTTCCCCGGATGATATTAAGGGTGCGGCACTTGTCCAGTCCAAACAGTATTCCGATGTCCCTGGAGAACTCCTCTACAATTTTAAGCATTTGCGTTAGTTGGTTTTTGGTTGCGGCCATCAGTTTTAAATCATCCATATATAATAGGTGATTCAACTTGATCGCTTCTGCGTTGTTGCTTTTGATAGCGAAGCCGTATTTTGTAGAGTTCAACCGATGTGATAGAGGGTTCATCGCCATGCAGAACCACAGTGGACTGAGTGAATCTCCTTGGAAAATCCCTCTTCGGATGTTGATTGTGTCGGTCTCGATGTTGCTGCTTGCGGTTCTGAGTTGTATCTTAGTGCGCCAGGTTGTCATAACGTGTTCTAAAAAGGAAACTGTATGATGATCTATTTTATACAGCTTTAAGATACCTGTTAGCCAGTCGTGAGGTACGGAATCAAATGCTTTTTTGTAGTCCACATAAGCCATGTAGAGGTTTCGTTGCTTGGAATGAGCCTGGTTGCAGATGACAGAGTCTATGATGAGTTGCTCTTTGCATCCCATTGCGCCCTTCGCGCAGCCCTTCTGCTGCATTGCCATGATGTTGTTCCGCTCGCAGTGAGCATATATTCGCTGCGTAAGGCAAGAAGTGATTATCTTGTACAGCGTAGGCAAGCAGGTTATTGGGCGGTACTTGGCAGGGTTATCCGTATTCCGCTGGTCTTTTGGTAACAAGTAGGTGGCACCCTGTGTAAGAAACAATGGCATTTTCAGAGGATCGAGCAAGACTTCATTAATTAAGGTAGTTATTTGTTCATGCGTGCACCACAACTTCTTAATCCAATAATTTTGGAGATGATCTGGACCTGGTGCCTTCCAGTTGTGGGAATTCTTGATGACATTGGAGACCTCATCGGTTGTGAATTGCTCGTGTTGCATCTGGCTATAGTTCCGGCCCATCTCGCGTTCTTCACTGATCCAGCTTGCACTGACATTGCATGGACCTGGTGTGGCAAGCTGATTTCTCCAGAAACCGTCGACCTGTTCTCTGCTAGGGTAACTCGTATTTGTGGCATCGGCGCTAGAATTCAAAGTACGGTAGAAAACTTTTTCTGATCGGTCAAAAAGTTTTTTGTCTCGTTTCCTGTTGTTACTAGCCTTGTATCTCCTCAGACGCCCTGCGAAAACAGAAAGTTTTTGTTTTAATGTATCAAGACATTGTTGAGCAGTGATGTTCGCGGGGTCACGCTGAGAATGCATTTGGGTGCGGCTCATTATTGCCTGCACCGCTCTCTGGATCTTTCTAGTTCTAACTCCTCTGATATATTCCGTTACTTGTCCTATGTCTTTACGGAGACTCTCGATCTTCCGATTTAGTCGCATCTCCCATTGAGCCATTCGTGGTTCTGGTCTTGCACGATTTAACTCTTGAGCCGTCCGGATCTTGGCTCCCATTGCAGTGATGATGGCCGTTGCGGCACAGTAGATTAACATGTGCATATGTTCTAATGTGGGTGTTACTGAAACATAGTTGGGTAAAATTCTGGTGTTCATAATATCGAGCATGATTGCAAGCTTCCTGGAAGAATTCAATCTTGGTAGCGGTGGTCTGCTCAGTGGGTCTGTGTCTTCGTATCGCAATACCGCCCTTCTCAGCTGTGTGTCCAGGCTTTCAAAGTGTTCTCCGTTAACTGATTCCCGATTCACAGTTGTTCGTCCCGCCGTCTCGGCTTCTTGTTGTGGTCCAGGCACTTGAATTTCCCGATTCTCAGTTGTTCGCTCTGCCGTTCCGGCTTCTTGTTGTGGTCCAGGCACTTGAATTTCCCCGTTGTTGTTCTCTATGTCTATGTGTTCGCCATGGATCTCTAGCTCAACTTCCCGTTTTATAGCGTTAAGTCGCGTTTCTGGAATTCGGTTATTTCTTAGAATAGTTCGATACTAATCTGACACTCTTTGTTCAGACACTTGCATGTGTGGAAACTCCCTGCAGAACTCGGCATGCAGTTGTTGTCGGTAGCCGATCATCTCTTGTCCTAAGTTTGTCACCCTGTAAAAAATACGCATTATCGATTCATTCATGGACCCAGTCCATTTCATGCGTCGTCGTTGTAATCCCGCCTGAGTAAACGCTGGCTGAAGTTCCCGCGCAGCACCTTCGGTGGGTGGAACCCTAGTTCTCGTTTGACTCCCATGTTGTAGATGTTCGTGTTGCTGGGCTGTAGCTGTTTGTGCAACAGGGGCCCGCCTCATCAGCGCCCTGTCACCGACGTCCCGCTCACTGTCATGCCCAGCGCCGGCTCCAGATATGCCCTGGCGATCCCCAGGCAGCGGCTCTATGACAATTAACCTATTATTCTCCATTCCATAGTTTTCTCCCGTAACGTGGGAGTGACGGCCCTCGGTCGCCTTTTATGACTCGCGGAGCCACTATAGGAGTATTCTAACCCGCTACCCATACGGGTCAACTAGGATAACGCGGGATCGTTACTCCCGAGGATCTGCCCCTGTCACCGGCCAAACCCCTCCTTGCGTTAAGTGGGAAACACGGGATCGTTACACCCGAGGATCTGCCCCTCTCACAGGCTAGACCCATCCCTGTGTAACTGGGAGTCGCGGGATTGTCACACCCGAGGATCAGCCCCCGTCACCGGCTAGACCCCTCCCTGCGCAACTGGATATCGCGGGATTGTCACACCCGTAGGTCTGCCCCTGTCACAGGCCAAGCCTCTCCATGCGTAACTGGGAATCGCGGGATCGTTACACCCGTGAATCTGCCCCTCTCACAGGCCAGACCCATCCCTGCGTTATTATTATTATTATCTCGACTTAGCCAAAAGGCATTCGCACTCCCTCTACGGGGAACATTCACTCAGATCCCGGGCATCCCGGATACCAAAAGGATCTGGCTCGGACGAGACCCTTGCCATGTTATCGGGCCTTAGGTGACATTGATGTTGTTGGACGATCCTGCATTCCCCATGAATTTCCTGACGGTTCGGGCTGTCGCAAGTAGTACCGCTTTCTGCATGGACCTGTAAAGACTATCAGTTAGATTCAGCTCCTTGATGTTTCTCAGCAAACTTTTTGGTATAACACCAGTTGTTGACATGATGATTGGAATCGTCTGGACGTTCTTCATTTCCCATTGCCTTCTAATTCGCTCTTCTAAGTCTCTGTACTTCGCGATCTTCTCGACTTGCTTCACACGCAGGTTGTTGTTGTTCGGGATGGCCACATCGATCAGAGTTGTCTTCCTAGAAATTTTATCAACTATTATAAGGTCCGGTCTGTTATGGGCAACTCGTTGATCAGTCAGAACTGTACGATCCCAGTACATCTTGTAGTTGCTGTTCTCAAGAACAGGCTCAGGTGTGTAGTTGTAATATGGGACCCTCTCTGTCTGCACAAGCAGCAGCTTTTCCGCCAGTTCCCGGTGCAAGATCTTGGCAACCGAATCATGTCGTTCCTTATATTCCGTTGATGCGAACATCTGACATCCTCCTGTTATGTGCTGGATTGTTTCTGAAGTTGGGCACCCGTATCTGCATCTGTCATCCACTACCGATGCATCTCCTACAATGAATTTTAGGTAGTTGCGAGTTGGTATAACCTGATCTTGTATGGCCAGTAGGAAGCCCTCCGTCTCGGGGAACATTCGTCCCGAGGTCAGCCAATAGTTCGACGCTAACTTGTCGACATGTTCCTGGTTAACCTCATTAGGATGCCTCCCGTGCAGCGGCTTCCCCAACCACCTCTGTAGTTTATCGTTGTCGGTTCGGTGGTGATTTTGACGCTCGTGTTCCGTCAGACGTAGCGGTGTTGAAACGTCTGCTCCGCATATAGCCCTATGTAGTGTGGAGCTGTTGGCCTGCCTGTAGAAATAATTACGCAGATTTAATATTTGTTGGTCCAATTGCTTGCTGAGATCTGCCAATCCTCTTCCTCCTAGTTGACGTGGCAGAGTTGTTCTTTCTACGGCGCTACGGGGATGATGTTTATGAGCTTTTGTCAGTAGTGTCCTAACTTTTCGTTGCAGGTTGTTGATGTCCGTGTTGGTCCAATTCACTATTCCGAAGGAATAGCTTAGTACAGAGCACGCATACGTGTTTAGGGCCTTAAACAAATTCCTGCTGTTAAGATCAGTTCGCACTACTTGTCTTGCTCTCTTGATGAATTCATTAGTTAAATCGGTCTTCATTGTTCGATGATCTATCCTTTGAGCTTGTTTCATCCCGAGATACTTGTATGTATCTCCCTTGCTCATTGCTTCGATCTCCTGGCCGTCCTGCATCTCGTGTGCGCTTTGTTCGAGCTTTCCCCGGATGATATTAAGGGTGCGGCACTTGTCCAGTCCAAACAGCATTCCGATGTCCCTGGAGAACTCCTCTACAATTTTAAGCATTTGCGTTAGTTGGCATTATTATTATTATCTCGACTTAGCCAAAAGGCATTCGCACTCCCTCTACGGGGAACATTCACTCAGATCCCGGGCATCCCGGATACCAAAAGGATCTGGCTCGGACGAGACCCTTGCCATGTTATCGGGCCCTAGGTGACATTGATGTTCTTGGACGATCCTGCATTCCCCATGAATTTCCTGACGGTTCGGGCTGTCGCAAGTAGTACCGCTTTCTGCATGGACCTGTAAAGACTATCAGTTAGATTCAGCTCCTTGATGTTTCTCAGCAAACTTTTTGGTATAACACCAGTTGTTGACATGATGATTGGAATCGTCTGGACGTTCTCCATTTCCCATTGCCTTCTAATTCGTTCTTCTAAGTCTCTGTACTTCGCGATCTTCTCGACTTGCTTCACACGCAGGTTGTTGTTGTTCGGGATGGCCACATCAATCAGAGTTGTCTGCCTAGAAATTTTATCAACTATTATAAGGTCCGGTCTGTTATGGGCAACTCGTTGATCAGTCAGAACTGTACGATCCCAGTACATCTTGTAGTTGCTGTTCTCAAGAACAGGCTCAGGTGTGTAGTTGTAATATGGGACCCTTTCTGTCTGCACAAGCAGCAGCTTTTCCGCCAGTTCCCGGTGCAAGATCTTGGCAACCGAATCGTGTCGTTCCTTATATTCCGTTGATGCGAACATCTGACATCCTCCTGTTATGTGCTGGATTGTTTCTGAAGTTGGGCACCCGTATCTGCATCTGTCATCCACTACCGATGCATCTCCTACAATGAATTTTAGGTAGTTGCGAGTTGGTATAACCTGATCTTGTATGGCCAGTAGGAAGCCTTCCGTCTCGGGGAACATTCGTCCCGAGGTCAGCCAATAGTTCGACGCTAACTTGTCGACATGTTCCTGGTTAACCTCATTAGGATGTCTCCCGTGCAGCGGCTTCCCCAACCACCTCTGTAGTTTATCGTTGTCGGTTCGGTGGTGATTTTGACGCTCGTGTTCCGTCAGACGTAGCGGTGTTGAGACGTCTGCTCCGCATATAGCCCTATGTAGTGTGGAGCTGTTGGCCTGCCTGTAGAAATAATTACGCAGATTTAATATTTGTTGGTCCAATTGCTTGCTGAGATCTGCCAATCCTCTTCCTCCTAGTTGACGTGGCAGAGTTGTTCTTTCTACGGCGCTACGGGGATGATGTTTATGAGCTTTTGTCAGTAGTGTCCTAACTTTTCGTTGCAGGTTGTTGATGTCCGTGTTGGTCCAATTCACTATTCCGAACGAATAGCTGAGTACAGAGCACGCATACGTGTTCAGGGCCTTAAACAAATTCCTGCTGTTAAGATCAGTTCGCACTACTTGTCTTACTCTCTTGATGAATTCATTCGTTAAATCAGTCTTCATTGTTCGATGGTCTATCCTTTGAGCTTGTTTCATCCCGAGATACTTGTATGTATCTCCCTTGCTCATTGCTTCGATCTCCTGGCCGTCCTGCATCTCGTGTGCGCTTTGTTCGAGCTTTCCCCGGATGATATTAAGGGTGCGGCACTTGTCCAGTCCAAACAGCATTCCGATGTCCCTGGAGAACTCCTCTACAATTTTAAGCATTTGCGTTAGTTGGTTTTTGGTTGCGGCGATCAGTTTTAAATCATCCATATATAATAGGTGATTCAACTTGATCGCTTCTGCGTTGTTGCTTTTGATAGCGAAGCCATATTTTGTAGAGTTCAACCGATGTGATAGAGGGTTCATCGCCATGCAGAACCACAGTGGACTGAGTGAATCTCCTTGGAAAATCCCTCTTCGGATGTTGATTGTGTCGGTCTCGATGTTACTGTCTGCGGTTCTGAGTTGTATCTTAGTGCGCCAGGTTGCCATAACGTGTTCTAAAAAGGAAACTGTATGATGATCTATTTTATACAGCTTTAAGATACCTGTGAGCCAGTCGTGAGGTACGGAATCAAATGCTTTTTTGTAGTCCACATAAGCCATGTGGAGGTTTCGTTGCTTGGAATGAGCCTGGTTGCAGATGACAGAGTCTATGATGAGTTGCTCTTTGCATCCCATTGCGCCCTTCGAGCAGCCCTTCTGCTGCATTGCAATGATGTTGTTCCGCTCGCAGTGAGCATATATTCGCTGCGTAAGGCAAGATGTGATTATCTTGTAAAGCGTAGGCAAGCAGGTTATTGGGCGGTACTTGGCAGGGTTATCCGTATTCCGCTGGTCTTTTGGTAACAGGTAAGTTGCACCCTGTGTAAGAAACAATGGCATTTTCAGAGGATCGAGCAAGACTTCATTAATTAAGGTAGTTATTTGTTCATGCGTGCACCACAACTTCTTAATCCAATAATTTTGGAGATGATCTGGACCTGGTGCCTTCCAGTTGTGGGAATTCTTGATGACATCGGAGACCTCAGCGGTTGTGAATTGCTCGTGTTGCATCTGGCTATAGTTCCGGCCCATCTCGCGTTCTTCGCTGATCCAGCTTGCACTGACATTGTATGGACCTGGTGTGGCAAGTTGATTTCTCCAGAAACCGTCGACCTGTTCTCTGCTAGGGTAACTCGCATTTGTGGCATCGGCGCTAGAATTAAAAGCACGGTAGAAACCCTTTTCTGATCGTTCAAAGAGTTTATTGTCTCGTTTCCTGTTGTTACTAGCCTTGTATCTCCTCAGACGCCCTGCGAAAACAGAAAGTTTTTGTTTTAATGTGTCAAGACATTGTTGAGCAGTGATGTTCGCGGGGTCATGCCGAGAATGCATTTGGGTGCGGCTCATTACTGCCTGCACCGCCCTCTGGATCCTTCTAGTTCTAACTCCTCTGATATATTCCGTCACTTGTCCTATGTCTTTACGGAGACTCTCGATCTTCCGATTTAGTCGCATTTCCCATTGAGCCATTCGTGGTTCTGGTCTTGCACGATTCAACTCTTGGGCCGTTCGGATCTTGGCACCCATTACAGTGATGACTGCCGTTGCGGCACAGTAGATTAACATGTGCATACGTTCTAATGTTGGTGTCACTGAAACATAGCTTGGTAAAATTCTTGTGTTCATAAGATCGAGCACGATCGCAAGTTTCCTGGAAGAATTTAATCTTGGTAGCGGTGGCCTGCTAAGTGGGTCTGTGCCTTCGTATCGCAATACTGCCTGTCTCATATGTGTGTCCAAGCCTTCAAAATGTTCTTCGTTAACCCGTTCCAGACTCTCGGTTGTTGGTTCTACCGTTTCGGCTTCTAGTTGTTGTCCAGGCTCTTGAAGTTCCCCATTGTTGTTGTTGTCATCTATGTCTATGTGTTCGCCGTGGATCTCTAGCTCAACTTCCCGTTTGATAGTGTTAAGTCGCGTTTCTGGAATTCGGTTATTTCTTAGAATAGTTCGATACTGATCTGACACTCTTTGTTCAGACACTTGCATGTGTGGAAACTCCCTGCAGAACTCGGCATGCAGTTGTTGTCGGTAGCCGATAATCTCTTGTCCTAAGTTTGTCACCCTGTAGAAAATACGCATAATCGATTCATTCATGGACACAGTCCATTTCATGCGTCGTCGTTGTAATCCCGCCTCTGTGAACGCTGGCTGAAGTTCCCGCGCAGCACCTTCGGTGGGTGGAACCCTAGTTCTCGTTTGGCTCCCATGTTGTAGATGTTCGTGTTGTTGTTGGGCTGTAGCTGTTTGTGCAACAGGGGCCCGCCTCATCAGCGCCCTGTCACCGACGTCCCGCTCGCTGTCATGCCCAGCGCCGGCTCCAGACATGCCCTGGCGATCCCCAGGCAGCGGCCCTATGACAATCATCCTATCATTCTCCATTCCATAGTTTATTATTATTTTGTTATTAAAATTCGTGAGTATCGGTCATAATATTTATTCTTTAAAATTTTATTTTACGACGTTTCGACAACTCAGTTGTCATCATCAGGTATTTTTTTTAATAATAAAAACAAATCTTTTCCACATACAGACACATTAAAAATAGATTTTTAAAAGCTAAAATGAAAAATTGAATTTTAGTAGGTACATATCAATGCTAAAAATTATTATACAAGTTGAAAAAAGTAATAATACAATAAGGATATAAAAAGATTCTCTATATAACGGAACTTACCAAGAAAAGGCAGCTAAGTTTTTGTTTTAAAAATCATCGGGGTAGTAAAACATAAATTATTTTTTTGTGTAGATTACTTATTTGTTTCTAGAACATTTTTGTTTAATTATATTCATTTCAAGAGGCAGGACGAGAGACCAAAGAATAGTTGGAAATATTTAAAATTTGAAGCAGGCCAGTCTGTTTTTTTAGGTTTCAAAGGTAAAAAATATTGTGTATACAGTATGGTGCTTTATGGGTTTGGATAAGAAAATAGATGGTTATTTGTTTGTAGTTGTAAATTACACATATTATTTAAGAATTCATAATTAAATTATTGTAAATGTGAGACAACTGATTAGTATCAGAACGGAGGTTTATTGTATTAGGATGTTTTTTGATATTTATCATTTCCAAAACATTTCTTTTATAAAAATCATTCTCAAAATCTAAAATTTTGGGATTGTTGAAATTAAAGGTATGTAAATTGTCGAGTGCATGTTTACTAAGGGCAGTTGAGTGTTCATTGTTGTTTCTGATATTTAGTTTATGTTCATAAATTCTTTTTTCAAGGTATTGTTTAGTTTGGCCGACATATGATGCATTGCAATCAGTACAGTCAATCTTATAAATTAAATTAGAACATTTATTTGTTTCAATAGGGGGTTTTAGTTTAGTAAAAAAATTTTTTGAGAAGTTATTAGGTTTGTGTGCAAGTGTAATACCATTGTTGTGAAAAATCTTTGTTAATTTTTCTGAGACGCCATTAATATAAGGTATGGAAACATATTTATTGTTTTGCATTGGTAAATTGTTATGAGGTAGTTGTGATTGGGATTTAATTATATGATACCGTTTGTTAATAAATTTATTATAAAAAGAAAAAGGATAATTATTATTGTGTAGGATATTTCGGACTTTATTTAAATTTTGTTTATGAAATTTAGGGTGTGAAAGTTTAATAGCCATATCAGTTAAGGCGTATATGACGCTAATTTTATAATTATTAGGCACTATGGAATCAAAATTTAGGTATCTACCTGACCAAACATTTTTTGTAAACCAATTTGTCTCAACAGTACCCGAAGTATTGTAGTTAATAGTAATGTTTAAGAAATTTATAGAGTGATTTGATTCTTTTTCGTAAGTAAAATTTAATCTTTCATGAAATGAATTAAAAGTGTTAAGTGTTTCGTTAATATGTTTCTCTTCAATACAAAGTAGGCAATCGTCAACATATCGTTTATAAAAGAAAGGTTTACATTTTAATTTCTCTAAAACGCTATTTTCTAACTCTTCCATGACTAGGTTGGCAATGGTAGAAGAAATTGGAGAACCCATTGCAATGCCAAAAGTTTGTGAAAAAAATTCACCATTGAAACTAAAATAAGTAGAATTTAAACAAATTTTGATTCCTTCGATAAAATTATCTAGGGTTAGGTTTGTATATGGTTGTATTTTGTTCCAATGTTTTATGATACATTGAATGGCGAGATCAGTAGGTACGTTAGTGAATAGAGATGTAACATCGAAAGAAACTAGAATATGGTTTTTTGGTATTACAATATTTTTAATAAAGCTATGAAAGTGCCAGGAATCTCTAATATAATAATCATTCTTTCCTAAAATATTTGTGATAATGTTAGAGAAAAATTTTGATAATTTATATATAGGAGAATTGACATTACTAACAATTGGTCTGAGTGGTATGTCTTTTTTGTGTAGTTTAGGAAGTCCGTATAAGTAAGGCGCTATGCTATTGTGAGAAATAAGGCTGTTTTTTGTGGATAAATCAATGATTTTGTTGTTAAACCATTTGTTAACTAAATTATTAATTTTTGTTTGAATTTTGTTTGTAGGGTTTGAAATAATTTTTTTGTATGTTGTTTGATCATTTAAAAGGTTTGAAATTTTTTTATTATATTCTAGTTTCTCCATGATAACAGTCTTATTACATTTGTCGGCGGATAGAATGTAGAGATTTGGATGTAATTTAAGAAAGTTATTAGTTTTTTTTGCCAAGAAATTATATTTGTTTTTAAGTTTTTTATTGCAATTTTTTAAGAAATGATTATGATTGGTAATTATATTACAAAATTTATTTCGTAAAACATCCTTGTTGGTATTTTGAATGAAAGTTAAGGCTTTTTCGATACTGGTTATGACCTATCATACTAACAGGTTGAATTATATCGTGTGCCCGCTTCCACTACAATATGGATCACCAAAACAACAGGAAAAACAGAAGAATACTACTTGAATTCTCAAAATACCAAGGGAAACTCGCTAAAGAGAAAAACCGGAGAATATTTCTGCTCAAATGTAAAAGCTTAGGATTAACACCAAAATTTCTCAAAATCAAAGGTAAACACTATTGTTTTAAAAACCGTAAATTCTCAGAAAGATATAACTCAATTCTTTTGTCCTTCTATTCTGGCCTTATAAACTTATGCATTAATGACTCATATTCTCAAATCTCCTTTATTGATCAAAAACTAAATCAAATTAAAAATAACATTTCCAATAATTTCCCCCAACATTATTGTAATTTTTTTTTCCATGAACAACATTTAAAATATAACCAATTTTTTAACAAAATTAAAAATAATAACATTAATAAAGTCGAATCACTTATGAATGAACAACATAAAACATACAAACATAACATCCAGCCAAATTTTAATTGGATACAAAATCTTACAAATGTCGCAATACCAAATGACATAACCTTTTTTCTTGGCCTAGGTCCTAGGTTTTCTTTGAATGTGTCAAAACTTCCCACTGATAAACTCATAACCAGTATCGAAAAAGCCTTAACTTTCATTCAAAATACCAACAAGGATGTTTTACGAAATAAATTTTGTAATATAATTACCAATCATAATCATTTCTTAAAAAATTGCAATAAAAAACTTAAAAACAAATATAATTTCTTGGCAAAAAAAACTAATAACTTTCTTAAATTACATCCAAATCTCTACATTCTATCCGCCGACAAATGTAATAAGACTGTTATCATGGAGAAACTAGAATATAATAAAAAAATTTCAAACCTTTTAAATGATCAAACAACATACAAAAAAATTATTTCAAACCCTACAAACAAAATTCAAACAAAAATTAATAATTTAGTTAACAAATGGTTTAACAACAAAATCATTGATTTATCCACAAAAAACAGCCTTATTTCTCACAATAGCATAGCGCCTTACTTATACGGACTTCCTAAACTACACAAAAAAGACATACCACTCAGACCAATTGTTAGTAATGTCAATTCTCCTACATATAAATTATCAAAATTTTTCTCTAACATTATCACAAATATTTTAGGAAAGAATGATTATTATATTAGAGATTCCTGGCACTTTCATAGCTTTATTAAAAATATTGTAATACCAAAAAACCATATTCTAGTTTCTTTCGATGTTACATCTCTATTCACTAACGTACCTACTGATCTCGCCATTCAATGTATCATAAAACATTGGAACAAAATACAACCATATACAAACCTAACCCTAGATAATTTTATCGAAGGAATCAAAATTTGTTTAAATTCTACTTATTTTAGTTTCAATGGTGAATTTTTTTCACAAACTTTTGGCATTGCAATGGGTTCTCCAATTTCTTCTACCATTGCCAACCTAGTCATGGAAGAGTTAGAAAATAGCGTTTTAGAGAAATTAAAATGTAAACCTTTCTTTTATAAACGATATGTTGACGATTGCCTACTTTGTATTGAAGAGAAACATATTAACGAAATACTTAACACTTTTAATTCATTTCATGAAAGATTAAATTTTACTTACGAAAAAGAATCAAATCACTCTATAAATTTCTTAAACATTACTATTAACTACAATACTTCGGGTACTGTTGAGACAAATTGGTTTACAAAAAATGTTTGGTCAGGTAGATACCTAAATTTTGATTCCATAGTGCCTAATAATTATAAAATTAGCGTCATATACGCCTTAACTGATATGGCTATTAAACTTTCACACCCTAAATTTCATAAACAAAATTTAAATAAAGTCCGAAATATCCTACACAATAATAATTATCCTTTTTCTTTTTATAATAAATTTATTAACAAACGGTATCATATAATTAAATCCCAATCACAACTACCTCATAACAATTTACCAATGCAAAACAATAAATATGTTTCCATACCTTATATTAATGGCGTCTCAGAAAAATTAACAAAGATTTTTCACAACAATGGTATTACACTTGCACACAAACCTAATAACTTCTCAAAAAATTTTTTTACTAAACTAAAACCCCCTATTGAAACAAATAAATGTTCTAATTTAATTTATAAGATTGACTGTACTGATTGCAATGCATCATATGTCGGCCAAACTAAACAATACCTTGAAAAAAGAATTTATGAACATAAACTAAATATCAGAAACAACAATGAACACTCAACTGCCCTTAGTAAACATGCACTCGACAATTTACATACCTTTAATTTCAACAATCCCAAAATTTTAGATTTTGAGAATGATTTTTATAAAAGAAATGTTTTGGAAATGATAAATATCAAAAAACATCCTAATACAATAAACCTCCGTTCTGATACTAATCAGTTGTCTCACATTTACAATAATTTAATTATGAATTCTTAAATAATATGTGTAATTTACAACTACAAACAAATAACCATCTATTTTCTTATCCAAACCCATAAAGCACCATACTGTATACACAATATTTTTTACCTTTGAAACCTAAAAAAACAGACTGGCCTGCTTCAAATTTTAAATATTTCCAACTATTCTTTGGTCTCTCGTCCTGCCTCTTGAAATGAATATAATTAAACAAAAATGTTCTAGAAACAAATAAGTAATCTACACAAAAAAATAATTTATGTTTTACTACCCCGATGATTTTTAAAACAAAAACTTAGCTGCCTTTTCTTGGTAAGTTCCGTTATATAGAGAATCTTTTTATATCCTTATTGTATTATTACTTTTTTCAACTTGTATAATAATTTTTAGCATTGATATGTACCTACTAAAATTCAATTTTTCATTTTAGCTTTTAAAAATCTATTTTTAATGTGTCTGTATGTGGAAAAGATTTGTTTTTATTATTAAAAAAAATACCTGATGATGACAACTGAGTTGTCGAAACGTCGTAAAATAAAATTTTAAAGAATAAATATTATGACCGATACTCACGAATTTTAATAACAAAATACACTCTACGGTCAAGAAAATTGATTTATATAAAAAAAAGTTTATTATTATTATTATCTCGACTTAGCCAAAAGGCATTCGCACTCCCTCTACGGGGAACATTCACTCAGATCCCGGGTATCCCGGATACCAAAAGGATCTGGCTCGGACGAGACCCTTGCCATGTTATCGGGCCTTAGGTGACATTGATGTTGTTGGATGATCCTGCATTCCCCATGAATTTCCTGACGGTTCGGGCTGTCGCAAGTAGTACCGCTTTCTGCATGGACCTGTAAAGACTATCAGTTAGACCCAGCTCCTTGATGTTTCTCAGCAAACTTTTTGGTATAACACCAGTTGTTGACATGATGATTGGAATCGTCTGGACGTTCTCCATTTCCCATTGCCTTCTAATTCGTTCTTCTAAATCTCTGTACTTCGCGATCTTCTCGACTTGCTTCACACGCAGGTTGTTATTGTTCGGGATGGCCACATCAATCAGAGTTGTCTGCCTAGAAATTTTATCAACTATTATAAGGTCCGGTCTGTTATGGGCAACTCGTTGATCTGTCAGAACTGTACGATCCCAGTACATCTTGTAGTTGCTGTTCTCAAGAACAGGCTCAGGTGTGTAGTTGTAATATGGGACCCTCTCTGCCTGCACAAGCAGCAGCTTTTCCGCCAGTTCCTGGTGCAAGATCTTGGCAACCGAATCGTGTCGTTCCTTATATTCCGTTGATGCGAACATCTGACATCCTCCTGTTATGTGCTGGATTGTTTCTGAAGTTGGGCACCCGTATCTGCATCTGTCACCCACTACCGATGCATCTCCTACAATGAATTTTAGGTAGTTGCGAGTTGGTATAACCTGATCTTGTATGGCCAGTAGGAAGCCTTCCGTCTCGGGGAACATTCGTCCCGAGGTCAGCCAATAGTTCGACGCTAACTTGTCGACATGTTCCTGGTTAACCTCATTAGGATGCCTCCCGTGCAGCGGCTTCCCCAACCACCTCTGTAGTTTATCGTTGTCGGTTCGGTGGTGATTTTGACGCTCGTGTTCCGTCAGACGTAGCGGTGTTGAGACGTCTGCTCCGCATATAGCCCTATGTAGTGTGGAGCTGTTGGCCTGCCTGTAGAAATAATTACGCAGATTTAATATTTGTTGGTCCAATTGCTTGCTGAGATCTGCCAATCCTCTTCCTCCTAGTTGACGTGGCAGAGTTGTTCTTTCTACGGCGCTACGGGGATGATGTTTATGAGCTTTTGTCAGTAGTGTCCTAACTTTTCGTTGCAGGTTGTTGATGTCCGTGTTGGTCCAATTCACTATTCCGAACGAATAGCTGAGTACAGAGCACGCATACGTGTTCAGGGCCTTAAACAAATTCCTGCTGTTAAGATCAGTTCGCACTACTTGTCTTACTCTCTTGATGAATTCATTCGTTAAATCAGTCTTCATTGTTCGATGGTCTATCCTTTGAGCTTGTTTAATCCCGAGATACTTGTATGTATCTCCCTTGCTCATTGCTTCTATCTCCTGGCCGTCCTGCATCTCGTGTGCGCTTTGTTCGAGCTTTCCCCGGATGATATTAAGGGTGCGGCACTTGTCCAGTCCAAACAGCATTCCGATGTCCCTGGAGAACTCCTCTACAATTTTAAGCATTTGCGTTAGTTGGTTTTTGGTTGCTGCGATCAGTTTTAAATCATCCATATATAATAGGTGATTCAACTTGATCGCTTCTGCGTTGTTGCTTTTGATAGCGAAGCCATATTTTGTAGAGTTCAACCGATGTGATAGAGGGTTCATCGCCATGCAGAACCACAGTGGACTGAGTGAATCTCCTTGGAAAATCCCTCTTCGGATGTTGATTGTGTTGGTCTCGATGTTACTGTCTGCGGTTCTGAGTTGTATCTTAGTGCACCAGGTTGTCATAACGTGTTCTAAAAAGGAAACTGTATGATGATCTATTTTATACAGCTTTAAGATACCTGTGAGCCAGTCGTGAGGTACGGAATCAAATGCTTTTTTGTAGTCCACATAAGCCATGTGGAGGTTTCGTTGCTTGGAATGAGCCTGGTTGCAGATGACAGAGTCTATGATGAGTTGCTCTTTGCATCCCATTGCGCCCTTCGAGCAGCCCTTCTGCTGCATTGCAATGATGTTGTTCCGCTCGCAGTGAGCATATATTCGCTGCGTAAGGCAAGATGTGATTATCTTGTACAGCGTAGGCAAGCAGGTTATTGGGCGGTACTTGGCAGGGTTATCCGTATTCCGCTGGTCTTTTGGTAACAGGTAGGTTGCACCCTGTGTAAGAAACAATGGCATTTTCAGAGGATCGAGCAAGACTTCATTAATTAAGGTAGTTATCTGTTCATGTGTGCACCACAACTTCTTAATCCAATAATTTTGGAGATGATCTGGACCTGGTGCCTTCCAGTTGTGGGAATTCTTGATGACATCGGAGACCTCAGCGGTTGTGAATTGCTCGTGTTGCATCTGGCTATAGTTCCGGCCCATCTCGCGTTCTTCGCTGATCCAGCTTGCACTGACATTGTATGGACCTGGTGTGGCAAGTTGATTTCTCCAGAAACCGTCGACCTGTTCTCTGCTAGGGTAACTCGCATTTGTGGCATCGGCGCTAGAATTAAAAGCACGGTAGAAACCCTTTTCTGATCGTTCAAAGAGTTTGTTGTCTCGTTTCCTGTTGTTACTAGCCTTGTATCTCCTCAGACGCCCTGCGAAAACAGAAAGTTTTTGTTTTAATGTGTCAAGACATTGCTGAGCAGTGATGTTCGCGGGGTCATGCCGAGAATGCATTTGGGTGCGGCTCATTATTGCCTGCACCGCCCTCTGGATCCTTCTAGTTCTAACTCCTCTGATATATTCCGTCACTTGTCCTATGTCTTTACGGAGACTCTCGATCTTCCGATTTAGTCGCATTTCCCATTGAGCCATTCGTGGTTCTGGTCTTGCACGATTCAACTCTTGGGCCGTTCGGATCTTGGCACCCATTACAGTGGTGACTGCCGTTGCGGCACAGTAGATTAACATGTGCATACGTTCTAATGTTGGTGTCACTGAAACATAGTTTGGTAAAATTCGTGTGTTCATAAGATCGAGCACGATCGCAAGTTTCCTGGAAGAATTTAATCTTGGTAGCGGTGGCCTGCTCAGTGGGTCTGTGCCTTCGTATCGCAATACTGCCTGTCTCATATGTGCGTTTAAGCCTTCAAAATGTTATTCGTTAACCGATTCCAGACTCTCGGTTGTTGGTTCTACCGTTTCGGCTTCTAGTTGTTGTCCAGGCGCTTGAAGTTCCCCATTGTTGTTGTTGTCATCTATGTCTATGTGTTCGCCGTGGATCTCTAGCTCAACATCCCGTTTGATAGCGTAAAGTCGCGTTTCTGGAATTCGGTTATTTCTTAGAATAGTTCGATACTGATCTGACACTCTTTGTTCAGACACTTGCATGTGTGGAAACTCCCTGCAGAACTCGGCATGCAGTTGTTGTCGGTAGCCGATCATCTCTTGTCCTAAGTTTGTCACCCTGTAAAAAATACGCATAATCGATTCATTCATGGACACAGTCCATTTCATGCGTCGTCGTTGTAATCCCGCCTCTGTGAACGCTGGCTGAAGTTCCCGCGCAGCACCTTCGGTGGGTGGAACCCTAGTTCTCGTTTGGCTCCCATGTTGTAGATGTTCGTGTAGTTGTTGGGCTGTAGCTGTTTGTGCAACAGGGGCCCGCCTCATCAGCGCCCTGTCACCGACGTCCCGCTCGCTGTCATGTCCAGCGCCGGCTCCAGACATGCCCTGGCGATCCCCAGGCAGCGGCCCTATGACAAAACTCCTATTAATCTCCATTCCATGGGTTTCTCCCGTAACGTGGGAGTGACGGCCCTCGGTCGCCTTTTACGACTCGCGGAGCCACGATAAGAGTATTCTAACCCGCTACCCACACAGGTCAACTAGGATAACGCGGGATCGTTACACCCGAGGATCTGCCCCTCTCACAGGTCAAACCCCTCCTTGCGTTAACTGGGAAACACGGGATCGTTACACCCGAAGATCCGCCCCTCTCACAGGCCAGATCCATCCCTGTGTAACCGAGAGTCGCGGGATTGTCACACCCGAGGATCAGCCCCCGTCACCAGCTAGACCCCTCCCTGCGCAACTGGAGACCGCGGGATTGTCACACCCGTAGATCTGCCCCTGTCACAGGCCAAACCTCTCCATGCGTAACTGGGAATCGCGGGATCGTCACACCCGTGAATCTGCCCCTCTCACAGGTCAGACCCATCCCTGCGTAACTGGGGAGCGCGGGATCGTCACACCCGTGGGTCTGCCTCTCTCACAGGTCAGACCCCCCTGCGCGTTATTATTATTATTATCGACTTAGCCAAAAGGCATTCGCACTCCCTCTCTGGGGAACATTCACTCAGATCCCGGATATCCCGGATACCATAAGGATCTGGCTCGGACGAGACCCTTGCCATGTTATCGGGCCTTAGGTGACATTGATGTTGTTGGACGTTCCTGCACTCCCCATGAATTTCCTGACGGTTCGGGCTGTCGCAAGTAGTACCGCTTTCTGCATGGACCTGTAAAGATTATCAGTTAGACCCATCTCTTTGATGTTTCTCAGCAAACTTTTTGGTATGACACCAGTTGTTGACACGATGATTGGAATCGTCTGAACGTTGTCCATTTCCCATTGCCTTCTAATTCGTTCTTCTAAGTCTCTGTACTTCGCGATCTTCTCGACTTGCTTCACACGCAGGTTGTTGTTGTTCGGGATGGCCACATCAATCAGAGTTGTCTTCCTAGAAATTTTATCAACTATTATAAGGTCCGGTCTGTTATGGGCGACTCGTTGATCTGTCAGAACTGTACGATCCCAGTACATCTTGTAGTTGCTGTTCTCAAGAACAGGCTCCGGTGTGTAGCTGTAATATGGGATCCTCTCTGCCTGCACAAGCAGAAGTTTTTCCGCCAGTTCCTGGTGCAAGATCTTAGCAACCGAATCGTGCCGTTCCTTATATTCCGTTGATGCGAACATCTGACATCCTCCTGTTATGTGCTGGATTGTTTCTGAAGTTGGGCACCCGTATCTGCATCTGTCATCCACTACCGATGCATCTCCTACAATGAATTTTAGGTAGTTGCGAGTTGGTATAACCTGATCTTGTATGGCCAGTAGGAAGCCTTCCGTCTCGGGGAACATCCTTCCCGAGGTCAGCCAGTAGTTCGACGCTAACTTGTCGACATGTTCCTGGTTAACCTCATTAGGATGCCTACCGTGCAGCGGCTTCCCCAACCACCTCTGTAGTTTATCGTTGTCGGTTCGGTGGTGATTTTGACGCTCGTGTTCCGTCAGACGTAGCGGTGTTGAGACGTCTGCTCCGCATATAGCCCTATGTAGTGTGGAGCTGTTGGCCTGCCTGTAGAAATAATTACGCAGATTTAATATTTGTTGGTCCAATTGCTTGCTGAGATCTGCCAATCCTCTTCCTCCTAGTTGACGTGGCAGAGTTGTTCTTTCTACGGCGCTACGGGGATGATGTTTATGAGCTTTTGTCAGTAGTGTCCTAACTTTTCGTTGCAGGTTGTTGATGTCCGTGTTGGTCCAATTCACTATTCCGAACGAATAGCTGAGTACAGAGCACGCATACGTGTTCAGGGCCTTAAACAAATTCCTGCTGTTAAGATCAGTTCGCACTACTTGTCTTACTCTCTTGATGAATTCATTCGTTAAATCAGTCTTCATTGTTCGATGGTCTATTCTTTGAGCTTGTTTCATCCCGAGATACTTGTATGTATCTCCCTTGCTCATTGCTTCGATCTCCTGGCCGTCCTGCATCTCGTGTGCGCTTTGTTCGAGCTTTCCCCGGATGATATTAAGGGTGCGGCACTTGTCCAGTCCAAACAGCATTCCGATGTCCCTGGAGAACTCCTCTACAATTTTAAGCATTTGCGTTAGTTGGTTTTTGGTTGCGGCGATCAGTTTTAAATCATCCATATATAATAGGTGATTCAACTTGATCGCTTCTGCGTTGTTGCTTTTGATAACGAAGCCGTATTTTGTAGAGTTCAACCGATGTGATAGAGGGTTCATCGCCATGCAGAACCACAGTGGGCTGAGTGAATCTCCTTGGAAAATCCCTCTTCGGATGTTGATTGTGTCGGTCTCGATGTTACTGTCTGCGGTTCTGAGTTGTATCTTAGTGCGCCAGGTTGTCATAACGTGTTCTAAAAAGGAAACTGTATGATGATCTATTTTATACAGCTTTAAGATACCTGTGAGCCAGTCGTGAGGTACGGAATCAAATGCTTTTTTGTAGTCCACATAAGCCATGTGGAGGTTTCGTTGCTTGGAATGAGCCTGGTTGCAGATGACAGAGTCTATGATGAGTTGCTCTTTGCATCCCATTGCGCCCTTCGAGCAGCCCTTCTGCTGCATTGCAATGATGTTGTTCCGCTCGCAGTGAGCATATATTCGCTGCGTAAGGCAAGATGTGATTATCTTGTACAGCGTGGGCAAGCAGGTTATTGGGCGGTACTTGGCAGGGTTATCCGTATTCCGCTGGTCTTTTGGTAACAGGTAGGTTGCACCCTGTGTAAGAAACAATGGCATTTTCAGAGGATCGAGCAAGACTTCATTAATTAAGGTAGTTATCTGTTCATGCGTGCACCACAACTTCTTAATCCAATAATTTTGGAGATGATCTGGACCTGGTGCCTTCCAGTTGTGGGAATTCTTGATGACATCGGAGACCTCAGCGGTTGTGAATTGCTCGTGTTGCATCTGGCTATAGTTCCGGCCCATCTCGCGTTCTTCGCTGATCCAGCTTGCACTGACATTGTATGGACCTGGTGTGGCAAGTTGATTTCTCCAGAAACCGTCGACCTGTTCTCTGCTAGGGTAACTCGCATTTGTGGCATCGGCGCTAGAATTAAAAGCACGGTAGAAACCCTTTTCTGATCGTTCAAAGAGTTTGTTGTCTCGTTTCCTGTTGTTACTAGCCTTGTATCTCCTCAGACGCCCTGCGAAAACAGAAAGTTTTTGTTTTAATGTGTCAAGACATTGTTGAGCAGTGATGTTCGCGGGGTCATGCCGAGAATGCATTTGGGTGCGGCTCATTATTGCCTGCACCGCCCTCTGGATCCTTCTAGTTCTAACTCCTCTGATATATTCCGTCACTTGTCCTATGTCTTTACGGAGACTCTCGATCTTATTATTATTATTATTATTATTATTATTATTATATCTACTTAGCCAAAAGGCATTCGCACTCCCTCTCTGGGGAACATTCACTCAGATCCCGGGTATCCCGGATACCATAAGGATCTGACTCGGACGAGACCCTTGCCATGTTATCGGGCCTTAGGTGACATTGATTTTGTTGGACGTTCCTGCACTCCCCATGAATTTCCTGACGGTTCGGGCTGTTGCAAGTAGTACCGCTTTCTGCATGGACCTGTAAAGATTATCAGTTAGACCCAGCTCTTTGATGTTTCTCAGCAAACTTTTTGGTATGACACCAGTTGTTGACACGATGATTGGAATCGTCTGAACGTTGTCCATTTCCCATTGCCTTCTAATTCGTTCTTCTAAGTCTCTGTACTTCGCGATCTTCTCGACTTGCTTCACACGCAGGTTGTTGTTGTTCGGGATGGCCACATCAATCAGAGTTGTCTTCCTAGAAATTTTATCAACTATTATAAGGTCCGGTCTGTTATGGGCAACTCGTTGATCTGTCAGAACTATACGATCCCAGTACATCTTGTAGTTGCTGTTCTCAAGAACAGGCTCCGGTGTGTAGCTGTAATATGGGATCCTCTCTGCCTGCATAAGCAGAAGTTTTTCCGCTAGTTCCTGGTGCAAGATCTTGGCAACCGAATCGTGTCGTTCCTTATATTCCGTTGATGCGAACATCTGACATCCTCCTGTTATGTGCTGGATTGTTTCTGAAGTTGGGCACCCGTATCTGCATCTGTCATCCACTACCGATGCATCTCCTACAATGAATTTTAGGTAGTTGCGAGTTGGTATAACCTGATCTTGTATGGCCAGTAGGAAGCCTTCCGTCTCGGGGAACATTCGTCCCGAGGTCAGCCAATAGTTCGACGCTAACTTGTCGACATGTTCCTGGTTAACCTCATTAGGATGCTTCCCGTGCAGCGGCTTCCCCAACCACCTCTGTAGTTTATCGTTGTCGGTTCGGTGGTGATTTTGACGCTCGTGTTCCGTCAGACGTAGCGGTGTTGAGACGTCTGCTCCGCATATAGCCCTATGTAGTGTTATTATTATTATTATTATTAGCTTCTTTAATTTTTAACCGACCAGAACGAAATTTTTACCAAAGGTAGATGGCATTGTTGCCTACTTATTTCCAAATTAGTTTGTCTACATCAAAGTCAAAGCCACCTACCTACTTCGATGTTAAAATCGAAGCTTAAAAACCTAGAGTCATATTAGGCATTTTTTTCAAAATAATGTACTAAAAAATTTGTTCAGAATCGGTCCAGAACCCTAAATCCAAAATTTTCAAAAGTAAAAATTAAAAAAAAAATGTAAGCGCACTAAGTAAAATTTGTTTTGTAGCTTTTAATTTTATTTTGAAATGGTGTTACTTTTTGAAAACAGCTAGCCTTCAAAACTTCCAACTTAATTCTTTTAGTAATTTTTTTTGAAAAAAAGCATATTAAGATTTTCGGATTTTTAGCCTCAATTATTGTGACATCGCAGGTGGCTTTGACTTTGGAGTAGGCAACAAATTTTTTGGAAATAAGTACTCCACAATGCCATCTACTCTTGATAAAAATTTAGTTCTGGTCCGTTAAAAATTAAAGAAGTTATAAGGTTGTTTCTCTCTTAAGTGAGACACTCTGTATATAATAAGGAGTCACGCAGGTACAAAGTCTATAGAAATAGTCCTTGAGAGGCAAACTTCTAACCAATAGACCGCCTCCATTTTGAAAATATAGTGTATTCTGGTTTGTTTAGGACAAACTTTTACAGATGATAGAAAAAGTGGGTTGCTCGCATTTAAAAGATAAGTCGTAAAATTCTTCGTTTCTGAAATAAAGAACTTTCAAACCAAATTTGGCAGAGTATATGCATATGAAGGATCATAGCAATGTATAATATCAAGGTTCTAAATTAACCAGTGGCGAAGATAAGGGCAACAATTAGTTCCACTAATTCGATAAAAAAATGTGGCCTGAAAAAAGTAGGTAATATACAGGGTGGACCCAGATGAACTGTACGATAGGTGTAAACTGTAAAAGACAAACAAATTTCGAGTTGAAACTTGAGCTTTGGGGGATCAGCCTTGCTTGATTAGAAACTATTTGCACCATATTATTATATTTTAAAAATGAAGCGGGCCTTGACAGAGGCAATTTATTCATTTTCAGTTCAGGTAAACTATCTTTTCCTGAAGAGACATCGAAACATTTTTCAGAATGCAAATTTAAGACCCTGTACTAAATTTCAAAACCATTGGCATACTTTGATTTTTTTAAAATTTGGTACGGGCACTTGGATTTGCATTCTGAACAACTTTTTCAAATAAAATTTTTCGATATCTCTTAAGGAAAATGTAGTTTACTTGAACTGGAAACGAATAAATTGCTCCTGCCAAGGCCTGCTTGATTTTTAAAATATAATAATATGGTGCAAATTAGTTTCTAGTCAAGCAAAGCAGATCCCCCAAAGGTCAAGTTTCAACTCGATTTTTTTTGTCTTTTACACCTATCGTCTTTTACACCTACCGTCGCAATCACATCATTGCGACGGTGCAGGCATAGCACGCTGAAATGGAAATGGAGCGTTCTGATTCATTGGCCGTGTAAACGATATTGCATCTCTCTTGCAGTTACAATATTTTGATGGGCAACAGCTTCTTTCCTTGATTGTTATTCTAAGATCCACATGGATACCGTCGACTTCCTCAATCAACGTGGATACTTAATACAGAGCATATCTTAATACGTAATATTCATAGACAAATGAATTCATATCTCTATATGTTAATAGTGCAGAAGGAACCGATTGAATAGTTTCATTTGTGATACTATATCACTGACCTGTGAAATAGATTTGCAGAAGGGGAGAATAAGGAATCTCAGAGGCACTTAAAAGTGCCTTCCCGAAGGTTACATAAGCGAGGGCTGGCTAAATTGTCCACAATGGACAGAGGCCAATAAAGAACTAACTAACTAACTGACCCCTAACCTAACCCGACCAACTTGGCTCTGATTACTGATCAGGGTAAAGAATATTTTATTATTTTAGTTTTTTTATTTTTCTGAGACAGAATAGGTATATTTTGTGGAGACAGATACACACAACACCATTTCTTATAATCAATTATTTATTTTCAAAAATTACTGGGCAAAACTCATAGAGAGCATATATTTTATAGATCTCTATGGCAAATGGCAAACCCGTCCAAAACCATCCTAACTTTTATGTTTATGTCAAAAACCAAGGTTAAATTCCTGGTTACATGTCATGTTTTAGGAAGTATTGCAGTATTTTTAAAATCTTCAGGAAATATTCTTCAACAACCATAATAATGAGCAAGCCGAATAAAAGTTCCAGTTTGTTGAAAAGCAAGTCGAATTTTTGTACCCCAGAAACATGTCTACAAAAACAAACGATGAAAAACTTGAAATTTAAGGTGCTTGCTACTCCAGTAAAGAGTGAGAGTGATAAAAAAGATTATAAGTAAATCTATTTATAATTCAACGATATTTTGTACTATTTTTTAAATATTTACAGAGTAATTCGTTTAGAAAACGGATTAACGGCCTGCCTTATTGCTGACAAATCTCCAATACCCGAAGATGAAACTATGTCAGAAGATGAAGATTCAGATTCTGGAGGATCGGGAATAGGATCATCTGGTTCCGGAAGTTTTTCCGGAGATGACGATGATGAAGAAGATGACCGATCAACTGAACAAAAAATGGTAGGTAACTATCGATCTTTGGAGGCAGCAGAAGTCGGCCGACTTAACCGAGTTATACAACTCTTGTGGCTCGGTTCTGGTACCGTCTGTTGCGAGTTAAATTCCCGCTGCCGTCACCTTGCTTTGGCATTGTGTTTGTGGTAATTATGGAAATTACTGTATGCACCGCCCGATTTTCTTGAAATTTTGACTACTCCTCTATTTTCGAGGTCCCCGAACACAAATCTGACAGTTTCCGAGAAAATGAATTTTCAAATTTCCTTTTGACACCCCACTTTTCACGGCGATATTTGTGGTTATAATCCGGATGAATTTTTACTGTATGCAGCTCAAACTGATCACCACACTATTTTGCACCTTCTGCAACATCGCAACTTCGCGAAAACCTGTGGGAAAACAGAACTTTTCCAAGATTTATACAATGTTTTTCAGGAGGTTGCTCTGTCCGGTATTTTTGCTTGCCACGTGACGTTTCAGTGGGACTAGTGGGAGGGGCGCTGCGCTGATTTAAAGTGCCATCGATATTAAGAGCAGAAAACTGGAGCGCTTGCTCTCATAATCCACACGAGTGAATAAAAATGTTAAAAATTAAACATTAAATTTATTAGGGCCCAGCTTTGTCAATAACATTATTTAAAGGAAGTGGCTATTTATACGTCCGACGTCAGTATACGTCTTGCACTCTCATTGGTTGATTGAGTCACGTGACACATAACCTCACTTCTACCGTACGATGGATTATGAATCGGCTTGTTTACTAAGTCGATTGGATGATGTCCGAGATTATTCAGACCTATCTTGTCTCATTTTATATTGCGTATGCCCTACTTTTTCCGCGATGGGCGCTGCGGAATGAAAAATGAAGTGGTTATTTTATTATTTATAATGATGTAACCCACCCGACATTCGGCGCCGCGCCGAATGTCGGGGGGTAGCCAAAATTTCAAGAAAATCGGGGGTGGGTTACAACGCCGAACATCGCATCGCGGGCGGAAATACGGGGTACCTACCTAGCCAAAATTCCAAGAAAATCGGGGGTGGGTTACACCATTGGAAATTATTACCACTTCTTTTTTCATACGGCAGCGTCTATCCCCCAAAAAGGAGCAGTGCATACGCTCCTTATTGCAAAGATGCTTGAGAAAAATGCACTTCCGACGTATCTAAATATTAGTTTACTTCGGCTTCGGACGTGTACGGAGTTAAATGCACGTCCAAAGAAATCACGTGACTCAGCCCGCCAATGAGAGCGCAAGACGTATACTGACGTTTGTATCCGTCGGACGTATAAATAGCCACTTCCTTATTTAAATTGGTATTGATAGAAGTCCACGATCTAACATCCTGAAGAAATGTAACATAAACAAGGAGAAAAATATTTGCCGTGATTTGCAAATCTGTATCCACTTCCAAAGAGAAAATGTTATTGTTCGGCAAAGACCACGAGAAGGTGTGGGTCCAACCTTTGCCAGGAAAGGGAATAGGCGAGGGAATAGAAGAACAGGGAAGGAAAAAATCAACTTAAAAATATTAACAAAAAGCAGAATAAAAACAAGACAATGGGTATAAATATGGAAGGATCAGTGGAGGAACCAACAGAACTCAATTAATAAAAATAAAAACAAATAAAAAAATAATCTGTAAAATAAAATATAACAATGAAACTTAAAAATAATAAAATGTAAACAAATACTTAATAGAAAATCTAAAAATTAAAATGTAATTTAATCATGCAAAATAATTTAAAAAATATAAATAAAAGCATGCCTAAAAGCGTGCTGCGCATCATTCGGTTTCCTCAGAAGAATTATCCGAAAGTGGAGGATATACCTCTGAATACGATCTGAAAATAACGGAAATTTTTTCCTGAACTGATGCTCGGCCAAATACCCTTCAAAATGCGAAACTTTTCTGCCAAATCTTGGAACACCAGCTCTTAGATCTCTCCAATTTCGTTCAATATTCTGAGTGTGGGCTCCGGTTTCGGGATCTACAAAGTTATAACTGTGATTAACAGTTTCGTGGCGAAAGCCTTCGTCTGTTAAACAGTCGTAAGCTTTCCAACAGTCTGATATGACTGTCGTCGCTGGGAGGATCCACTCCTTTATAATCCCTAACAAAGTTTCCTTTGTACGATTTTCAACAGGAACAAAGAACGTTTTCTTTGAACCCCGTTCAAAACCACCGAAAACCCACTGACCATCAATAACCCGCCCTCTATTATATTTACGTTTGCCTAATTCAGCTTCATCTATTTCTACAATCTTACCGTCACCACCAAGCTTTTCCGAGCTCTCTAATAAGCAGACTATGCAAACTTCTCTACAGAAACTAGACCAATCTACGACAGTGCGAGAAGCCATTTGAAGAGTTTGCTCTAATAGACTTTTCCTAGGGTGAGGAAGAAAAAGCCAATACGTGACAAACCTGCACGCTACTTCCATGGGTAATCTGGAATGTTCAAAAACGTGCCCTTTTTCGCCCCAATTGCAGAATTGCAATGAATATACGCCCTTTTCCTTTTGGATGAGGTTTCCCACTTTGTATTCGTGCACCTAAATCTAAAGTAATCACCAAGAACTAGTGTGCAGGGCTTCTTACATTTTGGGCATGACGTTGAAGCGGGAAGGACACCATGCTGCTGAAGAAAAACTATAAGCTGTTCTAAGGTGGCAGTTATAAAAAGAAATGAAAAATGAGTGTACGAGCAAGAATTACAGGCATCCATGCTGCAAATTCAAACCTAAGTACGCTACCTTTATTACTCCAAAATACAGCAAGACACGAAATACACACTAGGTCTATGGCGGGCAAGCACCTAATGATTTTTATTTCTTTGGTGGTAGTGGTTTATTGTTTTAACGGTTAAATTGGTTGCAGTGCAAGAAAATGGAGGGAAATATTAGAGGGAAATGTTATATTACGCGGGAAATATAAATTTTATGAATTAGGTGGGTTACGCGGTCGTCTAGTACGTGTTTTTCTCTTTGTATGTGAATTATATTTTCTGCTTGGAAACTGAAGGAGAAATAGTAGCTTTCGCTGATGATACAGCAATCTATTACACCGATCAGGATTGGAATGAACTTAGAAACAAAATTGAAAAGGACCTATTACAAATATTTGATTTCTTCTCTACTAAACTGCTTACAGTGAATTACGCGAAAGCCAAATTTTTACCACTGGCGTACTTCACGAAAGACTTACCGGACTATCAAACCATCACCTTGCGGGGTGACAGACTTGGAAGGATACAAATAACATCCACATATTCCATAAAATATCTTGGCATCATAATCGACTCCCATCTACGATGGAAAGATCATATATTATCCGTAGTCAAGAAAATACGTTGTGTGTTACCTAAATTTAGAACTTATAGGGATATTTTTGACATACGCCATCTAAAAATATTGTACTACGCATTGGTGCAATCACAGTTGATGTATGGTATTCTGGCATGGGGTAGTGCTGCAATAATTCATATGAAAAAGGTGGAAGTCATTCCAAAATGGGTACTTAAACTTATGTACAGGAGGGAGCGAATATACTCAAGTGATGATCTTTATGTCGAGGCTCAAGTTCTTGATCCTGGCCAGCTTTATGCTCAAAAAGTGATATTGTTTTTTCACAGACTCCCAAACAAACAGTTTGTCAATCACAGTTATGACACTCGTAATAAACCGGGCAGAGTCAACGTACGAAGAATGGCAAAGACCATAGGGCAGCGTTCCTTCTTGTACATGGCCTCTAAGATATATAACCTCATTCCCATTTGAAAAATATATGCATACCAAAAAAGTTCAAACTCTCTGTTGGGAAATGGCTAATGTTGAAAGGTAGACATGAGGTTCATCAAATAATAAATGTTCGAAACATATAAAGAATGAAAAGGCATAAACAGTATAAACTCCTAGTCGATAATGCATTATGGATACTTCAGCTAACACTGGTCCCCTTTTGTTGTACGCTGGTTGACATCTATGTCGTCCTAATTTTCCACGAGTAACTCAAATTTGTTATCTTTTTACTCGTGTTTTGAGTGATTGTTTTGGCAATTGGGGTTGTTGTATCACTAAATATAACAATGGTTTTATATATGTATATTATGGGTTGATGTTTGTGGGTAATTATTACTGTATTATAGGGGTATGTACGCCACGCGCGAGCTTTGCTCATGTGGATTTCTATATCTTTTATCTTTTATTCTGCCTATAGATACTTGTATACTGTTGATATTTTTTTCATGTGTATTGGCAAATAAATAAATAAATAAAATACATTATGGCTCCGTATAGCAGTGCCAGCTGTCGCTGTCTGTCACCCCCGCGCAATCGCAGCCAAATGTCGAGGGAAAATGAGTAGGTCCCAAAACATTGTATAAATCTTGGAAAAGTTCCATTTTCCCGCCGGTTTTCGCGAAGTTTCGATGTTGCAGAAGGAGCAAAATAGTGTGGTGATCAGTTTGAGCTGCGTACAGTAAAAATTCATCTGGATTATATCCTCAAATATCGCCGTGAAAAGTGGGGTGTCAAAAGGAAATTTGAAAATTCATTTTCTCGGAAACTATGTCCGGCCTCAAGAAACTGAGGTCAGATTCGTGTTCAGGGACCTCGAAAATAGGGGGGTAGCCAAAATTTCACGAAAATCGGGCGGTGCATACAGTAATTTCCATAATTACCGTGTTTGTTTTAAAAAATATATGGTAATTTTCTTTTAAACATACACACGACCGGTTTTCCTTTTTTTGCTTAACTTACACACCAAAACTTTGTTTTTTTCACTCGACGCGCGTTCTGCTAACCCTGTCCACTAACCATGTCAGGAGATGATTAAGTCTGTAACGAAAAATCAATACAAAATTCGGGCTGGAGCTTAGTTTTCGAGCTACATTTTTGTAAATCAGAGTACTCTTATTAGACACCACGTGTATTATTTTCAGCTGTTTTATTATTGGCAGTGGCTATTTATACGTCCGACGTATACAGGGTGATTCACCTAAGAGCCTCATATCTCAGCAACAAAATGAGATATTTTAGTCCCGTAAAAAGAAACAGGTAGAGCTCGTCGAATACTTTATTCTTAGGCTGGAAATGAATTTTTCTATTGCAAATTGTAGATGGTTCTGCGGTTGAAAGAATAATTTCGATCGCAGTGACCTTGAAAAGTGATTAATCCGAATTGCCCTTCAATTTGAAGCAAATTATGTGCTATAAACAAATTTCGAAAAATAAATAGTTTTTGAGTTAACGCACTTTAAAGTTGGCAGTACAGGCATGTGGAAAATCTGTAGTGGACAATCCTAAAATTATTTCTAAAACTAAAAACGAGAAAATAATTTTCTGGGGAGTTCTTACAACTATCCTAATATCTCACGCAGTTGTTTTGTCATTTTAAATGTACAGGGTGTCTAAGAGAACAATCCCACCACCCTTACCTCTTTAAGTTTTTGAGATACAAAAAAAAAACTTTATAAACAAAAGTTGTAGCCTATAAACAGTTTTTTATTGACCATATACAGGAATATACAAAGCATTTCTTAAAAGCGGGAACACCCCGTAGGTTTTTAGTTGTTGAAATCTACTCATCATTACGGTCAAAACAGTATACAACTATATAACATCTTTTAATGTTTTTGGAATATCTAATTTTTAAATTTTTCACTAAACCTACATATTAACTTGGATTTGTGGATCGCGTGATAAAGATACACAGTCAATGTAATAACAAAAAATGTTTGATGTAACTTTGTTTGATGTGACCTTACCTTATGGTTATTCTTTCTTCTTGTTGTTATTGCATATTGCATGAATTGTCTATCTTTATCAGGCGATCCACAAATCCAAATTAGGTAAATAGGTTTAGTCAAGGTAACCAACTCCTGGCTGGCAAAAACCGGGACAGTAGTTAAGTATCTAGCTATTTTTTACCTATAATATGCAACTGTCAAGTTTTGTAGTTTAATCAACTTTTGATTTTTATTAGAATTGATCTGGTTCATGATTTTAACCAATAAATACCACCCAAGGGAAATAAAAAAGAATTTGTGATCAAGTAATTTAACAAAAATAAAATTTACACAAAGCCACAGGTACATAAATTAAAAAAACAAATACTGGTTGTTTACAATATACAGGGTGTCCCAGGATAAGTGAGCCAATGGGTGTAAAATACAAAAAAATTTCGCGTTCAAATTTGATTGTTTGTGGTTCTGATTTGCTTGACTGGAAACTAATTTTAACATATTTTCGTTTTCGAAAAATCAAGATGGCTTTGACAGCGACCATTTATTTATTTTCATTGTAGGTGAAGTGCCTTTTCCGTTAAAGATGACAAAAAATTTCATTAAGAAAAGTTGTTCCCAATTAAAATTACCCCAGGGTACCAAATTTTGGAAAGATCGGCCTACTTTGTTTTCCCCACTTTTTTCTTTTTTCCAACATGCTAAAGAAAAAATGAAAAAAAGTAAGTAGGCAGATTGTCCCAAAATTTGGTACATGGCGATAAGTTTTAATTCTAAACAACTGTTTCGATACCTTGTATTTAGAAGCCACTAGAAAAAGAAAAGAGTGGGAAAAACAAAGTAGGCCGATCTTTCCAAAATTTGGTACCAGGTGGTAACTTTTAATTGGGAACAACTTTTCCTACTGAAATTTTTCTGTATCTTTAAAGGAAAAGGCACTTCACCTACAATGAAAATAAATAAATGGTCGCTGTCGACGCCATCTTGCTTTTTCAAAAACTAAAATATGCCAGTCAGCAGCAGTCAAGCAGGTCAGAACCTCAAACGATCAAATTTGAACTCGAAATTGTTTTGCTTTCACACCTATTGGCTCACTTATCCTGGGACACCCTTTAGGAAACTTTCTACCTATGCTAATAAAATAAGTAAATTATTAACATTAACATAATATTATTTTGCTTGAAAAGAAAAACCTTTGCAACGGATAAAAAATTGAAAGAATATTACCTGTTCTTATAGCATAGCCGTTTGACACAATGAATTATTTTCTAAAGTATTTTTACAAAATCCCCATTATATGGATAATGCATGATTTCTTTTTGAATCATGGATAAATGATTATCTATTTCTGTCATTTAACAATCAAGATTATTTTGTAACTAATTTTTAACAGCAAATTTCTAATTCCGGGACAAAACGGGATCGGATTGAGAATCCGGTACAATCCGGGACGAATTTATTTTCCGGGAAGGCATTCCAAAAACGGGAACCTGTCCCGGCCAATCCGGTACGGTTGGTCACCTTGGTTTAGTATAATATTTGAAAACTAAATATTTAAAAAACGGTAAAAGATAATGATGTGACGGAATATAAATATTGGGTTTTGGGAAAACATTTTGGTTTGTGATGTTTTCTTCTTTATAGTTGTGTATTGCTAGGAACTGTAAACAGGGTTTGTATTTTACCAACCATGTTTGGGAGTAGTTTGATATCCCCGCGTGTCCCACAATTGTTTTCAAAGCCTACTAAACGTTGAAGCGCTTTTTCTCTGTTTTTGCTAATAAAGTTGTCTTGGTTAAAATTCTTTTTATTACTAATTTCTCAAAAATTGTTAATTTAGGACAATACCTACTGTAAATAAAGAATTCCAAATGAATAAATCCCATTTCTCAGCCTACTACGAAATTTTAATTTTTTCGAATTCACGCGCACCGCGACACAAAATTGCGTTTTTCATGAAAACTGTTAAGGTTTTCGTATTTTTACAAGAGACATTTTTTGTTCAAAATCGAATGTAATTTAACATTCCGCTGTCTGAAATGCAGATTTTTCAACGACAAAAAAGTTTAAAACACTTTTGTTCGAAAGTAACGACGTAGCCGATGCCCTCTAGCGGCTAGAAGAAAGTTGATAGAAAATTCATAATCGCCGTCCCAGAAAACATAAAAGTACCAATTTTCAACTCGATAGCATAAATGGAACCGAAAATAATAATTTTTTTCTGTTTTTAAAAGAAAACTTTGACGCCCTGTATGTCGAAAACGAAGCGTTTTTGGACAAAATGTTATATGAAGAACCCCATTTATTTTTAAAAATACTACTCAAATTTTGAGTATGGCGGTTTAACTTCGACTCACCCTGTATGTATTCATTAGTTGCGGAGTTATCACCAAAAGAATAATTGTTAACATGTTATTTGAAAGAAGAAGGTAGGTATTTGTTGTCAAATATTTCCGTGGTCAAGCATGCCATGAAATAAATAAAAATCTACTTGAGCTTTTCGTAAAATGTTATTTTTCTCACTTTTTACTCCGTTAAACGTATTTCTAATTTACTTACCTTACCTGTCGTATCTCGTATCGATATGAAATTATCTCGGACATCATCTAGTAAGCCATGAAACAAAATCGTTTGGTACCTGGCAGCACATTCACGTTCCGCAAGTGGAGCATGTTCAAAACTTTGAAAATATACGGCAGGCATATCGTAAGCTTCGGCATTCACATGTTTTAATAAATGCAACACACAATTTTAACTCAAAATTTACAAAAATCAAGATTTGGCACAATACTTATTAAAGATTGATTCATGTGACATTTACTTTTTTGATTCACTAGAAACCAAACGATTTTGTTTCATGGCTTACCTACTAGATAATTTCCGAGACAATTTCATATAATACGACAGGTAAGGTAAGTAAATTAGAAATACGTTTAACGGAATAAAAAGTGAGAAAAATAGCAATTTACGAAAGACTCAAGTAGATTTTTATTTATTTCATGGCATGCTTGACCACGGAAATATTTGACAACAAATACCTACCTTCTTCTTTCAAATAACATGTTAACAATTATTCTTTTGGCGATAACTCCGAAACTAATGAATAAATCCATTTGAACCTTGGGTATTTTTTTGTTGTAAATTTAATCTACTTTTCGATTAGAACAGAATAAATATGCCATTGCATTTAAAATTTCGGAGAAAATTGTTATAAAAGGTACATTTTTCAAATTGCGCCCTCTAGCGGTGACCACGAAATTTGAAATAACCTTACTGGACAATCATTTGATAGAAGAAGGAAAGCTCTCTTCAACAAGCCCAAATTCGACCAATTCGGTTAAGCCAAACCGGAGTTACAGGCATTTTTTCAAGTCTAGGTTTATCCGCACTTTTCACCTCTATTTGAAGAGCTAGAGCAAAAAAATTCTTAACAAAAATTATTCTGAATTTGCTGAAGAGTGCAATAAAAGTATTTTTGATATACCTTTATTAGTAATTTTTTTGAGAAAACTCATTTTTCAAATTTACTGTTTCGAATACGCCCCCTAGCGGCCGACCTACGAACTTAAAAATAATTTCCAGCAATTTTTCGTGACCACATTACTTAAGAAGATTTTTTTCCCAAAGCTCCAGGACTATTAATTCCTGAGATATGGTACCTCTTCACCCTTAATGTATATACCTAATATAGGTATGTGTCGTACACTTAACGCTAAGAGGTAGATAGAAACCGAGTGTAAGCATTTCATTGCTCCAAATATGTAAGTATTATGCTTGGTTTATATTTTCATTTTTTTAATAAGCTTGTTTTCACATAACACAAAATGGCAGTCTTATATTTTACTCACAGAAGAAAGCAACACGTAAAAAAAGGCAGCTGTATAAATTATACAACTTCAAGGTAGAATTATTTTTATTAAAAAAACGCAATAGGTACTGTAAAATCTAATGAAGCAAAAATATCTACCTAGATATTACTTTGTACAGAAGTAATAACTTACCTGTAAAATTTAATAGAACTTTCAGGAGGAACCAGTCTTTTGAGATTTTTACAATGCTTCACAAAGCAAGCCATTGTTCTCGTCTAGTCGTAATAACCACAGCAAAACACTTTCTTGTATGTAAGCACTACACTGTCACTAATAAACGGTTAGTAACAGGCTATTTTCGAAGTACCTAGATAGTAAAAACTTGTGGGAAAACCGAAAACGAGCAGGGAAAACGTATAAATATAAGGATACAAATGGCGACATCATGCATCCTTTACTATGACCCGCGCACTAGCGTGCGCAGACGGTTAAAAATCAGTATATGTATTATAGGTATGTGGACTCAATCCATCAATGAGAGCGCAAGACGTATATCGACTTTTATATATGTCGGATGTATAAATACCCACTTCCTTTATTATTTCACACACATGTCAATATCACTACAAAGCACTATAGTGGATATCACGAACGATGATCCTTGTCTGACAATGGAAATTACATTGTCAACCATTACGACGTAGGGATCATCATTCGTGATATCTGTGCTGACAACTGTCTGATGGTGATTCGATTCGGAGTGGATGTAAGTGCGCTTACAAACTTGCAAAGTTGTGATCTTTTTTATCATGTCAACTGTATAATTTTCATCAGAGATGAACAAAAATGGTAATTTCTTGTAGAAGCAATGCCCATTTGTGAAAGCAATAACAGTGATCCAGAACTGTTTATTAATGATCATGAAGATGAAGTATAGAAATTAAATTGCAATCAACCATGATACTATATTATTGCTTCTCTGTAGATGCTCTTTCTAACTCACATCATTTCCTCGAGCAAACTTTTGCACCCTTTGTGTAATTTTTTGATGGGACAAGACAAACAAATACCAAATGTCATGGTTTAAATGTCAATTTGTAAGCGCTGTAAACATAATTGGGACTGCCTGTGAGCGCGCTGTTAGCGCCATAAGCATGGTTCGGATCAGGACTTGAGTACCCTAAAATGTCACCTAAAGGCTCTGTTCGATTTTATTATTTGCTGGCTACCACAATAAAATGGATATGATCTATTATTTTATCGGGTGCCAGTTGCCATAGGAAAAAAAAGAAGGAAGCATTGGTTATATTGGTATTTAAATCTCAAAACACGTAATTATTCAAAATTTTATTAAAATCGGTTGCGTATATGGTTTGTATAATATAAATTTACCGAAACATAACCCCTACAGGGTTACTCATTTGAAATGGAAGCACCCCGTAATTTTTTTATTTTTCATCCGATTTTAGCCGTTTTTTTCTGAAACTTTTTTACTTTGGTGCAAAATTTCAGGTCTTAATCTCAATTTTCAAGGCCTACTATGAATTTTTTTTCTAGTGCACCCTAAAACCTCCATATACCAAATTGGAACAAAAAATATACCGGGAGTTCCATTCTGCAGGTTGTCAAATTTGAGCAAAATAGGGATTTTAAATATATCTAGAGAGTCAAGTGTGCCATGGAATCCCGTCAAAACAGATGAATGATCAACAGGACTACTCAAAGTGTTGGTGTGCAAAGATACAATACAGAAATGTACACAACAGTCATATGACATTTACACTATTCTACTTCCAATACATATAAAATAATTTGCAGTTAAAACGTCCAATTTGACAATAGCTTACCAAAATCTACCAAAGCTTACACATCTCAAATCATTTATTATTTTATGATCCAATCTCAAACACCTTTGCAACTGTTTTCCCATCCTAAACCATCAAGCACTTACTATACCACTTCCAATACGTATAAAATAATTTGTAGTTAAAACGTCCAATTTCACAATAGCTCACCAAAATCTACCAAAGCTTACACATCTCAAATCATTTATTATTTCATGATCCAATCTCAAATACCTTTGCAACTGTATTCCTATCCATAGCCATCAAGTATTTTTTAGAAATCTCTTGAAATATTTGATTGGCTGATTGATTAATATTAGATCTTTCATTGTTCTTTCAAGGCTATTATATACATGATCACTCAAATAGCCGAAACTTCTTTGAGTTATAGATTTTTTACAGAGTCCTGTTTGTGATGATACATTTTCTGTGCGTTTCCTGTTGTGGCACACCAGCCACCTTTACTCATATAGACTTACTGACTCTCAGGCTTCTGTATTTTTAGACTAGTTCGTTTATTATAGTGTCTGGGGCGGTTTTGATATACTCGATTTTTGACTCCAAAAAATTCATTATTTTGAGATGACACAGAGAAAGAGACCCTTTATATTTTCTATTGGATCTTTACACACCAACACTTTGAGTGGTCCTGTTGACCATTTAACTGTTTTAAGGGGATTCCATGGCACACTTGACTTGCCAGATGCCTTTAAAATTCCCATTTTGCTCAACTTTGACACCCTGGAGAATGGAACTTCCTGTATATTTTTTATTTATATTTTATTATGTGGGGGTTTGAGGGTGTCCTGATTAACACTGAGGTGTCAGATTTTAGATAAAAAAATGGTTTTCGTCATTTTTTACTGGAAAAAAATTCGCCTTGAAAATTGAGATTAAGACCTCAAATTTTGCACCAAAGTAAAAAAAAAGAGTTTTTTGTGACCTATCTTTAGAAAAAAACCTGGCTAAAATCGGATGAAAAATAAAAACAATTACGGGTGCTTCCACTGTATAAGAAGAAAATACACATTTTTTGAGGATACAAATATTTGAAATTTTAGGCAGCTGCAGCCTTGTGTATTGGAGTAGGCAGTTTTAGTGACCCTAAAAATGTTCCTGGAATGGCTCATTTTTTAGAACACATGGTTTTTATGGGAAGTGAGAAATTTCCTGCAGAAAATGATTTCGATGCTTTTATTAAAGTAAGTACAAATAAAAGCCTTTCTTTTAGTAGGTTTTGTTAAGTTGTAGGTAATCTTTCTTTTTTGTTTTCGTTTTTTTATACACGTACCTACAGAATTTTGATATCATCTGTCAAAACTCACTAAAGTCTATCCAAGTTACAGCGGCAGTAGATATAAACAAAGTCACATGACCGCCTTGCGATCGATTACCAGGGTCGGACTAATATGAGATTCCAATGGCTTGTAATTCTGAACTAATTCTTTTAGAAGTTCTAAAATTTGTGTTTCTACCTTTCATGGATCTTTATAAATTTCCTTAAATTAGGTAGCAATTTACAGAATATACTGCTCGCGATCCGATCTAAAATATGCAGGAAACTCGACTGAGGGAACAGCCGGTCCTGCATTCTGCTCGCCGCGTAAACACTTGACATTTTATGACGGCCAGACCAATAAGAGAATAGGTCACATGGTGACAAATGTTTTGATCCACTGCCTCTGTAACTTGGATAGACTTTAGATTCTTTTTTTTCTTCAAAATAAGTTGCAAAACATATGTTTAACAATACCAGGCAATAATTGAAAATGAATGTTTTGCATTTTACACGCTGTATCTTTTTGAAAAGTCTGCAGGTGTATAGAGAATTGAGAGATGTTTCCAAAGGTGTGCAACATGAACCCCCCTTCCCATTTAAATTTTTTGAAGGGGTGCAACCCCTGCTCAGGGGGTTTCCGATAGATCTATCAATTTTATGCCAAAAGATGTCCCCCTGCCAAACAAAATTGACCTATTTTTGCGTTTTTCCAAGAAAAAATTTTCCCGGCCGTTATAGAGCCTGTTACGTTTCCGCTGGTGGTTCAATTAATAAAAAACCATATGTTGCACACTTAAAAGACCACACTGTATATGCACCTAATTTAGTATTTGGACACCCACTGTAATAAAATTATAAAGAGAAAACTTCATTCAAATTCCCAAAGCTTTCACACTTTAATTTTGTGGACGCCGCATATATCTATACAATTTTGCTTTTCGCCGCCTGAGATTTTTTTTATGAAGATTTGATTTTTTTCGAAAGGATTTGAAATAGTATTTCAAATTTGTTCGAAAAAAAGTTATAAGTATTATAACTTATAACTAAAATTCTTTTTAGAAGAAAAAAAAATACCTTTTTAATGGGCTAGCTTTGTATAAACACATTCAAGATCCATGACCGACTTTCTAAGATATTTTTGAAAAGTATTGACCAACAGATAATGACAGATTTAGATGAGATTCATCACCGACTTTCTAAGATAAGTAAGAAAAGTATCGGCCGTCAGATAGTGACAGATTTAGGTGCCCCATTTTCACTTAAAATTCATACAAGCCTCGAAGAGGGTTGTAAAGTACATCAATAATTCTGAGTAGAATGAAGGGAAATTTTTACGAGTGGCCCCTGGGGATAACATTATGGAAAATTCGCTTTTCATGTATAATATGTTAATTATGTATAATATTTTTTTTATGTTTTTTTGGTCTAGTGGCGATGTACATTTTCGATGGGCTTGTGTGGAAAAATCAGTCAAAATATCGATTTTTCATTACAAGATTACGCCCTTATTTCAACCCTTTATCCAGTTCCAGTATAAGGTACTTTTGCGCCAGGTGCTAATTGTAACTGGCACCCCCACTCCCTACGTATCAGTAATGTATAAAATCAAATTATTGTTTTTATACAGGGTAAGTCCTTAATAATGGCACATAGTGCAACCGCATAAATATATTTCGGGCCAAAATATTACGATTAAGGCCTAATATGCCTTATAGAAATGTTGTTTGTTTAAGAGATACAGGGCGTTGAAGTTTGTATTTTGAAATTGCATTTTGTCTACATCTCCCAACATAATCAAGTTGCTGAACTGAAATTCTGCACTGCTATGTTTTTGGGGATGGAAAATAAGCTGAAAATGTAAATTTCTACATATCTCACAGAGGGAGCCACTTGCGTTGTTTTTGGATTGCGCTTTTACTCGTAACTTTTTTCAGGTTATTTTTTTGGTCCTGCAGGTCCATCATTTTAGTGCATCTTTTCATTCTGCAACAAAGAGGTACTCTTGTTTCATAACGATTAAATCAACCGTTTGCGTTGAAATTGTCAAAAACGTGCCCCAAAACACCTGTTGTCTTCAATATTCGAAAAATAAAATTTTCTCCCTCTGCTTTCAAATGTACATTGAAAATGAAGAAAAAATGCCAAATGAACATTGGTTGAAACACATTTGTTTTCTTGAAATCAGGTGTCCAAATTTTGTCGAGTTTCAATCCGTTCCATTTTGAAAGTGAACATTTTTTGGGACATTATTCATATGGGTTTTTTTCTCATTTTAAATGGTACAGTCATTGTGCAATGTTTGAAAGCAGTAGGTGGAAATTTTATTTTTCGAATATTGAAGTCGACCGGTGTTTTAGGGCACGTTTTGATTTTATCATTATGAAACAAGAGTACCTCTTTATTGCAGAATGAAAAGATGCACTAAAATGATGGTCCTGCAGGACCAAAAAGATAACCTGAAAAAAGTTTCGAGTAAAAGCATGATCCAAAAACAGAGCAAGTGGCTCCTCTGTGAAATACATAAATTGACATTTTCAGCTTATTCAGCATAGGGAAAAATGCCGACCAACATTCACCAAATATAACATTCTTACATTTCCATCTATATATATTTTAAAATTGCTTTGCTTTATTCACAAGAAAAGACTCCAAATTCCTAATAACGGATTATATCACGAATATAATACAAGAAACAAACATGATTTAATGACTGAGATGCATCATTTGGAATGTTTCAAAAAGCCCCCTTTGTTTTCTGGAAGTAAACTTTTCAACCTGCTTCCAATTTCACTAAAAACAATTCCATCGACAAATGTATTAAAGAAACATCTAAGGAAGCTCTTGTGTTCAAAATCCTTTTATAGTATTTTAGAATTCACTGATTACTGTAAGTCCATGCAGTGACAACTTAATGTATGTTTAGATTAGGTTGATATAACCCTGTACATTGTATCAATGTTTTCTATTATTTTCTTGTTTTATGTTGACTTGTTTCTGTCTGCCTGTGTAGTTCTCGAAATAAAACTTATTCTATTCTATTCTCGTAGCAGTACCAAATTTCAGATCAGCTGCTTCATTATGTTGGGAGATGTAGCCAAAATGCAATTTCAAAAAACAAACTTCATTTCTATAAGTCATATTAGCCTCAATCGTACTATTTTGGCCCAAAATATATGCGGTTGCACTATGTGCCATTATTGATGGCTCACCCTGTATATGTAAATATTGTTTAACAAAAAAAAAACACAATCCAAAATTATTTATTATAAAGATGATAAAATTTCATGATGAACCTAATAAGGGGAAACAGCTGTCGTAGTCTACCTTCTTGAATGATTCAAATATGAAAACACCGGCACATCCATTAGAACTTGGATGTTGGTATGATATTACCAGTTGCCAAAATTTATAGTCCCATAAAGCCGCTAACTTTGTAAAAATCCATTGGGGACGTGAAATTTTATCATGTTTTTAATATTTATACGGCTATAAGATGTAAGTTTCACAAGGATAGGGCTCCCGGTCAGATCCTTGTTGATTTCCACAAATTTGGAAGATACAGTGGCGAATGGCCAATGAGCCTGTTTCCTGTGTCGCTTCTTCTTCACATTATTTTGTAGTTTTCTGGATTCAACACCAACCTAACTTTTTCTTGCTGGTGTTTACTATGTTTTGTGAAATTTCGGCTCTGCTACTACCAGCTTGATGCTAGATGGCGCCACTGGTTGGTTTCTCACCTCCAAGTGCAAGTTACACTATTATAAGTGCTACCATTTCGGTTTGAGTCGTTCGGGAGGGTTATGGCTGCCTTGATGAACCTGATAAGGGGAAGCAGCTGTCGTAGTCTACCTTCTCGAACGATTCAAATATGAAAACACCGGCACATCCATTAGAACTTGGATGTTGGTATGATATTACCAGTTGCCAAAATTTATAGTCCCATAAAGCCGCTAACTTTGTAAAAATCCATTGGGGACGTGAAATTTTATCATCTTTTTAATATTTATACGGCTATAAGATGTAAGTTTCACAAGGATAGGGCTCCCGGTCAGATCCTTGTTGATTTCCACAAATTTGGAAGATACAGTGGCGAATGGCCAATGAGCCTGTTTCCTGTGTCGCTTCTTCTTCACATTATTTTGTAGTTTTCTGGATTCAACACCAACCTAACTTTTTCTTGCTGGTGTTTACTATGTTTTGTGAAATTTCGGCTCTGCTACTACCAGCTTGATGCTAGATGGCGCCACTGGTTGGTTTCTCACCTCCAAGTGCAAGTTACACTATTATAAGTGCTACCATTTCGGTTTGAGTCGTTCGGGAGGGTTATGGCTGCCTTGATGAACCTGATAAGGGGAAACAGCTGTCGTAGTCTACCTTCTCGAACGATTCAAATATGAAAACACCGGCACATCCATTAGAACTTGGATGTTGGTATGATATTACCAGTTGCCAAAATTTATAGTCCCATAAAGCCGCTAACTTTCTTTCTGATTATTTATTATATTTCAAAAATAATGAAAATCACAAGACTATAATAACGAAATATATTTTATACTTTACCTCCTTGTGCCGTCTTAAGTGAATTTCCGCGGCGTCCGCCATCGATAACGTAAAATCGTCGCTTGGCGGCTACGAATATTTGAGCTGCGATTCCGCGAGGACAGGGACGCAATCGGGCCAAGTCGGCTGCTTCCGCTATACACGTTTCTTGCATAGGAGAGGGCTCTCGGTTCCTCGGTTCTCTAATCCCAATCCCAGACAGTTAAGTGTGTGGTATGCGTCGCCGTGTTCATTACAAAACTTCTCTCGGTACCTCGCGTTCTAAGTAAACAAAATAAAAAAAAAATAGTGTGCGGAACATTTTGAAAGGTAACTTTTTAAGACTTTCATTAACGGAAAAAGTTGAAATAAAATCTCTTGGGAGACCAGCTCCAGATTTGCAATGATCTCAACCAGATAAAGTTGCAACTCGCAATTTTTCGCGGCACTTTTATAGAAATATGTACGACAAGAACAAAGCTTTTATTTAAGCCATGTACTAAAACGAATAAAATAAGTTTAGGTTTTCGTCAAGATGATTCAGTTCCAAATTGCGACAAGTTTTTGCAAATTGAAAAACTTGTCGTGTGAAATGTTGATGAAAGTAGGTACCAATTAATTTCATTGAACATTGATTGGTTAATAAGCAACTACCTATTTGCCAAAGTATGCATTTTTTTCTTTAGAATTCGCGCGACAAGCTTTTCAATTTGCAAAAACTTGACTCAATTTGGAATTGAATTATCTTAACGAAAACCTAAACTTACTTTATTCGTTTCAGTACATGGCTTAAATAAAAGCTTGTTTTTAAAAAGGTTTTTTTATTTTCAATTTTATTTTGTGCTTTTTAGTACCTATTTGATTCCCATGTCAGGAGGGTGCTAAAGAAATTTAGTCCGCCACCTTGGAGTGGCCACAATATTAGATTTGGTTGGAAGTCATCCACCTTATTGTTTTGTACCCATCGAGCCCTTTCATTTGATACCCATGTTGGGCATCAAATAGGTAATCCGCCATCTTGGAGCGGCGGCCATATTGAATTTAGTGTCACTAACTTTTTCGTTTTCTACTCTTCAATTTTGAAAGTATTACAATATTGAGTATCACATATTGTAATGTAACCGAAACTAAAGGTGTATGCAATATTTCAGCTCAATCGGATGTCAGGAATTGGTTCTAATTCAGCTTGCAAGATTCCATCTTGGAGTAGCCGCAATATTAGATTTGGTTTGAAGTTGTAGTGACAACCGTGTAACTCCTGTTTCCAAGGAACGGGGATATTTGGGTCATTGTTTTCACTTTTCACATTTGTCAATATTATGTTATTGAGATAATAAAGATTCTTATAAAAGAACTGTTGTTCCCATAGTGGTGACCCCGAAAGTGAACGCGTACCGTGCGCTTTATCGCGAACAGTGCCCTGCAACCACGACAAGAGGTTTTACGTCAACAGCCACAACAGTCATGGAGGACTTCCAACAAAGGCTCGACAGATTACAGGAGCAAAACGAAGCCCTTCAGGTACTCCTTCAACAACAGAACGCTACGCAGACTGGACCATTGGAAGGCGCTGTTCATCGTGTGGTCATGAAACTGCCCCCATTCAGGGCTGACAGACCAGCCCTCTGGTTTGCACAGGTCGAGGCCCATTTCTCCCTGTCCGGCATCACGCAGGAGGCTACCAAATACACGTATGTAGTATCGCATCTTGACGAACGCTATGCCCAAGAAATGGAAGATGTTATCAAAAACCCACCTGCTCAAAACCCTTACACCACACACAAGAATAAGCTTATTGAACGCCTCTCAGCATCTGAACAGAAGCGCGTACGACAGCTAGTTACGGAAGAGGAATTCGGCGACCGCAAGTCTTCGCAATTCTTTCGTCATCTTCGCTCACTAGCTGGTTCCATGCCTAGAAGTGAAGGTCTGCTACGTACCTTATGGCAGCAGCGTTTACCATCCCACGTCCAGTCCATCCTTCAACCACAAAACGGTCAATCATTGGATGACATCGCCGAATCCGCCGACAAGATAATGGAGGTAATATCATCTGACATCCATCAAAGCCTAGTCGCTCCAGCTGTGCACGCAACATCAACTCCAGTACCTGTCGAGGATAGTCTAGCCAAGCGTCTAGAGGACATCTGTACCCAGATCACCGCCATGAAAATAGAACTTAAGTCCCTCCGCCAACATCGCCCCAGGTCGCGCAACCGGGACCGTTCAGAAAGCAACCGTCGCAACTCCCTCGAGGAACAAGTATTCTGGTTCCATCGCCGCTACGGTAGAAGAGCGGAGAAATGCACCTCACCTTGTAACTTCAGGCAGTCAAACTCCTCCGGCAGCCAGCATTAGCGGCGGCCGGCTGCCGCCTGGGTGGAAGCCACCTTTTCATCCAAGACAAAAACACACAACTTAGGTTTCTAGTCGACACTGGTTCAGATGTATGTTGTTTTCCCCGCAAACAGCTTAAAGACCGTCGCTGTTCAGTGGGATACGAGCTCCACGCCGCCAATGACACTACCATCAAAACATATGGCGCATTGCATCTCAAGCTCAATTTTGGTCTGCGCCGCACCTTCACCTGGATTTTTGTTGTCGCAGACGTTGACGTACCTATCATCGGTTCTGATTTCTTAGCATTTTTCTTCCTTCTTCCAGATTGCCGGAACAAATGACTTATCGACGGTGAGACACAGTTTGCTGTCCCCTGCCAGCTGGCCAACATCATGCAGCCCAGCATCAAAGCCCTCTCTCCATCATCTCCAGCCCACGTCATATTATCTGAGTTTCCTGAGCTCATTAGACCAGCAAGAACACTGCGGGACGTACGTCACTCAACGTTGCACTATATCAAGACCATGCCAGGGCCGCCAGTTTCTTGTCGCCCACGTCGTTTGGCTCCAGACCGCCTAAGGATCGCAAAATCTGAATTCGATGCTATGCTTCATGAAGGAACAGCACGCCGTTCAGAGAGCCCCTGGTCTTCTCCTCTTCATAGGGTTCCCAAGAAAACAAATGGTTGGCGACCTTGCGGAGATTACCACGCTCTAAATGCAAGAACACTTCCGGATAGGTATCCCGTACGTCATATCCATGATTTCACCCAATGCCTATGCGGTTGTACAGTATTTTCCGTCATAGACCTCGTCAAAGCCTATACTCAAATTCCTGTCAATCCCGAGGACATTCCGAAAACGGCCATTGTCACGCCTTTTGGTTTGTTTGAGTTCCCCTATATGTCTTTTGATCTAAGGAATGCCGGACAAACTTTTCAACGCTTCATCGATGAAGTCGTCTCCGGCTTTGATTTATGTATTTATGTTTCCCATATATAGATGATATTTAATCTTCTCCCGCAGCGTTGATGAACACCAAGTCCACTTACGTTCCCTTTTCAAGCGTTTAACTGAATATGGAATCCTTGTTAATGCCAATAAGAGCGTGCTTTGCTCCCTTTCAGTCACTTTTCTGGGCTACGAAGTCTCCGCATCTGGCACGCAACCTCTACAAGACAAAGTAGTTGCCCTCCGGGATTTTCCCCGCCCATCAACTGCACGTGGACTGCGCCGATTTTTAGGCATGCTAAATTTCTATCGCCGGTTCTTCCCTCAGCCGCTAAGCACCAGGGTCCTCTTCACTCCGCCCTCTCCGGTCTACGCGGTAGCCAGTCTATTCCATGGACACCCACCCTAGAAGAAGCTTTTGAAGCATGCAAGAAGAACCTCGCAGACGCTACTCTGCTCACTCATCCTGATCCAAATGCCAAGATCGGACTTTTTACAGACGCCTCCAGCATTGCCGTTGGAGCTAGCCTACAACAGTACGTCCACGGAACATGGGAACCTCTTGCATTCTTCTCCCAAAAGCTAACACCACGGCAAACAGAGTGGCCCGCATACTATAGGGAATTATTTGCCGTTTACGCCGCTACTCAGTACTTTCGGCACATTCTCGAAGCTCAACATTGCACCATATATACCGACTACAAGCCTTTGACGTATGCCTTTCGACAGCGCCGTGAAAAACTTCCACCTGTGCAACTGAACCACCTGTCGTTCATTGCCCAGTTCACCACGGATATCCAGCACTTGTCGGGAGCTGCCTACGTCGTCGCCGACGCTCTCTCCCGCGTCGATACCCTCACCGGTCCAAATCCCATCGACCTCGGCACCTTGGCACGCTCAAGAGAACGACGAAGAGCTTCGTAACCTGCTAACCAGAGACTCTACACTCAATCTTCAGCCTGTCAACGTCCCCGGATGCGATTTCAAGCTTTACTGCGATACGACTACACCGCTGACTCCACCGTATGTTCCTTCGCCACTGCGTCGACAGGTATTTAATTCCCTGCATGGTCTCAGTCACCCCGGCACAAGAGCTTCAGCACGCCTTGTCTCACAACGTTTCGTCTGGCCCCATGTACAGCAAGATTGCCGCGCCTGGGCTCACGCCTGTCAAGAGTGTCAGCGCGCGAAAGTTACACGCCACGTGTATAACCCGCTGGGAGATTTCACACCACCTAGAACACGTTTTCAACACATACACATCGATATCATTGGACCTCTGCCACCTGCTGAATCGTACTGATATTGTCTCACCATTATCGATAGGTTCACTCGATGGCCCGAAGTCTGGCCGCTAAGACGCATCAGCGCAGAAGATGTTGCCGAAGCCCTTATGAACTGCTGGATATCCCGTTTTGGAACACCGGCGCGCATCACGACCGACAAAGGGCGCCAGTTTGAATCTACTCTGTTCCGCACCCTTGGGATGATTCTTGGTGCAACCAGACATCGGGCCTGCAGCTACCATCCAATATCTAATGGAATGATCGAACGTCTACATAGACAACTGAAGGCTGCCATCATGTGCCACTCCGGTTCGACATGGCTACAAGCCCTGCCTGTCATTTTGCTAGGAATTCGCAGCGCCTACAAGCCAGACATCAATGCTTCCATCGCCGAGATGGTGTACGGAGAAACCCTTCGACTACCTGGTGAACTAATTGTTGCATCTTCAGACATGAACCATCAAGATGTCGACATCAACTTCGTCACACGTTTACGTCACCAGATGTCTCAGCTTCGCCCTGCCCCCGTTTCTCGTCATTCCACTAAAAATACTTTTGTATTCCAGAACTTGTCCACCTGCACCCACGTCTTCTTAAGAGATGACAGCGTGTGCCCCGCTCTGAGACCTCCTTACAATGGTCTGTTCCCGGTAATTCGACGTGACGAACAAACCATCACCCTCAAGATCAAAGGCAACAAAATAAAACTCGCTCTAGAACGGGTTAAGCCAGCCTACATGTTATCAGATGACATCACCCTCCAGCATAAAACGATCAAGTCGTCGAGTGAGGTTCCGTCTTCCCTGACCTCCGGTCTCCGCGGGGGGCTAGTGTAGCGACAACCGTGTAACTCCTGTTTCCAAGGAACGGGGATATTTGGATCATTGTTTTCACTTTTCACATTTGTCAATATTATGTTATTGAGATAATAAAGAGTCTTATAAAAGAACTGTTGTTCCCATAAAGTCATTCACCTTATTGTTTTCTACCTATCGAGCCCTTTCATTTGGTAATCCGCCATCTTGGAGCGGCGGCCATATTGAATTTAGTGTCACTAACTTTTTCGTTTTCTACTCTTCAATTTTGAAAGTATTACAATATTGAGTATCGCATATTCTAATGTCACCGAAACTAAAGGTGTATGCAATATTTCAGCTCAATCGGATGTCAAGAAGTGGTTATAATTCAGCTTGCAAGATTCGACACACACACACATACTAACAGGGCAAGTTAAATAAAAGCTTGTAAAATAGTGTGTGGGATATTTTCAAAGCTAACTTTTAAAGACTTTCATTAACAGAAAAGGTTGAAATAAAATCTCTTGGGACAACAACTTCAGATTTGCTATGATCTCAACCAGATAAAGTTGCAACTCGCAATTTTAAGTGACACTTTTATAGAAATATGTACGACAAGAACATTTCTTTAAAAAACGGGAATTATTGTTTTATGCACCTTTTATATTAATTATGCAAAAATACGTAAATGCTACTATAAATAAAAAACGAAAAGCCCATGCCGAAAGTAGGTACCCACCTCGGTACCCACCTATTTTATTTTAATTGACCATAGAGCATGGTCTTTTAAAAACGTAGCCCCCCCCTGTGCATTACGCAAGAGCCGTATACTACTAGAGAAGGTGACATCATAGCCGTCGCCTCGGTAATTACATAGTACGAATAATTTGGGAAATTAGTGTTAAAATAAACTGAATAACTTGTTATTTCTATTTACCTATTTCTCGAGGATAATTCTCTATGTAGCAGCTGAGTATAACATAGCCGTATTACGATATGCCGCCCGGTGCTACAGCACCTAATGGCGTCCATGAAAAACCGGCACTGCCTTTGGTTTTCCGAAACCAGGTTCTATTAATTAATCATTTACTGAACAGGGTTTATGTGAAAATATGTGCGGCAACCACCTTTTATTTATGTTAAGGAAAATCGAATTTTCCATAATATCTTATCCCCAGGACCCACTCGCAAATTTCCCTTCATTCTATTCAACATCGATGTACTTTTCAACCCTCTTTGAGGCTTATATGCGAAAATGGGGTACCTAAATCTGTCACTATCTGACGGTCTATATGTAAGTTCTTGGCAATATTAATATTAATTTTTCATCTTCTATTCTACTATAAAAATTCACGCACGCCAACTGTTTCCAATCGGACGGAAATGTTTGCTTATTTTGGAAAATTTGCATAAGATGTTGGTTGAGTACAAACGTGTGCATTTTAATGCTTTTGCTCCCTCTATCCTTGGTTATTTCTCTGAGGTCTCATGCAATCGTGACTGACCCTGGTAGTAAAACAAACCTTTTTTCTTGGATTATTTATTTAATTTTCTTGGGATTTTTTAAAAAATTTGGTTAATATTTTTCTTTGTGTAATTATTAATAGTTTGGAGTGGAATAGTTCGCTGCACATCACCGCATTTAATCAGCACGCAAAATAGCCTCTAAAAGGCTTCATACAGGGTGATTCTGTCATGATGTAAAATTTTTTAACTAGGTGAAAAAAATAGCTTAATATGAAACTGAAATTAAAAATTCTAAAGTCAACAAAAAAAATTATTTTTTTACTACTAACCTGAGAAATCACCATTATTTACCTCATTCCTCTAATGAGAAGTAATATTTCTCTCCCTAGGTAAATAATGATAATAAAAAATACCTAAGTGAATAATGAAAAATTTTCTATGACATTTAAAAATTAGTTTCATTTTATGATCTAATCAAATATGTAAAATATGGCAATATTTCAATGTTAGTAGTAAAAAATAGTATATTATACACTTAGGTTGAGAAGAGAGCCATTATACACCGAGCTTTTTTATATCCTGAGGCGCGTAGTGCCGAAGGATATAATATGCGAGGTAAATAATGGCCTTCTCGACCGAAGTGTATATAGAATTTTTTTACTACTAACATTGAAATATTGCCATGTTTTAGTTTATTTTAGTCATTTCTCGCTTTTTTCAAATACTTCGAAATATCAAGTAGCCTGGGAGTTCAGTTGTCAAGCTGATAAAATAACACTAATCTTTAATTGTCATATAGAAAATTTTTCATTATTTACCTAGGTATTTTTTTATTATCATTATTTACCTTGGGTGAGAAATATTACTTCTCATTAGAGGAATGAGGTAAATAATGGTGATTTCTCAGGTTAGTAGTAAAAAATAGTATATTATACACTTAGGTTGAGAAGTGAGCCATTATATACTAAGCTTTTTTATATCCCGAGGCGCGTAGCGCCGAAGGATATAATATGCGAGGTAAATAATGGCCTTCTCAACCGAAGTGTATACCTATAGAATTTTTTTTACTACTAACATTGAAATATTGCCATATTTTAGTTTATTTTAGTCATTTCTCGCTTTTTCAAATACTTCGAAATATCAAGTAGCCTGGGAGTTCAGTTGTCAAGCTGATAAAATGACACTAATCTTTAAATGTCATATAGAAAATTTTTCATTATTTACCTAGGTATTTTTTTATTATCATTATTTACCTAGGGTGACAAATATTACTTCTCATTAGAGGAATGAGGTAAATAATGGTGATTTCTCAGGTTAGTAGTAAAAAAAATTCTATATACACTTCGGTTGAGAAAGCCATTATTTACCTCGCATGCTATATCCTTCGGCGCTACGCGCCTCGGGATATAAAAATGCTCGGTAAATAATGGCTCACTTCTCAACTTAAGTGTATAATATACTATTTCAAGTGTTTAAAAAATCCGTAATTAACAGTGATAGGACTCGACAGCTGGTAAACGCGCGTCAAATCTGGTGACTTCCGATGCGCAGTTGCCAGTTGCACAACCTATCGTTCTTTTATAGTCTGTGTATTTTATAGCTAAATATATTATTTAGCTTCTTATATGTGCAATTGAAGCACACTAATATTTATTTAAAAATAACCATTGTTGATTTATTGTAGTGCTCTGAAGAAGACTAAAGCCAATATAGTCGAAACGTCAGCTAATGACTCGAGTAGTTTAATTTATTTTGTCAACGTATCCCTATAAGCAGAAAACCTACTAATTGGTACATACAGTGTGTCCCCAGATGGGGTACCACACTCTTGTCAAGTTTCTTATATTTGATTTTTCGAGAAAAAGTTATTCTTGATAAAAAGTTTTGCCTGTTCCTAAAATAAGATTGGCATGGAAAAAGTTAACATTACTTATACTGGGTGACCAGAAAATTGAAAAAACGTTAATTAACATAAGAGTAAACTGCCTCTATTTGTCGAGATACTGAAAAAAGTTATAAAGAAAATTTGTTCAGCGTGTTAAGTTAGGTGTACAAAATTTCCAAGTATAAGGCCTACTTTGATTTTTTTCTTGTTTTTCTTCGATTAAATGTTTTTCTGTGAATAGTATGACAAAACTGTATTAACAAAAGTTACTCAGAGTAGGAAACTATGTACGATGAAAAAATTTTGACAATCCTGGCCTATTTTGAGTTTCTTCCAATATTTTCCAAAATACAAAGTAGGCCTAGAATTATTAAATTTTGTCATCAGGCGCAGTCTTCCATTATGGGTAACTTTTGTTAATACAGTTTTGTCAGACTATTTACAGAAAACCATTTACTCAAAAAAAAATGAGAAAAGATCAAAAAATCAAAGTAGGCCTAACTCTTTGAAATTTTGTACACGTTAGTAACTTACTACGCTGAACAAATTTTCTTTATAACTTTTTTCACTATCTTTACAAATAGAGGCAGTTTACTCTTAAGATAATTAACGTTTTTTTTCAATTTTCCGGTCACCCAGTGTAAGTAATGTTAACTTTTTCCATGCCAATCTCATTTTAAGAACAAGCAAAACTTTTTAAAAAGAATGACTTTTTCTCGAAAAATCAAATATAAGAAACTTTACAAGAGTGCGGTACCTCATCTGGGGACACACTGTATACGAGGACCAAATCTCACCGTCATACTGTAAATTTACTTATTTTTACATTTTCCCAGATATTTCAAGAAGCGTATGCATAGTCTATGTGAATTTATTACCTTTTTGATGTTTCAAAATCAATCAACATTAGTTAGTGGGGTATATATGGGTAGGGAGCTCTTGTCGTATCATGTCATCGTAACTACTATTATAATAACTACTGTCACGCCCTTTGGTTGCTTAGAAAAATAATAAAGAAAGAAAATGTGCAAAATGGATTTTGGTAGGCATTGTTACATGTTGCCTGTAGCAATATTTTCGTGTAATCATTTAATTTTTAATTGGGTTTTTCGCCACAACCCGAACCAAACTGAAGTTGCCAGGAAAAATCATAAATGCCTAACATTAAAAGAATTAAACTTTTAATGATAATTCACAAAATAACTTCAACGACTTTGTTTTCGAACTTTCGGAGAATAAATCTAAATATCTAAATCTAATAATAATTATTCTGTCATTTCACTTTGGCTTTAAATTATTTTTGAGAAAGGAGGAAGATTTATTCTCCGAAAGCTACAAAGTTGTTAACGTTCAAAGTTTTGTTTTCTTGATGTTAGGCATTTATAATTTTTCTTGGCAACTTGAAAGAGTTGTCTTTTAATCAGTTTGATTCAGGCTTCTGTGGCGAAAAACCCAATTAAAAATTAAATGGATCTGTTTGCACAGCAAAGAAATTTTCGACAATATTCTCATGTAATGTAAAAATTGTGACAATAAAACTCTGCAGAGCCAACTTTGACTGTTTACTTTGAAGCAGTGTCGAGTTACTCGGGTGCTAAGGTGTTAAGGTTTTATTGGCCCCATGTTTTAAACATGTCATTTTTTTGCATTTTTCTTTTATTAGGCGTCCTCCCCTGTGTATATCCCCCATTCTATATATTCACTAAATGAGGGCGAAAATCAAGAAAAGTCATTGTGTTTATTGTAACATATTTTTGATAGCACCACCAAGTGCTTTAGTGCTGACATGACATCGAATGCCAACGCAGGACTAGATGTCGCCATTTACGCCTTTAATCAGCGCTAAGTCAATACGTTAAATATGGCAACATGTTATAGTCCATTGTGATAGTAACCCAACAAAAGACAGAGGAAAAAAGCACAACCAAACAGCATTCCTAGGCATCTAAAGGTGCCTGCTAGCGCTGACAATATTTAAATTTTACGGTAAACACAATGCCGGATATTTTAGCTGATTAATTGCCTTAGTGTTTCTAGCAAACTACGCCACTACATACTACACAATAAAATATTAGCCCAACTTAATTTTTTTTCGAGTAATTAAACAAATTGCCACTTAACCCCACAAAACAAGGTTTGCTTATCCTCGAGGGTGTATTATATTATGTGCTTGAAACTAATTTCAGTTTTTTTCGTTCTGTTATATAGAAAGGTGGCGGTAGCGACAATGCTTCTACCGATGCCGAAACCACAGTTTTTTACTTTGAGTGCCTCGAAAAGAACCTTCAACAAGCATTAGACAAATTCGCTCAATTTTTTATCAGTCCGTTAATGAAACGAGATGCTATGACCAGAGAACGTGAGGCTATCGAGTCAGGTTTGAAAAATTCACCTTCAAGTGCTGCCAGAAACCCAAAATTAAAAGTTTTTTTCTAGAATTTCAAATGTCACTACCCCTGGATAGTTCCAGAAGGGAGCAGCTTCTTTCCAGTTTTGCGAAAAAAGATTCTCCGGTTAATTCTTTTGCGTGGGGCAACTTGGTAACATTGAGAGATAATATTTCTGATGACGAATTATATAAGGGTGTACACGATTTTAGAAAAAGGCATTATTCTGCTCATAGAATGACGTTAGCTATACAGGTATAATATGTTTGTAAATATAAGAAAGGGAGATGTAATGACTATGTTTTCAGGCTAGACTGCCCATGGAAGAATTGGAAAAATATGTGCTGGAATGTTTTGAACATGTTCCAAATAATAATTTGCCTCCGGATAATTTTTCAGAGTACGCCAGTGGTGTTTTCGATACTCCAGAGTTTTCAAGATTATATTATGTGAAACCATGTTCAGATGTTACACAGGTATGTTTTAAATAGACATTTGTTATTCATTCAAAATTATTAATTTGTAGTACCCAGCTATTTAATAATTACAAAAACGGAGTATGATTTTTTCAATAATAATAATTATTAATGCATTAGTTTAATTCTTTCGTGATGATCCTACAGATCCAGTTCTTGTTCTTTCTAACGAGATTACTTCCCCGCCTCAATTTAAACTGATCTAATGTTCCTCCGCCCTCCACCCTTCCAGTGCTTAGAAATTTTGGAATCAGTTGGCTCATTTTGATATTTTCTAACCTCTCTATAGAAATAGATGAAAAAGAAAAACAAAAGTAATAAATATTGTATACAATATTAATACTCTACGAGCCCTGTCTCTGAAGTTGGCCCAACCATTCAAAATATCAAATTTATGAATTTATAGGATGTCGAATCAGACGTTTTAGAAATGTGTTATTTTTTGTTTCTTTACACATTTTAGAGAATGTTCAAAAACATTTTTAGATATATTTAGCGTTCAGTTGGTTGTTTCGTATAATAATTTCTTTGTAACAAAATACACAATGAAAACTGCTTAAGTTAGATAGTCTGTTTCTAGAAGTTTAGTAAGCGGCTCTGAAATAAATCACAATATTTGTCGTTTCGATAAGTTTAAATAAGGCGTTAGTGACATTTCACAACATATTTGTGCATTCATTGTTGTTGTTGTTGACAAATAAAAATGTCTCGTGGTAAAGCTGTTTCTGAAGAAATAAGGAATATTATAATTCACTTGCATTCAAAAGGCAAATCTGCTGCGCAAATCGCAGACATTGTTAATTTATCGCGATATACAGTGCGAAATATTATTAAACTTTACAAAACTACTGGATCCGTTGCTCAGAAGCATAGAAATGTCACACGGCCACATTATTCTGATACAAATTTAAAGGCTCTCAGAAGGATCATCGTGTAAAATCGTCGGGCTAATGATGGAGAACAGAGAATTTTTAGGGAATCAGGCAACAGATAAATGTTTTTGAAGGGCAACTTGTCACAGGGCTGCCCGAAAACTAGGGTTTAAAACTTACAAGGTAAGCCCAAATTGTTTCGGATTTTTTCCCGTTTGCAATTTTACGATCTGTTGGCAATGGAAAAGCCTTTACTAACAAAAAGGCAGAAGAAAAATAGACTTTTCTGGGCAAAAGAGCACAGAGCTTGGTCTCAGCATCAATGGAACTCAATTATATGGAGTGATGAGGCTAGACTTGAAGTTTGTGTTGGTCATAGTCGAAGCAGAGTCATTAGAACTGAAGAAGTGCGTCACAAGGACTGCCTTAAGAAGAAAGTTAAGTTTCCATCCTTGTGATGATCTGGGGACCATGTCAGCTAGAGGGGTCAGGAAATTACACTTTGTAGATATGAACGCTGATAATTTGAAACTAAAAATTGAAGAACTGCATTTGCAAAATTTTGAATGCATCTTCCAACAAGATGGCGCCTCTTGTCATACGGCTAAAAAAGTGAAAGATTGGATGTTAGAAAACAATATGGACGGGTAGAAGGTAGTAGTCCAGATCTTTCCCAAATTGAAACATTATGGCATATAATGAAGAAGAAGTTGCGATCACAACCCGCAAGAACCGTTCCAGAGTTGCGTGCTTGTCTCCAAGAAATTTTGAATAGTTTCACTCCAGATGATTGCCAAACATTAGGTTAACACTATGTTGAGACGTGATATGTCGAAAAGGCGATGTAATACACAGTGGTTAATTTCTATTTAATTTTTGTGTATTTTCTGTTTATTGACAATATTAGGAATGTCTTTAAAAAAATTTCTTTGTTAGTTAAAATATAGTTTAATTATATGCCAAAAGTGAATAAACGTTTCCTATATAATTAGAAAAATGTGTTGATTTTAATAAATTTTCTGTTAACGCGATAAATTTCTTCAAAAAACATATTTTTCTTCTTCACTGAAACAGGGCTTGTATATATTTTACCTTATTATTATATTGAGATTGTCATATTGATATAAATAAAATCTAGAAGACTTTTGAGCCTTATTACAATGGTGCAGTCAGGGAAAAAAAGAGATGGTGCTACAACGAGCCAATCTTCTGAAAGTCTCCAAATCATGCCAGAATAATTGTTGGATTCCGTGATGGCAAAATGGATGAAAATTGCTACAATGGGCAAAGAAACAGTACCTTTTGGTAAATTTATTGAAGGAAAGGAAAATCCAATATGCTGGATTAGAGCTTATGAATTTTTTGCTGTGAATAGTGGATATTCTGGATCTGAGAAGATATTCCACCTACAAACACATTTGGATGGGGTGGGTTTAAAATGGTATCAAGACTATATGTTTAGACAACAATTCATGGGAAAAAGGCTTTACAGAAGAAGCTATTGACGTGGGCTGGTGCAGAACTGAAGAAACAATTATTATTGCTTTAGTTATCATAGGACTGCCATTTTATATGCAAAGGCGAATTGGAAAAACTCCTGATACTATGGTGGAACTAATGAAACCATTAAAGTTTATCAAAGCTCGAGAAGAATCATCAAGATATTCTAATAACAATGATAAACATGGAAAAGAGATGAAGCTTTAGATACTAATACAAAGTTTACTTACTTTAAGTGTTACTTATGGAGCAAATTTTTTAGATAATTTTTCAGAAGTACCCCGAAATATTACAAAAAAATCAAATTTGCTATGAAACCATGACACATGAAAAAATGCTAAGATAACGTTTTTGTTTACAATAAAAATTTACATAAGAATTTGAATACATTTTATTGTTATACAAGGTGGTTCTATTTTTTTTTTCTAAAATAAATTATACTAATTACCCATTTCTACGCCACCGGTTGTTCAAGATGTTTGATATTAACAGGTTTTAAGCTAACCCATGCCGTTATAACGTGTACCAAATATGACTTAAATATCTCAACTAGTTTGTAAAATATTCAATAAATTCCACATATTTCTTGCAACTTTAACACCCTGTAACTTTTTTATAAGGCCTTAAAATGATATAGTTTATAGAAGAAAGTGCGGTTATTTTTTGGTTTTCTATCACCTGTTGAAGTGTTGCAGATTAAAACTGAATCACCCTGTATATGTAAAGAATCATTTTAAAGTGTTTTTTTTACCAAATTCACCAAGTTAGCATCTTGAAATTTGAATTTGGTGCATTAGGCCCACCTCCCTTGGATGACTCATCGCTTTCAGCTGCTGGGCTTTGTCATTGCGACAGTGCCGCATGGTGAGCCAAAAAGTGTCAAACGTGACAGCTGCCTTTATTATTTGGCTAGCAAAATAAAGCAATTTTATTGTATATTATTTTAGAAATATGTGCTCCTTCTAGCATTTTATTGCAGAATTAAAGATTGCTTTTCTTTTAATCACCACTGATTTGTAGGTTGAAGTGACATGGGCATTACCATCATTACTAGACAAATACAAAAGCAAACCCCACCAATATGTGTCCCATTTAATGGGAGATGAAGGCGCTGGAAGTATCTTATCTTACCTTAGAAAAAAGTAAATTTTACATTAATAGTTCAATTTTTTTTTTAATTATGTAAGAATATTTTAGGGTATGGGCTCTGGGCACTTCGGTTGGCAACGGAGAATCAGGCAGCGAGCACAATTCCCTGTATGCCTTATTTACCGTTGCATTAGTATTGACAGAAGAAGGTCTGGAACACTTGAATGAAGTTATTGAGGTTATATTCGCATATATAAATTTGTTGAAAAAATTGGGACCGCAGAAAAGAATCTATGACGAAATCAAAACTATAGCGGACACATCGTTTAGGTTTGCAGATGAAGATACAGCGGTTGATATGGTTGAAGATTTGTGTGAATCGATGCAGTTTTATCCTCCTGAGGATTATATCGCTGGTTCAGAATTATACTACGAATATGATCCAGAGGTAGAAAGATACAATATACAGGGTGAGTAAAAAGTATGGAGAGGTGCTTATATTTTCGGAAATATTCGTTATTTAAAAAAATAATCATATTTTTTCATAAATTAACAACGTAATTTTTTTCTCTACGTAAACAATTTCGCTGCTTTGCCAACCAACTTTGTAACATGCGTTATTTTTCAGAGTGTAGTAGTCCCTGTTTGGGCACTAGTTTTAACGCTCTAATTTGAGTTTATTGATTTTCTTTTTGTACTTAATGGTTTTTAGCAGAAATGTTTAATTATTTTCGGTGTAATTCCTCAAAGCCTCTTTTAAGTAAGATAGAATACTGGTGGTATGGATGCTCAAGTGCCAGCTTCTTATAATTTTCCAGGCCCCACGGTAGTGTTTCATAACCTGGTAAAATTTCTCTTTTGTCATCGTTCGGACTTAACGCGATCTTCGTTTGTGTTATGGAGTAAACGGTATGTTTCTCCGATCTTATTAAATTCTGATGAACCGTTTTCTCCATATTTTCCTCCAGACATGGCATCAAGCTGAAGGCCAGCTGGTGAGAGCGGCACCGTTGCGCGATGTTGGCGGTGAAAAGGGACTGCCTTTGTTTTATTTAAGAGTGGGGGATTGTCCTAACCTTCCTATAAACTAACCTTGATATTCACTATCTTTTAAAACTTTAAATATATACATTTTTTACTTCAGACCCACAAAATTAGTCATAATGTGTCCATTGTTTTCATCCTTCATCATGCCCAAAACTTTTTTGTTTACTAGAGTGTTTTGAGTGACAGGAGTAAAATTAAACAAATTAACGATCAAGTGAACAATATATTGAATAAACAAAGTTCTTAATGATTTAAGAGAAGGTTACATAATCAATTACTTCAGCGAGTCAGGGCCAGGAACTACATGGGAATTCTATAAATAAAGAAATAAATATATTTACTACTTACCACTGCTTGTAGTATGTTAAATTGTTACTATGTTGCGACAAATAAAACAGAAGAATCGAAACTACGGTCATACGATAAGCTAAATAAATATATTATTATTCAGTTTAGATTGATGATAACTAGCGGTTAATTAAAAACAGGTATCGGGCAATTACTGTTCAGTGCGGTACATGCCTAATTTTGATTTAATTCATGCAGGAAAGAAAGCTAATAGGCAATCACGCACTTGCCAAAGATTGACAGGAAAAATAATACAAGTAACAGCTTATGCCACGAATAATCACCAAGATGAATTGATTGGAGAGAGAACTGAAAGTTGGTCCGAGCATCTAGCGGTTGTCGTCGGTTTCTCGGGTTCGGGCATGTCCTGTAGACCTGGTTTCCCAAAAAAGAATGGTAGCACTGTCTACAGGTTGAGTTAGTAATTCGGCCCTACCCCAAAATTAAATTAAATTAACTTCTACGCAATAAATAGCCTAGGTTCTCGGGCAAATACAATTACATCGGTGCAAACATACAAAAAGAAAATGGCAGGCGGCTGCTAATATAGGCCGGCAAAAGAATAAATCTGGTTCCAATAAAAATAACATCCTGGAAACCTAGTTCGTTACAACTTTGTTTTTTAAATGGCATGATATTGTAACAAAAACTGCCTGTTGTAATATTCTTGATTTGGATATCAACAACTATACTCCAGTCTGAATAAAATAGAAAGTGAGTCAGTCTTGCGCAATGCAGCATTTGGATCGATGATCAAAAACAAAGTTGCCAAAAGTGGCATATAGAGCTTTCTTTAAACGTCAAAATAAAATCCATAACCCGCGATTTCTAATCACTTGCCTCGTTGATATGGCAACCTCAAATTCCAACTTCTCCTTCTGTCTGCTCTAGGGCACAAAGTATCTATTTTTAGAGCGTCCGCAATCCATGGGCACATCACGTCGCGAATACCTACTCCCGCGCTTACTGAAAACTGTTAGAAGTGTTACATGTCTCAGTGCCATCAATTTTTAATATAAAAGTTTTCCTCTGTCTCTTAAAATAAACATTCCACGGCTATAATAGTTTTGCTCAATTTGAGGTTTTTTTTAATATTGCGCGACAAGTTGGCCATGGATGCCGATTTCTTTTGCAGCACCACTTAGCTGTCCAAAATTGCAACATTTTTGTTTCTTACGCTTTTTTTGTAGGGCGCAAAATAATATCCTGTATATATTTGTGGTTGGGAAAACCATAATATTGACGCAAAGTCCAATTTAGGTCGAACCAATGCAAAATATAATTTTTTCAAAACATTTACATTTGTGAAGTCACTTGTGTTTCTAATAACGAATCCCAACATTTTGTTTGCTGAGCTTACTATATTTTCTATATGTACCTGATAAGATAACTTGTGATTATAAGTAAGAGAAACCCTATTCATGGCATAATTAAAAATCAATATGTTTCTGTTTAGTGTTAGGGTCATTGCGCTACATTTGTTTATATTAAAATATAGTTTATTTTGTAAGCTCCAATCCATTATGCTGGTTAAGTCTTTTTGTAGCCCTACACAGTCTTGGATGGTAAATATTGTTTTAAATACTTTAAGGTCGTCTGCCAAATTCTTAAAATGTGCGTTTCATGCTCTCACTTTCAAGCATATTCGACATTTTCTAGGGAAAGTTCATACTCTATTGTGCTTATGAGAATAAGTACGCACGAGGGGGTAGGCAAAGTTCGTGCACATTTTCCAAGCACGAAGGAGCACTGTAACCGCAGTCCCAGGGGTCATTTTCACATTTGGATATGCCGTTTTGGATAACTAAGATAACTACACTCTGATCAGGGCCGTAATTTTGTGTCTGAGGTATTCAAAATACTGCCGCCTCCTAGGGATGTCTACGACACGAACAACACTCCTGCGCCCCCTTTTTTTGACGGTATGGTTGGTGGAATGGTTCAATAAGACTCAAGAAACGTACCTGAGGATGGTAATGAATCAGAAACAAAGTAATTTAACACATGCATATCACTCTTCCTGTTATTATGTGATTCCACTGTGTAAAAACCCTCGGGAAAGTCTCCAGCCAAGGTTGTTGCCGAGCTATGTCTCCCGATTCTCTCAAATTTTTTTGAAAGGTGACTCCAATAATTGTGCACTGGTAATAATAGGCAACATTTCCAAAATTTAATGCATTCATAGTTCTTAGTGTTATCATTATAGGGCAGTCCAACGGACTATCATGTTCAGCTGATAATGGCCGTCGGAGGACAAATAATATTTACATCTGTTTGAAATGCTATATGTTGCTTTGTATATTGTAAACACTAAAGTGGTAACAATGTCCAAAGTTGATGGAGAAAAATTTGCAGCATTTAACTGAATATTGAGTCGCTTAGTGCGATATGATCTACCTTTTTAATTTAAAACGTTTAATTTTTATTTATAGCTGGTCACTGCTTTGTGATGTTGAGTTTGTAAATTTATAAAATAATCATTCATTGTCGATATCAACTGTTTATATGCACTTATTACACAATAGAAACACACGAAAATAAACCAAAACTACAATTTTTATGACGAAATGTTCAAATAAATCAAAACTATGCAAAATTAACATATATCCCGATTGCTGTAAGAAGTCCGGATTTTGTCAGATGACAATTCTTTGTCTATAGTAAAATCGAGCAATCTGTATGCCTGGTGTAAATAAAACCACGTGTTCAATGACGATCCGGTATTGGTCGGTAGGCTATAAAATTTCACCAGACTCGGCAACAGGGACGTGCTCGATCGCAAAAGTGTAGATATTCTTGTTGTTTTCAGCCATTTAGACACTGCCACAAATAATTTTATCGATGTTTTGGACCATTTTAATTAAGCCATTAATTCTTGTCTGAAATATTTTGATGTACACAATTGTAAGACTAAAATTAAATAAAGGTTGTACCTCTGTGCGGCTATGGCGGATATTTCAACGCACGTGCTCTTGTTTACGCCAGGCGTAAGAGTTGCTCGATTTTAGTATAGTTCTGGATTTCCCAATTTAAGGCAATTTCACTTTTTTCTCTTTCTTATGGGAATTAACGACCACTAATTTAACTTCAACAGATTTAAACAGCTGATGTAATGATCAGACCATCATACAACCATAGAGCCGTAATACTTCAATATGTTTACTTAACACTAAAGTGAGTCCTAACTAATTTAAGAATAAACTAATAATCTATGATTTACCACCCATACTTTTAACTACCTACGTATGAAACAACTTAACCTAAGAGTGGAACAATATTTCCTTGGTTATAAATAACCATTCATAATCGTAAAGATGTCCGGGCACATCATGATTGATTCTAACACTTGATAAATATTACAATGTTACAGTTCACTTCCAATCTCATATTATGCTATGACACAATCTCTAACTTAATAAAGTCCCTGTATATTTATCGTCCTTAGCTTTCTGAACAACTCAATTTGCTAGTTTCGCTTGACAAATCAGGGAATAGCTTTGGGCGCCCACAGGCCTCAGGCCAGCTTCAGACACCCCACAGGCTCTTGCTTATTCTATAATCCTTGTTAATCTGGTTATTCAAAAACCAAAACCCTAAAAATGGGATTTCTCTATTTAATCACACTGAAGCGTTCAATAATTACAATTGCATTTATAACATATACTTACACCCTTCTGGTGTTTTTTTAGCAATGATTTATATATTTCAGTTCTTCTAAAGTTAAATAAATTTTATCTTTCAATATTTCTTCATGTGTTTGTTCCAATTTCCAACCCCACACCCCGTCATTATAAAAACAAGGAATCAGTACCCACAAAAAAAGTGTTCAGATACAGGGTCTATTAGGAGACAGGTCTACAGGGTCCGCAATAGATGTTGCAATCCCTAGGAATTTTCTCTTGCCATGGTTATAACATTGGCATAAACACGCCGCATGACATACAGTGTGTCCACGGATTGATGTCGGAATAGGTGTAAATGACAAAAAAATTTCGAGTTCAAATTTGACCATTTGGGGTTCAGCCCTGCTTGGATAGAAACTAATTTGTGCCATATTAGTAGTTTCGAAAAATCAAGTAGGCCTTGACAGGAACGATTTATTTATTTTCTGTGTAGGTTAAGTGCCTTTTCTGAACAAGATATCAAAAAATGTTATTAGAAAAAGTTGCTTAGAATTCAAAATTATGTCCCTGTGCAGATTTTCAAAATAATTGGCCTACTTTGATTTTAATCCATTTCTGGCAGTTTTTTATTAATACGCTAAAACCCACAGGATATAACTACCAAACTGCACTGAACAGTTTAAAAAAAAAAAATAAAAACATGCCAACTTGACTGAAAATGTGTGTTCGGCAATATAAAAGTTCAACTACCTAAATGAAATGGATTAAAATCAAAGTAGGCCAATTATTTTGAAAATCTGCACAGGGACATAATTTTGAATTCTAAGCAACTTTTTCTAATAACATTTTTCGTTATCTTGTTTATAAAAGGCACTTAACCTACACAGAAAATAAATAAATCGTTTCCTGTCAAGGCCTACTTGATTTTTCGAAACTACTAATATGGCACAAATTAGTTTCTATCCAAGCAGGGCTGAACCCCAAATGGTCAAATTTGAACTCGAAATTTTTTTGTCATTTACACCTATTCCGACATCAATCCGTGGACACACAGTATATGTCATAATGATGTCACTTATTGATTTATGGAGGTAAAATTTCCCAAGAACAATAATAATTATGACTACAACTCATTTCAATAATAATTTAAAACATCATGTAAACACTTTCCATTTTGGTATTGTCGTATAATCAGCTGCTTTTGGCAGCGTCTATGTGTGGACTTGGGCAAATTTAACTTCGGTGTGTCAAAGTGACAGTGAAGGTTTTCCAGATGGTTAAACTGGTTCAAACATTCAGCAGTGAAAATATTTGCGGGTTTTGTACGTTTTGTGAGTTTCACCGTTATCTGTGTTGTTCTTGTTACTTTTCCTGTTATTAGTAATTATTGTTTGTGCAAATGGGCTCGTTGCTGACCCGAACTTATGACCTGGTTGCATTTTTTGCTTCATTGATGCCAACTTAGTATGTCGAAATTACCCATTGACAGCCCTCGTAAGGACTTGAATTGACTCTAACTGCTTTACCAACCAAGCTTTATTTGACCTCCAGGCGCCTTTTTGGACTCGATCAGCTGTTTTGTTGGACTGCCCTATTATTTTGATTTATATTCAAGTTTTGTATACTGACACATTGACATTTCATTTGATTTCTATGGCTAACTTGATAAGGGAGGGTCTTTTCACAAATGCAATGAAAATCATATCACGCCATTAAAAAAATGTTGCCATAGAAACGAAATTGTTTACATCTAGAAAAATTGAATGCTGCCAATTTATGGCAAAAAATATGCCTAAAAACTTTTGTTAAAACATTTTTTTAAATAACGATAATTTTGGGAAATATAACCACCTTCCCATACTTTTTACTCACCCTGTATATACAGTGTGTTCCATCGTAAGTGTAAACACCCTTGTAAAATTTTTGTTTCTGAGATATTCGAGTGCTAAATAAGATGGCGGTGCCAGATTTTCGATAAAAAGGTCGCTAATAATATTTTTACTATTTTAGGGGTATAAACATGGTCGTAGTTGAGAGATTGGTGGGATGTGAAATGCTCGGAAAGAGCATCTTCCCACGTCTCATCATCACAAAAAAAAGAAACACTCAAATATCACAAAAACAAACATTTTGTGAGGTTGTTCACACTTAAGATGACTATTATACTGTGTGTAGATAGGTGAACGATTTTTGTAAAAACAAAAAAAAATAGTTGAAACTTCACCTAATGGGTCCTTTCAAAAAATCAAACAGGGCCTACTAAGATCATATTATTTATACCCCGAAAATTGCAAAAATATTATCGATGATTTTCTTATCAAATATCCGACCGTCGTTTTATTTAGCGTTCTTGAAAATGGTTACATACCAATTTTCATCAAAAAATATTCAAAAGTTTTTACAACAGGGTCAATTTGAGAAATACTGTGTTTTAAAAAATTTTCATATTTCGCACTAATTTCTTATTAAATATTACATTACATCTAACTCAAAGTTGGAAAAACTAATTTTTCTTGAAATCGCCAGTGAAGTGTCTCAAAATCGCCATTAAAAGCTCAGAAATTTGGTGCTGACGTAGCCCATAATTGTACGTTTTTTTTTTTCAATAAGTAGGCCTTGGCGAGATGTAAACATCAAACGTCAGACACGGAGCCATCGCCCGTCAAAACTGAACAAAATATTCAAAACCCGGCCAATAAAGGCCCATTTAACTGTTCGTACACATTGCGAAATTGTTACCTATAGCAGCGCCACTTTGCCTTTCCTCCTTTTTTAGAAAAGTGTTTTGAAGTAGCTTTCACATCAACTACTGTTATTAAGGAAACTGAGTATGTGTGAAAAATGTCAAAAGCCTAGGCCTACTTTGATTTTTTTTATGTTTAAAATTTTTAGCACAAGAAAATCAAAGTAGGCCTAGGCTTTTGAAAATTAGTTTTTTCTAAATTTTCAAGACATAGGTATGCTATTTGCCGATACTAACATTATGTCAAAAATCAGTCTCAAAACAACCAAGGCTGAATGAACCCCAGAAGATCAAATTTCAAATTGTTTTTTTTTTGTCTTTTACAAGTCATTTCACTTATTCGGAGACACACTGCACACAGTGTCTGGCAGAAACTATGCACCATATGAGATTCTCTTTTATTTTACATTTATCAGAAAATTTTATTCTTGATAAAAGTTTGTGCATTCCTGCAAACTCAAAACGCAGTTTTTATAATTTGAACGTCCCATTTCGTATATGGGGGAGATTTGAAAATATGAAAATGGCTCGAGATGAAAGTATCCATATTTTTAATTTTAGAGAAAACGTGTATTATGAAAAATTGTTTAGAATTAAAAGATAAGCCCAACAATGAAGTTTCAAGTTTTTATTCCATAAAGAACCTTTGTGGCATTTTTTATGGTTTACATAGAAAATAAAACCACTTTAATATGCCAGTTCCGAGTGCCATAACAATTAATTTGTTTGAACAGTAGTTGTGGCTCCTGCAAAATAAAAATGAAAAATACTAATTTTTTGGTGCATACTTTCTGCCAGTCACTGTATATACAGGGTGAATTACGTAGGCCTCGGTGGTCCATATCTTCTACACTGTTAATGCTAGAAAAAATAAAGTTAACTTTTAGAGAAACTCGAGTACTACATTCTGAAAATATTTTCCAATATACGGGGTGGTCCAATAAGCAGTGGTGACCCAAAGTTATGTTCATGTTCCTCTACAAGTTTTGCTTTTACTTTTTTTCTAGCATTAACAGTGTAGAAGATATGGACCACCGCGGCGCGGCCTACGTAATTCACCTTTATATATATTTTTTTCTTTAGGCAATTTCGACGGTGTTGAATCTTCTTAGTCCTGATAAAATAAACATAATGGTGACTACGACAAATTTACCACCAGAAATTTGCTATAATAAAAGTGAGAAGTGGTTTGGTACAGAATATGCTTCCAGAGGTGAGTTTACAAAAATTATTTTGAGGATATAGAATAATAATTAATCTCTTCTTTATTTTTCTTTTATTACTTTGTAAATTAAATCAGATAGAACTAGGATAGCATTCGCTCAAGTACTACGGAAAACCCTAGAAAACCGTAGTAATCCCAGTGAGTGTAGGACAATTAGTAAATCACACTGATAAAGCTATTAACGAGCAATGTCGTGAATACACATTTTTGTCCATCAGCGTTGTTTTTCTATAAAGACATGTGCAGTCTGCCTCGAACTCGATTCGAACCAAGGGTGATCGAAGGCAGAAAAACATGCAGTCCAAGATTAAGTTTTGATTAAACACAATGATTATGTTACAAGAGGGATGATCAAGAGACTTTTTGTGTAATTTAGCAACCTGGGTTTCCTAAGAAATACTGAGAAGAGCATATTTTGACTTATTATAATTATGTCATTCTTTCCGGCCCTTTGTGGCAATTACGTGGAGCAGTGCTGCACTGGCATCACAGTGGTTGCGTTCAATGTAGGCCGAACTTTTGTAATCGCTAGGTAGCGCTATCCGTCAACCTTTGACAGCACTGTAATCGCTGCCGCAAATGCTCAAAAACTTTCAAATTCTTAGCATTTGCTCGAAACTAAATGTCAAATACTTAATAAGTGCGTTTGATTCCAAAGTTAACTAGATCATTATGCCACTAATGTTTAATATGTGGGTACAAGGTACGTGCATGTTGGCTGAATTTTGGGCGTTATCTCTGAAACCGTAAAATCTATGGAAAAAATACCAGAATAATTTTTTGTAGAGAATGGAAGTGGTCCAAATTAATTTACAAGTTAACTTTGGCCAACAAAGTTCTGAGCATAATAAATGAAACTGGTTGGTTGCGGAAACTGGCGGATGCGGATACTGCACTATAACATAATTATGTGACATAATTATCTATGAACGTGTGCAAAAGATCATTAAAATCGATCAAGCCGTTTAAAAGATATAGCGAAAAAACTAAATTTTAGGGTCCCTTTTAAGGACCCGTGGGGCCCTTAATATAGAGCTTTGAACAAAAAGAAAAAACACGGGTCACTTTATTTTTGGAGTAGAATACCGCTGTGTTACGGGTGGCATTTGTTTTTGAATATTGAATTATGTACATGATGATGTGCGTTGGATTTATTTTTTTGTTTAAACCATATTCTGATTGGTTGAAGAAATCAGCCAATAATATTTTAGTGAAAACCAAGATGATTGTAACTGTATATTTTATATTTTTTATGTATGTATTTCATATTGGCCAATAACGTAACCCAATCAAAATTGTATAAACGGGCCCTGTAATCTTATTGGCTGTTAAATATTCATTGAAAAATCGAGATTTTTGGATTGGATATTAAGATTGTTCAGAAACAACTTTATCAAAATTTAGTGCCTACCTAAATTAAAACAGAAGGTATACAAAATGCTCACCATTGGTATTTTTGAAACGGTAAGAGCTACAAAGTTGCGCATTTTGATGTGTTTCAAGAATCTGTAAAGAAATTTGACATAGCTCACCTGGTTACTAAAATAACCTGAAAAAAACTGAAAACTTCCACTTTTTTATTTTGTCCGTAACTTTTTTAATATCAAACGGAATTGAATGAAATTTGGTGGAATTAATTAATTAGGTACGGGCTTTCGAATGCACTGTTCAGAAAAATTCTCTGCCTACTGGATCTTTAGGTGTTCATAACCAAATTTCGATTTTCTTATGGCGGTCATATTGGATTTTACCACCATTGGATAGAGCAAAAAATTACGAATACAACCATGTATTACAACACCTAATTAAACCCACTTAAAAATGTCAAATTTCTAATATTTTAAATAATTTGAAGCCAGGCAGTAGGCCATGATTCCGAAAACAATATCAACAACTGTCACCTAATAATCTGAAACGTCAGTTAGTTCCCATAACCTTTGTTAACTACTTAAAATTGTGTGTTAACCGTCTTAAGTGACGAAAGCTTATTGAATCATGCCCCAACAATATCTAATAAATGAAAGATTGGATATGTACAATGTTTATATTCGAAACTACCGTAATTCTAGCCAGTATCAGAAATTATACCCCGAACGAAGGCAGCCTAACAGAACTATTTTCCGAAGGTTGTATAGGCGTATGGAAGCGGATGCGACGTTACAAAACAAAAGAAGAAATGATTTTGTAAGAGCTAGAGGAGCTCTAAGTGAAATCAATGTTTTGGGTCAAATTCATTTAAATCCAGAGACATCGCAAAGGAAAATTGCTAGGGAATGTGGTTTGTCGTTAGGGGCAGTTAACAAGATTTTAAAAAAGCACAGATACCATGACTTGAAAATTCAACCCGTACAAAAGTTACTTATTTATTGCCGGGGGACTAAGGCCTGCCGGCTAGATACTGACCTCTGCCGCCATCTATCTATTTATTAGTATTTAGTTTCTTGTTCCTATTAAAATAATGTTAAATAAATAAACTTTTGACATCAAATTTGACGTTTCTGTTTATTAGGTGACAGTTATTGATATTGTTTTCGGAATCATGGCCTACTGCCTGGCTTCAAAATATTTAAAATATTAGAAATTTGACATTTAAGTAGGTTTAATTAGGTGTTGTGATACATGGTTGTATTCGTAATTTTTTGCTCTATCCAATGGTGGTAAAATCCAATATGGCCGCCATAAGAAAATCGAAATTCTGTTATGAACACCTAAAGATCCAGTAGGCAGAGAATTTTTCTGAATAGTGCATTCGAAAGCCCGTACCTAGTTACGTAATTCCACCAAATTTCATTCAATTCCGTTTGATATTAAAAAAGTTACGGACAAAATAAAAAAGTTGAAGTTTTCAGTTTTTTCAGGTTATTTTAGTAACCACGTGAGCTATGTCAAATTTCTTTACAGATTCTTGAAACACATCAAAATGCGCAACTTTTGCCTAATTTAACCAACCTTGTAGCTCTTACCGTTTCAAAAATACCAATGGTGGTCATTTTGAAAGTGAACACCCTGTATAATTTTATTGAAGTTAAAATAAAGTTTGTATATGTGCAAGTCAATTTATTTAAATTAATCATAGCAAAGCGCTTTCGGCTTTAGGCCATCATCAATTGCAAGGTATGCAATTTAGAAACTAAAACGAAAAATGAAACCAACATGTCAATTAAACCAATCCTATTGTTGTTTTACTTTGTTCAAATTGTTATTATTTCATTGATCACAGAAGGTGATCAATACAAATTTATTAAAATGCAAGTAGATTCCACGTCTTATTGCATGTCAAATATTTCAAAAATGTATTTTAGAAATCTGTGCCAGCTGGATAGACAAATGGAAGAATGTCGAACCTTATCCAGAACTGCGAATACCAGAACCGAACAAATACCTTACGTCCGATTTTTCCATTTTACCAGAAGACAAAAACCATCCGGAATATCCGCAAAACATATTAACCACCCCTCTGTTTGAACTCTGGTATAGAAAAGACCAAAAGTTCAAACTACCCTTGGCCTACTACCAATTCTACCTTATCAGCCCTATGGCCGTTGAAACTGCAAAGAGGTACAAGAAAAATATCATATATGATTTCGATATTAATATTTGTTTGTTTTTTTAGTTCATCAATGTTAGAAATGCTCTTTAACCTTTTAACAATTGACATAACAGAGGAAGTATATCCTGCTGATAGCGCCCATTTGTCGCAGAATATTTCTTGTTACGAAAAAGGACTTATGATAAAAGTGTGTGGGTATAACGAAAAATTACCAGTAAGTTCTGAAAATTTACAAAATAAAACATAGATAACATTAATTATTACATATATTTTAGATCCTCATAAATGTTATATCGAAATATCTAGTCAACCTCAGCGATCACATCACGATCGAAATGTTTGAAGCAGTTAAAGATAAGCTAATAAAAAACAACTACAACAAATTGCTGCAACCCTCTGTATTGGCTAAGTAATTTTTTGTATTTAATAGCTATGTTACAAGTGCATAAACTAAGACTTTATTGATGAGTCAGTTTATTGCCGAGCGAGATTGCAAGCGAAGACAATAATATGACTAGCCTAATGAAGTCAATGAATCGGCTGTATGTGCAGGATATACAAAATAAAGAGAAGTTGTTGCGCTTTTGGCTGTCAGTCTCAGTTGTCATATTTGTTACATATCTCATCTAGGTATGTAAAAATCATTTTATAAAACATTATCTTTAGCATTACAGCTCAAATGAAGGTAAAGGTTCTTAAACCTGGACCAACACTATATTAAAAACCCGAGCACATCATAATTTCAATGTTGTTTGTAATCTAAAATGGCACTTATTACAGGTTATATGTACCTATATTAGTTTAGATTGTACCATATACACACATCAAAAGAATCTAAGGGTCATAATTTAAAAATTCGCACATTTCTTAATTTAAATATATTCTACAGGGTGAGTTTTGTTCGATGCCCACTATGAGGATCTCGGAAACTAGCAGAGCTAGAACAAAGGTTAAATGGATTTTTTAAAAAGTTCAAAAAAGTTCATGGCTCACTAGGTATTTTGAAAAGAGTGATTTTTGCTATTTCATCAGATCTCTGTAGCTCCGTTATTTCTGATTATACAGAAAAACTGTAGAGACAAAATTTGTAGATAATTTTGGGCTTGATAAGATAATTTGATCCAATTTTTTATGTTGTTTGTTATTTTTGAGATATGACATAAACTTGTGTTTTTTTAATGTAAATCATAGTTGGCTGTGGCCTTATAAAGTCAGCCATTTTTTTAGCTTTCCAAAAATATAATACTCGGCATAGTTATTATAAAAACTAAAAGAGCTATGGCTAATTTTCTTATTTTTTAAAAAATTTCCACATAGTCAGCCATGGAATATTTTCATAATTACGTTCTATTTTATAATTAGAGATACTTCAAACTTTCTAATATTTTGTTTTTAGCTGGTAACAAAATGTAACAAAAAAAGTAGAAAACTCAAATTCAAATTATTATTGTTTTAAAAGGTCACCTTTTGAAATAAAAAAGGTGTTCAAACAATCCACCATTATTATTTATGCAAATATTGCATCTTTTTAAAACTGAATTTGTCGCCTTTCTTAGAGAGCGCCTGTCAATACTGGCAATTGCTTCTAAAACAGCTGTTCTTAATTCAAAAATTGTCTCATACTTTATTTTGTACTGTTCCCCACAAAAAGAAATCCAAAACAGACAAATCGGGGGATCGGGGCTGCCAGGAAATAGGTCTATTTCTCCCTATCCAACTATTTGGATAGAGCTGATCTAGGTAATTTCTTACGGGCAAATAATTATATGGTGGAGCTCCATCATGATAATTTTTGTTTTATTTTGTTACATTTTGTTACCAGCTAAAAATAAAATATTTGAAAATTTGAAGTGTGTCTTATTATAAAATAGAACGTAATTATGAAAATATTCCACGGCTGACTATGTGAAAATTTAAAAAAAAAAACATAAAATTAGCCATAGATATTTTATTTTTTTAAATAACTGTGCCGAGTATTATATTTTTGGAAAGCTCAAAAAATGGCCGATTTGATAAGGCCACAGCCAACTATGATTTACATTTAAAAAAACACAAGTTTATGTCATATCTCAAAAAGCACAAACAATATAAAAAAATTGGATTAGATTATCTTATTAAGCCCAAAATTATCTACAATTTTTGTCTCTACAGTTTTTCTGTATAATCAGAAATAAGGGAGCTACAGGGATCTGATGGAATAGCAAAAATCACTCTTTTCAAAATATCTAGTGAGCCATGAACTTTTTTAAAAATCCAGAAGGGCCATTAGATTGAGCATTCAAAACTGCAATTATTTCCCCATTTAACCTTTGTTCTAGCTCTGCTAGTTTCCGAGATCCCCATAGTGGGCATCGAAAAAAAAAACTCACCCTGTATATTTAAATATTCTAAACAATTTGTCTATGAGGAGTTTAGCAACTGATAATGCAAACGTATTTGTGTTTCTTTACATTAATAAACTATTGCAGATTTTTTAAAAATTCAAACAAGTTTGTTTTTATTTTCAACATTTTATGATGAAGATACAGTAATTGGAATGTGAAATGATGTTACGTGCTATTGGCATGTTGAAGGCTGGAATTTCCCAAAGGGATGTCCCAGAAGCTCTTAACGCATTCAAGAGTGTGATTAATTGTTTATGGATAAGATACCGAGAAACAGGAGACATCAGAGAATGGCATACAGGCTGTACAAAGGATAGATTTGTAATTCGTCGCAACTGTATTACTCACAATGTACGGGTTAGTGACCAAACCGAAACAGAGAGAAAATCGCACAAGCAGGTTACAGTGGGCACAAGAACATTTAAATTGGCGGCAACAGGAATGGACTCCAATTTTAGTTTCTGATGAGTCCCGATTTGGATTCTGGCCAGATTCAAAAAGGTGTGGGTGTGTCCTGGAAATGCAGAACGCCTTGCACCTGTTCGGGTGGTTCACGTCTTTCCAGGAGGTACGATCATGGTATGGGGCGGTATCAACATTGGCGGAAAAACTCTCGTTTGGCTGAATGCCAATGATTATCAAAACATTATTCTTCGGCCTATGCTGAGAGAATTGGACCAGAATTTCAATTAACGCATGACAATGCGCGTCCCCATACAGCAAGGGTTGTGCCCGAATTTCTGCAGGACAATGACAATGATCTCAATCCCATCGAGCACTTATAGGATATGCTCGGATAAAAACTTTTGGGGCAAAATATTGAGTTTCAAACTAACCAACAACTATTCGAGTGCCTCTCAAATGAATGGAACGTCATCAAACAACATGATATTGACAACTTAATTCTGAGTAGGTGCCGTAGATGCAGAGCGATTGTTAATAGTCGTGGTGGTAATCCTCTGTATTAATTATTATAATTTAATGTTGCTTTATTGTTGAAAACTATGTAAATTTGAAAAATTTCTTAATTCTTTTTATGAATTTTGACACATATGTCTATTTAGAGTACAGCTATAATGTAAAAAAATATGGTAGAAAATTTTGATTTTTATCTGTGTCCCTTAGATTCTTTTGATGTGTGTATTAATTATCCAGCTTAATTACGATTTACGTTCATTTTACGGTAACGAATTGTCTTTGCTGTCAGTATTTTGCAATTTGCAAAACGTGAAGAAAACTGTATGCATAGACCATCACATGAATTACAGAAAAATAAACACCATTTTGGAATTATGTGATGATCTGTTCCACCAGTGAGAAGAAGTGAGAATTCTAAATATTATATTTTGTAAGAATACTTTATTATGTGTGCAAGAATCAAATAGAAAAATTTGTTTCAACCCCCAAAGCGAGCCAAAATACTCTTGCCTGCTTTTTAGACTGGCTTTTCTTAAGACAATGTATAAAAATATGCCATGTAAAGGGACATAACTGGAACAGGCATTTTATTTTGGATATTACTTTCATTGTAACAGACACATTTGCATGTTTTCATTTTATAAAATATTTCGCAACAATGGTGTTTTTAACAATAAACCACCTTGTCAATTTTATCGGTATGTGGCGCCAGTGGAGCACGGCCGGCAAAGCCCTGAAGTTGAGAAAGCTGGCAACATGGGTTAAGGGTCGGCGCCTCGTGGCCTGTCACTCCCTGTCAGTTGATTTTACAAGAAATTTACCAGAATTAATTTGTGTAGTGCGGGTAGTGCTATCGTCGCCAGATTGCTACGACGAGGCAGTGTGTCTCTGGGTGGAAACAGACTGCCTGAAGTGGTGGCGACAGCTTTTTTACAAATTTGTTTTATTTGTGAAAAAATTAAACATTTCTTTAAAAGTTTGAAGTGAAGAATCGTTCCATTGCAATTTAAAGCCCCAAGATGCCTAGAACCACCGAGGAAAGCCAAAACTTAGTTATATACCTGGCTGAAAGTCAAATCGTAATAATAACTTGAAGTAGCTAGGTCTTCTTTGCTTGACGGCAAGCGGTCAACTTGTATTCGTTTTGGGCTTTCCAAAGGACGAAAATTTAAGAATAAAATGATTAAGGGCCAATTGCATAGACAAATTAAAGGACCCTTTAAAATTAAACAGCTTTCTAACAATCCAACCATTGTTTAGTATTGTTGCAAAAGTTTCTTTACTTAATGTTAATGTCAAAAGATAATTTAGTTGAATATATTATGAAATTGACCCTAACTGCCATTTCAATCAGAAGAGATTACTCTCCTTCACAACATGCCTTTCTCTGTTCGCTTGTTTTTTCTATTTTTATGAAAATTTTACCACATTATTTGTCGAAAATGTACCTATCCACACCAGGAGTCGTACTTATTATAAATACTTATACTTATGTGTATATTTTGTTACTTGTTACTGCTTTTATTGTCTGTTAAACAAACGTAGGTACCTACTTACTTAGGTACCCAATTATTGAAACAAAGTTCACAAATGTATCTAATTATAATTAAAAAGAGGGTTGAACATTTAGTAGAAAAGACAAACTTAAGTCAAAGTGCAGACTGCTCTATACTGAACCTCCCGCTGCGGCGTTGCCACATGTTTGCACAGGGCTTGTAAGCTTGAGAAGGTTGTGAGTGGAGATGCCATAAAACAGTGCTATACACAGGTCTTAATATACTGTTTGTCCAGGTTAAACCAAGTTTAACTATATTTTATACAAAAGATAACCTTGATAGTAAAAAATTATTATAATTGTTTAAACAAGTGAATGTTGCATGCTCGCATTTGGTTGGCGAAAATTAATACATTCGGGTTGTAGCAATTAAATCACTTGCGCTAAACATAATATTTTATAAAATGGTTTTTAAATACCTAAATCAGACGTTTTATGAATTGACGAGGTACACTGATGATGGCTACCACTTTGTCTGATTCTAATAAAGAATACTGTGCATAATACGACAACTACCCTTCATTTAGTTTAATAAAGCCTTATTTATGCATGCGTGACATACATAAATCATAATTTTTATTTAACAAAATAATAAAATCAAATTACAAAAAAATAACTGTATCATAAAGGGCACTTTATAATATACATAAAAAACTTTATGCACGGTCAGTCGTTAAACGGCACTTTATGGCAATATTTTGCACTCGTTAAATATAGTACAGGGTGTCCTATTGTCGATGGTATACGGGGTATCTCAGTTATCCTTGGAGATACAGCCTTGCGGTTTTCGTGACCCCTAGCTACTTTTTTTATCCAATGTACGATGCCGTTAACAAAATTTTCATAGCAAGCTTAATTTTTGAGATAAAGGGTGAAATGTAACATTTTACATTTTTGAACATGTCTCGTAACTCATATATCTAATAATTTGTTGAAACAGTAAAAGCGGTTCTTTACAGAACTTTTTCCATAGAATCCAGTGGCATAACTAGATTTTTGGTGTGACCTGTCATATTTAAAATAAACCCAAAGTTAGGATTTTTTAAAAGGGACACCCTGTATGTTTTGATATTTTCAAATTACTAATGATTTAGACTTTTTAAAAATATATAGCTTGCTACCACTAGTTTCATAAACAAACAAATTATGAACATGGTAGCCTTGTTTATGGATACTCTAAAGCCTATCCAAATTACAGCGGCAGTAGATATAAACAAAGTCAATGACCGCCTTGCGATCGATTACCAGGGTCAGACTAATATGAGATTCCAAGTGGCTTGTAATTCTGAACGAATTATTTTAGAAGTTCTAAAAATTGTGTTTTTACCTTTCGTGGATCTTTATAAATTTCCTTAAATTAAGTAGCAAAATAAATTTACAGAATATACTGCTCGCGATCCGATCTAAAATATGCAAGAAACTCGACTGAGGGAAGAGCCGGCCCTGCATTCTGCTCGCCGCGTAAACACTTGACATTTTATGACGGCCAGACCAATAAGAGAATAGGTCACATGGTGGCCAATGTTTTGATCCACTGCCTCTGTAACTTGAATAGACTTTAGTTAGGCAATGTTTGACACTGACATAAGGACATGACAGAAATACAGTAGATACAGGGGGCAGATTTTGCAAAAAATAAAGTTCTCCAGCTGTTTTTTGGTAGATTTTTTTAATAGTATAAAATTAGTAGGCAATGACTGAGCCACTTTAATTTTTGGTGCCATTTGTTGCTTGTATCCAATATTGCTCTCGTATCCTCATGACAAGGATGGTAGGTATTTACCATTTCTCAAAAAAATCACAACTATACTTAGAGGTGGCCATGGAAACAAAATGCAACTGATTACAGAACTACTTATTCTAGATATATTCTAGTATAACGGGATTCAGTTCGAACAATATTTATAAGTATTAAATAATTTTTACATTTACTCCATGTAAATAATACCAAAATAAATTACTTCTTAGTATACCTGTGATTTCCTTGAAAAATTATAAAATAGCTAATAATTTATTTGTATATGAAACTAGGGGTAGAAAATATTTTTGAAAAGCCAATTAGGTCATTAGTAATTTAAAAATATCAAAATATACTGGGTGTCCCATTTAAAAAATCTTGTAGCACTTTTTTTGTAGTTGCACACCATGCAAACGGCAGCTTTGGGGTGGTCGGAGAGCAGGGTTCGTGAGTTAGGAGTTTTATTATCAGATGTTATGAGTTCTTTTTTTTCTTTTTGTAAAGGGAGGTAAATTGGATGCCACAGAGTTCTTTTTCTACTTGCAAAAACAAATTTGGAGAACTGGAAACCAATAGGACATTACATAAGCATTGATACCTGGCAACGCTGTAAGCAGTGAAACATCAAATACACTAACTTATTATATTTACACTAGGTACACTATACAGATAAAAGAAAATGTCAATGGCAAATGCAAAATGTCTTATAAATACCCTGAATGTTAGTCAGCTGTTCAACTTAGTAAATTTTGGTGGTGATTACTATTAAGTTTCGAAATTTTAAGTTTACATAATCCCAGATAAAGATATATGGAAAAATTTTAAATAGTATCTAAACACTATTATAGATGTATTCGGTATGATAACCAAAGTAACCAATAGGTTACTTATGTTATGTTGCAAAGATGTTCTTTTTACCAAATTAAATCAGTATTATAATTAACTTATTATATAGATAATATAAAACTTGAAAGGCACTAAGTATAGGCATCTCAAATCGTTCTGAACAAAAATAGGTGATATAAATGACTTATCTGGTCCTGGACACGCTTGTTTTCAGCTATCCCATCAAGAAGAGAAAAGAAGTATTGAGAAGTCTGAAGAACTGTTGAGAACTCACAGCGTCACGTCCCGCTTGGCAGACACTTTTGATCAACCCCGGAGGCGAAGGTGACGTAATGGTACAACCATAAAAAAAATCTAAAAGTTAATCTTACTTGTGCTAAATAGTGACAATAAACTTAAAAAAAACTTACCACTTCCATGGGTTTTTCTATATACAGTATGTCCACGGATGGGGTAAATAAGAGGACAAATGGACCAAAAAGTGAAAGATACGAAAAAATGTTATTCTTTATAAAAGTTTTTGCTTGCTTTAAAAATAAGATCCACGATGCCAAAAATTTGTTTTTTTTTGTACAGGGTATGCAAAAAATACAAAAACGTAAAATCTGATGGAGAGTAAAGTTGGCTTTTTATAAATTTTAATGCTTAATGCAAAACGTTAAATAAAAAACTAGATTTTCAAGGAAAAATTTGAAATTTCAAAATTACTCTTTTAAAACCGAAATTTTTCCAAGTCATATTCTGACCTTTCTATTTGATTACGTCATTGATAACTGTTACTGTGACATATTTGTCAAAATAAGAATGATGTTGTCTTTAGAGCAAAGAATATTTATAATCCAAAATTACAGAAACGACGAGAATAGTTATCTACGATAGTTAGCTACGTTATTGAGAAGTTTCAAGAAAAGTTTCCAAATTACAATTATGCATAAGTTCAGTACAGAAGTTAGTAATCTGATTTAAAAAAAAACTGGATCCGGTAATGATTTAAAGAAGACGAAGAAAAGATACGACGAAAATGATGCTTCTACAGTATTAAGTTTGCAATCTGTTGATGAAAGTTCTATGCTGTCTTTAAGAAAACGAGCCCAAAGTTTACAAATCTAAAAAAAACCATATTCAAAATGTGTTGAAGGAAAATAAAATTTATCCTTTTAAACCAATTTTTAACCATACTTTGGAAGATGGGGACAGTTACAAACGCTTGGATTTTTGTTTGTGGGTCGGTGATGAAATTCTAAATATCAACGTGAACTTTCATAAGCTGATAATGTTCTCAGATGAGTCAACCTTCAGTACAAATGGCACTGTAGTCTCTCAGCATGTGAGATACTGGAGTAGGAAAAACCCAGAGTTTAGAATTGTGAACCACCGCCACTATTTTAAAAAAGTAAATGTTTGGTGCGCCATTTCTTATTATGGGATTATAACATATTTTTTTGATAATACGTGTAACAGACATTCTTATTTGCATATGCTGGAGTCATTTCTGTCAAACAAGTTAGAAGAATTGCCTCTTCAATATCGCCAAAATATGTATTTTCAGCACGATGGGTGTCCTGCCCATTATGCTACAGAAGTCAGGGATTGGCTCAATCGCAAATTTGGAAATCGATGGATGGGCTGAAATGGTCCAATTTTGTGGCCCGCTAGGAGTCCCGACTTGCCCATTTGTGATATGTTTCTATGGAGGCGTATTAAACAACTAACATATGAAAGACCCATTGAAAATAACGAAGAAGTTTTAAAGCAGAGAATTTTCAGAGCGATAGAATCAATTTCACTAGGAGAAATAAGAAGCAGCTTTAGCCATTTACGACGTCAGTTAGAAAAATGCGTAGAATATGGAGAAGTTTTTGAAAAATAAAAATAATGTGCCCCTAATTGTTTTAAAGTTTAATAAAATAAGAAATATTTCTCGAGAATTACAATTATCATTTAATATTTCATTAGTAATTTTATTTAACCTGTCTGTAATTTTGGATTATAAATATTCTTTGCTCTAAAAACATCTTTCTTATTTTGACTAATACGCCACAGTTATCAAAGGTGTAATCAAATAAAAAGGTCAGAATATGACTTGGAAAAATTTCGGTTTTAAAAGAGTAATTTAGAAATTTCAAATTTTTCCTTGAAAATCTGGAATAAGAATCCTTTTAAAATTTCAAGCAAGTTTTTTTATTTAACGTTTTGCATTAAAATTTATAAAAAGCCAACTTTACTCTTCATCAAATTTTACGTTTTTGTATTTTTTGCATACCCTGTACAAAAAAACAAATTTTTGGCATCGTGGATCTTATTTTTAAAGCAAGCAAAATTTTTTATAAAGAATAACATTTTTTCGTATCTTTCACTTTTTGGTCCATTTGTCCTCTTATTTATCCCATCCGTGGACATAGTGTAGATAAGATACGGTAAGGAAAGCAAAATGGTAGAAAAACTTCCAGAGTTTTCTTCTGTCTATTGGTAGAATAATACTCAACAATATCCTTCAAAAAAGATGAAAAACTATGCCGAGAAAATGCTTGAAAGAAAATTTGGACTTACGCGAGTACGAAAAAAGACAAAATGGAAGCTTGCTTATCCATGCTGCAAGGTATTCCGGTGAGGCTTGATGGAAAAAGGCACTGAGAGAGGCTTCGGACAAAGATGGCGTGATGATGAGATACTGATTACACTGTAGGGGTTATCTCATTTTAAAATCCGCTTTTTCAACCCTTTTTGCCGTGGCCAAAACCTTAACAAAGCTTCCAACTCTCGACCGGACGGCTACCACCAGCAAAAAGGGACAATCATAGCCACTTTACCTCATCGGTACATGGTAAGGCCGCTAGTCGAGAAATTCATAATTTACCTAAGTAACTACCAAGTGAAATGCTCAACAGGGAAAATCTCTTCAAATAAACCATAAAACTAGACCAAACTATAACAGACATAGAATTTAACCAAATGAAATTAAACAATAGATATACAGGTACCAGAAACTATGAACTAAGGATAAATGGAAATAAGATGACTTGACCTGGCTAGTCGGACATCGGATAAGGATTAGCCTACCTTTCTCATGGAGAGCACGCGGAAACATTTTAGATATAGTGCTTGGAACTGGAGACTAAGTATCTCACTAATAGAGGGCGCTAATATTACAAAGTTTCAAACGCTACAATCTAAATTTGGGTTATATTTAAAAAATGACAGATCACACCAAAAATCTAGTTACGCCACTGGAAAAAAGTTCTAAGAAGAACCGTTTTACCATTTCAACAAATTATATGATATTTGAGTTAAAAGACATGTTCAAAAATTAAAATTTTCCATTGCACCCTTTATCTCAAAAACTAAGCTTGCTTTGAGAATTGTATTTGTGGCAATGTATTTTTGTTACGAAAACCGCCACGCTGTATCTTCAAAACCTAGATACCCGATAAAACCATCGAAAATGGGACACCTTGTACATTATGGCCACGTGCTACAATATATATTGTAGGCGCACTGAGAGATTGCGTCCGCGGGGAAGCGGGGAGCGCGGAGAACGATTTGTCGCTATTGGCCTACTGCAACAGTGCAAAAAATGTACCGCGCTTTCGTATTCGCAATTAAAAATAGAACCAAGGTGAGGTTCAGAGGACTGATTATCTCTAGGCGTGCGCATCGAAATTAATAATACTAGGAAGTTTTCAAAACTATAAATTTCGACGCGCACGCCTAGGGATAATCAGTCCTCTAAACCTCGCCTTGGTTCTATTTTTAATTGCGAATACGAAAGCGCGGTGCTGTCGGCCAATAGCGACAAATCGTTCTCCGCTTCCCCGCGGACGCAATCTCTCAGTGCGCCTACTTTACAACAGGCGCTAAAGTATATTAAAACTCGCTATTGTTGATACCTGACAGCGTAACCGCAAGGTCAGAGTAGAACATGTTTATTTTTTGCAAACCAACGGAACTACGAGGCGATGTGGTGCAAACTAACATGCAGAGGGGGACTGATAGAGACGCATATTATCGGATTGATCATTTAAACTGATTGTGCATAAAATTTTGGCATGCGCCTTGGGCTATTACCTTCACGCCTCGGGCCGTCAATGCCTCCTTTATGCCCTTGACACCTAAATAACTATTTTTTATTACAAATTTTTCCTTAGGGAAATCCGGCTAAATATGTTGGCCACAAACCATTATACACCGGACGAACGGTACTCTTCTTTGCGTGAAGTCACTTTCGAAGACATGAAAATGTTCAGCAATGAGTACATGAAAAGGTTGTATTGCAAAGTTTTGGTACAAGGAAATGTTACTAAAGAGATTGCCACTAAAACTGTGCAGAATTTTGTCGAAGCAGTTGGGTATCAAGTTTTGCCGGAAGAAGCTCATCCCAAGGTATAGAATAATTTACATTTGGACTACATTTCCTTAACCTGGATCCAATATGTTTAAACTGCTTTTCCCTAAAATGGACCGATAGTACATTTGAACTACTCCTATCTAAACTGGACCAGTAATACCAGCCCTAACAACTACAGTATGTCTGGTTTTTCATGTCAACACCCCTGAAAATTTAAGTAGGCTGAGGGAATTGAACTAGGCAATTTTTGTTTAGACATGTCCCTGAAAGGTCACCATTTGTGAAGTATTGGTTTGGCATTGCCCGCCAAAACCTGGCCTAGTGCGATTTTTTAAAGGGGTGTGTTTTTTATAAAACCATATTAGGCATTTTTATTAAAAATCTGACTCCACGGGGTTAATCAGGACACACCAAAACCCCCACATACTAAATTTGAACAAAAAATATACAGGGAATTCCATTCTTCAAGGTGTCAAAGTTGAGCAAAATAGGAATTTTAAAGGCATCTAGCGAGTTAAGTGTATCTTGGAATTACTTCAAAACAGTTGAATGGTCAACAGGACCATTCAAAGTGTTGGTGTGCAAAGATTCAATACCATCTCAAAATGCTGAATTTTTATGAAACTTTATACGGGTCAAAAATGCTCTGTAATTATCAAAAAAATAATAATAAATACAAAAGTAATTTATTTTTCTATGAAATGCCAACCAACAAAAAAAAAACAATTTATATTATTGGACCTTTTGTTGTGGCACACCAGCTACCTTAACTTGTATGAACTTACTGACTGGTAGGCTTCTGTATTTTTTAGACTTATTTCGTTCGTATAATGCCTGGGGTGGTTTTGATATACTCGATTTTTGACTATAAAGTTTCAAAAATTCGGCATTTTGAGTTGGCACAAAGAAAGAAGAACACTTTGCATATTTTTTATTGGACCTTTGAGCATCAACAATGCGAGTGGTCCTCTTCATCGTTCAACTGATTCGAAGTAATTTCCTGGCACGCTGGACTCGCCACGTTGCCTTTAAAATTCCTATTTTGCTCAAATTTGACACCTTGCAGAATGGAAGTCCCTGTATATTTTTTATTCAAATTTGATATATGGGGGTTTTGGTGTGTCCTGATTAACACTGTGGTGTCGGATTTTAAATAAAAATATGCCGTTTTTCGAAAAACGCACCCCTTTAAAAAATCGCAGTAGGCCAGGTTTTCGCGGCAATGCCAAACCAAGACTTGGCAAATGGTGACCTTTCAGGGACATATATCTAAAAAAATTCAATTCCCCCTGCCTACTTAGATTTTCAGGGGTATTAACATGAAAAACCAGACACTCTGTATATGTATAATTGTAGCAAGCTGTTATTTTGGAAATAATAAGCTGTCTATCTAAAATTCATCGACCAGTTATTTTGGCAATAATAAGCTGCTGATAATGTTTAAAAACATTTTTAATGCATAATTGTTTGTTCCTTTTTTTGGTGTAATCGTTTAGTCATTTGAAGTCGAAATATGCAGAGAACTAAATGTTGGAACAAGTTTTGCCGTAATTCAGAACTATGGATTCTGATTAGGTTCTCACAAAAAGCTGGAATTGATTTGGATAGTTCAAAGCCATTCAGGATTTCAACAACTGACAAAACGGAAACAGGATTTTACCATTCTGACTGGTTATGAAAAACAGAAACATTTTGTAGCAGGTGTGCATGTGCACGGGTTCTAGAACCCTGTCAAAATAAGAATGGAAACAAAGCTTTCAACAACACGCATAATTTTAAATTTTTGGTCAATACGAATAAATGTTAATCTAAGTAATTACTCCCATTTTGAGACAAAAATTATTTAAAAATATTTATCACAATGGCCGTTATTAGGCTTTTTGTGCAAAGCTAATATAGTCCAAAGCACGAAAGAAAACGTTTCTAAAGAATGCGGGCAGCTTTGCGAGATTTCCTATACGAGTGGTCGTTATTTTTTGGGAATATAAGTGAAGCCGAATTTCTGAACTCTGTTATTCCGAAAAAATAAAGCTCGCATCACAGGACCACTTACCCATTTTTGTTTATCATTTATTTTTAACGCGGTGTGTTCAAACACCTATTATATTTTTTTTAACATCGTCGCATCTACCATCGCCTTTGAAATACGGCAACACAGAATTTCTGCCAAGGAGTCGGCTAACAAAATCAGTTAGCCAACGCGTTTTGTGCCTGTTTCTATAGTACGTAAAGTTATCTGCGTATTGGGCTACCACACAGACCTCATTTTTTAGGCCACTGGCCAGTTTTTCCGCCGGCTCAGAGAGCTCAGTGGCGTTTCGTATGTTCAGGAGTTAACATGTGCAAAATGAGTAAACAGGGAAGAACGTTGCATTCTCAAGCACGAGAAATAATTGCCAATGTTATAAGGGTTTGCCTTCCTCCATAGTCTAAGGCATCACCGTTAAGAATAATATTAACAATAGATTAAATAACAATTATATGAAAATTAAGTCTGTGAGTTACACAAAATTGAGCTACGCTCCTGAACTGTGACTAATTCTATAATAATATTTGCGAGTTCTTCCCCCTTACGTCGCACGCATTCTGCCGTAAGGAGGACTATAACGGCGATTGTGATAAATATTTTTAAATAATTGTCTCAAAATGTGAGTAATTACTTAGATTAATATTTGTATTGACCAAAAGTTTAAAATTATGCGTGTTGCTCGCTACAAATCGAAAAAAGCCATTTTATGGGTCAAAATGTTGAGTCTTAAATAATCGAATTGATAAATTACTATGGAAGTTGCACAGGTGTCATTTTCATTGTGTTTGGGGCAGCCAACTCTTGAGAGAGATAGGTTTCAAATGGCAATAAGTAAGACAAGGGCGCATAATGAACATGTCAGCTGATTCATGCAAAGAATGTATAAAGGGATGTTGTATATTAATGAGCGAATTTAATGGGCATGTTCTCACGATCTGTATTCCATAATTCGGGACTTGTTTCTAGAAATGAGAATTTTTTCGTAGTTCAATTCGATGTTTTCAACAGCATTTTGAATATAACCACAACCACATCTAAAAATTGCACAGAAAAAAGTAGTGAAAAACCATTTTACCTGGAAATTTTATGTACCTGGGAGTAAATGGAGACAAATAAAATACAAATTCCAAAATAAATGTTTATTTTAAAATAAAGGCGACAAATTACAAATTATCTATGATAAGGTGTACATTTTCATCTTTAGTTACTTATCTTAACTGATTTATTCATTTTAAAATTCTATTTAATAGGAAAAACATCTAAGACAGGTAGATTTTACATATTTTTATATCATTTTTAATGTTTAGGCTTCTAACAAAAAACAAATAAGTACCTTATTGAAGGGACCAGAACCTCAATTTCCATCTTTGACGATGAAAAGCTAGGTTCATTAGCACAATATTTTGCCAGTTTTTCCCTTGATAGAGTTTCTATCATAAGATGACTTGAAAAATAAAAAACTGTAGTAATTACATACTTTTTAAGTTTGTGCTGCCCAAAATTCTCTATGAAATCGCTCTCAATAAAATGTTGACTACAAATGCAAGTAAATACTTGTAGACGGTGCAATTTTTTTCATTTTTATTGCTGCAATCCAATATCACCTTATCTCTTGAAAAACTGTTATTAGCAAAGATCTTTAAAACTTTATATATTTAATAATAAGACTTACAAATGAAAAGAAACCCCACTATTCTTTCAAATATACACAACAGCAGTTGACCATCTTTTTGGTAATCTACAACTACAACAGAGTTAAATTAAATTTTCTCTCTGTTCTAAAAATATTAAACCAAACACCAACTAAGAAAACTCAATGCCGTTTTATACGAAACTACCACCATGGCACGAACTCAAATCAAATATAAATATATAATAATTATTGGGACAGAAGAAAAATGACGTTTGACAACAGAACTCGTTTGAAGCACAGGACATAAAGATTAGAAGTTAGGACAAACACTCAAGTTTGGCTGCCAGTTTCTCTCTCTACACTCCTTCCATCTACTTGTCAATTCAATGGTTTAAAGTTATTTTTGTTGACAGAGAGTTTGACACATTATCATTATCAACAGCTTTTTAAGTCCAGTTTCAGTGTAATTTCTACAATTGTAATTACAAGAATGGGTCACGGATAGCCTACTGATAAAAAATGGGTGAAATTTATGCAACAATATCAAAAAGGCAAGATAATGTCTCACGTTGCCAGTAAATTCGCTGCACCGAAAACAACAATTTCCAATATATGCTAACAAAAATTATACATTGAAACTGCAAATATTGACCTTTTGTGGTAAAAGTCCAGGGAGACCAAAGATTGTTTCTGTAAGACTTGAAAGTGCATAATATTGCTTAAATACAAGTCAAAGAATGGTGGTTTAAGTCCTCGAGGTGACAGATGCAGAGGCAAATATAAATTCGGGTGGTACAGTAGCCTCTGAAAACTGTTCCTTTCGATAGTGCATGAAATTTGATGTAAATTGAGATATTATTAGGCGAGAAAAAAGAAAAAACGAATCATCGATTTTCTGCCATTTTCTTGGAAAAGAACCCCGCACCAAATACAGGGGAAAATGGCTCTCTGCCAATTTTGATAATTTTTTGGGATATTGTAGTACAAGTCACTATAAGTTACACGTGCAAGTTTAAATTAGTTTCTATGTCTAGTTTCGGAGATATGAATTTTTGAAAATCATAAAAATGGCTGTTTTGCTAAAATAGTAAGGTTCACTTATCCAAAAGCATTACTTTTTAGATGATTAGTAACAAAATAATAGCATTGCTGGTTTAAAGGAAGTCAAATGACATGTCAGTCAGTCGGTCGTTAAGACAAGAGAAGCCGCCTATTGTACAGGGTGGGTCAAAAATAGCGACAATTTAGAATATTTCTCCAATTTTCTTTAAAAGTTTTGACTTTCTTCCAAAACACTAATTTTTTAAAAGAGTTTGTTTTTATACTTCATGTTTTTAACATTAGTCACATAAAACAGCCTTTTTGATACAATAAATCAGCTTTGAAGCCAAAACTACTTAAGGAAGACTTATAGTAATTGTTTAATATGATTGGCTACAAAAAGTTAGAATCGCATTTTATACAGGGGGTGTTTACAAATATTAGTTGAAATAGGTTTTACCCCTAATATACAGGGTTTTCAAACTTAAGTCGGCACTATTGCTAACTTCGTTATTGTTGGAGCTACAGAGTCAGTTAAATATGCAAACTAGTAGTATTTTTTCCGCTGATTACGACGGTGAAAACGAAATAAAAATTGAACGTCGTGTTTGCGAGTTATGTCAAAAAGTTCCATTTTTTCAAATGGGACACCCAGTATACAATATACGCAACCGATAGAAAATTAAATTCTGAATAAAAATTGCCATATGACTTTTTACCCTAAAATCAAAAATGACAAAGCAATTGATGATTTTTCAAATTCGTCAAGGGGGCTGTGTTAGTTGTCGTAATTTTGCCTTACCATAAAGTAGAAATTAAAACGAATATCCATGATGTGAAACGGATCGTTTATTTTAAGTTATTTGTAACTTCAACAACAAAATTTAAATTAGGTGCTCAAAAACATCACCCTCTTGCTCCAAGCATTTTTGAGCTTGCTTGTAAACGGTCCTAGTGGCCCTGGCAATAATTCTACCATCAATATTATTGATTGCATGAATGATGCTTTGCTGGAGGTCCTCAAGATTGTCATACCGCCTTGTATACACCACACCCTTCAAGTACCCCCAAAAGAAAAAACCCATAGGCGTTATGTCTGGCGACCGGGGAGGCATACGGATAGGGCCGTTAGTTGATAAATATCTGCCTTCAAAAAAGTCTTGTAATAGGATATCAATCTGTCGAACATTATGGGCAGGAGCTCCATCTTGTTGGAAGTAGATCTGTTGTCTATCCATTAAATTTAGGTCATCCAAAAAGTCTCGAAGTGTGACGGTTAACATTTCGGCGTACCGCTCTCCAGTTAATGTACCTTGATAAAATACAGGGCCTACAATTCTTGAGCCGATCAAACCACACCAAACATTAACACTAAAGCGTATCTGCGGGTTAGAAGGACGGAAGAGCATCGGATTTTCTCGACTCCAATAGGGGCTGTTTTTTCTGTTAAACATGCCCCTATTGGAGAAATTTGATTCGTCACTCCAAAGAGCCAAGAGAAGAGAAAAGCGCCAAAAATTATCATTAAATCTGATTTTATTAATGAACCATTGACAAAAATGGATGCGTCTTTCTTGATCTCCTGGTACCAGCGACTGCGTAGGTCTGTACTTGTATGGTACAAACTTGTGCTTTTTTAGAATACTGTGGATAGTTCCCAAACATAGTCCACTTGCTTGCATTGCATTGTTAATTGAATTATTAGGATAAGCTTCAAAGTAAGCTACGACATCAATTTCAGTTGCTTCACTTATTATGAATTGTTTCATGGTTCTAGTTTTTTTAAACACATCTTCATTCGATCTAAACTTACGATACAAAAGCAAAAAGTACCTTTGATCTGGCATGTTGGGCATAGGAAACAAAGCATTATAACGTTCACGAGCTCGGTGGCTATTTTTTTGACAAATGATATAACATTCCAACATATCGCATTTTTCTGAATGCGTGAAAGGCATTATTTTTTTCCTCAAAAACCACAAACTGAACTATTCACTATCAAAACTTCAACATGACATTTCAAGCTTGATGGGATTTATAACAAAATGAATGTTGTTTATGAAATCACAGCCCCCTTGACGAATTTAAAAAATATGGCAATTTTTATTCAGAATTTAATTTTCTATCGGTTGCGTATAATGTATACTGGGTGTCCCATTTGAAAAAATGAAACTTTTTGACATAACTCGCAAACGCGACGTTCAATTTTTATTTCGTTTTCACCGTCGTAATCAGCGGAAAAAATACTACTAGTTTGCATATTTAACTGACTTTGTAGCTCCAACAATAACGAAGTTAGCAATAGTGCCGACTTAATTTTGAAAACCCTGTATATGTTTGTTAATTATTCTTGAATGGATCTGCCAATTTGAATCATATATTTCAATTATACTTTAAAGTAAATTACCCTAGACTCGTGTAAGTTTCATTGATTTTCTATGTCTGGTTTTTGAAACATAAATATTGAAAGTTGACATTCTATAGAAAATATTATCCAGTCTTATTTCTAATAATATGATCTTGCAGCTTGCAGCGCAAAACAATTGCGCCATTAAAAACCGATTGACCATAAACCGATTTGAAATTAGTAGCGCAATGTCCAATCATTAAACTGGAAAAACGCTATTTTAGGAATATCAAAAATATAGATATGGATCTTTTCAATGATTTATTACATATGACTCCTTTTCAGAACATACTTGTGATTGATGATATTAATATGAAGGTGCTTTGTTTTAATGATCTGATTTTGGGACTTTTTGATACAATAGCACCTTTTAAACAGAATATCTTTAAAAAGCAAAATCCCCCATGGTTAACGGATACGATCAAACAAATGATAAAACTAAAAAAACAGGGCTTTTAAAAGATATAAAATAACAAGAAGTGAGGAACACTGGAAATATTATAAAGCAATCAAAAATGAAACTACAAATGCGATTAATAGGGAAAAGGCTGGATACATGAACTATTGCCTCAATGCATATAATAATCAACAAAAACTTCTGTGGAAAAAATTAAACGATCTAAATATTTACAAAGGAAAATCTAGAGCATCTTTACCAGATAATTTAAATGATCCAACTAATATAAATAAAAAGTTTTTAAATACGTTTTGTGATTTGCCTGCTGACAGGGATTTGTTGGATTTTTATAACTCAAATAAGTTAACAGATTTTGATTCGAAACTTGAGTTTGTGTTAGCTGATGAGGCATGTATTTTTAGATGTCTGTCTGAAATTAAAACCAGTTCATTTGGACCAGATGGTATAAATACTGAAATGCTCTTAATGTGTTGCCCATACATTATACCAATATTAACACATTTAATAAATACATGTCTCCTTGAAGGTAAAGTTCCGGATGCTTGGAAAATAGCTAAAATTTTACCATTTCCAAAAAAAGCTACTGTATCATCTCTTGATGAGTTACGTCCTATTTCTTTACTACCTGTCCTGTCTAAGGTTCTTGAAAAGGTCATGACTTGTCAAATTAAAGAGCATCTGGATAAATATCATGTGCTCCCATACAGGCAATCAGGTTTTCGTCCAAACTATAGCTGTGTTACGGCTCTCCTTGATCTTGTTGATGATATTTTGCGTCACTCGGATGCTGGTAATACAACGGCCCTGGTGTTATTAGACTTCTCTAAGGCTTTCGATAAAATTAATCATGACTTAATGAACGCGATACTCGGATATGTGGGTTTTTCTGATGCATCTTCCAACCTCATAAAAAGTTATTTAAATAATAGAATGCAATATGTGGAAACAAGTAATGGCAGATCTTCAATTGAATCAATCATCTCCGGAGTGCCACAAGGTTCGGTATTAGGACCTATTTTATTTTGTATATATATTTGCAATTTATTAACCTGTCTTAAGGGCTGTACACCACGTCTATGCGGATGATACCCAACTTAGGTACTCTTTTCCACCTGACACTTTGAGTGATGCTAATAATGTTATTAATGATGATCTTAAACAATTATTAAAATTTTCTTCTAAACATCAACTCAACATCAATTCCACGAAAAGTTCTATATTAATATTTGGCAAGAATAAAGATCAAATTGAAAAAAATATTAAAGTTAGAGTGGGCGATGATATACTTCCGTGTACTAGAAGTGCTAAGACACTAGGAGTGGTATTGGATACTGAGCTAAGATTCACTAAGCATATTACTTCGAAGTTAAGTATTGCCTATAGTAACTTAAAAAAAAACTGTATCCGCATCGTCATGTCTTGTCTACAGAGTTGAAGATCAGGCTTGCAGATGCGACTATTCTATCACACATGAATTATTGTGACACACTGTATGGGCCCTGCTTGACAAGGGATGATACTACTCGTATACAACGTTTACAAAAATCATGTTTAAGGTTTATTTATGGTATCAGGAAATTCAGTCCGATTTCTCATAAGCTGGTCACATCGAATTGGCTAAATATGGAATTAGACGTCAATTGCATGCATCATGCTGGTACATGTCAATCGTGACTTATAAATGTCCTCCATATTTATACAACAAGATTACATTTCGCTCAGATGTCCACACTTAAAATACTAGATTTCGTGGATTATTGTCACCACCTAAGCACTGTAAGACAGCATTTAAAAACTCATTTACTTTTAGTATATACAAAATTTATAATAAAATTCCTCCAGAATTTAAAGTATATAAATTACCTAAATTCAAAGCTGCCTATCTCAAATTACTGTTATCTAATACACAATAATTTACCTTATTTTTTTATTGCAGTTAAGTTAAGCACACGTGCTCACACTCGCGTTCGCGCCGCCGCTTACATGCAACCCAGCATTGTTTTTTGTTTTTGTTTCTTTTTCTTTGTTTTAAAACAAGTGTAATTTACGGACTTACTTTTATTTGTTTAATTTGAATGAGTGGGCTAAAATTAAAAATCAGATGTTCTGCCTTTTAGTCCCTTTTGTGGTTGTATCTGAAACATTTCTATTTTCCTTTTCTTAATTTTTGTCTGGTTTCTTATTTATGTTATGATGTAACTGCAAATAAATTTATATTATTATTATTATTATTATTGAAAATCGATGACACTGAGAAGCTTTATCCATCCACGTATTCAGATAGTTTCAACAAATTACACAGGGCTTTCGGCTCTCTTGAGAGCATGCAAATTTTTGTCGATTTGAAGTTTTTTTAGCACTGCGCGAAAAATTGGGCATGAAGGCCCATTTCTTTTTTAACGTCACCTGGCTGGCCACAATAATTTCCATATTTTATTTTCTTATCTACTTTCTGTGCGGCCCAAAATAACCGAGAAAATCGCGTAATTAGAAATAAACAAAAAAATTCATAGCCTTAAGAGAGCCGAAGACCCTGTGTAATTTTCTGAAACTATCTGAGTACCCAGTTTCATAAAGCTTATTAGTGCCATTAATTTTCATTATGAAAGTTTTCCTGTCACTTAAAATAAACATTCCACGGCGGCTATTAATAGTTTTGCTCAATTTGAGGTGTTTTTTATATTGCGCGTCAAGTTGGCCATGGATGCCGATTTCTTTTGCAGCACCACTTAGCTGTCTAAAATTACCACATTTTTGTTTCTTTACGTTTTTTGTATGGCTCAAAATAAGCGAGAAAATCGCAGTTTTAGTTGTAAAAAAATCATGCTGTATATAAAAAATTAGTTCATTTCTGTTATATTAAACAAGTTTATTACAAAAACAGATTCTAATTACAAACATTAAAAAATATATATACGTTTTAAGTACAGGGTGGACCAACATTTGCCGCCCTGCCAGAGGGGCCACCCGCGTGCTTCACACGCCTTGCACGCCCGCTTACGGGGGCCCTGCCCATTCCATTTCCACTGAATTTCCACTTAATTTGTGTTTTTTTTTTCTCTTTGTTTTGTGGATATATTTTCGGCAGAATTCTCTAGAAATGTTTAACCCAGTTTCGTGATTCCTTTCGTGGCGTATTTCTTCTTCCAGACTTGCAAATTTTAACCAAGAGACTTCGAGGCTTCTTGGATTTTTACCACAAATTTCAAAATTTGCAGTTTCGCCATATTTTTTTTATTATATTATCGGAAATTGTTATTTTCACTATAGCTCTTGTCACTAGATTCACTGTCAATATGACTCTGTCTTGCCTTTATGGTATTGTTAGATAATAGTTTCATGCATTTCTTTATCAGTTGGCTTTTTGTGACCCATTCTTGTATGTAGAATTCCAAAATTGCACCGAAACTAGGCTGTTGATATTGATAATGGACGGATTCGTTTGGCAATAAATAAAGTGATCTGGGATCGATCGAAACTGATTTCAGATAGTATAACACGTTCGATTGATAGGAATTTAGCGATCTCCGATCATCTTTGTCGAACCTGCTCTTTCTATTTATAGGTTTGAATCACACCTATTAGAAAATAAAAATTAAATTGGTGGTGTTACTAGTGTTTTTCTATCATAATTATACCAGTGTTATTAAAAATTAAAAATAAAATAAACTTGTTTTAAGGATATGTGTGTTATGAGACGATATTCCTACGCGCGCGATCACGTTCGTTTGACACACGAAAATTTCTTCAATTCAGGTGATTGCTTCTGATTCAGGATCACCTGATCCCGTTTTTTTCTTTTTGTCAATCGAATGTGGCCAATGTGTCAACCTCCCTGTCAACAACAATAATCTTAAAAGGATTTTTTGTTTTAATGCCTACTTTGACAGCAATATGAAGTGCAGCAAAACTTGTTCCAACATTTAGAGTAGTTTGCATATTTTGACTTCAAATGACTAACTAAATAATTACACCAAAGAAAGGAAAAAAATAATTCTACATTAAAAACATTTTTATACAGTATCAAATAATATATTTTTTTCTTAAAATTAAAAAATAAAACGGTTGATGAAGTTTAGTTAGACAGCTTATTATTCCTAAAGTAACGGCTCGTTCCAAGATATATTTGTTTAGGCTTGCACATTTGAACTACTTTCCCTTAGCCTAATCCAGCTCCAAATAGTGTCCATTAGTGTTTTTAACATTTTATTATTATTTTTTTAGTTTAAAGTGTTTGAAGTGCCGAAAGGTGAAAGATGCGCCCGCCTCAAAAGTTTCAACAAAGAAGATGCAAACTCGATAATCACAAATTATTACCAGTCCGGCCCGTTTTCTATAAGAAATAATGTTATCATGGACATAATCTTGGTATGAGAATTCTTTTTGTGGGGCAAGTTTAATATTTTTATTTTAGTTATTAATCGAAGAACCGCTATTTGACATTTTAAGAACTAAAGAACAACTAGGTTACCATGTATACGCTTCTGTTAGAGATACTTTTGGAATCTTAGGTTATACAATAACTGTAAATGCTCAAGCTACGAAAAATACGACACAGCATGTTGACGAAAGAATTGAGGAGTTTTTGAAGCATACTCAAAAATTGTTGGCTGAAATAAGTGAGGAAGAATTGAGTCAAACTAAAGGTAAAATGTGTGATGAATACTCTTAAAGATTCTCATTAGAATATTCTTCTTGTGATATTAGGAATACACAATGAATAATGTTGGAATGTGTCGAATAACCAGCATATTCTTGGAATGTCCCTTACAATACTCATGAAATAATAAGGAATATTCTAAAATTCTTGTTTTTCCTACTATTCAAAGAATATTCTTTAGAATACATAGAATAATGTGTGAATGTGTAGAGAATAATCTGAAATAATCTTTTAATATTCAAAAATATATTAATTTTTTGCCAGGTGACTTAATAAAAACAAAACAGTGTGCAGATGTTCACTTAAAAGAAGAAGTGGATAGGAATTGGTCGGAAATAGTGACAGACGATTATATTTTTGACAAATTTAAACAGGAAATAAAAACAATTGAGGAAGTATCATTGGATGAAATAAGAGAGTGGTGGGCAGATCACAATTCTTTTGGGAATAAAGAAAACTTTAGAAAACTTACCATACAGGTAATTTTTGTGTGAAGTGAATTTAATTATTTGGTGTCAATACAGAATATTATGTTGAAAAATACTTAACATATGAAAATTTTTAAATTTTCTATACAACCATATACAGTGTGTCTTCCCACACCAATTAGTGTTTGGATGGGTGGAATTTTCTTTTTAACAACTCAGTGCTTTGTAAAAAGGTCTGCTTCTAAAAATATGTAGATTTAAATGATATAATTTTCATTATCGGTGTGGAAAATATTGTTAATTGGTTCCATAAAGTATTTACAAATTTAAATATGCAATGTATAATATTATTTAAAAAGGAAGCTCAATTTTCTTTTAACTCTTAGAGTTTTATTTAATGGGTATAGAGTCACTTAACGCACCCACCCTCTTGGATTTTTTTTATTTATTTGCTGAATTTGATAAAATTGGGCTCAAAATAAAGCTCTGTGAGAGCTCCTTATCAATATGAATAGCAAAATTTTCCAAAATGCTTACATATAAGAACACACCGGTTTATATGTTATTTTGGGTCAAAATTGGAGAAATAATATTAGGCATATTTTTATCAAAAAAAAAATCTGACTACTACTTGGTTGGGCATCCCTGAAAACGGGATTGTACCAAATCTTGTATAAAAATAAAGAACAATAATAATTCTAGAAACCAATGAAAATCGCGATCTTCCTACCATTTTCAAAATGCAAATTCAGGGCCGTCTACGATTTTTTTATACCCGTGATTTTCACGAAAACCATTTAGCGATTTTTTATTTAAAATCTGACACCACAGCGTTAATCAGGACATACCAAAACTCCCATATACCGAATTTAAACAAAAAATATACTTGTGCACTTAACACAACAGAAGCTCATTTGCATGTGGGTGCATGCAAAAAATGACTTATATTGTGAAAAGATCTGTTGTTATCTAATGACTGTTTTGCAATTAAGGACCGGAACCGTACATAGACGCACGCGCTTCCTGCTGTGGTCCACTGGGCACAGATCCTCAGGCGGCCGCAGTCCCGAAAGGGTTAATAGGTGAAAGTATTAAAAGTATCTGAATAAATAAAACAAAAAATAGAAAACTTATATTTTTTGATAAACTGCATTTTACAAGCTTTTATTTAACTTGCAATGTATGGACTAAGTATGTATGTTTAGGTCAAATCTTGCAAGCTGAATTAGAACCACTTCCTGACATCCGATTGAAATTTTGCATACAGCTTTAGTTCAATTAAATTCCAAATTACGACCAGTTTTTGCAAATTGAAAAGCATGTCGCGCGAATTGTAAAGAAAAAATGCATACTTTGGCAAATAGGTACGTGCCGAGGTACGTCCTTATCAACCAATCACTGTTCAAAAAAATTAATTGGTACCTACTTTCTTCAACATTTCGCGCGACAAGCTTTTCAATTTGCAAAAACTGGTCGCAATTCGGAATTGAATTATCTTAACGAAAACCTAAACTTATTTTTATTCATTTTTGTTAAATTTTATCTTTCTCTTTCAATTCTAAACAACTTTTCGTAATACATGTTTTCTCTAAAATTAAAAGTAAGGATACTTTCAAAGTTATCGGATATTTAAATTTTGAATTTGCGGGAATGCACAAACTTTTACCAAGATTATCATTTTCTGATAAATCTAAAATAAAAAAAATCCCGTATGGTGCATACTTTCTGCCGGGCAGTATCCAATATACAATATCACTTGTATGCATTTTTTTTGTACTTTATCGGTGTTTTATTTAGTTTCACCCAAGTTATTTACGTATTTATTATGATACAACTGGGGATTCACTTTTTCATTTCACTTACCTATACCTACCTAATACAATATTATATAGGTAAATATATAAAAATGTTTTTTATTTATGTGTTTTTTAATAATTTTTTTCCGTATGCCTGCATTTTTATTTGCTAATGCTAATATTACGCATTTTAATAAAAATATTAGGATTGGGAGATTTGGGTTTTGGCTCCTGGGATCCAAAACGGGATCCCGGGATTTGGATTTTCATCCCCGGATCTCGATCCTGAAAATTGGAAACCCTAATCACTTGATATATATCTGCAAACCCCGCGGAACACCCTGTATCAATTTTAATAGGACCATGGAAAAACCCACCAAAAAGTCTAAAACTTTTATCTCTACATTTTTTCTATCTGGAAAAATGAGTGTTAAAAATATTTTTCTACTCCTATGCTAGTAACATACCTATTAAGTGACGGTTTAGGTTATAAGTAAGTTCATTGTTACGAACACTGGCACGTAATGACTGACATGTAATGACTGACACGTAATAAAAAAAATTACGTATCTGTTCTTAATTAAAATGCAATTATCACGGGTGCCTTGTTAGGCATCCGCGTCACCATAGCAACTAACCAACATACTAATTGTTGCCTGTCAGATAGTCAGAAGTATAGTTCAGTTATTATAATAGTTTTTCTTTCGTCGAAGAAAAATTATAATACAAAACTCGAGTTGTAAGCTTATTACATACTCGTGGAATTACAGCAATCGCCGCTGCGCGGCTTGTGCCCAACTTTTCCACTCATACGTAATAAGCTGTTTACAACTATCGCTATGTAATATACTATTATATTTTTGTATAAAAAATAGTAAAATATTTGTTGTTGGTTACTAGTTTCGGTAAACAGCCATCATCAGACCTTGTAACTTACTCTAAGAAGAAATTGTCTTTGATAAAATAAATTAAATTTTACCTTATAAATGAGTAGAGTAGGTTCAAATATAATTGTTTGTAAAGATCAATATAAAATGGAATATGTATTAACAAATAGGTATATGGTTGAAATCGAAGGTGTAATTATTTTTTTATATATTAGGAGGTCTGATAATGGCTGTTTGCCGAAACTAGTAACCAAAAAGAAAAATTTTGCTATTTTTTACAAATATAAGTTGTTTTGCGACTTTGATTTTTCATTGTACTACTTTAATTATGGACAACTTTGAGATACCTCACAGAATTTTTAATTTTCAATAAACTGCAATCTAATTATTTTTGCAAGCAAAATTGTTTATCTAGAATGTCTTTCAAAAAAGTGATTATAAAAAAATGCATCCCCTCCTAACACTAATTGGGACACACACTGTATATTACATCTAGTAGATATCCATATGTTTTTCCATAGGTTGTTGGCCATGACACCCGCCAAATGTATCCACAAATGGAACCAAGAATGGTACCAGAACCTCAAGAACTAAAAAGCCCCCGAAGTATTACCTTAAACTTATTGGGCTCCGAAAAAGAAGTCTTGTCCGAAAAAAGATCCGCAGATTACTTCATAAAAAGTTTGAGTAAATTCCGAGAAAACTTACCGCTTTACCCGTCTCCTCCACTGAAGAAACCATGAGTGATTGTTATTTATTTCTGTGTGATTTTAGTGAAATTTACAGTTTACTTTATGCTCGTTAATAAATATTATTTGTATTTTTTATAGAGTGATTATTATGAAATAAAACACATTTTACTTTATTATTTCATAATGTATATTTTCATTAGACCTAAAGCTGTAATAAAAACCATGAAAAAATAATTGATACCTCCTACTTTTTCAGTATTAAATATGCATATGAACATAAAAAACAATACAGATAAAAAAATCTCACTTTATACAAATTAAATTACAAAGATCCGCTTAAAAACGATCTTACGATATAAATCCTTTAGTAATATTTCTATTTATCCCATAAATATTATTCTGGATTAACTACAAAAGCAACAATTTTTTAAAGACTAGTTGTATTTTTCGCTAGAAGGGAAATGGTGAGTTTTCCATATGGGTATTTTTAGGAGGTTGGCTAAAATCTTTGCCAAATAGGGTTATAGAACAATTTCCCAGATACCAAAAAACGAACTCTTAAAAGAAAAAAATTTAAATCTTAAAGATACATGACATGTCAAGAGACTTAAAAATTAAAGTTACAAGTTGACATTCAAAGTTACAAGTCAGAATTCCAAGTTCTGAATTCGGTCGGAATTAAGTCTAAGTTGTAGGGCGGAATTCCAAGTTAGAATTCGGAATTCCCTTCTCAAAATTCCAAGTTTGTGGAAATCCGAGTTAAAAGCCAGAGAATTCCGTTAAAACTCAGAATTGCCAATTTAAATTATCTAAAAACATGAATACGATCTGTGGAACCATTAAATGGTTATTTGGTAATTATTTTCACAAACCTCCTGTATGTACAGTTACAATACAAAAAGTCAGCGTTGCATAATATGTCTCATAAAATTCTAAAGTTCGACGATCTTGTGTAACACTACAAAAAAACTATATTTTTTAATAAAACGCCTATTTTCAACTTTGCCCCGCTGATTCCATATAGACCAAGTAATTAGGTTCTTTCGGATTACTTAACTATAAGACCCTTCTGAAAAACTGGTCCAAATTGTGTCATCATCGAAAATAGGATTTTACCAAAGTAAGCATATTTCATACAGTCTGTGATTTTTTGTGTGTGGTGGGCATGTCTTGAAGAAATTATGGGTTGCTATCACCATAGATTAAAGGAGCCATAGATAATCAGAAGCATTGTTAAAACCGTCCGCAAAAAATCCTGCTACACCATTTTTCAAACTTTAATTTACATTTAGTAAAAATTTGGACAGTTATCATTTAACAATAAATTTTACTGATTTTGTGAATTTACTGATTCTACTTGGTCTATAAATAATATCCTTAATGTCTAATGTGGTGACATTGCATGAGCTCTTTGTGTTCGATGCGTATGTGCTTTATTATGCCCCAACTGCTGATCCAGAGTTCGTTGAGATTTGGCTGGTTTGTGTTGATGTGTTTGAGTGTTTACTTTTGCGTTATTCTTGATTTTTTGAGATTTTGGGGTTATTGGGCAAAAGACATATAGTTAAGTTAGTAATAAGTAAATTAGTGTAGTTTGAAGAACGATGGGAAGAGTAAAGTGTTGGATTTGTGGCATAGGAAACGTAACCTCTGGTTATCATATGAGGCAGGCTTAAGTGTCAAATTTGTGTTTTTGTTTTGAGTAGGCATTTTTTATGTTGGCTGATTACAATGCAGCCTTTAGGCGTTGAGTGAGTAAGAGGCGCAACGCCCATATAAAATTGCTTGACCGGTTTTCGTGTGCTTACCCTGAAGCCCCCCGTTGCCCCCATTCGCTATAGTCGCCTAGCGACCACGTATTTTTACAACTTGTTTATGTTTTTGAGAACACCGATCCCTCTACAACGGGCTAAAGGTAAAATTTTATTTATTTTTTATTTTACTGGAAGGCTAATATGTATTTTTTTGTCTCGGACGCTTTTCGGGCCGCGCTTTTGGCCTCGCTGCGTGCCGTAAGGTTGCGCCTCTTATTATTCCTCACTCAACGCTTTAGGTTAGTCTATGTTTATTATTTGTCTGAGGAGAAAAACAAATTATTTGTAATATCTCACAATTCTTAGGACTCGATACTAAGTTTAGGTACGAAGCATTTTGATTTAGTTATTAGTTGTTATATAAATTTTATGCAAAATACGTGGTGTAGTGTGCGGAAATTCAACAATGTGTCTCTGACTTCTATGTGTAGGCTTTGTCTATGCTATCACACAGCCGCGTGAAAAAAATATCTTGTTTAAGAGAGATCTACAGGGTATTTCAAAAAAACCTGGCTTATCGTCTGGAGCATACAGAACTTAAAAAATATAATAATAAAATTATATTTTCTTATCGGCTTTAGTTTCTTATTAAATTGTTTACTTTCTAAATTGAATATTGACTGTACCTTCTACGTTATGCCAGGTACATTATTGAAATTTGGTATGCTTATAATTTTGGGGATTCCAAACAAGCTGGTGGAATCAATTTTAACGTATTTGTAGGGGGCACTAGCTGCGCTATTCTTCACTGGCATATTGCGCCATATTTTTTAATTTAATTTTTTTCTCCTGTTTCCGAGAAAATTGCAAAAAAATGCAACTAAGTTATGAAGTTCCTTTTAAAGCTGGTATTACACTTGTCAATTTATTCACCAATAAATTGGCCAAGAAATTGTAGATAATGTAGTATGTTTTACACCGTTAATAAATTGATGAATTTATTCTGCAATTTCAATACTACCAACACGAAAGCACTCAATCATTCAAATCACACGCAAAAATCTAATAAACAATAGTTATAAATTAATTAGGAAATGTGAATAATGAGCATTCCCGTATTTTTTTAAAGTCGCTAAAATTGGTATTAAGGTTGTAACACAGAAAATCCCTAGAAGTCCCCAAACTTGCCACAATATTTTCGAACTTGCGTTGATTTCTTGGCCAAGAAATTGAAGGTAAATTTTAGTTTATTAGTTTCCGCTTATTCATTTTTCTTATTTGTTAGGCATCGAAACATTTCTTAATTTCCATATTCATTTCATTTCACTGTTTCCTTTATAATAAAGTCATAATATAATCTTCAAATGCCTATTGTTCATACGCAAAAAACAAAATGCCCTTCCTGTATATCAGCCGTTCTGCTACCTAATAGTTTTTACCTTAGACAAGGGAGGCGAGAGGACGCGTAACGTGTATATATACGGACCATAGCACAGAGTGTGCCCAAATACAACAATGCGACACCATAATTTGGTTCCAAACGTCGTGTGACAGTAGGTTTAGTTTTTGTGATTTTGTGCTCATATGGACTGAAGACATTGTTATTTTTGTGGCATCATAATCGTGTTTTGTTCAGCTTTTGGTTGCAAAAGTCGAGGTGAACAGAAAGTATCAGGAATAACCTTTCCTAGGTGAATATTTAGAGTTAGAAAAATAGCTTCAAGGAAAAAAGACATTGTATTATTTGTATACCGCCTCAAACAACTAAAATTTTGTTGCTTTGTCGAAATTTGGTCCCTTTACAAACAAACCAACAGTAATACTTTATAGGCATTTTTCATTCTTTACCAGTCCCACACGATACGCCACTGGTGGTGCCTAACTGGGCACACTCAATTTGGCCGGATTATGCATCCTCTCTCCCCTCCCTTGTCTAAGGTTTTTACGATTGCCGTACCCGTACGGCGTCAGTCTTTTCTGAGACAATATTTCTAACGTACATGTACGGCATTCGGTTAAGTTTTATGAGTAATAGCGGAGTATATGTACGGCACCCGGCCGGTAAAAATACAAAAAGTTTTAAAACGCGTACGGCTGCCGTCCGAAGCTATTGCATAGAATGTAGTACATGTACGGCTCCCGGCCCTCAAGGTCCCTTTCAAAATAGTACCGGTACGTCAACCGTCCTGAATGGGTTAAATGAATTAAATATGGAAAATATTTATTCAAACAACAAGTACACAGGCGTGCTGGCGGCACGAAGATATTCCAAATAGGAAAACTATCTGTCAAAAATTGATGCCGAGAAACTGTTATGTACTATTAAACATATGACCAATGCTAACGGTATTTTCATTAGAAAAAGAATTCATATTTGTATTAGAGAAAATGGGGGACATTTTGAACACATTGCAAAAATTAATAAAAATAATGGCAATTGTGCATTTCTTTATGTTGCATCTGTTTTTTTTTATACATTAATAATTAATAAGAAAGGCAAGTTAAATAATGCAAACAAATGCAAATAAACCATTTGATACAAGCCTATATTCTATAAAACAATTAAAAATGGTATCAATAGGGACTTCATAACTTAGTTGCACTCTATTGCAATTTTCTTGAAAAAAGTGTATTTTGCAATTGTTGCAGTTAGAGTATATTTTTATGTTAAATAAAATTCTACACCATACATTATGTAACAGGAGACAAACAATTTATATTAAAAGAAATATGTGCAATATGTTACTGAAGAATAGCACAACTAGCGCCTCCTACATCCTGCATTACACTTTAAAATTGATACCACCAGCGTGTTTAGCATCCCAAAAACCTAAGTGTACCAAATTTCAATAATATAAGACACTCCATATCTGACTAGTGACAGAATTAGCCGAAGTATAAAATAGATCATGACCTGGACTAACTGTTAAAAAGTTATTTCAAAAATACATATCCTGTTCCAAAAAATTGTGAATATGGATTTTAACACGAAATATTAGTAATGTAATAAGTAATAAGTATATGGGGAGAAAGAAAATATTGCCAGTTTTCATTTCTAACTTGCGGTTTGACTGTCTGAATTTCAATTTATAATTTTGAGCTACGAGTTACAGAAATACTGTTTATTGAAACAATATATGAAATGTTTATAATAGGTAGTTGCGAAACTGTTTTTTCAACCCCATTCACCAAAATTGTTGTTATAAACAAAAACAACCCCGAAACAGTAGGAGCAAGTTTTCTGCTCTAAATTTATTTCCAGAGCAAAAACCCCAGACATATCACAGTTTGGCGAAAAATGAGCCCCGGCAAGCATAATCGCTTCAAGGCAGCCGAAATAAAGGAAATATGGTTACTTTGACCTTTTACAATAATAATGACAATGCACTTCCTAAGTGTCTGGCACTTAGCGCATGCCTGATTTCGAATGTGCGATCAGCCACTGCAAGGTTATGTCGATGTTGTCCTTTTCCTTGCACGAAATCGAATAACAGCAAATCTCTCTGTCCTGTATGGCCGATAAGTTCCTAGGAATATTTATTCTAAGTTTTACACACATTTTTATTGAGTGAAACCGGGAACAACACTATATAAAAGACTTGAGCATACATCATAATTTCATTGTTATTTGCAAAACTCGGTACTTGTTATAGGTTAGATATTATGTCCACGTTAGGTGTTTAGTAAGATTTTAAATGCCCAGCTTTAATACGATTTGAATTACATCCTTTTTACTTAACCAATATCTTCAGTAAGTATTTCGAAGTATTGAAATAAAAACAAAGTTTTTATAGATTTGTTGTATTGTTTTTTCAACATACTTTTATAGTTTGCCTTGTATATTTGTTTACATGTTTGTAACTTTGTAAACAAATCTAGGAAATTGATTTTTACCAACTTCTAATTATCGTATACATCATGTGGAGAAAGTGGGATTTGAATCCAGGATTTTCCGCATGCGAAGCGGACACTCTACCACTGAAGAGTTACGAAGTCATCACAGGTTGTATAATGACTTATGGATAATTAAAGAACAGGGCTGCCACCACACTTCTAATTTGAAATTAGCTGACTTTCCCGGTTTTCCATAACCAAATATAATCACTATTACCGTTGACTGAAGGTTTAAAAAGACCTCTCACGGATCCAGATAAAATGCCGAGCGCTTTTGGAGGCGAAGGACTATGGATATTCGAACTTTTTCCAATGATCGTAGTCATTCGCCTCCGCGCACCAACTCCATCTACTGGTGTATAGCGGTATTATTATTTATATTTAGCTCTCGTCCAGTACTACTGTTTAGCACCATCTATTTTCGATAATTACAATGACTAACAAAATCGATAATTAGTGGTAGGTTTCGTACTCGACAATTTCGTATTCCAAAAGGCTCGTTTGTGTTCGGGGCGGGGCAAACAAGTCTAAAAATAGACACGGGGGGAGAAGGGAGAAGGGGCCAGTGAAATAATTCTACGATTTGGCTTTTATAAAATTTGGAATAGATTCAGGGTTGGGCGTATTTCAGTTTGATATTTGACGATTTTAACGGATTGGCAGATTTTTAAAATTCTCTTTTTTAGGATATAGTGATCTACATTATGTTGCTTCAATTTCTTACGTTGATTTGAAAAACAAAACATATGTCCAAAATGAAAACTTTGAGAAAAGTGAAAAAACTGATTGCCTTCCCTCTATTAGGGAGTATTTTTTAATGTACCTAGGCGTTTTTCTGGAAAAATGTTGAATACAGAAAGAGGTTGTTATTTATTTTTATTTTTTTAGCTTAAGTAACTAATAAAAATATATACTGTGTGTCCGGCGATTCAGTGCCCAAGGGGTGTAAACGATAAAAAAATTCTAATTGTAAGTTGACATTCTGTTTGGTGTTGCCCCAATAATTGGCCGAACCTATCAGCAAAGTCTAGAGAATACTAGACTTTGCTATCAGTACACAGTGTATACAGGGTGTATTTTTGTCGAAAAAAAAACAAGGCCGGAGTAAACTGTACCCTCAATTTTAAAAGCTAGCTAGCTAGGACGTTAAAACGATATTATTGCTTATATCTGCCAAACTATGATACCACACCACTTAATCAGTGGCGGCTCGTAACTATTTAAACTTAAACAGGCGGGGCCAAATATCGGAAGACATTTAAAAATCAATGTGCCTAACTAAGCCGGTGTAAAGTTAGTAGCCGATTTTCTGGCAGCAAAAAATTTTCCTCGCCCTTATTTCCACAAATTTATTTTGATAAAAATAAAGTAGAAAGGGTAACTATTATTAAACCTTCTAAGCAGATTAAACTGGAGAATGAAGAAAAATATTCATCAAAAAATAAACGTTGAAATTTTTGGCTCCTAGAAAATTGGCTGCTAAGTGCTAAGTTCAGTTTTAAGTAGACACTTTTGTTGAATTTACGTGATCGCGTTTTTTATGTTCTGCCGTTTGATTTTTCTCTATAGTTAAATCAAGGTAACGGCCTGCCCTCTATAACTGTTTAATTTGCAGTTTTTGCTCAAATTACATTGACGAAAATGAACTTCTTAATAAAAAAAACTAACACTGTTTTATGAAATGCTACTTTTATTAGTGATATAAACAAAAATAGTAAAAGTAGGTAAATAAGGATTTTTTAAACTGTTGACTATGTATGTACCTACATGTAGGAATTGAGATTTTTTAAGTAGGTATTGACTGAACACGCCAGAAAGTAATTACCCATTTTCAGTCAGAATTACCTTTGAACATTTTTTGACAGAGAGGAATAAAATAAAATAGTTAAATGAGAAAACACATTTATTAAAAAAACACCTAAATACCAAATCCAGAAATATTGTCAACATAAATAAATTATATAAGTAAGAACATTTTAACGCATATACAATTATTATACAGGGTGTCCAACTTTAAAACTGTACAAATCCGTAAAATCTTCATTTTTAGAGATAAGAGCCTAAACTTTTTTTGTTTGAAAGGCCTTCAAAAACCGCTTCTTTTGACCTTCCTGCTATTATTAAAATGCAAATCCAGGGCCGGCTACCATTTTTTTATACCCCCAATTTTCTCGAAAACCATTTAGCGATTTTTTTATTTAAAATCTGACCCCACAGCGTTAATCAGAACACCCCAAAACCCCTATATACCAAATTTGAATAAAAAATATACAGGGAGTTCTATTCTGCAGGGTGTCAAATTTGAGCAAAATAGGAATTTTAAAGAAATACATTACTTTTGTGTTTATCAATATTTTTTCAATGATTCTACAGCACTCATGACCCATATAAAGTTTCATAAAAATTCAGCATTTTGAGATGGCACAGATAAGAATACTCTGTATATTTTGTATTGGACCTTTGCACACCAATACCTTGAGTGGTCCTATAGACCATTGAACTGTTTTGAGGGGATTCCATGGCAATCTTGACTTGGCAGATACCTTTAAAAGTCCTATTTTGCTCAACTTTGACACCCTGCAGATTGGAACTCCCTGTATATTTTTTATTCAAATTTGGTGTAAAGGGGTTTTTGGGTGTTCTGATTAATGCTGTGGGGTCAGATTTTAAATAAAAAAATCGCTAAATGGTTTTCGTGAAAATCGAGGGTATAAAAAAATCGCAGCCGGCCCTGAATTTGCATTTTGAAAATGACGGGACGGTCAAAAGAAGCGGTTTTTGAAGGCCTTTTAAACAAAAAAAAGTTTGGGCGATTGTCTCCGAAAATGAAGATTTTACGGATTTGTACAGTTTTAAAGTTGGACACACTGTATTTTATTTGTTTTGGCAATAATAATAGTCCCCCACTAGTCAATAGTTTCACAATGTGTAAAAAGAGTTTCAAGGCTAAAAAAAATTCGAAGTCTCGCCCGCAGCTCTAGGGTTTACTATAGATCCCAACGTACCCGTTGAAAATAAACACCATCTATGGAGCTGGAAATATAAAATTTTGTGTCTGTATTTTCTGCTCGTGTGTGGTTGATGTAATATACGATTTCTATTAAAGGGAAAAGGATGGAATGATACCCCTGTTTAATAAGTGTATTTGGGCGGGTCCTTTCCCCAAGTAAATTTCTGGTCGCGAAAGGGAGCAGTGAAAGGGGCAAATAATATTGTAATGAATCTCAAAAATCACAGACCAAACTCGTTACCTTGGTTACCACCTTTATTGTTTAGCCTTCAAAAATCACAAATAAACTTGTCAGATTACTGTCACTGCCCAAGAATATTCTTTCAGCTCAGCTTCAAAATCAAGATATTGCCAGACTCGAAATGTCCCATCTGTAATTCCCACCGAGCTATCCCAGTATACCCCAGAAAACAGTGTGCTGTTTTCTAGACTTTGCTTTCGAGTCAGCGACACCGACTGTGAATAATTGTTACTTCCGCTAGCCGCAAGATGGCTCCGGCGAAAATGCCAGAAGATTTTCGATATCGATCCGCTTTAATTTCTGGTCCGGAATGTAGAGGGTGCCAGCGGGCTCCGGAGATGTTTTTAAATCGGCACGCTGTTCCATGGGCGTAGATTCTCTTTTTAAATCTTCACCCAACGCTATTACTTATACAACACCAGACTTTTGAGTTGGCAACAAAATTAAAAAAGATTAATAAAGATTATGATAGCAACAAAATTGGAACAGCACACGGTAATAGTGAAAATGCCATAAACCCGTCACATAACTTGTCTGAGAATCTGTGAAGAGGCTTAAGGACGCAATAACCTAGAACTGTAAAGGAATAAATCTGGATTACCATTATTAGATATCTCCAAAGATTTCGACAAGGGTTGTGGTTTGATATACAAACTTATACAAGGGGGTTTTTCACAGGCCCCATGGTACGTCTTGTTGAAAACTTTATATTTGGAAGACAATTTTGTGTAAAAGTTGACATTACTTCATGTGAGGGAAAAATTACAGCAGGTATTCCTCAGGGTTCAGTCCTAGGCCCAATGTTCTACTCACTTTATATTACTGATTTACCCTTACTTCCTAATTTTCAAACTTTTTATATTATGCGGATAATATGGCGATATTAGCTATTGGTAGATCTTTTTATTTCATCAGAACTTTTTTACAAATTCCCATTAATAATTTGTTAGAATATATTTTTTAATGTAAGATCAAAATTAATGAAAATAAAACGCAGCTTAGCTGTGCGACTTGTGGCACTTCCCTGACCGCCAAAACTAAAATGTTTCAGGTTGATAATCCATCGGTAGGTAATTTTGTTTGCGACTTTCGGTAACTGCGTTATCCCTTCTGATACGCCACTGGTATCAAGCTGTGAGAAGAAGAAGAACAGTTGGTGGAGGTGGCACCGTAGCGCGAAGTTGCTGGTGGTAACGGACTACCTTTTGTTTTGTTTAAGAGTGGGGGAATGCCTCTAACCTTCCTATAAACTAACCTCAGATAGGTGCGAAAAATTTCTAAAGCCTAGACCAACTTCGATTTTTGAGCATTTTAAGTTTTTTTAGCAGAAAAATCAAAGTAATCCAACGCTTTTGAAATTTTTCGCACCTACCCAGTTTTTCATCGTCAAAAAGTTTCCTTAATAACATTTCAACCTGAGGGTTCTAAATAAAGTTGAAAAATGTGAACAAATCAAAGTAGTAGTAGCCTAAACCTACTCAGTTCTTCATTCCGAAAAAGTTTAACTAATAACATTTTGAAAAATTACTTTCTAAGAATACGTGATTTCTCTAAACTAAAATTATGTCACAAATCAGTTTCAAAACAAGCAAGGCTGAACCCCAGAAGTTCAAATTTCAACTCGAATTTTTTTTGTCTTTTACAAGAGTCGTGTCATCTATCCTGGGACATACTGTATATGGTTCTACGCATACTTAATAACTACGCATGGTCTTCATTTCAAATGAAAAGGTACCAAACTCGGTACCAAGTAATTAAAATATACGTTTTTGTTCATTAGACTGACTTCTTAAGAAAATTTATGCCATTTAAACTTTTCAAATTAAAACGGACATAACAAACAGGCAAGTTATTTTTGTTGTAACAGGTACAGGTCTTTTGTATAGTGTTGGTCCAGTTAAAACCTTTAACCTTACTAGTAACTGAATTATATATTTATATCAGTAATTACTTCAATAACGTAAGAACATTTTATAACAAAGTATATAAAACTTGTCATCATTTTGATGAAAAATTGTAAAAGTGTACAATTTTCAAATCTGTTAAATGCTTTTCAATTTTATCTTGTCTTAAATATTGTTACAAAAATGATTAAGAGGGGGTTGCCGACAGCGAAAGTGACGTTAGATTTCGTATTTTTTTAAGTTGTATAGCACAAAATCTAATAACATTTTACCTGTCAAAAATTTAGTACAAACATCTCTGTCTTCATTTTAATCATAAGATCTTAAAAGCATATGCACTGGAATTATTATTTTTCCCAAGGTTTTCATAACCTATAAAAGAAACACTGCTTGTAATATCTTATGATTAAAATGAAGACAGAGATGTTTGTACTAAATTTTTGACAGGTAAAATGTTATTAGATTTTATGCTATACAACTTAAAAAATACGAAATCTTACGTCACTTTCGCTGTCGGCAACCCCCTCTTAAGTAATTGATTACCACCATACAAGCTCTATCCTGCATTATAGACCGGAAGAGAGTGACAGATTTTTGGACGTGATCGTTGACTGAAATATTCGGAAAGACTGCTAGGTAATCGGGCGCCACTGGGATTTACACCTTGCACGTCCCGCGAGCCCCTCGCCTGCCGCGCTTGATGCCGGTAGCTGGCGCCCTCCGCACAATCGGCGTTTTGTTCCACTAACGGCTGCTATGACCTTGTCGGCCGGACGGGATAAATTTATATGAATTTAATTTGTATTCGCGGCGCTGCCGCTCAGCGGACGGCGGAGGCGGAGTGTATGCGTATAGAGGGTGCCCTATTAATAATAGAATATTTTGAAACGGGAGGCTAACCATTACTAACCAATCATGTTGTACCTTTTCAATGTTGTACATAGGTACTAGAGAGGCTTCAAAAATGCAAAATTAAAAATTTTAAGGTTGCATATTTTTCGAAATGTTGGAGCAAACACATGATGTATACATGTATACATCGCTGTGGTTGGGAAGAAGCCTAGATTCCAAAAATCCGGTAATATTACATATAAAGTGCTAGATTAAAAAATAAACAATTTTGTCTATACCTATGATACCTATTTCTGAAACGACGCGCAATTGTTTTTCTAAAAAGTGAAAATAAAATAGCTAAATTATTCTATGTATGATGAACGGTTGGAGCAAACATTATTCCATTAATACGGGGTATGCTATATTAAAAAAAAAACACTAGTTTTGTCTATTATTTCGAAACGCGTCGCACAATATTGTTTTTCTGAAAGGTTAAAATAATAGTTTGTTAAACTACGTAAATAAGCACCACCTCAGGTGTAGGGTGTAGGTGCGAAGTGCGAATATAATAATCTTTATGAAAGTGTTATCAGAAAAGCTTACAAATTTTAAAATTTTTTCCTGGTTGTTCTTATTATTGTAAATAAAATCCTGGGTTTCGACCAAAAGTTATATTATTTATTTTTTTTGTGTTGTTTATACGCGTTTTGGCATGTTTGCCATCATCAGGTATACAAAATAAATGTCATTTATTTTGTAGGACGTAGTTTACAAAAGTGACATTTAAAAGAGTTTCTCTGCTCTGCTCCTTTGCTACCACCTACACAATGCACATTATATTGTTAACAACATTATCATAGAACAATTGCTTTCAAAAACATCAAAAAAGTTTTTGTTTTTTTTTAAATGTTTACTGATGTACATCGTTTTTAAGTTAAAATAATGTTTTTAAATGTCACTTTTTTTAAACTACGTCCTAAAAAATAAATGACAGTTATTTTGTATACCTGATGATGGCAAACATGCCGAAACACGCGTCGTATAAACAACACAAAAAAATAAATAATATAACTTTTGGTCGAAACCCAGGATTTTATTTACGAAAAGCTTACAAATATTTTATTACTTTGGCTGCTGGAATTACCCTACTTACAAGCTTTTATGTAACTTGCTGTTTCTGTTAGAGTGCGTGTGTTATATTATGCAATCTTGCAACTGGGTTTTAAACCACTTCCAACCAACCGATTGAGTTCAATCAAATTAATCACTTTTGGTGCTTGTGACAATAAAATTTAGTAAGTATACTCAATATTGTAATTTATTCAAAATGGCCGCCGCTCCAAGAAGGCGGATACCTTTTTCTTTACAACCCCATTGCATGGATATCAAATGGTTTGACGAGTAGAAAACGATAAAGTCAGTGACGTCAAATTACCTATTTTTTACAACCTCCTTGTTATGGGTATCAAATGAAAGTGTTTGTCTAGGAGAAAGCGATAAGGTAAGTGACATTATACTAAATTTAATATGGCGGATTCCCCAAGATGACTGATGCCCAAAGATGGCGGACTAAATTTCTTTACCACTCGTGACATGTAAATTAAATACTGTAAATTAAATACTGAAAAGCGCAAAATAAAATAAAAAAACCTTATTAACAAAAGCTTTTTTTATTTAAGCCATGTACTAAAACGAAAGTAAGTTTAAGTTTCCGTTAACGTGATTCAAAATTCAATGCCAAATTATGAAAAGCTTTTTGAAACCAAAAATCTTGTAGGGCGAATTGTACAGGGTGATCCAAGCAAGAGTTCCCCTCTTACTTTTTATTTTTCAACAAAAAAAAATGTTTTATACAAAATTTTTATCAATTTTCTGCTCATCTCAGGGCAAACTTCAAAAAAACAATTGAGCATCGCCTTTTCAAAGTATAGACTGAACCTATGTTTTTTTAATGGGACATACTATAAATTATTGAATTATCTACGATTCATTACAATCCCAACGATATATATATGTCATATGTTTATTTCAGCCATTTTTAAGTACAGGGCGTTCAAACTTCATCTTTTTCATGTTTTCACATCTTGTATCTCGGAAACGAAACGTTTGTGGATAAATAATTATTATGAGTATAAGAAAAAATGTTGGTTAAAACATGATAATAAAACGTGAAAAAATTAAGTTTTGACGCCCTGTATTGTAAAAACGGCTGAAGAAAACGTATGATATAAGTACTATACAGCATGTCCTCAGAGAAGGTGTTGAATATGAAAAACTTTTTTATTTTTTTTTATTTTATCGAAAAAATTGCTCTTGATAAAAAGTTTTGCTAGTTCTTACAGTACGATTGGCATAGAAAAATTTAACATTTCTTGTACGGGGTGTTCAAAAAAATTTAAGAAACTGAAATTGCACAAGAGTAAAGTGCACTTATTTGTGAAGATGTGGAAATAAGATGCAAGGGAAAATTGTTCAAAAGTAAAAGGCATTCTCTAATACCAATTTTATTTTTTATTTTAATTATTGGTCTGTTGTCGATATTCTAATGATAGGTTTTCTAATTCACCACCAAGGACATTTCTTAACATACATAATATATCCACCACACATTTACTTTAGTAAAGTACTGACGCCCCCGTGGTATCCGAAAATGCGGATTATAATCACTCCAATGTGAATGTTGCGAAGCCACAAAACCATTGGTTCAAAATTACCTTTCCATACGGCTATCCCACAAACAAAAATCCAAACATTTTGCTTCATCACCGACTTCCAAAAAAGATGAAAAACTCCCTTGTATGGATTTTTCATATTGTGAATTCTGAACTTCTGATTTGCGACTTTTTAACAAATTGGAGATTTCAGCTCTTCTTCTTAATGATAATTTGGGGTGTTCCTCTACTGAATGCATCATCTTCATTGTATCTTATTTTCACTCGTGGTATTCGCAATACAAAGCCAGTTCTTAAAAACCTTAAACTTTTGTACAAAACATTTTTTCCAGGTTGGAAAATGAAAAAGTTAGAGGGGGAAATCTTATTTGGATCACCCTGTACAGAAAATACATACAGAGTGTTCAGATTTGATCCGGAATACCCCTATAAAATTGTAATGCGCTACACGATTTTGATGACTATTTTTTTGTATGTAGGTAGGAAGTGCTCTTATGCACTTGTGGGGCATAATATCGTCAAAGTGATAGCGCTATTCCACCTCCTGTTATGGTTTTTTTCGATGCGATTTTTTGTAAAATGCTATTTGGATTTTTTTTTATCGGAAATCTGACAACGTAGCTTTATTTAGCACCTCCTGAAACCCTAATGTCCCAAGTTTTATTAATGTACATCTCTAACTAAATATTTTTACAGGGTCTTATACTTGGAAAATTTTAATTTTTATATTTTCAATTAAAAAACAGGAGTGCTTTGTAAATATCTGAAAATTGGGCAAACTTATTCAAAACGGTCCAAAAAATGTCCCATTAATAAAGAATACAGCAAATAACACCGTTTTATCGTTTGAAAATAATGTTTAAATTTTTAAATATGCCATATTTAAGCATTATTTTAAAACAGTAGGATGCTGTTCGTTTTTCGTTTTCCCTATTAGCTATTAGTGGAACATTTTCGGGATTTTTCGATTAATTACCCGATTTTCTGATCTTTACAAAGCATTCCTAATTTTTAATTGAAAATTAAAAAAACAATTTTCTCAAGAAATATTTGTCGGCGATGTAAATTAATAAAACTTGGGACATTGGAGCTTCATGGGGTGCCGAATAAAGCTACGCAGCCAGATTTCCGATAAAAAACCTAATAGCATTTTCCAAAATATCGCATCGAATAAATCAGACTTAAATATAGCATATTATTTTTACTCTTATGAATAAGTTTGTCCGATTTTCAGATGTTTCCAAAGCACTCATGATTTTTAATCAGAAATAAAAAAAAACAATTTTCCCATCTTTAAGGCCCTGTGGAAATTTTAGTCGGCGAAGTAAATTAATAAAACTTGGAACATTAGATTTTCTGGAGGTGCTGATTAAATCTACTATGATAGATTCCTATAAAAAAAATACCCAATAGTATGTTTTTAAAAATCATATCGAAAAAATCATAGCAAGCCGTGGAATAGCGCTGTCACTTTGACGATATGTCCCACGAGTGCACAAGGACACATACAAAAAAATTATCGTCCAAATCGTGCAGCGCCTCACAATCTTCACAGAGGTGTTCCGGATCAAATCTGAACACCCTGTACATAGGTAGGCACCTACTTCGACAAGTACTTGCTTTCAATCAATCATACTATCCAATAGATCTAATTATTGGTAACTTTTTAGGAACATCTCGCGCGGCAAGCTTTTTAATTTCAAAAAGATTGTCGCAATTTGGCATCGAATTATCGAATTACCTTAACGAAAACCTCAATGTATTTTATTCCTTTTAGTACCTACACAGCTTAAATAAAAGCTTGTTTTTAAAAAGTTTTTTATTTTTTATTTTTTGCATCTCTATTGTAGATTACATTTTTAATTTGTTTACCATTTTTACAAGAACTCGTTTTCTATGCAGTAAAAGTTTTGGACGATGAAATATAAAAGAACATTTTTAAATATTTATACATATATTAGATTCTGTAAGTATCCTTACTTTTCTGTAGGGCTTATTATGTAACTGGTGTTAGATTTGATTGGTTGATTACCACGCTGGAACCCACCCCACGATTTTCTTGAAATTCTGGCTCTCCCCTATTTTCGAGGTCCCTGGACACGAATCTTAGTTTTTGCCGGTCGGCCATAGTTTCCGAGAAAATGAACTTTATTTCCTTTTGAATGGGAATGAATTTTTACTGTATGTGGTTCAAACTAATCACTCCGCACTCCGCTGTTTCGCACCTTTGCAACATCGAAACTTCGCGAAATAAGATTATTTATGCAGTGTTTACGTAGGTACGCTATTTTCGCCCGACATTAGGCGCCCGGGATGTTGCAAAAGGTGCAAAATAGTGTGGTGATTAGGTTCAATCTCGTACAGTAAAAATTCATATCAATTATTAATTATTATAGATAATTGTAAAGGTGACCGGGAAAAGAAAATTTGAAAATTTATTTTCTTGGAAACTACGTCCGACCGCCAAAAATCAAGGTCAGAGTCGCGTTTAGGAACCTTGTAAATTTCAAGAAAATCGGGAGTGGATTACAGCGTGGTAAATAATTATCTTATTATTATTTTAAAGTCCAAAAATAACGAAAATTTAATTGGAAATCCTGGCTTTTTGAGTATTTATTGTTGCTGTGGTTCATCTTATTCAACCGAGCCACATAATTTTGGTTATTCTGTGACTAAGCATAATAAAAAATTTTTAGAGAATATTACTCAAAAATTAAAATTAAAAAACTGTAATCCAACACCTAATCATTGTCGCCCACATCATAGAAGAACCTAATACGACACGTTCTTTTATACTTACCTAATACATTTAAAAAACAGACTTCAATACTTAATTCCCTATAGGTACCTACTCATTATAAGAAAGCAAAAATGCCCAACTTGTAGTTAAGTTTTGTGATTTTTTCATTAAATACTCCCCCGGCCAAAATAGCATCGTTTACAATAAGTATTTTCATATTAATTTCTAAATTATTAATTAACGCTCTAAAAATTCTTTCGGTCTCGGAATTCCAAAGATTTTCTGCACGATCCGACAACGTTGCCTCAGGTAAAAGCCGCCGCCTCGAGCGCCGATAGCTGCTTAGATCCACAGACGACGGAAGATTTCTACGCACAGCCGGCCGCCAGCACTCGCGGTGTTTCATTCTGCGAGAGATAGAGGGCTACGCGTATTCTACGGGATTCTCAGAGAATTTGGAAGGCCTATTTTCACTCAGTATGCCTTGCAAAGGGCATTATGTGGCACATATTCTCACAATAATAAGGTATGAATCAAGTCATCCTGGGTTCTTCATGTGAAAAACGGAGTTTTCAATTATTCGAAAAATATGCGTTTTGATATGATTTTAGACAGGCTGCCATGTGTTTTGTAATAAAGTTCAAAATAGAAAATTCCTCGGAAAACCATAGGCAGACCGTTAGGGTGGGTTATTATGGCTATTATTGCCTTGTGATCTTGTATTTTAATAATTAATTTTTCCACGTTTCTGAACAGGCTGCCAATGAGAAGTATGCAAGTTCTTGTTATGAAAATGCTGAAAAAATACATGGCAGCCTGTCTAAAATTTCAGTTTTTCACATGAAGAACCCAGGATGACTCTCTGATTCATACCTTATTATTGTGAGAATATGTGTCACATAATGCGCTTTGCAAGGCATACTGAGTAAAATCACATCCAAAAATCTGTCACTATCTCCCGGTCTATTAGCATTGGTAAACAAGTTTCATTGCAAAAATTATTATTAATAAACATATTATCCTATACATTTTCCAAAGAAATAAAAATAAAATACTCACATGCGTTCAATCAGCCCATTCTCATCCAAAGCCTGTGGTTTGTCTCGTTTATTTCCCAAAACCAACACTGGAATTCCTGCAAGTTGAGGTTTGTCCAATAAATTGTGGAGTTCATTTCTAGATGCTTCTATTTTGTCGGGATCGGCAGCGTCTACCATATATCTACAAAGTTAATAATTTCACAAATATTTCAAAATTATAGCACTTTTTCATGTCTTTGTAGTTCAGAAAATATTTACAATAAATTAAATTACTACTAAATTAAAGTCTGTTTCAGTCTGTTGCCTGTTATGGTAAGTATTCTGGTCTGGGGCCACTCTACCCATTCTGAAAGAATTTTTGCAATACAGAGAAGAACTGTTCATATTTGGATTGGGATACAGGAAAGATGTTAGGAACACCTTTATCCATGTCATGTCGTTATATTCATGTATGTCTCGTATGCATATTGCAACCAAGATCGTTAGTTTGCAAAATGAATTTCATGAACACAACGCAAGTATCATCGTTTGAGGAGATCACGAGTATCATGTAATTATTATGCTCCACTCTTCTTATATAACTGTTCCATCAAACCTTTTAAATCCATGGTGCATGTCTATTTTATTTTTTTACTAATTGTCTAACTTCTTTCTTTTCTGTTTGGTATTATTACGCTGGTGATAACTACATATAGTGTGTCTGGTTTTTCATGTTAACAGCCCTGAAAATCTAAGTAGGCTGGGGGAATTGAACGGGGCACTCTTTTTATAGATATGTCGCTGAAAGGTCATCATTTGCAAAGTATTGGTTTTGGGTATTTTTTTTATTATTTAAAATCTGACACCACAGCATTAATGAGGACACACCAAAACCCCCACATGCCAAATTGGAACAAAAAATGTACAGGGAGTTTCATTCTGTAAGGTGTCAATGTTGAGCAAAATATAAATTTTAAAGGTATCTGGCGAGTCAAGTGTGCCATGGAATTGCTTCGAGACAGTTGAGTGACGAACAAGACCACTTACAGTGTTGATGTGCAAAGATCCAATAAAAAATATACAAGGCGTTCTTCTTTGTGCCAACTCAAAATGCTGAATTTAGCACTTAGAATCTCAGGGGTGTTATCATGAAATCCAGACACACTGTATATTAGACTGAGCCAAAAAAACTTTTTTATAATATGATTTTGGTCGGTTACGATAACGAAATAGAAAAAAACGATTTTTAAAAATTTATTCTAACGGTTACGCCGAGATAATGATTCGTGCTACAGATTAGACAGAACTAGTTACAGTATTTTAGGTTCAAAACTTAAATACACAGTGTGTATATATACAGTGTGTCCACGGATGGACTTAACTACTATACTTGTAAAATTTTTTATTTTCAATTCTTCAAAAAAGTCATTCTTCATAAAAAAAGTCTGCTTGTTCTTAAAATAAAATTGGCACGGAAAAAGTTGACATTACTTATACTGGGTGACCAGAAAATTAAAGAAACATTAATTAGCATAAGAGTAAACTACCTCTATTTGTAGAGATAATGAAAAAAGTTATAAAGAAAATTTGCTCAGCGTGGTAAGCTACTTAAGTGTACAAAATTTCAAAGCGTTAGGCCTACTTCGATTTTTTGATTTTTTCTTTTTTTTTTATTAAATAATTTTCTGTAGGTAGTAAGACAAAACTTATAAACAAAAGTTACTCAGAATAGGAAACTGTGTATGATGGAAAATTTTTTGACAATCCTAGGTCCACTTTGCGTTTCCTCCAATATTTTCCAAAATACAAAGTAGGCCTAGAATTGTAAAATTTTGTCATCATGCGCAGTTTTCCATTCTGGGGAAGTTTTCTTAATACAGTTTTGTCGTACTATTTACAGAAAACCATTTATTTGACAAAAAAGATAATACAATCAAAAAATCAAAGTAGGCCTAACGCTTTGAAATTTTGTACACTTAAGTAGCTTACCACGCTGAGCAAATTTTCTTCATAACTTTTTACTCTTATGCTAATTAACGTTTCTTTAATTTTCTGGTCACCCGGTATAAGTAATGTCAACTTTTTCCATGCCAATTTTATTTTAAGAACAAGCAGACTTTTTTTTATGAAGAATGACTTCTTCGAAGAATTGAAAATTAAAAATTTTACAAGTATAGTTATAGGTGTAGTATAGCTTTCTGAAAATGTTAGTTTCCTTGGTTTCTTCTGATATCAATAATATTTTTTGTATAAATTATCTGTGATGCAAACAAATAAGTTATCAAGAAAATCGACATTATTTATATCAGACGTATCAAGTAATGAATGAATTATCTTAATAACATTTTGTTTCCTTGTTGCCAAGGAAGATCAAAATAACCTTGTCTATTTCAAAAATATATTGCAACTTTTAAAAATTATTTTGTGAACATCTTGTATGGGAACAAGATGAAACTTTATATAGTTATGTTTTAAGTGGTCCTAAACAAGAATCCGTCGTTAGTATAGTCCTTAAAAAATTTGGTAATATCACCCTTAAAACTAGTCACAGTTAGCCATGTGTTCAGTTTTCAAAAAAATTGAATAGTGCCTTGAATTTCATTTTCAGAGAGCTATTAAACAAAAAAAAGTTTTTCAAAATCGGCGCACGAATTAAAATTTTAGAGGGGTGGCTTACCCTTAAGTGGGACACATTGTATAGTAACATCGAGTAAAGGAATAATAGAGGTCCTTTAGTTAATGGTATAGTAATATAAAATGCAAACTTAGCAGACATTTCCATTCTTCTTAAGGATATAACTCCTCCCTTCTTAAGAGGAAAATAGTAACCTGGAAGGTTAATTTTCCATGTTCTTCTCCACCATTTCTATCTTGACTTGTCCTTTTCTTATCTTGAACTTCCTTTGGTAGATTCTCTATGCGACATATCCAATTAATAATGTAATACTAATAATAATAATGCTTGTAGCAAATCTTTCAATAAAGAATCCCAGGAAGGAGTCAAAGCTCTATGTATTTTATAAAATATGTGAGACGGAAATTGCCCTGAGTAGTAACAAAGTTTTCGCACAATATTTTGATATCTGACACGGTGATAAGTGTCACTATGTGCTGCTTAGATACATTTTCGTGTTATTATGCTTAGCTGTGCGGCTTGTGGCACTTTCCTGACCACCAAAACTAAAATGTTTGATGATAATAATCCTTCGGTAAGTAATTTTGTAATTTAAAATAACTTTTGAGGCCATGCACCAATGTGTAGGTAGCTACTTCTTCATAATTGGAAATTTAAAATTAGAATTGCCGTATTATCAAGGATTCCTAAACTCAAAGACATAAACGTGCCTTATAATGTTTTGCAGGTATTGTAGGAACGGATTTCACGAAAATTGAAGATTTCTGCCTCGATTAGTTTGTCGAAACAACTCAAAGGTGCGCGCCACTGTAAAAACGGAAACAGCATATCGCAGAGACTATCCCGGTCCAGCGTTAAGCCCAAATTTGTTCCTTCCTGGAGTTCTGTAATCAAAATAGCAAATCCATTACTTAAGATGTGTATCTTTTTTATATTGGGAATTTGTAGAAGTGCAGACTTTTTCTTGAAGTTTGTTAATATTCTCCAAGTTGATTGTTTGAAGTTAGAGAGGTTTCGCTCATAGATAATCGATGAAGTTTAAATCGTTGATTTGAATTTCTGGCAAGGTGAATGGTTTTCTTTTAATTTCCTAATTTTTATTAATAAATTGGACGGTTTTGGTTTTTATTCCGCAATTTTCTGGTAAATGTATTAATTTTGTTACTAATTTTAATTTCTTCCTTTAGACCATCAGACAGTGACAGATTTTCCTTACTGATTTTCTCATTTATGCCTTGGAGAGGGTTGAAAGGTAAATCGATGCTGAGTCGGAAAATAGTAATTTTAAGTTTGGCCCCCCGGGTAAAACATATGGAAAATTCGATTTTTCAAAACAGAAAAAAAGGTACTAATTCTCACTTATGCCATGTTCACCGTATGATTTCTTATACTATTCGTATTCCGACCTCGAAAACCCAAAGGCATAAGTGTAGCATGTGGAAAAAGGGTTGAATTAAGGGTTTGGCAGATCACACAAAAAATGACACGATTTGTCAGGGATAAAATGAATTGCAATAAAACTTTCTATAGTTTCAGAGGCATAAGTGCAGAAATCAGTTGACGAAAAAACAATTTTTCAGAGTTATTTTCCGACCCAAAAGTGCATTTTTCCTCACGCGTCACTTCTGCCAATCAATTTTTGGGCTAGTGAGGATATAAGTTTTCATCATTTCGAACGGCATAACTGACGGAGTCAGTGAACAATGTCATTTTTTGTGTGATCTGCCAAACCCTTAATTTAACCCTTTTTCCACACGCTACACTTATGCCTTTGGGTTTTCGAGGTCGGAATACGAATAGTATAAGAAATCATACGGTGAACATGGCATAAGTGAGAATTAGTACCTTTTTTTCTGTTTTGAAAAATCGAATTTTCCATATGTTTTCCCCGGGGGCCAAACTGAAAATTACTATTTTCCGACTCAGCATCGATTTACGGAAAATCTGTCATTGTCTGACGGTCTATTTCTTTTGGCAATTCGTTGAAATTTTAAGAGCTTGTTCGGCAAGGAATGGCAATAACATATTCACTGTTAGTTGCCTGTATTCTTGGGTTCATTATGTTGGTTGGTAAACCATGACAAAATTTTCCTTCTGCTTCTTTTGTTGTGGAAATTATTTACTTATTAAGCTTCTTTTATTCCTATTATGTGGGTATCTACATTTTAGCTTTGATTTTAGCCCTGCACGAATCTATTACTCGAAAGGGGCGTGGCTAAACTTTAATGTATGATATCCAGTTTTTCTTCTGTGTTATTTAGCTTAAATCGTCGGCAGTCCATTGCATAATCTCTCACTTGATCCATTGGTTTTAGGTGCTTGTTTAGGTAATATTTGCTTTTGTGATTTTCTGTGTTGGTTTTCACGTTAAATCAAAGCAAATCACAACAACATTAACTAGGCAAGTTGACCTTGAAGTTCAAAGTAGTAAGTTTGTACAAATATACATACGGGAGTCGAGAAGTCTATTTAGGTGAATTACGAAGGGGAGATGTGTGATATTGTTTATTTTTGTTAATTTAAAGAATATTTATATTTATTTTTGTTATTTTAAGTACACATATTTTTATTTAACGGTACCGTTTATTTATCTTTATCTTGTGCCCCCTAATACAAAAGTCTGCCTGCATACATTCTAGATGCTGCTAAGAAATTCCCAGTTGCAAGACCGTAAACAAAATGCAAATCAGTCATTTATTCGTTAGAGTGCATCTCAAATCTTGATGAAATGGATCTCAAAACCAACTCAATTTGACTTTCACCACTAGATAAATTGTAGTTAAAAATGTGACAGGCACCTACCGCGTTTTTTACGAATTTTATGTGCAGTTATAATGGGATTACTAAAGCTGAATTTTATTTTTTTTGTTATGTAGAAAAAAATTTGTAGAGATAAAAAAGTTTCTGGTTGACTGGTATACTCTAGAATATTGCAAGTTGTGTTGCTGTTTGAAAACACAAATAAGCATTTTACCTAAAAATGTGATTTGATTAGTGAGATCCACACACCAAATTTAATTTTTTTAGTGTGAACCATTTTTGAGAAAAGTCGATAATATTGTGATTTTGCTTCACCCTATCGCCCTATATGAGCAAATAACTTTGCAGGAAAACACCAAATCGAACAATTGTATACCCCACTTATTTTTAAAAAAGCAATCACCTCCTGAATTTCTTGTAAAAACCTTAGGCGTAGACCAATACTTTCAGCTCTCAGATGCGCTAGTACTAGATGAAGAATGGGGGATTTCAATCAGGGCTTAAATGTTGTTTTAGTAAAAGGGTGCTGCCATAGGAAAGAAGAATAAGGGAACATTCGCCGATTGCCACAATATGGGGTGAATGCCCTCTTCTTTTTTCATAGGGCAGTTCCCATCGCTGCCGAGTGCCACAACAAGGAGAAAATGCCCCTTCTTCTTTCCTACGGCAGCGCACTTTTATTTTATTATTCAACGAGTAAGTAATGACGGTTATTACTCATGAAAATAAAGTTTGCAACACGAGCGTTAGCGAGTGTTGTAATTTATTGAAGTGAGTAATAACCATTGCTTACGAGTTAAATACTATATTTTTTCTATGGCCATAACAGCGAATAAAATTTGTTTACGTATAAGTATAATAGGTATATGGATCACACATATCAAGATTACGTCTCTATCTTAGATTTTTGATGATATGTGATGATTTAAGGGTAATAATTGTACACATTGAATACATGTTGAAGAATAAGGACGATGCTTTGTATTTTTTCAACAATTCTTCGAAGTATACAAGAAGAACACTTTCAGAAAATTATTGTGTGTGTTTTTTTGCTTCTCTATTCCATGAACTGTTTATATACCAATTTGTATTTTTTCCTCGATTTTTCGGGTAACAAATTAATAAAGTGAAGCCTCTTTCGCTGCATTTTGTATTTCAGGAGGAGTGCTTATTTTGGTGTCTTCGTCACTAGAACTCATGTTAAACAGGATAAAGAGTTAAAAATGACGTTTGACAGCTTCAACTAATTTATTATGGAAGCTTTCCTGTCAATCAAGGCATACGTGATTGTTGTGATTTTAATGTGATTTACTTAATTTGATTGGTCCATAGCCCGTGAGTAATGGCCATTACTCACGGGTCATTACTCACGGGAGGAGTAATAAGTATTATTACTTTTTTAAAAGAACCCGTATAAAGGACAAATTACTAAATGGAGGTAGAAAAAATTTAAGTTGTGATTTAAATTCCCCTACTTCACCGCAGGGGTGGACTAAGGGGGGGGGGGGGCGTGGAGGTGGCGGGCTGCCACTGGCCGCTTGTCCCAGGGGGGGGGGCAGATATCTAGATTTTACGATGGAACTAACCGCAGAAAAACGTAACTTTTTTTCGGCTGAGTACACCTAATATCACATAAAGATGTATTTAGTCATACACATCGCCATAAAGGAGTGCACCCCGCTTGCTTCTCCCCATAATATTTTTCTATGCTGCTCGGTCTATGGTGGCTTTTGTGCGAAACATAATTAATAGATCTGAATAGAATAGCAACAAGAACAATCAATCTGAACCGTTTTGTCATAAAATCAGGTGTTTTAACTTGTTGGAACACCAAATGAAGATAGTCGCAGCTGCGGGACTTCCTTAACACTTTCACTGCCATTGGTATATACGTGGCACGACCTAGGTGCCGCATTATTGTTTTTAAATTTCTTAGCAAATTTTAATAAATACGGACATATATAGATGTAAACAAAATGTAACACTAGTTCAACTTAATAATTCAACTTCAGTGCCTTGGTACATAAATAACTATTTTATAGAAAAACTGTTTACTCCAATGGATTCTACGTAAAAAAGTGCGTATAAAGCGTTTTCAACGAAATATATAGGTTTAAAAACAAATGAGCTCTGATAATTGCAAAAATTTCAAAACCGCCCTGTATCTCCTAAAGTATTGGAGATATCAGAGATCTGTTTTGAGGATCGTAAATATCTCAAAAAATTAACTCATGAACACCTACCTTGTTTTTTTCTATCTATACAAATAACAGAGATACCCCATAAAACCATCGAAAATGACTCAGTCTGTACTTCACTACCTATATGAACCAATAAGTTCCAAATTCTCTCTGAATCAAACTATTCTTGCCAACACAACTGAAATCGCTTTTCATAAAAATATAGACATTTGCATTAGTTCATAACCTCCAAGTAACTGAATATGTTCGAATGTTTACTTATTTCTTATAATTTCATGTATATTGGACGAAAAATAAAATTAGAAGTCATCAAATATTACCTAACTATCAGTATTCAATATACAAATAAAAAAGTATTACTATAAATAAGAAATTACTTACCAATGAATTGAGAGTACATACACCTGCGAGACTATGCTAAACCCTGATCTAAAATACCGAAATAACGGTCAATTTTAAAACCATGTAAGTTTTTACAACCTGTGAGTCTATCCCCATGTGCCCAGCAAATAACAAATCCGTTCGTGGAGTGTCGGCTCTGTTATGCGTCATTATATATCAATATACCCAGAACACGCCTGGCGCGTGCAAGGCACACAGGCTATTATCCAGTAACGCGCCAGGCGCGTTGGTGGCAGTGAAAGTGTTAACGATTTAATGCAGTGACTGGCAGAAAGTTGGACACAAATGGAAAACTTTTTATTATTAATTTCTCAGAAAATTTTATTCTTGATAAAAGTTGGTGCATCATTTCAAACTCAAAATGCACATATCAAAAATTAAATATATCTTTTTAGGTACGAGGTACATTCAAAATGGCAAAATAACTCAAGAGTAAATAAAGTACCCTTATTTTTTAAAATACGGTAAAAAGTTACTTACAAAAGTTGTTTGGAATCAAAGGTGGATGTCAGATTTAAAGTCACAGCCACCTAGTCAAAAAAAAAAGAAATTTAACTTTTTTTGTATTTTTTTCAACCGCCCTGTGTATTACAAAAAAACAAAATACCGCAAGCGCAACTTATCATCGGATAACGTATGAATTTGCTACTAAACTTTAATTTTGTTCGATTAGCAGCTAGAAATTTAAATTAATCGAAATCAGAGTTTAAAAATATTAAATTTTTGTGTCCAACTTTCCGCCGGTCACTGTATATACCACTCTTAACCTTTTTTAACAAAATAAAGGAAAATGTTTTAAATAGCAACTTGATAATTAATAGTTCGATTTAACGGAAAACAATTAGACCGGGAGATAGTGACAGATTTTTGGACGTGATTTTACTCGGTATGCCTTGCAAAGGCCATTATGTGGCACATATTCTCACAATAATAAGGTATGAATCAGAGAGTCATCCTGGGTTCTTCATGTGAAAAACTAAGTTTTCAATTATTCGAAAAATATGCGTTTTGATATGATTTTATACAGGCTGCCATGTGTTTTATAATGAAGTTCAAAATAGAAAATTCCTCGGAAAACCATAGGCATACCGTTAGGGTGGGTCCAAAGGGCTATTATTGCCACGTGATCTTGTATTTTAATAATTAATTTTTCCACGTTTCTGAACAGGCTGCCAATGAGAAGTATGCAAGTTCTTATTACGAAAATGCTGAAAAAAGGATGGCATACCTTTCGCGCATGTCCAAGTACTGTTTAAATTGAATGTTGTATTTCAACGAGTTATTCGATGTAAAGTGTACTTGGACATGTGCAAATGGTATGCCATCTTTCCTTCAGCAGTTTCATAACAAGAACTTGCATACTTCTCATTGGCAGCCTGTTCAGAAACGTGGAAAAATTAATTATTAAAATACAAGATCACGTGGCAATAATAGTCCTTTGGACCCACCCTAACGGTATGCCTATGGTTTTCCGAGGAATTTTCTATTTTGAACTTCATTATAAAACACATGGCAGCCTGTATAAAATCATATCAAAACGCATGTTTTTCGAATAATTGAAAACTCAGTTTTTCACATGAAGAACCCAGGATGACTCTCTGATTCATACCTTATTATTGTGAGAATATGTGCCACATAATGCCCTTTGAAAGGCATACTGAGTAAAATCACGTCCAAAAATCTGTCACTATCTCCCGGTAATGAGCTACTTCAGTGCCGATTTCTGAGCTTTTAATGACAATTTTCTGAGCTTTTAATGCCGATTTCAAGAAAAATGAATTTATTTTTAGTTTGGGTCAACATGTTAAGGAAAAAATTATTGCCGATATAAAGAAGGAATAATTTTTGACAGCACTCCCGATGAAAACAGAACAATTAGATTCTATATGAACATATAGAAGATAAGATGGTAGAAGTTCGAGAATCTTTCACAGTTTTTTTTCATTTTGGGAAAGACTGCAGAAGATATGTCAAAAGATCTTCAACAGCAGCTGGAAAAAGATAGACTGGATATTGTGTTGTGCAGGGCTCAAGCTCTGTTCACAATCTTTGCGGAGTCCATGCCATTTCATTGGTCCCCTCTAGCGTCACCTGTTTTGGAACTATCGAGAAGTTATATTCATTCTTCTCATCCTCTACACATAGATGGAAATTACTCATAGAAAAAAACTGGAAAAAGTTGCTGTTACTCCCTGGAGTGCCCATTACAATTCAAAGTCGTAAAAGAAAATGTGGAAATAATTGTGAGCAGTTTGGAAGATATGCGAGATCCATCCAAGGATATTAGATCAGCAGCAAGCTTTTGTCCAACATTATCCACACTCTCCAAAAATGATTTTGGATAAAGGACTCACCAAATGACTTTTTAGTGATGAAATGAACCACGATTAAAACAATGCTGTTACTTTTGGCACTAAAAAATGCAATGATAAGGAAATTAACATTGACTGACCAAGGAGGGTAAAAAAACCAATGCCAGGTGAACTAGCTCATGACGCTGGATTATCAATTCAAAAAGAAGTTCGTCGATCAATGTTTGAATGCATAGACCGAATTATACAAGAATTATTGCAATGATACACGGCCATGAAAGAAATCAACAAAACTTTCCAAATTGTTGAAACAAAATTTAAGCTTGAAGCTTCCGATGACATTCTGGTTCTAGCACTGGTAGAAATTTATGATGAGTTTGATAAGGAGCTGGTGCTGCAACAAATCCTTCACTTTATAATTAAATGGGACTTCAGTGAATCATTGCCCTGTATATCATCCCTGTTATGATCAAATACTTCTTGGCCATTTGTGCCTCAGTCGCATCATGCGAGAGAAGTTTTTCTAAACTGAAACTAATAAAAAATTATCTTCGATCTACCACGAATCAAAAATGCAAATAATATCAATAATAAACGAACGAACTGATATTATATAATTATTGTAAAAGTTTTCTTTAGACATATACAGGGTGTTCACTTTCAAAATGCTAACCATTGGTATTTTTGAAACGGTAAGAGCTACAAGGATGCGACATTACAAAACAAAAGAAGAAATGATTTTGTAAGAGCTAGAGGAGCTGTAAGTGAAATCAATGTTTTGGCTCAAATTCATTTAAATCCAGAGACATCGCAAAGGAAAATTGCTAGGGAATGTGGTTTGTCGTTAGGGGCAGTTAACAAGATTTTAAAAAAGCACAGATACCATGACTTGAAAATTCAACCCGTACAAAAGTTACTTATTTATTGCCGGGGGACTAAGGCCTGCCGGTTAGATACTGACCCCTGGCGCCATCTATCTATTTATTAGTATTTAGTTTCTTGTTCCTATTAAAATAACGTTAAATAAATAAACTTTTGACATCAAATTTGACGTTTCTGTTTATTAGGTGACAGTTATTGATATTGTTTTCGGTATCATGGCCTACTGCCTGGCTTCAAAATATTTAAAATATTAGAAATTTGACATTTAAGTGGGTTTAATTAGGTGTTGTGATACATGGTTGTATTCGTAATTTTTTGCTCTATCCAATGGTGGTAAAATCCAATATGGCCGCCATAAGAAAATCGAAATTTGGTTATGAACACCTAAAGATCCAGTAGGCAGAGAATTTTTCTGAATAGTGCATTCGAAAGCCCGTACCTAATTACGTAATTCCACCAAATTTCATTCAATTCCGTTTGATATTAAAAAAGTTACGGACAAAATAAAAAAGTGGAAGTTTTCAGTTTTTTTCAGGTTATTTTAGTAACCACGTGAGCTATGTCAAATTTCTTTACAGATTCTTGAAACACATCAAAATGCGCAACTTTTGTCTAATTTAACCGACCTTGTAGCTCTTACCGTTTCAAAAATACCAATGGTGGGCATTTTGAAAGTGAACACCCTGTATATCCTTTGAAACATATAAAAGTTACTTTCTTTTGCTAAAAAAAATATACAATACAAATACATCAATAATTTCTAAGCAGATCGGGGGCCTCATTTCGCTTTACCCCCCGGGCCTCCGACGGGCTTAGTCCGCCTCTGCATCACCAAGTGCTCGCGTATCTGGGAGATGAAATTACACCCCGTATAATGGCCAGAAATGGCGGATGTCACAAACGGAAGGAAAACATTGCATAAATCTTCGAAAAATATCAGTTTTTCCACGGGTTCTCACAAATTTTCGATGTAGTAGAATGTGCAAAATAGTGATTAGCTTGAGTTGCATTCCGTAAAATTCACTCAATCATAACCATAAATATTGCTGTAAGAAGTGAACTAGAAAGTGGCTATTAATATGTCCGACGTATATGAAAGTCGGTATACGTCTTGCGCTCTCATTGGCGAGTTGAGTCACGTGACTTCTTTGGACGTAAGTTTAGCTCCATACACGTCGGAAGCAGTGGCGACTCGTGAGTTTTTGTAGTGGGAGGGCACATCAAAAAATAAAATATAAACCAGAATTTCAAGCTTACCTTTTTATTTGTACAGAAAATCCATTCTCCTATTTTTCTTACCGCAGAATACCTCTATAACTTTATTGTCAAAGTCCGGAATCGACTGGATAACTTTTTTTTCAATTGACAATACTGCAAGTGCGTTAAGCCTGTCCTCTGACATCGTGCTTCTCAAAAATGTTTTTATTCGTTTTAAAGTCGAAAAACAGCGTTCACATTCACTTGTCGACCTGGGGGTTGTACAAATAATGCCCAACAATTTGTAAACTTCACTAAATACTTTTTTAAGATTGTTGTCAACCTCTTTTTTAAATATCAAACAAGGAAAACAGAACAGTTTATTGTTTACGGGACAGCCGCACAACCACTCCTATTTTTGTCATAAGAAGCATTTTTATTAAACACTCTATTGTACGTTCGGGTTTTGCTTGAAGACACAAAATTTATTTGGAGATCTGGAATAGGTCTGCCTTTTGTTTTATTAATATTTTTTGTTCAAACGTCAAAGGGTTATTTTGTAACATAAACAGTACAGAGTTTACTTCCGTGCTCATTTTAATACTGTTAAAGAAGACTACAGTTATTAGGTACACCGGATAAAAAAACACGCAGCACAAATACAAAATACACTCGTGATAATGCAAATAATGCGGCCCTGCGTATATAGCGACAGTGACCAAATCGGAATTAAACTGTGAGGGCCACGACCACGACGCTCTTGTCAAGTCGGACTGCCGCTGCAATGCAACCGCGCCGCCGGGGGTCAAGAAAATCTGTTCCCCGACGCTACGTTAAATCTCCTGACCGATTTTCGCTGAGGATTGCCGAAGCGACGGCGAAGCGAAGGTCGGCAGGGCTGTCGTATTGTGTTCCCCGGAAGAAACGTTTGATTATTAGTGGGATGGAACACCCCACCAGAAGAAAGTTTCCGCTAGATGGCAACGGAATTGAAATAGAAAAGATTACGAGATTAATGGAAACTTGCCTTTTCCTTTTTGTATGGATGGGCACGTGCCCTTATGCCCCTTAGCACAAGCCGCCACTGGTCGGAAGTAAACTGATATACAGGGTGTCCAACTTTAAAACTGTACAAATCCGTAAAATTTTCATTTTTGGAGATAATCTAAACTTTTTTTTTGTTTGAAAGGCCTTCAAAAACCGCTTCTTTTGACCTTCCTGTCACTTTCAAGATGCAAATCCAGGGCCGGCTGCGAATCAGAACACCCCAAAAACCTTAAATACCAAATTTTAATAAAAATATACAGAGAGTTCCATTCTGCAGGATGTCCAAGGCAAAATAGGAATTTTAAAGGCATCTGCCAAGTCAAGTGTGCCATGGAATCCCCTCAAAACAGTTGAATGGTCAATAGGACCACTCAAGGTGTTGGTGTGCAAAGGTCCAATACAAAATATACAGAGTGTTCTTATCTTGCCATCTCAAATTACTGAATTTTTGGAACTTTATACAGGTCAAAAATCATGTATATCAAAACCGCTCCGTCCACTATAAATGAACTAAATACAGAAGCCTGCCAGTCAGTAAATCCATATCAGTTAAAGTGGCTGGTAAACAGGAAACGCACAGAAAATGTATCATCTTAGACAGTGACTTTGTTGAAAAAGGTCCAATAATTTAAATTGTTTTTATTTGTTGGTTGGCATTTTGTAAAGGAATAAATTACTTTTGGGTTTATTAATATTTGGCACATTTGACTCGCCAGATATCTTTAAAATCCCTATTTTGCTCAAGTTTGACACCCTACAGAATGGAACTCCCTGTATATTTTTTGTTCAATTTTGGTATATGGGGGTTTTTGGGTGTTCTGATTAATGCTGTGGGGTCATATTTGAAATAAAAAAATCGCTAAATGGTTTTCGTGAAAATCGGGTGTGTAAAAAAATCGCAGCCGGCCCTGGATTTGCATTTTGAAAATGGCAGGAAGATCAAAAGAAGCGGTTTTTGGAGGACTTTCAAACAAAAAAAAGTTTAGGCGATTATTTCCAAAAATGAAGGTTTTATGGATTTGTACAGTTTTAAAGTTGGACACCCTGTAGATACGTCAGAAGTGCGTTTTTCTCAAGCATGGTTGCAATAACGAGTGTGTATGCCCTCCTTTTTCGGCGATGGGCGCTGCAGTATGAAAAAATAAGTGGTAATTATTTCCAATGGTGTAACCCACCCCCGATTTTCTTGAAATTTTGGCCCTATTTTCGTCCGACAACGGACACGGACCTCCTGTAGGTAACGAAAAATGTATTTAGAGTTGCTATATAAGAATATTGAAATCGAACGACTTCGATGACGATTGCTGTTCTATGCTTTATTTTTCTGATAACACCCAGGCGTACAGAAAATTCTAAACGGAACGGAAAAAGTTTATAAATGACTTGGAAACAGCAGCTGCGTCAACGTCAAATGGAAACTTCAAAGTTTATAAATCCGGCTTTTTTACAGTGCCGAACGTCGGGCGAAAATAGGGGGTACCTAGCCAAAATTTCAAGAAAATCGGGGGTATGTTACACTATTGGAAATAATTACCACTTCTTATTTTTCCATACCGCAGCGCCCATTGCTGAAAAAGGAAGGCATACACGCTTCTTATTGCAACGATGCTTGAAAAAATGCACTTCCGACGATTTAAAATCAGTTTACTTCGGACGTGTATGGAGCTAAATGTACGTCCAAAGAAGTCACGTGACTCAACTCGCCAATGAGAGCGCAAGACGTATACCGACTTTTATATAGGTACGTCGGACGTATAAATAGCCACTTCCTTAAATGTATGTCCAAGAAGTCATGTGACTCAAATTACCCATGAGAGCACAAGACGTATACCGACTTTTATATACGCGGACGTATAAATAGCCACTGCCTAAAAACAAGATCAGATTCGTGTTTGGGGACCGTAAAAATGGGTACTCACGATTTCAAAATAATCAGGGTGGGTACACCATGAGAAATAATTACCAATAATTGTAGGACTTACACAATAGCATTCACTCCCCTACAATACCTCTCCCACATTGATCTGAACCTAGGCTGTCCCCCAATATCCCAAACTTTAATTGTAACGTTCCCTTTCGTGATTTTCCGCATGTTGAACCCAACAGTCGGTATCATGTCTTCACTGAATTGACCAGACTATAAAAAAATCAGTTAATTGGTGTTACACCTGTAATGTAGATATTTATATAATTTTACCGCAATGACGTTGACAAATGTGGTTTTCCCGGAATACTGCAGACCCACGAGGGTAAGTTCCATTTCTTCCTTCCAGAAGAGGCTGCGGAACCAGTCCAAGATTCTGTTCATCAAAGACAACATTTTTGAATTGCAGGGTAGGTGTCCAGGAAAATTTTGGGGTATTCAAGGAGTCTGTAATTTACAGAGGACAATCGTCGAATAAACCTAATCCTGACATGAAAAACGATTGAACTCTTGAACTTGAACTCCGGCTCACTGTTCTCTTATTATAAGTATCACAAAATAGATAATTATTTATTGACCACCTCCACCACCTCTCATATTAAAATAATTGCAATTACAAAAATTAAACGTCAAAGTTTGACATCTGTCAAATCCCACGTTTACGTCACAAAATATATTTTGTTTAGTTCATCCTTTATCTGTGGTTTAGTTCAATGAAAATAATAAGTGGTTCTTTATTCATTGAGCTTAGTTACTGGACAAACAAATAATGTGTTTTATTTTTCTGAGCACAAAATATATAGGCCGAAATAGAAGGCCGACTCTATGGGTTGGCCATTTTCCCAGTAATACTCCCGTCATTCAAGGATGGTGTACACCATCCTTGCCCGTCATTCTCCTTGTTTACGATAGGTGGGAGTGGTTGCGGTTACGAAGGTCTCAGACCTTGGTTGGTTACGGCATTTTTGTGTAATATTTGAAAGATTTGAGTATTTTTTTGTTAAGTGATGTTATATTTTATTAGTGATGGCATGTTGCGCGGTGAAGGACTGTAAAAATAATAGAAAATTTCTGTAACTGTCGCGCGATATTCTGGCGATTGCGCCGTTCTGGCGTTCAGTTTCTCGGCGATTATCGTTGTGGATCTTTGAAAATATTTAAGAAGAAAGTGTCCAAAACCGGCGAGCAAGAATTAACTATTCCCTGTAAGCTTAACTTAGAAAATGGCGGCCCAGGTGATTACGAAGTTCGTGGAGCTTACCACTCATTCTCGCCTCTCGCCACCTCCATCATAATATCTGGTCTGGACCAAGACTAGACCTTGGAGCATGATGACATATTTCGTTGTTGTTTGCGGAATGGGGCGGCACCATAGAGATCATATACAGGGTGTTTCATCTTAAGTGCGAACACCCCCGTAAAATTTGTATTCTTCACCCGATTTTAGCCGGTTTTTTTTTCTAAAAATAGGCCACAAGAAACTCTTTACGTTGGTGCAACATTTCAGTTCTTTATCTCAATTTGCAAAGCCTACTACAATTTTTTTTCTAGTAAAAAAATTAGAAAATCATTTAGCAATTTTTTTATTTAAAATCTGACACCACAGCGTTAATTAGGACACACCAAAACCCCCACATACCAAATTTGAACAAAAAATATACGCGGCAAGGTGTGAAAATTGAGCAAAATAGGAATTTTAAACTTATCTGGAGAGTCAAGTATGCCATGGAATTACTTCGAAACAGTTGGATGATGAACAGAACCACTCACAGTGTCGATGTGCAAAGATTCAATAAAAAATATACAAGGTGTTCTTCTCTGTAGCAACTCGAAATGCTGAATTTTTTTAACAGGTCAAAAATCGAGTATATCAAAACCACCCCAGACATTATAAACGAACGAAGTCTGAAAAATACAGAAGCCTGCATCAGTAAGTATATCTAAGTTAAGGTGGCTGGTGTGCCCCAACAGGAAACGCACAGAAAATCTTAGACAGTGACTTTATTGATAAAGGTCCAACAATTTGAATTGTTTTTATTTGTTGGTTGGATGATGTAAAGAAATAAAAAATAGCTTTTGTGCTTATTAATATTTTTTCAATGATTCCAGAGCTCTTCTGACCAGTATAAAGTTTAATAAAAATTCAGCATTTTGTGATCGCCCAGAGAAAAAGACCCTGTAGATTTTTGTATGAATCTTTGCTCACCAACACTTTGAGTAGTACTGTTGATCATTCATCTGTTTTGACGGGATTCCATGGCATACTTGACTCTCCAGATGCCTTTAAAATTCCTATTTTGCTCAATTTTGACACCCTGCAGAATGGAACTCCCTGTATATTTTTTGTTCAAATTCGATATACGGGGGTTTTAGGTTTTTCTGATTAACGCTGTGGTGTCATATTTTAAATAAAAAAATCGCTAAATGGTTTTCGTAATTTTTTACTAGAAAAAAAATTCGTAGTAGGCTTTGAAAATTGACCTGAAATTTTGCACCAACGTAGAGTTTTTTGTGGACTAAAATCGGATGAAGAATACAAATTTTACGGGGGTGTTCGCACTTAAGATGAAACACCCTGTATATAGGAAGAGTGGAAAAATAGAATAATAAATAGGCCCAGTGGACATGCGCATTTGCAATTTGAGGTATAGTGTTTTGTGAAACTTGACACTCTTTGACAGCCATTTGACAGCGACAAACTAAGTATAACCTACTGTTGTTTGCATCATAGACGCTTTGTGGCATAATTTTTTCGATTTTCAGCTAATTACTAATAGTTTCTTCGCGTTTTAGTTGTTTTAGTGTTTTATCTAATTAAGTGATCATCTCGAATATGTTCTGCTCATTTTACACCAGAGTGTTTAAAAATGAAACGAGTCAAAACGCAGCTAATTGAAAATGCGGTACGGTACCAACTCTTCTATTAAAACCACTCTTCCACCTGTGGTTAAAATGTTTTACATCATGACTGAATCACCCTGTAGATGAAGGAATTGAAGAGTAGAGTTTAGTAGGCAAAAAATATATTTGTGTCAACTTAGCCAAAAGTCTGACATTGAGCCTCCGCCCATGCTGACAGTTGTTTATGTGTAGCTTTGTCTATGTTATTAAGTTATAAGTTATACACCTAGTAGATTGTAAATTATCTTATTCACATTCCACAATTAATTTTTTGCATGGTTATCATTATAATCACTGCTCAACGATTCTTGAAACTCTTTCAAATATAAGTTGCTGTTCCATTAACTAAGGAAAAATGCTACAACAGCTAAACTATAAGGACAAAATACTGACGAACGTTTGTTCCAGTAGGCATTAAAATCACTATGACCTGCCACAATTCGACCAACTTTAGCAAACACAAAAAACTTTGTTTAGGGCCGTATTTATTTTTTTTCTTTGGTAGGTAAATAATATGCATTTTAGTAGCCAGAGTGAGAAAAATATTAACCTATGTGTGATACATCGTTGTAATCAGGATATCGATTCATTTCAAAATATGCAATAAAAAGGCCAGGGCCGTATTTTAAAAAATGAAAATGATCCATAGCAATCTCAAAACCGAAATGTCGGCCTGAAAATCTAAATACTAAAAAGTTGCAATGGAAAAGAGTACTTTGTTTTTAATATTTTCGCAAATGGTATGGTATTTATAAAGTCACTTGAAACAGCATAAAAAACTCTAATTGGCGTTACAAAAAGAATATAGGACATAAGCGTCACGCAGTTTTCAAAAATATACATATTCCACAAGCAACATAATATTTCACTTTTAAGGTTTTTTAAGGTTGTCGTCAAACACAACGTAAAGGTTAATGCACCATATAATATTGTCAAAAGGTCTCTAAAAAGCTATATCGATTATAACTATTTTACGCAAGTATATCCTAACCTAAGATCTTAGAAATTATGGCACGCCTATCCACCGCATTTCGCTGAACAAGTGGCCATCCAACTATATTGGTGATATTATATTAGGCGAGCATGCAGTCACTACTTGTTTTTACTACAATATCTATCTTCTCTGTCTCCTTCATTTCTTTTTACTGCTAATACCAGGTGCGGTTCAATATGGCTAAAAAAGTGTTTTGTCTCGAATTTTATTGCCGAGACGCCTGTTCTCGAGTTACCCTGGTAAAATATAAAGGAACTCACTTGGAACACAGTGATATACAGGGCGCGATCTATTTCATAGCATTTGCCACGCTCTGCTCTCTGCTACTGGTAAAAATACCAGACTTATCACCAGAAATCACCTGTATAAAATTCAAAGGTTTTTTTATGCGGTCAACGTCGACCTAATCAAGAAGGCAGCCAATAGGGAATAAGCGGGCGTAGCGATTTGATTGGTCGGCGTTTGGGAGATTTATCGCGCAGGTGTCGACGTGGGCCAAAGCTAGTATAACCAGTGCCGTGCACGGGAATAAAGATATCGCTTATTTATTTTAAGGATTTTGCTTTTGTGTATAGATTTTTGTGTGGTGTTGTTTTGTGTGAAACAAAATTATTGGTTTGCTTTGGTTTGAATTATTTCAAAGTTTATTTTATTCTTTTTTAGAGCATTTAAATAAATTTTTTATAATATTATTAAGCGCCGCGTGCTGCCTAAGACTCGGTTTTGTATTACAAAGAAAACGCCGCCCAAGCGTTTTTATGCTGTTCCAAGTGACTTTAGAAATACTATACCAGCAAAAAAATAAAATTTAAGTAATTTAAACAAATTTGGTTTTTGTTAAATACCTATCAGCAACCTACGAACATATTTTGACTCTCTCAACGACATACGACATATTATCGTTAGGCACCCGAAGGCGCAACTTTACCTCCATCTGATCGACTTCATATCTGGTTAAGGTTTCCCCATGTTGAGCAAAAATATACCTTTTACGAGTAACGTGCCATTTTTTAATTAAAGAATACAATTGTCAACACCCCTCTCCGGCACTGATGAAAGTAGACAGGCCGAATTATTTTTAATTTATAGCATTTAATGTGTGTCTAAACTGTGCCAAATCAAATGTTTGCCTTGTCGAAATAAAAGAAAACTCGAAAAAAATTAACTTGACGCCCTGTATAACAAAAACCGTTAGAACGTCATCCATATGTTTATATGAAAAAAAAAAAACTATTGTGTTTTGACGTTTTCTATAGAGTTTTTCCCATAAAAGTCGGACCAACCGCATACATTTCCGAAATAGTTATCAAGCTTGGTTTGAATTGCCACCTGAGCTGTAGCCGAGGGTGGAACCTTCTCATTCGATCCAAAAGGGTGGCGAGGACCGACCACATACCTATATAGTACAAATACTGATTTTTAACCGTCTGCGCATGCTAGTGCGCGGGTCATAGTAAAGGATGCATGATGCCTCCATTTGTAACCTTATATTGACATTTATCGGAACAGCTGTTTTGTGTTTTTTCGTTTTCCCTACTCTTTTTCGGTTTTCCCACAAGTTTTTGTTATCTAGGTGTTTCGAAAATAGCCTGTTACTAACCGTTTTTTAGTGATAGTGTAGTGCTTACATAGAAGAAAGTGTTTTGCTGTGATTATTACGACTAGACGAGAACAATGGCTTGCTTTGTGAAGCATTGTAAAAATCTCAAATGACTGGGTGCCTGGGAAACATTTTTAATTCGTGCGTTTGACAACATTGCCTAGTAACCAAGTCAGCGCACCCGCAATAGCCGCTGAAAAACATCATGGCCCTGGTTTTATACGTGTTATTGTCTCTAGATTTCAATAATTTTTTCGGGACACTTCCGGTCATTAGCGCAACATATGAAAGTGGTTTCCGTGTTTCTAGGATTATGTAAACACAAAGGTAATTTTAGTTTTTCTCTAACCCAAAAGTGGATAAACTAGAAAATTACTTTTATTTCCAAATAAAATATATTTTAAAACAATACTTAGTCTTGCCGTAAATATTACCGAAGATTTTTTTTAAATAGTTAGCCCCCACCAACTTTACATTCTGGTTACGCCACTGAACGTTGCCATCATTTTTAATAGGTAAGTTGACGTTCCAATCCGAATATAGTAAAATTATTTTAAGAAGTCCTTACTGGGACTGTCAAATGGTAATTTCGCTATCCTAAGTTGGCATCAGTGCAGCAAAAAATGCAACCGGGCCATACGTCCAGGTCAGTAACGAGCCCATTTGCACAATGAATAACTACTATAACACGAACAAGAACAATACAGATAACGGTAAAACTCATGAAACGTACAATACCCGCGAATATTTTCACTGACCAAAGTTTGAACCCTTTTGAACGATCCGGAAAACCTTCACTGTCACTTTCACAACACCGAAACAAAATTTGCCTGAGTCCGCCCCATAGACGCTGGCGCAAGTGGCTGATTTTAACAAAATACCAAAATGAAAGTGTTTCCATGACGTTTGAAATTATTATTAAAATGCGTTGTAGTCATAGTTATTTTTATTTGTAGCGGTATAATCGTGATTGGCAATAGGGTTTTTATTTTATTATGTTCTTTTTTCGTATCACTTGGGTAACTTTTCACATCATAAATCAATGAGTGACGTCATTAACTGGTTAAGACACAACATACACCAATGGTGTACCCATCGTTAACAGAAAATTTCTAGCAAGGGCGTAGATAGCTTTTTCTTCCAGGGGGGGGGGGGGGTAATGGTAATACCTACTATTTATAGTTCGTCTGTTCCCCAATTATTAGGTTTTATTGCGATTTTATAGGTGGGTAGGTAGGTATGCATAAGTAAAGACTATTATATATAAATATATATATATATACACTATACAGGGTGAGTTTTTTTCGATGCCCACTATGGGTATCTCGGAAACTAGCAGAGCTAGAACAAAGGATAAATGGGGCTATTTCATCAGATCTCTGTAGCTCCGTTATTTCTGATTATACAGAAAATCTGTAAAAACAAGAAAATTGTAGATAATTTTGGGCTTAATAATATAATCTAATCCAATTTTTTATGTTGTGTGATTTTTGAGATGACATAAACTTGTATTTTTTTAAACGTAAATCATAGTTTGGCCTTATAAAATCGGCCATTTTTTGAGTTTTCCAAAGATATAATACTTGGCATAGTTATTATGAAAAATAAAAGAGCTATGATATTATATTTTCATATAATCAGCCATGGAATATTTTCATAATTACGTTCTATTTTATAATTAGACATACTTCAAACTTTCTAATACTTTATTTTTAGCTGGTAACAAAATAAAACAAAAATTAAAAAACTCAAATTCAAACTATTATTATTTTAAAAAGTCACCTTTTGAAATAGAAAAGGTGTTCAAACAATCCACCATTATTACTTATGCCAGTATTGCATATTTTTAAAACTGAATTTGTCGCCTTTCTTAGAGAGCGCCTGTCAATACTGGCAATTGCTTCTAAAACAGCTGCTCTTAATTCAACGTTCCCCGCAAAAATAAATCCAAAACAGACAAATCGGGAGATCGGGGCTGCCAGTAAATAGGTCTATTTCTCCGTATCCAACTATTTGGGTAGAGCTGATCTAGGAAATTTCTTACGACCAAATAATGTGGTGGAGCTCCATCATGATAATTTTTGTTTTATTTTGTTATATTTCGTTACCAGCTAAAAATAAAATAATTTGAAAGTTTTAAGTGCCTTATTATAAAATAGAATGTAATTATGAAAATATTCCAAGGCTGACTGTGACAATTTTAAAAAATCAGAAAATTAGCCATAGCTATTTTATTTTTTATAATAACTATGCCGAGTATTATATTTTTGGAAAGTTACAAAAAATGGCCGATTTGATAAGGCCACAGCCAACTATGATTTACATTTAAGTTTATGTCATATCTCAAAAAAACACAAAGAACATAAAAAAATTGGATTAGATTATCTTATGAAGCCCACAATTATCTACAATTTTTGTCTCTACAGCTTTTCTGTATAATCAGAAATAACGGAACTACAGAGATCTGATGAAATAACAAAAAATCACTCTTTTCAAAATATCTAGTGAGCCATTTAACCTTTGTTCTAGCTCTGCTAGTTTCCGAGAACCCCATAGTGGGCATCGAAAAAAACTCACCCTGTATATAAAGCCAAATAAAACCAACACTAGTAATATATTGAATAACTATATAATAGACGTGTAGCCCAGTGGTTAAGGTTCTGGTTTTATTTTGTTCTTGGGGGGGGGTAATTACCCCCTCTACCCCCCCCCCCCGTATCTACGCCCTTGATTTCTAGGGATTTTGTGGAGACTGTCATCTGACAAAATCGGGACTTCTTACAGTAATCGGGGTATACTTTTTCATAATTTTTCCTCAAATCCCCCGTCAAGCCGCCCAACCCGACACCGTTGCCCCCGCTGCTTATCAATGGCGTGACGTCCGGCCAATCGCGTCCCTTCCCTGGTCACCGTCGCCGGCAACGCCGCCGCCGCCGCCTCCGCCGTTCCGCGGCCCCGCTCCGCTCCGCAGTCCGCACCGCGCCACGCACCGCCCCATTGCGGCAGTTGACGTTGATAGAACGTCGAATCGCGTCGCGTTAACGATGGTCGTCGTTTCGGTCCGGCCGTCGTAGTAGGCTGCGTTTCTCGGTCGGCGTGTTCACAACAACAAAGAAGAAATGCCGACGACGCCGGAATGCGAGTTCGACGTGGTGTCGAACGAGGGGCTGCTCAGCCAGCTCCGCACCGGCGGCGCCGGCGACAAGCCGATCGTGCTGGATTGCAGGAGCTCGCACGATTATGGAGAGGCGCACGTGCGCGGCGCCGTCAACCTATCCGTGAGTAAACAGTCGCGTTTTTATCTATCCACGCTTCACAACCCCCACAACTGAGATCCCGACCCACAAATGTCATTGTTTTCTCTTCCAAATCGATTCAGAGCGAAAACTTAGCGAAATCGACGGTGCAACGTGTGGGAATGTTCCTACGAGTCCACCTACGATAAAGCCAAACTGGTCTCGGTGTCGACGTTGTAAACCTTGAAAGTTGAAAACAATAACATAACCTCCAAAAAAATCTGGCGGTCGCGCTGTGGAAGTCAAGTTGCAGTGCCCAAATTTCGGCACAAATTATTAATGACAGAAGCATATTTGCAAATTTAGATTGTTGGAATAATAATAATAATAAATAGTCGAAAGCTGAATTTTCGGACATTTACAAAAAATCGAATCGAAACGAAACCGATTTATTTTTGTATTTTTCTGTCTTGAGGCGCCCAGGGAAACATAACTTTTAAAGAAGCAGCAATATAATTATTTCTGCGTTATGTGGTTTCAAATAATTGTTCTTATTTTCTCTGGAAAATAAACACACGAACTACCTACTCTACTTGCAATTTTCGATATTTGACGTTGATTAGTGATTATTTTTAAAAAGCGACGGTCGTGAATCGGTCGGCCGAAAACATGTCTTTATTCAATGTATAAAAGAAGTTCTACGTTCTACAGAGGTAGGTACCTACTTTTACTAAAATCGAAGAGCACGTGAGCCAGGGTCGCACTGAGGCACGACCTTTATTTAATTTTAGTTTTATAATTGTTTACATCAAAATATTTCAGAAACGAATTATTGGCTCAATTAAAATGGCTCAAAACATCGATAAAATTATTTGTGGCAGTGTCTAAATAGCTAAAAACAACTAGATAAAACCGCATAACTATACTTTTGCGATCGAGTACGTCCTTCGTTCTTGTTGCAGAGTCGGGTGAAGTTTTATAGCCTACCGACCAATCGCGGAACGTCATTGAACACGTGGTTTTATTTACGCGAGGCGTACGGATTGCTCGATTTTAGTATAGTTCATGTCAGTGGCGTACGTGCCGAGTAGGAGCAAAAAGTATATTAAAAAAATCGTGGCTGCTTTCAAAGGTGACGGCGTTTGATATGATGCCCAAAAAAAGATCTCCAGGGGTAGCTAGTTTATGTCAGGGGCGTACGGGCTGGACGGGCGCGATAAATATATAAAAAAAATCGTGGCTGCTTTCAAAGCTGACGGCCGAGGTGACGGCGTTTGGTCTGCGGGATGAAAACACGTCCTAAAGGCCCAAAAGAAGATTTCCAGAGAAAGCTAGTTTATGTCAGGGGCGTACGGCTCGGCGTACGGGCTGGACGGACGCGATAAATATATTAAAAAAAAAATCGTGGCTGCTTTCAAAGATGACGGCGTTTGATGTGACAGCCGAAAATACGACCTAAATGCCCTAAAGAAGATCTCCAGGGGTAGCTAGTTTATGTCAGGGGCGTACTGGCTGGACGGAGGCGATAAATATATTTAAAAAAAATCGTGGCTGCTTTCAAAGGTCACGGCATTTGTGCTGCGGGATGAAAACACGTCCTAAAAGCCCAAAAGATCTCCAGGTTTAGCTAGTTTATGTCAGGGGCGTACGGGCTGGACGGACGCGATAAATATATAAAAAAAATCGTGGCTACTTTCAAAGGTGACGGCGTTTGATCTGCGGGATGAAAACACGTCCTAAAGGCCCAAAGGAAGATCTCCAGAGATAGCTAGTTTATGTCAGGGGCGTACGGCTCGGCGTACGGGCTGGACGGACGCGATAAATATAGGTATTTTAAAAAAATCGTGCCTGCTTTCAAAGATGACGGCGTTTGATGTGACAGCCGAAAATACGACCTAAATGCCCAAAAGAAGATCTACAGGGGTAGCTAGTTTATGTCAGGGGCGTACGGGGTGATTTTAAAGGTGACGGCGATTGTTCGGGCCAAAATATGACGGTTGAGGCCAATAGTCCTTATATAAATGTTGTTTGTTTAAGAGATACAGGGCGTTGAAATTAATTTTTTGAAATTGAATTAAGTATGGCTACACCTCCCAAACTAATCAAGTACCTAATACTGAACACTACCGTCTACCATCATCTTCCCCAGGTGCCTAGCATCGTGCTGCGCCGTCTGGCGGCAGGGAAGATCGACCTAGCCGGCACGGTGAGGCAGCGCGAGTTGCGCCAGCGAGTGTCGGCCGCCTACGACGGCCACTCTCTCTTCGTGCTGTACAACGACCTGCCGGCGGCATCCGCAGCCGGCGACGGCGCCTCCGTCATGGGCGTGCTGCTGCGCCGGCTCGCCCAGGACGGCTGCCGCGTCGCCTGCCTCCGAGGTGAGTTTTGGTTTTGGGGGAGGTGCAATCGGGAAGGCTTTTTACGGTGTTCAGGATGCGTATGGAACGTGGTGAACGTTTCGGATAGGTCGGGTTTATTTAAAATTCAAAATCATAACGTATCAAATGATTTATTTCAAATAAAATAGACACTTGCCAATTTTAAGTCAAAATTAGATAATTTGATAATTTATAATAATGGGCCTGTTTCACACTTTTTTTTATTTTTGATTGTGAATCTTAATAGTAAATAAAACACGAAAATATTTTTTTTCCGATTTTTTTTCGACCGGGAAATGCGAGGGGAAATGCCCTAAAAACGTTTTTGAAATTCAAATTTCTTGGGCCCGTGACGTCACGGGCCCAAAAAGCTAATTGGCTACTGTTTTGCAACGTTGACACGATTTACGGCAATATCGATATGTTTCTATTTGAGATTTGTGAAGACTGAAGAAGAAGAAAATTAACCTAACTTGCCAAATAGACATAACACATGACCTTAATATCAGGGGGCGGCCCGGCGGTGCACGAGTGGGTGAGTCTTTCATGGTTCCCCACGCTTTGGCACCGTACATCGCCCCATAGTGGCTAGTAGATTGCTCAAAAAGAGCAGAGGCACAGAATAAATAGCTTCACAATATTTATTCTGTGGCAGAGGCCATAAAAAGAAATAAAAAATAACCTCAATATCAATTAATTTAATAATATACCACAATCGCAATGTTTTCCCCCTTTTTTGAGTTAAAAGTTACATGCAGAATGGTCCAAACCTAAATAAATCTGGTTTATAACAACTAGACATAATCTTGACAATCAAAATTTAATTTCGAAATATTCTGACATCGTTGGTTTCTGCCGTTGATCTTCTTCATTTTGCAATTATTCTTAAAGAATATTCCTTTCTCCTTTCTGTCGAATGTGTTTTCTATCATCTCCTAAAATGGCTATCAAAAGGTTTTCCGGATGACCAAAATATTCCTTTCTCCTTTCTGTCAATTACGGGATCACTTTTTCCAGTTCTTCAGGGAGGTAACAATACTGATAATGCTAAATAAGTGCCTAGCGCCATCCTTATTACAAGACCAATTAAATTTGATTTCAAATCAGCATACGGTATACACTTTAACTTTTAACTTTCGCAGGTTTTCAGAAAAACATTTTTAGTTTTTAGCTCGGTTTACATGAATTAAAGAATGTCAGAATGACATGACAGATTGATATAGACACGACACACGACCCACAAAACAACTACCTGCGTCTGTACGGTCGAGTTCGGACAACCGTTTATACAACTGTCTCTCTCTAGAGAATCGATTTCGATTCAATGTGCACGTCTGAGATTACTGAGATTAGAACGGAAATCGAATTTTTAGGGCTTCGATTACTAGTATAACCGGCAACGTGGCAAACGCAATTTCATTGCTCCAAATGAAGGCGCGCAGTTTAAATTTTTTATATATTTTTTTAGTTAATAACAATATTAGGTATCGACGAGAAAGATGCTGAGGTGGATTTTATTAAAAAGTTATGTGATTAATTTCATTCTAGTAGTAAGAAATATCGAAATTCGATTGAGTGAACAAGGCCCATTAATGAACTTTACAGTGACCGGTCAAGGCGGTCAAACCGAAAGTGGATTTTTCTGTCTCGGTTTTATTTGTTTTGGTGAACTAATGCAACGATTTTAATAAACTATGTCAGGAATACTTTAGTATTCGAAAATGAAGTTCTCCGAACGATCTGACATGCGCCGTTTTTACGATAAAATGACTTTTCGTACTCAGGTACTTTTTATTAGGACACCCTTATAGCGTTGACTGACGTATAATTTATAAGACTTCTCACGACTATAGTTTAATATTTCGGAATATAGATGGCGCTGATGGCCAACAATGTGTTTTCCATTGTATTTTATCTCCGTAAATCATATGGTGAGGTATACAACTGTCAAACATGACAGCCGTGAGCAGTCTTTATTAATTAAGAAGTCAGTTAACGCTTATATAGGTTGTATAACTGTATAACTAAAATACTTGGCCATATTTTAATGGCGGATTCTACGGCAGAAATTGATAAAAAAGTTCATATTAACCTGTGTCGATGTACAGGGTGTTAAAAGTTAGATAATGAAAAATATATAGATTATTTTAAGTAGCAGTAAAACGGTTTCAGCGATTTTATTAAAATTTGATATACGGGTGATTCAGTTTTATTCTGCGACACTTCAACAGGTGAAAGAAAACCAAAAAATAACCGCACTTTCTTCTATAAACTATATCATTTTAAGGCCTTATAAAAAAGTTACAGGGTGTTAAATTTGCAAGAAATATGTGGAATTTATTGAATATTTTACAAACTAGTTGAGATATTTAAGTCATATTTGGTACACGTTATAAAGGCATGGGTTAGCATAAAACCTTTTAATATCAAACACCTTGAACAACCAGTGGCGTAGAAGTGGGTAATTAGTATAATTGTTTTTAGAATAAAAATAGAACCACCTTGTATAGCAATAAAATGTATTCAATTTCTTATGTAAATTTTAATTGTAAACAAAAACGTTCTCCTAGCATTTTTTCATATGTGTCATGGTTTCATAGCAAATTTTATTTTTTCGTATTATTTCGGGGTAGTACTTCTGAAAAATTAACTTAAAACAAATAGGTACGTTTATTGAAAAAAGTTACTTTATTTCAGGTAGCAAACACATTATTTCTACTTTAAGTGTTACTTATGGAGCAAATTTTTTAGATAATTTTTCAGAAATACCCCGAAATAATACAATAAATCAAATTTTCCACGAAACCATGACACATACGAAAAACTACTAAGAGGGCATTTTTATTTAAAATTAAAATTTACATAAGAAATTGAATACATTTTATTGCTATACAAGGTGGTTCTATTTTTGTTTCTAAAAACAATTATACTAATTATTTACTTCTACGCCACTGGTTGTTCAAGGTGTGTGATATTAACAGGTTTTACGCTAACCTACGCCGTTATAACGAGTACCAAATATGATTTAAATATCTCAACTAGTTGGTAAATATTCAATAATGTCTACATATTTCCTAAAACTTTAACACCCTGTAACTCTTTTATAAGACCTTAAAATGATATAGTTTATAGAAGAAAGTGCGGTTATTTTTTGGTTTTCTATCACCTGTTGAAGTATCGCAGAATAAAACTGAATCACCCTGTACAGCTCTTGGTTTTGGTTTTATGATAGATAAACCACTCAAAGCCTTACAAGCAATATTTTCTTGGTGCAAGTTAGGATTCACCGCTTTTGAAGCAAATGGCAAAATGTTATACCAACAATTATTGCATACGAAAGGGTGGCCCATATAATGTAGTGACATTTTGCGAAGTCTAATAACTTTGCCTCTGAAAAATATTAGGTTAGTTTTTGGTGTTATTCGATAGAAAAACACAAAAAAAATTGTGTGGCAAAAAATATAGGGTGTACCAAAGTATACAATATAAAACGGTTTTAATCAAAAAATAAATATCCAAAGTTACTTCCTGTATACTACTATTTTTTTGAAACTTATCCATAGGGATAATACTTAACACCCTGTGATTTTTGGTTATGGGGCTATTTAAAATCCAGGGTTTAGATCAATAATCCGCTAAATATCGACCAATTAAAAGGAAATATTCGAACAGAAATCCAAAATATTCCTCCATTAATGATGCATAATGCTATGCGAAATATGGCGTCATTGGTGTCTAGAGTAGAAGAATGTTTAAAACGAGCTCATCATTTTTTAGACACAATTTTTAAAAATTAGGCTATTTATTATTATGTTAATTTCCCTTGTTATTGAATTCCATATTTTGAATAAAATCGTTCTATACTTTGTTACACCCTGTATTTTTTTGCAACACAAAATTTTGTTTTGGGTTTTTCTATCGAACAACACTAAAAACTAACCTTAATTTTATTCAGAGGCAAAGTTATTAGACTTCACAAAATGTCACTACATTATGGGCCACCCTTTACTATTAATAATGTAAGTACACACGTTACCTGCAAATATTATTATTATTATTATTATTTGCATGGATAATAAATAATAGCTACTTACTTACCTACCTCAAAAGAATAATTCTTTGAATAACTTATCATATTACAAATTTAATGCATGACAGCGTAGAAAACGAAACTAATTTTATTACTTTTAAACAACCTGTATCTCGAAAAAGTAGCGTTTTCGGTCACATGTTACGAGTAATATGAACTTTTTTTGTCAATTTGTGACATATAATCCGCCTTCAAAATATATGGCCAAGCATTGTAGTTACACCCTGTATTTCGGCCAGTGTCATATCGGTATCGGTCTATAGGTCTGTGCTTGTACTTACTATACAGGATGATTTTTTTAAGTCTACCTCCGCCATTTTCTCGCTTATTTTACGCCCTACAAAAAAAGCGTAAGAAACAAAAATGTTGCAATTTTGAACAGCTAAGTGGTGCTGCAAAAGAAATCGGCATCCATGGCCAACTTGTCGCGAATTATTAAAAAAAACCTCAAATTGAGCAAAACTATTAATAGCCGTGAAATGTTTATTTTAAGAGACAGAGGAAAACTTTTATATTGAAAATTGATGGCACTCAGGCACTGAGAAGCTTTATCTATCCACGTAGTCAGATAGTTTCAGCAAATTATACAGGGTCTTCGGCTCTCTTGAGGCTATGAAAATTTTTTTGTTTATTTCTTATTAAGCGATTTTCTCGCTTATTTTAGGCCGCACAGAAAATACATAAGAAAACAAAATATAGCAATTTTGGTCAGCGAGGCGACTTTAAAAAAGGAATTGGTCCTCCATGCCCAACTTTTCGCACTGTACTACAAAAACTTAGAATCGACAAAAATTTGCATGGTCTCAAGAGAGCCGAAGACCCTGTGTAATTTGCTGAAACTATCTGACTACGTGGATGGATAAAGCTTCTCAGTGCCATCAATTTTCAATATAATAGTTATTTATGTACCAAGGCACTGAAGTTCAACTTTTTATGACTTATGTGGAGTTTAGTTGCTGAGGCCTCTGGCCGAGGAAAATAAACCACATGAGTCATAAAAAGAACTTCAGTGCCGAGGTACATATTATATATTTTTTGAAATCGGAAAAAAAAAAGTTTTATTAGGCAAGAAAATAATAATAAGGGATCACCCGTCCACGAACCGACTACGCGCGGCGTTGCTTGACTTTACCGATCGCTCTACCTAGGACAAGTATAATAACGTACGGCACCTTCTGACAAAAAAACCAAACTGCTGCTTCTTGTGCAGTCTACACAACAAATCTATTGATATTCGAATTTACTAAAATATGTATACTGAAGGATTGTGCTTCTATAGGAAACAATTTCGCAATGTGTACGAAAAGTTAAATGACGTTTGATGTTTACATCTCGCCAAGGCCTACTTATTGAAAAAATCGTACAATAATGGGTTACATTATTGTACGATTTCTGTGCTTTTAATGACGATTTTGGGGCATTTTAATGACGATTTCAAGAAAAAGTTTTTCTCTGTCTCTTAAAATAAACATTCCACGGTTTTTTAATATTGCGCAACAAGTTGACCATGGATGCCAATTTCTTTTGCAGCACCACTTAGCTGTCGAAAATTGCAACATTTTTGTTTCTTGCGCTTTTTTTGTAGGGCGCAAAGTAAGCGAGAAAATCGCGGTGGTAGACCTAAAAAAATCAACCGGTATGAAGTTAGCAGCCATTTTTTGGCAGCCAAAAATTTTAGCAGCTATAATAAACATGGTGTGAAGTTAGCAGCCAATTTTTGGCAGCCATTTTATTCTTGATTAAGCAACCCGAATTTTTTGTAATGTTTTATTTACTGCACAAATAATATTGGTTCTTCCCTTGCTAGCCGTTTTAAAAAAGCCACCTAGTGAGAATTCCTTGCAAGCCGTTGGAAGGGATAAAAACCGCCCTTGAATGACATAATAATTATTTTCGCGTTTTCAGAAATGTTGTGCACAATTCGTTCTTACGCCAAAAAGTATCCAACTAAAAGAGGTAAAAAAGCCCCCTAGTGAGAATTCCTTGCTAGCCGTCCGAAGGGGTAAAAACCTCCCTTGAATGACATAATAATTATTTTCGCGTTTTCAGAAATGTTGTGTACAATTCGTTCTTACGCCAAAAAGTATCCAACTAAAAGAGGTAAAAAAGCCCCCTAGTGAGAATTCCTTGCTAGCCGTCCGAAGGGGTAAAAACCTCCCTTGAATGACATAATAATTATTTTCGCGTTTTCAGAAATGTTGTGCACAATTCGTTCTTACGCCAAAAAGTATCTAACTAAAAGAGGTAAAAAAGTCCCCTAGTGAGAATTCCTTGCTAGCCGTCCGAAGGGGTAAAAACCTCCCTTGAATGACATAATAATTATTTTCGCGTTTTCAGAAATGTTGTGCACAATTCGTTCTTACGCCAAAAAGTATCCAATTAAAAGAGGTAAAAAAGCACCCTAATGAGAATTCCTTGCTAGCCGTCCGAAGGGGTAAGAACCGCCCTTGAATGGCAAAATAACTTATTTCGCATTTTCAGAAATGTTGTGCACAATTCGTTCTTACGGAAAAAAGTAGCCAACTAAGAAAGGTGCAAAAGCACCATAGTGAGAATTCCTTGCTAGCCGTTCGAAGAGGTAAAAACCGGCCTTGAATGGCAAAATAATTAATTTCGCATTTTCAGAAATGTTGTGCACAATTCGTTCTTACGGCACAAAGTAGCCAACTAAGAAAGGTGAAAAAGCAGCCTAGTGAGAATTCCTTGCTAGCCGTTCGAAGGGGTAAAAACCGCCCTTGAATGGCAAAATAATTAATTTCGCATTTTCAGAAATGTTGTGCAAAATTCGTTCTTACGGCAAAAAGTAGCCAACTAAGAAAGGTGAAAAAGCACCCTAGTGAGAATTCCTTGCTAGCCGTTCGAAGGGGTAAGAACCGCCCTTGAATAGCAAAATAATTAATTTTGCATTTTCAGAAATGTTGTGCACAATTCGTTCTTACGGCAAAAAGTAGTCAACTAAGAAAGGTGAAAAAGCACCCTAGTGAGAATTCCTTGCTAGCCGTTCGAAGGGGTAAGAACCGCCCTTGAATAGCAAAATAATTAATTTTGCATTTTCAGAAATGTTGTGCACAATTCGTTCTTACGGCAAAAAGTAGTCAACTAAGAAAGGTGAAAAAGCACCCTAGTGAGAATTCCTTGCCAGCCGTTCGAAGGGGTAAAAACCGCCCTTCAATGACAAAATAATTAATTTCGCATTTTGAGAAATGTTGTGCACAATTCGTTACGAGAAAAAGAAGCCAAGAGAGAAAGGTGAAACAGCCCCCTAGTGAGAATTCCTTGCCAGCCGTTGTGCACAACATTTCTGAAAATGCGAAATTAATTATTTTGCCATTCAAGGGCGGTTCTTACCCCTTCGGACGGCTAGCAAGAAATTCTCACTAGGGTGCTTTTATACCTTTCTTAGTTGGCTACTTTTTGCCGTAAGAACGAATTGTGCACAACATTTCTGAAAATGCGAAATTAATTATTTTGCCATTCAAGGGCGGTTTTTACCCCTTCGAACGGCTAGCAAGTAATTCTCACTAGGGTGTTTTTTTACCTCTTTTAGTTGTCTACTTTTTGCCGTAAGAACGAATTGTGCACAACATTTCTGAAAATGCGAAAATAATTATTTTGCCATTCAAGGGCTGTTCTTACCCCTTCGAACGGCTAGCAAGTAATTCTCACTAGGGTGCTTTTTTACCTCTTTTAGTTGTCTACTTTTTGCCGTAAGAACGAATTGTGCACAACATTTCTGAAAATGCGAAAATAATTATTTTGCCATTCAGGGGCGGTTTTTACCCCTTCGAACGGCTAGCAAGGAATTCTCATTAGGGTGTTTTTTCACCTTTCTTAATTGGCTACTTTTTGCCGTAGGAACGAATTGTGCACAACATTTCTGAAAATGCGAAAATAATTATTTTGCCATTCAAGGGCGGTTTTTACCCCTTCGGACGGCTAGCAAGGAATTCTCATTAGGGTGTTTTTTCACCTTTCTTAATTGGCTACTTTTTGCCGTAGGAACGAATTGTGCACAACATTTCTGAAAATGCGAAAATAATTATTTTGCCATTCAAGGGCGGTTTTTACCCCTTCGGACGGCTAGCAAGGAATTCTCACTAGGGTGCTTTTTCACCTTTCTTAGTTGGCTACTTTTTGCCGTAAGAACGAATTGTGCACAACATTTCTGAAAATGCGAAAATAATTATTTTGCCATTCAAGGGCTGTTCTTACCCCTTCGAACGGCTAGCAAGTAATTCTCACTAGGGTGCTTTTTCACCTTTCTTAGTTGGCTACTTTTTGCCGTAAGAACAAATTGTGCACAACATTTCTGAAAATGCGAAAATAATTATTTTGCCATTCAGGGGCGGTTTTTACCCCTTCGAACGGCTAGCAAGGAATTCTCATTAGATTGTTTTTTCACCTTTCTTAATTGGCTACTTTTTGCCGTAGGAACGAATTGTGCACAACATTTCTGAAAATGCGAAAATAATTATTTTGCCATTCAAGGGCGGTTTTTAACCCTTCGAACGGCCAGCAAGGAATTCTCACTAGGGGGCTTTTTTACCTCTTTTAGTTGGCTACTTTTTGGCGTAGGAACGAATTGTGCACAACATTTCTGAAAACGCGAAAATAATTATTATGTCATTCAAGGGCGGTTTTTAACCCTTCGAACGGCCAGCAAGGAATTCTCACTAGGGGGCTTTTTTACCTCTTTTAGTTGGCTACTTTTTGGCGTAGGAACGAATTGTGCACAACATTTCTGAAAACGCGAAAATAATTATTATGTCATTCAAGGGCGGTTTTTAACCCTTCGAACGGCCAGCAAGGAATTCTCACTAGGAAGCCTTTTTACCTCTCTTAGTTGACTACTTTTTGGCGTAGGAACGAATTGTGCACAACATTTCTGAAAACGCGAAAATAATTATTATGTCATTCAAGGGCGGTTTTTAACCCTTCGAACGGCCAGCAAGGAATTCTCACTAGGGGGCATTTTTACCTCTTTTAGTTGGCTACTTTTTGGCGTAAGAACGAATTGGGCACAACATTTCTGAAAATGCGAAAATAATTATTTTGCCATTCAAGGGCGGTTTTTACCCCTTCGAACGGCTAGCAAGTAATTCTCACTAGGGTGCTTTTTTACCTCTTTTAGTTGTCTACTTTTTGCCATAAGAACGAATTGTGCACAACATTTCTGAAAATGCGAAAATAATTATTTTGCCATTCAAGGGCGGTTTTTACCCCTTCGAACGGCTAGCAAGGAATTCTCATTAGGGTGTTTTTTCACCTTTCTTAATTGGCTACTTTTTGCCGTAGGAACGAATTGTGCACAACATTTCTGAAAATGCGAAAATAATTATTTTGCCATTCAAGGGCGGTTTTTATCCCTTCGGACGGCTAGCAAGGAATTCTCACTAGGGTGCTTTTTCACCTTTCTTAGTTGGCTACTTTTTGCCGTAAGAGCGAATTGTACACAACATTTCTGAAAATGCGAAAATAATTATTTTGCCATTCAAGGGCTGTTCTTACCCCTTCGGACGGCTAGCAAGGAATTCTCACTAGGGTGCTTTTTCACCTTTCTTAGTTGGCTACTTTTTGCCGTAAGAGCGAATTGTGCACAACATTTCTGAAAATGCGAAAATAATTATTTTGCCATTCAAGGGCTGTTCTTACCCCTTCGAACGGCTAGCAAGTAATTCTCACTAGGGTGCTTTTTTACCTCTTTTAGTTGTCTACTTTTTGCCGTAAGAACGAATTGTGCACAACATTTCTGAAAATGCGAAAATAATTATTTTGCCATTCAGGGGCGGTTTTTACCCCTTCGAACGGCTAGCAAGGAATTCTCATTAGGGTTTTTTTCGCCTTTCTTAATTGGCTACTTTTTGCCGTAGGAACGAATTGTGCACAACATTTCTGAAAATGCGAAATTAATTATTTTGCCATTCAAGGGCTGTTCTTACCCCTTCGGACGGCTAGCAAGGAATTCTCACTAGGGTGCTTTTTCACCTTTCTTAGTTGGCTACTTTTTGCCGTAAGAACGAATTGTGCACAACATTTCTGAAAATGCGAAAATAATTATTTTGCCATTCAAGGGCGGTTTTTACCCCTTCGGACGGCTAGCAAGGAATTCTCACTAGGGTGTTTTTTCACCTTTCTTAGTTGGCTACTTTTTGACGTAAGAACGAATTGTGCACAACATTTCTGAAAATGCGAAAATAATTATTATGTCATTCAAGGGCGGTTTTTAACCCTTCGAACGGCCAGCAAATTATTCTCACTAGGGGGCTTTTTTACCTCTTTTAGTTGGATACTTTTTGGCGTAAGAACGAATTGTGCACAACATTTCTGAAAACGCGAAAATAATTATTATGTCATTCAAGGGCGGTTTTTAACCCTTCGAACGGCCAGCAAGGAATTCTCATTGGGAAGCCTTTTTACCTCTCTTAGTTGACTACTTTTTGACGTAGGAACGAATTGTGCACAACATTTCTGAAAACGCGAAAATAATTATTATGTCATTCAAGGGCGGTTTTTAACCCTTCGAACGGCCAGCAAGGAATTCTCACTAGGGGGCTTTTTTACCTCTCTTAGTTGGCTACTTTTTGGCGTAGGAACGAATTGTGCACAACATTTCTGAAAACGCGAAAATAATTATTATGTCATTCAAGGGCGGTTTTTAACCCTTCGAACGGCCAGCAAGGAATTCTCACTAGGGGGCATTTTTACCTCTTTTAGTTGGATACTTTTTGGCGTAAGAGCGAATTGAATTGTGCACAACATTTCTGAAAACGCGAAAATAATTATTATGTCATTCAAGGGCGGTTTTTAACCCTTCGAACGGCCAGCAAGGAATTCTCACTAGGGGGCATTTTTACCTCTCTTAGTTGGCTACTTTTTTTCGTAGGAACGAATTGTGCACAACATTTCTGAAAACGCGAAAATAATTATTATGTAATTCAAGGGCGGTTTTTAACCCTTCGAACGGCCAGCAAGGAATTCTCACTAGGGGGCTTTTTTACCTCATTTAGTTAGATACTTTTTGGCGTAAGAACGAATTGTGCACAACATTTCTGAAAACGCGAAAATAATTATTATGTCATTCAAGGGAGGTTTTTACCCCTTCGAACGGCCAGCAAGGAATTCTCACTAGGGGGCTTTTTTACCTCCCTTAGTTGGCTACTTTTTGGCGTAGGAACGAATTGTGCACAACATTTCTGAAAACGCGAAAATAATTATTATGTCATTCAAGGGCGGTTTTTATCCCTTCCAACGGCTTGCAAGGAATTCTCACTAGGTGGCTTTTTTAAAACGGCTAGCAAGGGAGGAACCAATATTATTTGTGCAGTAAATAAAACATTACAAAAAATTCGGGTTGCTTAATCAAGAATAAAATGGCTGCCAAAAATTTGCTGCTAACTTCACACCATGTTTATTATAGCTGCTAAAATTTTTGGCTGCCAAAAAATGGCTGCTAACTTCATACCGGTAAAAAATCATCCTGTTTGTGTAAATGCGTAAAAAGTCTGAAATTTTAACGTGCCGTCGTTTTCGTGGACGCATTGCCGGTTTAGCCAAACTAGTAAGTAGTCCATTTGTCTCATGGAAAAACATTATAAAGGACTGTGTTTTTACCGTAAAATTGATAAATTTTTGGAATTGCAAGTACAAAAAAAAAGGTAGAAAAACTCGTTCGTTCGAAAAAGTAACTACAGTAGTTAATACCTACTCATCTAAGTAAAAGCCTTCTATTGAAAAAAAAGTACCAAAAAATGCTCTTTACCTAATTAAAAATATATTAGCATTTTTAATAGCCAAAATTTTCAACCCTCTATATTTTCTATCCTGAAAACTAGACTTTTGTCAGTTACTATGTTTTTGCATGAGTGTATAGATATAATTATATACAATTATTATTGTTCTATATTTTTTAACAAAATTTTGTATAAACCCGTTTTAAGAAATGCCCATTCCAGTGGCGTAGTCAGAATTTTTATAAAAAAAATGCTAATATGATTTCTCTTACTGTGGCGGCAAAAATACGTCTTAGAGGCCTTGGTTTTTTGAAATAAATTGGGCCGTTTTGCCCTAAAGTCCAGTTTTTGATGCCATATCCCGAATTGGACGACAATTACAAATTTTATGGGGGGTGTTCCGGTTTTAACTGGGCCACACTGTATATGAAGCAGATCCTATTTCTTTAAAGGCCAGTGCAGACAAGGATGAATCGCACATTCGGACGCCGCCTCCGTGTGGTGACTGGAACCTCGCGTCGGTGTTATTCACCTTTGGCCATTGAAATTCTCGAGGCGCGCCGCCCGACCACGGAATTTTCTAATATATGAAGCCACCTCAAAGAATGAGTGTGCGAGGTGGAAGACAGAAGGTGGTGTCTTGTGTTTTTATTTAGAGCAGACCTAGACACAAAAACATAACCGAGGGGAAAGTCACTGTGGTATTTTAGTGTAGAATAGCCGGGAAGTTCGTGGAAGTGCATGGTATTTTGTGGTATTTTTTTTGGAAGTTCGCGGAAGTGTTGGAAGTGCATGGTATTTTGTGGAAGTGCGTGGAAGTTAATGGTATTTCGGATAAATTTATGGTATATCAGGGAAATTCAGCGAATTTTTGGGTATTTTTTATAATATGTCTGGGGGATATAGGTTACTGCATTCTGTGTTTATTATCGCAAAAGTTGATAGATCAGAAAAATTCCGGGAAAGCCGAATTTTCTATTTAATTTGCCCGAATTGGCGTAAGTAGGTGTCTATTACTTAATATATTTATATATACCTACTTACTTATGTATTATAAATATACTTTGTTCAGCAAGATGTTTTTGTCTAAATACCTACCTTGAACTGAATTGAGAGATTTTATTTTTAAATTTCCTAAACTTTTTTTCAATTATTTTTTCCATCCAGAATTCCAAATTCAAAAGGCACAATTTACAATTTTAGTGAATAATTGATTAGAATTAGTCAATTGGAAGAACCTTCCACACTTCCACGACATCACATTTTTATGTATTTGTGGTAGGTAGGCAAGTCGAAAATTACCTCGTAAATAAATTATTTCTTTACCACTCCTTCCTTTATCGGAGAAGCACATACAAAAAGTCAATATTGTTTTTATTTTTTGCTTCTTGGATAAAATGCCAGGAAGTGCGGAAGTTCGAATGGTATTTAAAAAAAAATACCGGGAAGTATATAGGAAGTGCGGAAGTTTGGATGGTAGGTATTTCAAAAAAATACCGGGAAGTGTTTGGTATTTCGGGTATTTTTAGTGTACAAATTTTTGCATTACCTGTAGTTTGGATGGTATTTCAAAAAAATACCGGGATGTGTTTGGTATTTCGGGTATTTTTAGTGTAAAAATGTTTGCATTACCTCGGTATTTACCGAAGAGTTAATTACTAGGTAGCAGCAATATACATGGTGTTAATAAAGTATGCCACAAAATTTCAAGGGAAGATTCCCGGGTCGATTTAAAAAAAAAGTTCCTTAAGGGCTTCCCATTTGAGATACAGGATGTTGAAATTCCCAGAAAGATATATCGGAAATTTTGAATAGCCTTTTTTTCAAATAATGAAGAAGTCGAAGCCAAACCTAAAAGACAACAAGTAATCCTAAGTAGCTGGTTGCAATTGTGTTATTTAATAAGTTGTCCTATAGCTGGTTGCTTGTGTTATTTAACAGTAGTAAAAAAACACATATTTGCCTTGAAACTGCGACAGAAATGGCAAGAGAGGACTTTTTTTTACAGAATCGAATCCAAAAATGTAATAAAATGTTGTATTTCGCAGGGCCGGGCTATTTTAATCCAAATTGAGTCGATTTACAGAAAAGTTATTAAAAATTTTCGATATTTTTCTAGAAATGTCAACAACCTATCTATGTAAATATGAAATGTCAAGAAATAATGGGCGTCGATCTCCGCATTGTTTGGCAGAGGCAACTTACAATAAATGCTCAGAATGAACACCTACTTTTCACAACAAACAACACCAGCACTTCATACTTCAAGTATTCTCATTTTTCAGTATTACACATTTTGCTGAGCTGTTGAGTAAACTTTCCCGTTTAGGTAACCTCATATGAAAAATTCCATTGGGGATGTTACGAGGCCTTCGATAAAGACAGGCCATGGCGCACGAAAATCACGTGACCATCTTAGTCTTAGTTACATGTCATTTGTCACATAACTGAAAGCGGCAGCTTGGGTTTTGAGAAGTTTTAAATGTTTAAAGTGTTTTTAAACGTCTTAGTTTATATTTTAGAAACAAGTTTATCCTTATTAGTGCGCAGGTGTTATGGCCTCTGCGTGGGAGTCGTGCCGTCCAGGAGTATTGGTGCCGTTCGCACCGACGCGTGAGCGCTGTAAGGGGAATTCTCCCCCCGGAATGGACAGTGGAGCCTGAGACACAGACGGGTGAACTGCTTACGGGAGATCCGCGAGAATAATCTAAATACCAAATATTGGGTCTGTTTATATTATATTTGTGCATATTACAAAAGCCAGGTAGAAAATGTCACCATAACATTTGCTTTGGCTCGGGATGAAAATTTGCGCCAAAAATGGATTCGTCAAATTCCAAATGAGATTTAATTTCTAAAAAACCCTTAATAAGTATGTGTGGCTAACACATTTTCAAGAAAGTAAAACAATTAAAGTGGACAAATGTGTTGTGGGAGGAAAATACCTATATAGAATATCACCTAAGCTAAAGGAAGGTGCTGTCCCAACAATTTTTGGGAATGTGCCAAAATATTTGAGTGCAGTGCCGTTTAACTCTCAGCCCAAAACAGCCGAGGCAGGTTGAAAATTTTGAAAAAACAATTAGAGAAAGCCTGGATGCACAGTACCAATAATATAATAGATGAAAGAAAACTCGCCAAATTGTTACGAAATTTGTTTTCTCTACTTATCTCCAAAAATGCCTTATTATAAATATAGGACTAGGTTGGTCACGTGACTACGCGATTATGCGTTATAGCGCCATGGCCTGTCTTTATCGCTGGCCTCGGGGATGTTGTTACTAACGTGACAACGCTATCGTTGCACACATAAAGGAGCCATAAATAGTCAGTAACATTGTTGAAACCGTACGCAAAGAATCTCGCTACACCAATTTTCAAACTTCAAAATGGGTGATAGGGGACGTCCGAGGGGACGTCAGTTGAAACAAGAAAAACCACATATGTTTTTATCCAATTCGTTACCGTTTTCGTGATATACAGGGCCTTGAAGTTTTGGAGAATAATTGTTTTTTTTTACAATATCTTCGTAACTGTTTGAGATATTTGCAACAACTCTGGTACACAATAGTGTCCTGTTAGTTGGCATAGTTTGGGAAATTTCCGTGTCCCAAAGCAAACCAGTGGCGGAGATAGAGGGTAGGAGGGTCCATTAATTTAAGAAAAAACTTAGTACGGCCCTGTGCACAATTTAATTTGAATGCATTTTTAGATAGGCGACTTCATTTCCTACAAAAATTGTTTTTTCCTTTCTTTACGTATACCTGTCGCTATTTCATTGCAATTTTTATTTTTTTTTATTTAAGTTAAAGTTTTCAGAAAAATCGCAGAAAATTTTTGATAGACAAGGACAGGCAGAAGAATGAAAACGACCCACTCATCAGAATAAAGTAATGTTTATTGATAAACTTGTTTGGTTAGGGCAATATTTTTGGAAATTACAGGGTGTTTAACTAATTAATATGCTTTTAAGAGATTTTTGTCACATTTTTCCGCAAAATCTTATCAAAATTAATGAGATGTCATAATTATTTGTTAAATATTTTTTTTTATAAAAAATGCTCAAAATGTCCCCCTTCCATTCTTTAAAAATTTCGAATTTTTCTGATTTTTTGCTATAGTTTTTGTAGTTGGCCATGAACAGCAACTTTCTTTATGACAAAAGAAGGCCGCCAGAAGAACTATCGATCACAGGCGCCCCCGATTTTTTCTATAAAAAATAGCCGAGATAGTTTGAGTGGGCCTTTTATATAAGCCACCCTGTATTATACTCATTATTATAATGGCATCAGATAATTCTATTTTTATCTATTGCCAGTAAAATGGCTCATCTTGGTAAAAATGGAAAATTTCAAATTTTAATTCTTGGACATGTCAAATGTCAATGTAAAGTAAATTTTCACAAACAAAATAACTACATGTTCACAAAAGGAAAAAATATTGCTCTACCCCTAACAAAAAATCCCAAAAGTCCCAAATCCTACTGAGACCACTTATTATTTTACTTAGCGTGTTCAAGGAAAACTCGTTTGCAATTTCCGATGTTATTCTATACTCCCATATCTGTTCGATGATTGCACCATCCTGAATGTATAAAATGAATAAAAAAAATAAAAAATAAACCATCGATCATCCACGAAAACCGGATGCGCCGCTTAGATGACACTCCTGATAACATTATAAATCTTTCCCATAGACGTGTATTATCTATAGATATCGGCTGTAAGTGCATACAAAAGATCTTGTAGAAATAATACAATAACGTAATGGTTCACTGATAAAATATTTGTCTGTTGATTTTACTTCCATATCACCACATGAGTGGAAGTATTGTTTGTTGAAATATTTTGTATGATGTTAATTAAGTTTTCATTTACCTCCCAGAATAGTAGGTATATCAAACAAAGAAAAATACCTTGCTGGTAATTATTGTAACTTAGAATTTGAAAGCTTTTAAAAATACAAAGTAAAATAAAGTTTTAAATAGAAATCCTCTTGTGTATGAGGTTATGGGTAGAGGGTCTCAACCTTTGGGTTGACGGAGGCTCGGATCACGGGCACCGGCAGCTGTGGTCAGAGCTGAGGGATGTGCAGACGCCTTCCATCGGCTTCCACGGCCGACTCCGCTTTGTCTTTCCAGACAGGGAGGTGTGGGCCGAAGGGAATAGCGACCCCTATGGCGGGCTCGTCTGGTTCACAGACGGATCCAAGATGGGGAAGGGAACGGGGGCCGGTGCCTTTTGTCAGGAACTGGCTAGGAGGTTGACTACCTCCCTCGGGGGGCACACCACCGTGTTCCAGGCGGAGGTGTTCGCCATCATGATTGGGGCAGAGGAATCGCTCAGGCTCAGAATCAGGGGCCGGAGGCTGACCTTCTGCTCTGACAGCAAAGCGGCGTTACAGGCGCTGAGAGCAAACCGTACCTGGTTCCCATTGGTGGAGGACTGTAGAACGAGTTTGCTCAGGCTGGTGGCCGAAGGGAACAGGGTTGTTCTGTCGTGGGTGCCTGGTTATGCGGGCATAGCGGGGAACGAGACGGCGGACCTACTGGCTAGAGAGGGATCCATGGGAAGACCAGTGGGGCCAGAACCAATATTGGGGATTGCGCCACGGGTCGCAATTGGAGCCCTGGACGAATGGCTGCATGGCAGGTTCGTTGAGGAGTGGCGCCGGGCTCCGTGGATGAGGCAGACTAGGCTCATGATTCGTGGGCCGTCGATCGCCCTGTCTAGGGAGCTGCTGCGTCCGCCAAGGTCGGAGTTAAAGGGAGTGGTGAGGGTCCTCACCGGACACTGCTGCCTGGCTCGCCACCTGCACCTTATAGGAGTGGGAGGGGAGCCTGAGTGTAGATGGTGTCTGGAGGATGAGGGGACCCCATACCACTTGGCCACTGACTGCCCTGCACTTGACAGGGTCAGATTTGAGTCCTTCGGCTCAGCCAAGCTGAGCGCGGAGGATGTATATGGTGTCAGGGTGGGTGAGCTGCGGGCCTTCATCAAGAGGGCCGGCATGCAGGCTGCCGTGTGACGCTGGCCTGTGGGGGCACAACGGGCCCACTGTGGCCTACGTGCCTGGCCGATCTCAGGCGGCCACCCCCTGCACAAGATAGATAGATAGATAGGTTATGGGCCTAGGCACCTTGGCCAACTTACGTGCATGTTAAAAGAGCCGCGGCTAGAAGTTGAAAAGGGAGATTGACTCCATTTTATGATGGTACTTTTAGTATTAAGATGGTCCTAGTTCGTAACATTAACTGGCGAATGGAAGCAAAAGACGCGTGACATACTGAGAGGACAGCTACCAGGAGACGTTAAAGGAGATGGTTCTGGGGGTCTTAAAAGAAAAGTAATCTTGGATATGTCCGTCTCAGGGAGATGTCTGCCATAAAGAAAAAAATCTCCTCAAACATATCTCTATTAAAACCATTGACGTCAAAACCTATAGACGTGGTGCCCCTTTGTTAAAATGCCCTTTATTTTGACTCCCTGATTGCATATATCCATACTACTCTAAAAACATGCTACAAACAAGGACAGAAAGTCAACCATCAACCAACTATATAGTTATAGTTCCTCCAGAATCACACTTATAGATATCGCATGTTTTTTCTTGTTTGGGGGCGCCGGAAGCATCGGAACCTCACCTGAAGACTCGGGGGATGGTCTAACGACGCCAGCCTCCGAGCCCAGAGTCGAAATGCGTTCGCTACGGCTCGACATAAAGGGGCAATTTCTGACAATCTCGCGACATTTTCGGAATAATTTAATGGAGCGCTTAGATTGTGATTAGTTCTGGGCGTCAAGCGTTTATCAAAACAAACCTGTCTATAGGTTCTGACGTCATTGATTAAAACGATCCTATTAAAACAATAAGGTACCTAAAAGAGTGTGCCTCTTAAGCTTATAAAAATAGGCGTGAATATTGATATTAGGCATAAGTACCAACGTCGACATTTCAATAATAAGTGAGTGGGGACAGTAATAGTATAATAGGGGTAGTGTAGGTCAAAATGGTTTTGCGATACCCCGTTGGACTTGTTTCGTCATGAGGAATAGGAACCTGGTATTTAAAACATTTAAGTACAAGTTCTATTTCGTATAATTATTAAGACTGCTAAAAAATCTAAATGGTAGGCGTTAGTAAAATCGAAAAGCTGGCACGGCGGCGGCGGCGGCCCCAAGTCGGTTCTTATCAGCTTTCCGGCCTTCGGTTTGCGGATGTGGTGATGAATGCATAATACAATATCATCGGTTTTGTTTTTACGTTAAGTATAGTACGGGACGAAAAAATACAGAGAGTGAACAAAAGTTTATACCCTTGCATGGAGTACCTAAATATATCTTTATGCTAATATCATTGGTCATTTAAGTGTGCAACATATATGCTCAGAGAAATAACCAAGGATAGAGGGAGCAACAGCATCAAAATACACACGTTTGTAGTCAGCCAACATCTTAAGCAAATTTACCGAAGTAAACAAACACATTAGGCACGGTTGTAGAACGTTTATCTGAGATAGGTATATCCTGAGAAATATCAATTTGGTCACACACTACACACTTTCTGCGTCCCATTGTATACAAAATCAATCACTATATACTAAATACTAATAACTAGCCTATAAATTAACAGAAAAACAATTGAAAACACGAAAAATGCATACCTAAACAATCGGAAAACTTGACTTGCTGGGCAAACACAAAACAAATACCGCGAAGTTAACGAACGCGGCGCCCGCGGCAGCAACGGCGGCGTTGCCATGTTGGGCGGTTTGAGGTATCTCACTCCTATAAGGTCAGGTGGCGAGCCAGGCAGCAGAGTCCGGTGAGGACCCTCACCACTCCCCTTGACTCCGACCTTGGCAGACGCAGCAGCTCCCTAGACAGGACGGTCGAGGCCTACGAATCATGAGCCTAGTCTGCCTCATCCCCGAAGCCCGGCGCCACTCCTCAACGAACCTGCCATACAGCCATTCATCCAGGGCTCCAATTGCGACCCGTGGCGCAATCCCCCATATTGGTTTTGGCCCCATCAGTCTTCTCATGGATTCCTCTCTAGCCAGTAGGTCCGCAGTCTCATTCCCCGCTATGCCCGAGTGACCAGGCACCCAAGACAGAACGACCCTGTTCCCTTCGGCCACCAGCCTGAGCAAACTCATTCTACAGTCCTCCACCAATGGGGACCAGGTACGGTTAGCTCTCAGCACCTGTAAAGCCGCTTTACTGTCAGGGCAGAAGGTCGGCTTCTGGCCCCTGACTCTGAGCCTGAGCAATTCCTTTGCCCCCATCATGATGGCGAACACCTCCGCCTGAAACATGGTGATGTGCTTCCCGAGGGACGTAGTCAACCTCCTAGCCAGTCCCTGACAAAAGGCTCCGGCCCCCGTTCCCTCCACCATTTTGGATCCGTCTGTGTACCAGACGTGCCCGCTTTGGGCATCGCTATTCTCTTCGGTCCACCCCTCCCTGTCTGGAAAGACAAAGTGAAGTCGGCCGTGGAAGCCGATGGAAGGAGTCTGCACATCCCTTCTCATTTCCAGGATGGGCACCACCTCCCTCAGCTCTAACCACAGCTGCCGGTGCCCGTGAACCGAGCCCCTGGCAACCCAAAGGTTGAGACCCTCTAGTCTGAGACTCCACCACTGCGCCCAACGGAGGCAGCCCCACCAGGGTTTCCAAGGCCCAAGTGGGCGTAGTCCTCAGGGCGCCAGTGATACACAGGCAGGCAAGGCGCTGTATCTTGTCCAACGCCGTCCCTGGTCTGGTCCTGCGGGTGCCGGACCACCATGCGATGGCCCCATGAGAAATCATGGGAACAATCATCGCCCTGTAAATCCAGAGCATGATCCTAGGATTCAACACCCACGAGGAGCCCACAGCTCTGCGACATGCCCAAAGCGCATTGCACGCCTTCTTGGTCCTCATGAGGATATGTTCCTCAAGGGTCAATCTGGAGTCCAGCCAGACTCCCAGATATTTAAGCTTCTTTCTATCTTCAAGGTGAATCCCACGTAACTCTATGCGAGGAATGGGGTCCACCTTTCTCTTCTTGGTGAATATCACCAACTCAACCTTATCTGGGTTGACACTTAATCCGTTCATATCGCACCAGCGTGAGAACCTCTCCAGAGCTCTGTTGAGGAGCTCCTCCAGAAGCTCTACATCAGTGCCTTGAACTAGGATCACTATATCGTCCACGTACGCTTGTACGTAGACCCCCTGCTCTTCCTCCAGGATTCATAGCAGCTCATCAACCACCATGCACCAAAGGAGGGGGGACAAAACCCCTCCCTGAGGACAACCCCTTGATGCATTGACGGTCACTCGTTCTCCGCACAACCCGGCCTCGACCACCCTGCCAGTGAGCATGGATCGGGTCCACCTTACCAAGGCTTCCCCGATCCCTATGCCCTCCTCGGCCCTGCAGATCGAGTCCACTGCTGTGTTGTCAAACACTGGTTGCTTTCAGATCGTAGCAGATCTTCATCTTGTCACTTTTTTGATGCAACATCTGGCGAACATCTCCATGAACCAACTGGAGACGCTCTCTCAGGAGACTCATGTAGTCATCAGTAGATTCTGGATTTTCTGTTCAGCCGGTTATGATGTCGATAGAGAGCCTTAGATTGTCTCAGAAAATAATCTTAGCCGGAGACTTTCCTGTCGCTTCATGCACAGCGGAACGGTAGGACAATAGAAAAGGTGGTATGCATGTGTCCCAATTACTTTGTTTCTGATTCACTACCATCTTCAGGTATGTTTCTAAAGTCTTATTGAACCGTTCCACCATACCATCAGACTGGGGGTGCAGGGGTGTTGTTCTTGTCTTGGAAATCCCTAGCTGGCGGCAGACATTTTGGAATACCTCCAACTCAAAATTGCGGACCTGATCAGAGTGTAGTTCACTTGGGACACCAAAACGACATACCCAATTTTGGAACAAGACCTCTGCGACTGTGGTGGCCTCTTGGTTGGGGATTGGATAAACTTCTGGCCATTTGCTGAAGTAGTCCATGATGACTAACACATAACGGTTGCCAGATTCGCTGGTTGGGAACGGTCCCGCTACGTCGATGGCAATCGTTTCAAAAGGAGCTCCGACCAGGTATTGCATCATTTTACCCCTGTTCCTAGTTTTTGGTCCCTTCGCCGAAGCACATTCTTCACACCGGCGGCACCACTCTTCGACATCTTCCCGAGAGTTTACCCAGTAAAACCTCTTGCTAACTTTATTCAAGGTCTTACTAATGCCAAAGTGTCCACCTCCAACGCCTTCGTGCACGGCTTTCAGGACCTCCGACACTCTCTTCTTGGGAAGTACTGTCAGAAATAGCTTTTCTTTTCCATCTGGACTTTCCCAAACTCTATCTTTAATTACTAACGAGTCCCATTGTGCCCAGTATGCCTTCAACTCTGGTGATTTGTCCGAAACATCTTTCCATTCAGGTTTGGGTATATGTCTTAATGTTAGGTCAAATATTATACCGAATATGGTCGCTTTGCTCTCTGGCGATGACTTCCGAATCCCAATTTTCAGGTCCACGGACAGTAGTTCGTTTACATAAAATTAGGTCTGGGTTTTCTCTTAATTCCTGTCGACTACAGTGATGACAGTCTTCATTACAGGGTCTTCTTGACAATGCATCAGCATTCTTACGGTTGTCCCCTTTGCGATGTTCCACTTTGAAGTCATATTCCTGCAGCCTTTGAAGCCATCTTGCCACTTGTCCTTCTGGGTTCTTGAACTGGAATAGCCATTTTAGTGATGCGTGATCTGTTCTTAATAGGAAAGGTTGGCCATATAAATACTTGTGGAAATGTTCAGCGGCCTTGACCACTGCTAGCAGTTCCCTTCTTGTCACGCAGTAGTTTCTCTTTGGCTTTGACAAAGTTTTACTGAAGTAGGCAATAACTTTTTCTTGCCTTTCCTGCTCCTGGGACAGCACTGCTCCAGGAACGGGAAACGTCAAAATCGGTGAAGAACATAAAGCTTTCTTCAAGGTCTGAAATGCTTCTTCACAATCTGAGGTCCACATATAATCGATCCCATCCTCTGTGAGCCTATGCAGCGGCAATAATATACAACATTTAAAATTTTTTTTATACAGTAATTATTTTCCAGAAATATACTTACAAAACATAACGTTATAAAGTAGGTTGGTTTTAATGTTACAATTCTTTTATATATTGTACTGTATTTCAACGATCACAGACCAAACTCGTTGCCTTGGTTACCAACTTTATTGTTTAGCCTTCAAAAATCACAAATAAACTTGTCAGATTACTGTCACTGTCCAAGAATATTCTTTCTGCTCCAAAATTCGCACAAAATCGCTTTCTAACCTTTCCCTTTTCCAGGCCCAATTCCCAGGGCTTATATACTAAAAAGGAAGACTGGAGAATACTCTAGAATATTCCTGGCCAATGATAGTTCACAAATCATAAGTTCTAGCAAACTTTCTAGAATGTTATGGAAGCTTTACAGGGAAAACCATGAAAACTAAAGGAAAATGGGGCCCTGGGGGCCTCAGGCCAACAAAGATGTGACGGAAAATGCTTCTAAATTAAATTGGTGCATGTTCGATAATCATATTAGGCGCACTTAGAATGGTTGCAAGTAAAACGGCATACAGGGTAGGTAAAAAAATATAAAAATTGTACAAGAGTAAAGTACCCTTATTTCAGAAAATTCAGCCAAATGTTATTAAGAAAAGTTGTCTAGAATTAAGTTATATTATGCCTAAATACCAAGACATGGCCAACTAAGAAAAAAAACTATTTTTTTGAAAAACATTAATACTTAATCTCTTACAAAAATTTTGTTTTAATATTCACCCTAAAGAATTACATAAATCAATCAAAATTAAATCAATTTCGCATAACTTTGTTCGAATTCAAGCATATTTGTAAAATTAACTTAAGATTTTTTATTTTTAAGGAATCACAAACTTAATGTTTGTTGCAACGATCGAGGCAACGATATTAAACAAAACTTTAAAATTTCGCAAAAATTCGTCTGGACAAGGTATAAAACATTAGTAGGTAATGATTATGTGTAGGTATGTTAAAAACTCTCATTTAAGGTGCAAAATTTTTATTTTAAATGTTTATTAGAAACTGAAAATTAATTGACGAAAAAATTGTTTTTTCTTAGGAGGCTATGTTTTTGGTATTTAGGCATAGCTTTTAATTCTAAACAACTTTTCTTACTAACCTTTTGCTGCATTTTTTGAAATAAGGATGCTTTACTCTAGTACAATTTTTATATTTTTTGACCTACCTTGTATGCTGTTTAACTTGCAACCATTCTAAGTGCACCTAATATGATTATTGAACATGCATTAACTTTCGGCAATATCTGTATTTTGGTTGTGCAATTTACAAAAAAAGTCCCATATGTTGCGCACTTAAATGACCACACTGTATATGGAAAACCTTTAGGATGACCTTATTCAAAAATTAAGGGGCTTTGTTTCTAGCTTCGTTTTCTGCCGTATTCATAATGGGCACGATATTATATCGAGCGATATATGGTCGGAGATTCGCCAAAGCACCCAAGGCGCTAAAGAAAGCTGCTGCTGGAGCCTAGCTTGGCTCCAGCAAGGCTGGTTTAGCTGAGATTCAAAATACTTTTTTAACTGGCAATCGTCGGGTCATAAATTCAGAACTCGATAAACTTAGGTCTAAATTCTGCTTCAAATGCGGTTACAAGAGTGTAACGTCTCCTAATTATAGTAAAAAAAAGAGACTGGGAGGATGCAATGAGCCTCTTAATCCGGCTCGTGAAGTTATTTATTTTGGACTATGCTAAGGATGACAGGAGGCCTAATGTCCAGGTAAAGATCTTCAGTAAAGATTTTCTCGGCCTCTTGGATTCCGGGGCGTCTGCAGTTTTTATTTGAGGTACAGGATGGGAAATACTAAAACCGTTTCATCAACATAAACGGGATCGCTAACTACCTATCCTGTAAGACTAATAGTAGCCGTCAGCCCAATCTCATGTAGTTTATTGGGTGTCAAGTAAGAATGGTGCAAACTCGCGGGAGCAAGCAGGGGGGCGTCAAAATATACAGGGTGTTTCATATATAAATGTTTCTCCTAAGATGCCCATTAACGGAGATATGGGGTCCCAAAAGCGCAAACTGCGATTTTTTTTCGCTTGTAACTTCAAACTACCTCGTATATAATGGAATAAAATTTTGTGGGTTGGTAAACAGTCTAAGGACAAATACTGTAATGATACACTTATTATTTTACTTTGTAAGAGAAGCCAGAGGCGCACTGGCTCCACCATTTAAGGGCCCAAAACTTTGACACATGTCATCCTACCGTGCCTAAAATCCTGTTCTTGGGCGATTTGGGCATTTATGTAAAGAAAAGGTACTGTACATTTGATTCTGTAAAGAAACGGTTTGCGAGATAATTCAATTTTTATGTAATTTAATTTAATAAAGCCACGTGTTGCATCAAATATTTCCGGTTTAATATCAAGGAAACGATTGAAGGTATCGAAACAATGGTTTCCATGCTCCCGATAGACAATCTGCTTCTTTTTCGAACTGCATAAAAACATCGGATTATCCTTTTTTTTTTCAAAAAAACATTCATTTACGGCTAAACCGGAAGTGAGAGCCAAAAATTAACTCATTTGCGTTTCTTCTAGTATTACCAAATATTCAAATACTTTTGGCCACCATTTTTTTGGTATCTTATTGACAGCACCCGATATAGCATTCTAACAAACATAGGTCAGTTACTTTTTCTTTCAACTAGTAATTTTTTAGATCATTAGTGGTAGTTAATTTACGAATTTTACTTCCGATAGCTGGAAATTAATGTTTTTTTTTTAAATCGAATTGATATATTTTTATGCAGTTCGACAGAGAAGAAAATTACCTATAGGGAGTATGGAAACCGTCTTTTCTATTCCTCCAACTGTTTCATTGATATTAAAACAGAAAATCTTGATGCAATTTGTGGCTTTATGAAATTAAATTACTTAAGAACTGAATTATCTTATCTTTATTTTATTGGATCAAATGTAGAGTATTTTTTATACAATGTGTCTGGTTTTTCGTGTTAACACCCCTAAAAATCTAAGTAGGCTGGGGGAATTGAACGGGGCAATTTTTTTATAAATATGTCCCTGAAAGGTCATCATTTGCGAGGTATTGGTTTGGCATTGCCGCGAAATCCTGGCCTACTGCGATTTTTTAAAGGGGTGCGTTTTTCGAAAAACCCTATTAGGCATATTTTTATTTAAAATCTGACACCACAGCGTTAATCAGGACACCCTAAAACCCCCACATACCAAATTTGAACAAAAAATATACAGGGAGTTCCATTCTGCAGGGTGTCAAAGTTGAGCAAAATAAGAATTTTAAAGGCATCTGCCAAGTCAAGTGTGCCATGGAATCCCCACAAAACAGTTGAATGGTCAACAGGACCACTCAAGTTGTTGGTGTGCAAAGGTCCAATACGAAATATACAGAGTGCTCTTATCTATGCCATCTCAAATTACTGAATTTTTTTAACTTTATACAGGTCAAAAATCGAGTATATCAAAACCGCTCCACATACTATAAAGGAACTAAATCTAAAAAATACAGAAGCCTGCCAGTCAGTAAGTCCATATCAGTCAAGGTGGCTGGTGTGTCACAACAGGAAACGCACAGAAAATGTATCATCTTAGACAGTGACTTTGTTGAGAAAGGCCCAATAATTTAAATTGTTTTTATTTGTTGGTTGGCAGTTTGTAAAGAAATAAATTACTTTTGGTTTATTAATATTTTTTCAATGACTCCAGAGTACTCCTGATCAGTATAAAGTTTAATAAAAATTCAGAATTTTGAGATGGCTCAGAGAAAAATACCCTGTATATTTTTGTAGTAAATCTTTTCACACCAACATTTTGAGTGGTCCTGTTCACCATGCAACTGTTTCGAAGTAATTCCATGGCACACTTGACTCGCCAGATGCCTTTAAAATTCCTATTTTGCTCAACTTTGACACCCTGCAGAATGGAACTCCCTGTATATTTTTTGTTCAAATTTGGTATGTGGAGGTTTTAGGGTGTCCTGATTAACGCTGTGGTGTCAGATTTTAAATAAAAATATGCCTAATAGGGTTTTTCAAAAAACGCACCCCTTTAAAAAATCGCAGTAGGACAGGATTTCGCGGCAATGCCAAACCAATACCTCGCAAATGATGACCTTTCAGGGACATATTTATAAAAAAATTGCCCCGTTCAATTCCCCCAGCCTACTTAGATTTTCAGGGGTGTTAACACGAAAAACGAGACACACTGTAGATAAATGTCTACCAATAAAATTCCATTTCATTATACGGGGTAGTTTGAAAGTTACAGCCGAAAAGGTAAATGGCAGGTTGGCCTTTTGGGACCCCATGTCTCCGTTAATTGGCATCTTAGGAAAAATATTTAAAGGAACGCCCTGTATAAAAACAATTTATATATGTATTCGATTATGACGTCACCAGGTAGTTGTATATAGCATTACATAAATATAGACTCGCCAGAACCATTGTTGAAATTTCCACGAGGCACACTAAATATTTTGCATAAAATTACCTCAACTTAATATCGAGTCACGAGAATTGTAAAGCGTCACAATTTAGGTATTTGTTTTAATTTGTTTTCGTTCCAAAATTAAAGTTAAATTTTTGGTTACGGCTTTTTTACGGACGATTTGAACAATGCTGTTGCCTATTTATGTCTCCTTTAATCTATGTGTCTATCTAATGCTATATCTGGCACTGGTACAGCCACATATTACTTACGGTCTATTAGGATGGGGTGGAGTAAATGACTGTCGCTTGAGTAAGTTGGAAACTCCGATCAAGGAGGTTGGAAACACTACAAACATGGATTTTAAAAATAATCCACAATGAGAAACCCACTTGCCCGAGTGATTACATTTATAAAATAAGCATAGTATATGACCCACGACAATAATTGTATTGCCTAAATATTCTAGTAAGTATAAAAAAAGGAAAAATAAATTTGAAAAAAATCAACCATACGTACCAACCACGTAAGCAGCAAAGTAACACTTTCTGCATGCAGAAAGAAAATTGGTCAGAGTTGCTTTACATTTCTAGCACCGCAAGACTCTTCAGTGTTCTTCCTGTTGACCTGAAAATAGTAATATCATTGAAAATACGAAAAAGATGTAAAAAATGGAAAAATGATTATTTTTGGGACATTTCAGATATTTCTGTTACTTTTGGATAAAATAGTTAAGCATATAGGTATGTCACTACCTGCATACAAGCTGTATTTTATACAGCTCCTGCATTATTTTTGTTTATTTACCCTTTTGCCGTATTATTATTTATTGCAAATTTTTTTAATTACTTATGGTAAATAAACATATATTATTATTATCTATTTCTTGCCGGGTCACGATCCGGAAAAGAGTGTGCCGGAATTTTTACAATACATATAAACTACTATAAACTCTCATGGAATGGGTTTTAGGATGCATTTGCCGGCCCTCTTATTATGTAGGCTTGTCGAAGTCGAAAAAACAGGTATTTACCATCTACCTACGTTCTTTGAAAGGGTCCCATCGAGGGATTTACAACGATGTCGCGAGGCGACAAACCGTGGGCTCGCTGGGGCCATTGTCCCCTACACGCGTCCTCGGGTTGTCGTTTGTCTGCCTTTGTGCCTTTTAGAATGAAGAAGAGAGAGGGAGATGGCGGTGCATTCATTCCGACCTTTCAAATTTCGAACCATACGGATCGGATCCCCTGCGGTTCGGCAGACTAGAAATTTCACGTATAATCTGAAAACGCTCTTTAATTGTACACTATATTGTGACAGGTAAATATTTCATGTCTCTAGAATTCGGTAAGCGGCGGCCATGTTGATATTATTGGATAGGTTATGGAGGACGGCCGTAATCAACAGAATTTACGTTTTACTCACATGAATCCTAAATTTGAATAGACTCTGTTCTTTGAAGCACAGAAAAAGGTTATTATACAGGGTGTTCCTAAATATCATGTACATACGGAAGGGGGTAATTCTTTGGCCCATTTTAAGAAAAAACTTCATATGAACGTATGTCGTAAACGTCCTAACTTTTGAGATACAGGGCGTTAAAGATCATTTTTTTAAATTGAATTTTGGCTACATCTCCCGAAATAATCAAGCTGCTGAACTGAAATTTGGCACTGCTATGTTTTTGGGGATGGAGAATAAGCTGATTTTAGTGCATATTTTCATTCTGCAAGAAAAAGGTACTCTTGTTTCATAACGATTAAATCAACAGTTTGCGTTGAAATTACCAAAACGTGCCCCAAAACACCTGTTGATTCCAATATTCGAAACATAAAATTTTCACCTACCACCTTCAAGTGTTACAGATCAACTGTACCATTTAAACTGAGAAAAAAATCCCTATGAATAATGTACCAAAAATTATTCGCTTTCAAAATGGAAAGGATTGAATTTGACAAAATTTGGACACTCTATTTCAAGAAAATCAGTGGTGTTTTGACCAATGCCCATTTGGCATTTTTTTCATCATTTTGAATATACAGTTGATCTGTAACATTTGAAAGCAGTAGGTGAAAATTTTATGTTTCGAATATTGGAATCAACAGGTGTTTTGGGGCACGTTTTGGTAATTTCAACGCAAACGGTTGATTTAATCGTTATGAAACAAGAGTACCTTTTTCTTGCAGAATGAAAAGATGCACTAAAATAAGGGACCTGGAGGACCAAAAAGATAACCTCAAAAAATTTACTCGTAAAAGCGTGATGAAAAAACAGCGCAAGTGGCGCCCTCTGTGAGATACGGTGAAGTTGACATTTTCAGCTTATTCTCCATCCCCAAAAACATAGCATGTGCCAAATTTCAGTTCAGCAGCTTGATTATTTCTGGAGATGTAGCCAAAATTCAATTTAAAAAAATGAACTTTAACGCCCTGTATCTCAAAAGTTAGGACGTTTACGACATATTTTCATATGAAGTTTTTTCTTAATATGGGCCAAAGAATTACCCCCTTCCGTATGTACATAATATTTAGGAACACCCTGTATAGTTATAGTTTCTGTGTTTGAAGTCAAGTTAGGGCCACAGAATATCAAGGCTAGGCATGTATCAGAAGTTCTGACATTTCTGCCAGACATGCTAAATACGCCCCTGGACGCGCCTGAAACCAATGCTGCCAACCTTGGATTACCAAATTAAGAAATGTCATTTCTAGTGTACAATTTAAGAGCGTTTTTAGTTTTCACACCCATTGCAGTAATGGTACAATATCTACTCCTGGGTGCAGAAGAATACACCGTTATTTAATATGAAAATATTGTACAAATTTGGTTTTTTGGGCTATAATAATTACCAGATGGCTTTTCCGATTTTGCTTTTTTGAATATGGTCAGAGCGATGGATGTAATCTCGGCGCCAAGTAACAGAATTTGGGGAGCTACGGGAAAAAGTTTCGTATAAAAGTTGTTTGTAACCATGCAAGGCAACTTTCTATTTTTTAAGTACCTACAGGATTTTGCGAAATAAGCGAAAAACAACAAAGTTATTTTTTTTTTAAATGGAATGGCCCTATTTTTAATACACTATGTTACTTTAAGAGAGAATTTGATAGCGTTTTTATTTTTTTGAATATCGGTTGCGGCGTTGCCAAGTAATTAGATATTTCCTGTAATTGCAGAGATTTGGAAAATCAGTGATTCATATTCTCGTTTCTGCTGCATACTTTCCTAAGTTGAGTTATATATGGAAATAACTATTTTACTAGTGCCCCTCTATAGTATGGTGTAGCCAAAGTTGGATGTAGCTATAGAGGGTGTTCAATTATGATCGCCTTTTTTTGTTATTTAGAAGGGGTCGTAACTTTTTTCTTCTTCAAATGGAACGACCACATTTTGATTATACGAGACGATTCTACTGTTAAATACCTACAATTTACTACATTAGCGTGATATCGAAATGTGTTATTGTTTTTGAATGATTTGCAAGTATTTGTTTTTTTTAAAAGAAATGGCTCGTGGCATATGGGACAAAATGCTGTGGTAATTGGCAACACCAAACTAGTTTCCAATATCTAATGGAAATTATGTATGCGGAGGTTTGCAGACCACGACAGGTACCTGTTTTGAGCTTGTTGGCCCTCAACAGGCAGACGTAGCGCACCTCACCGAAAGACCCAAATTTCGTTGGCTAAGTGGAATAGGAAATAGTATAATGCGGTGAGCTCACCGAATTTTCCATCACTATACTAAATACTCTTTACCTACCTGGATAAAGGAAAGGAAAATATAATTCTAGGTATATCGTCCGCCTAATGTGAATTTGAAGAAATTTCTGAGAATGGACAATAATTGGTCATTTTAATGCGTGTGCGTGTAAGGATGAAATAAGTTTATCGTTAAGGGGTATTCATTAAGCATCGTTAAATTGTGACAAACCCAGAAAAATATTTTTTATATACAGTGTGTTTCACATTAAGCGGCGACGATTCATTATTTTTTAACAGGGCGGCCTATTTTCGAAAACTTTTTTTTTAAATATGGTACTCAAAAAACTCTACATCCTGGTACATGCTATTTTAAAATTCGCCTTTTCCTTAGCCTACTACGATAACAACAAACTTGGGATTCGGGGTATCCAGATGTGCTTAAATCGATAGAGATATTTGTTTTTTCGTAAAAAATGCCTAATATACTTTCTTCATTTTTGGGGTCTTATTATCTGTTATCGTAGTAGCCTAGGGAAGGGCGAATTTTAAAATATCATGTACCAGGACCAGGATGTAGAGCTTTTGGAGTACCATATTTTTTTAAAAAAAGTTTTCGAAAATGGACCACCCCGTTAACAAATAATGAATTTTCGCCACTTAAAGTGAAACACACTGTATACAAAAAACAACTCTGCTGAAATTTGTTTTTCAGAAAAAAAAACACGTTTTCTGCTGTCGAGATAAATGCTACCTTGAGGCTGAAGGTGTTATTATTTAAAAAAGGAATATGCCACAAACAGTTTTGCGCCAAAAGAAGACACGGTGAGTAATCATCGAGGGGGTGACCACTCCTAAAAAATATGTACATGTATTGCGAAAATCAAGTACTGCGAGTAAAAATCGGGTACTGCGAAGTAATGCGAGACATTAAAAGGTATTGCAAGGTACTATGACGTACTGCGAAGTATGGTGAGCGTACTGCGACGTACTGCGGAGTATTGCCATGTACTGCGGAGTATTGCGAACGTACTGCGATGTACTGCGGAGTATTGCGAGCGTAACTTATACAAAAATTAAACGTAATAAAAGAGTAAAATACTCCACAAACGTTTTATTTCTTGCAAAAATTATGGCAGTAGTTTTAACCTGTAATATAACTAATCCAAGAACTTGGGTAAATTAAAATTTTAAATTCGTTTAATTGTATAGGTACCTATTATTCATAAGAAATTATTATGGCTGTATTTTGTTAATAAAGACTTGAATAAAGGGAAATTGAATTTCATGGGTATTTAGCCAAATTATAATATTTATTTTATTTTAAATACAATTTCTGTATCTATTTTTACCTATCTTAAATTGGACCTTTCAATTGATAACCTCACGAGATGATTTTTTCATTTCTTTATATATTTTTTCAATTTCTAATTTTTCGTGTCGTTTTAAATTAAAAGGTCCATTTCCTACAAGTTTAATTGGCCCATAAAAAATAAAATCAATCTGTACTGTTTGTATATCTTCCGTTTTTGGCCAGACAAGTTTCTCCAATTCAAATTTTAAAAATTTTATTTTACAACTTGGTTGTTCCACAGGTTCTACCATTGAAGTATCCGAGGAATTATTATAAATTTGTGTAATTCGTCCAATATAGTATGAACTGTCATAATAAACAGCATAATACTTTTCTGCTTCAATTTTAATCTGTATTTTTCCACCACGGCTGTCATTAAAGTCAACATCAACCGGACATTCATCAGATATTTCATCACTGTCATTATCGTTAATAATTATACTTTCAACATCGCTGTCACTGTCAGATGAATAATTTGCCCGAGGATTTCCTTTTTTGTTTTTCTGTGATTTTGATGTTTCACCTATTAATTTTGTTTTTTCTCTCGTTTTTTTTATTGCTCCTCTAAATTCTTTCATTCCTTTGACACGCGATACTCTGTCTACAGATAGTCTACCACTTTTTGTTGAAAACAACCAACATAAAGTAGATTTCCGTACCAAAATCTCCTTTTCATTTAGAAGTATTTTCAGAAACGCAGTTTCATCTCTCTTTCTCTTTGTCGAGTAATCTTTTAGACTGATATCCGTCATTTTCTCAAATATTTTCATTTCCCCTTCTATCTTTGATGCATCTTCGGAATTAACATAAATATTATCTACAACATCTGTAGGATTTTCAATCACTTCTTCTGAGACCAAGTTCGAAACATTATCCAAAGTCAGTGGTATATCGATTTCGTCGAATATCGCTTCTGTACTGCATAATATACCTAATTCTTCCGCATCTTTTTTGGCGCTTAATTTGGCATTTTTTAATATGATCTTGATTTCATCAACCGTTGGAAGACTTTTTTGGAGATTACATTCATTCTTCCCCAATTTTGTATGTTCTTCCCTTGGGAATTTGAATTGGCTTCCTAAAATAATAATCTATTATACAGGATGTTCATTTGTCAACTTAGCTACAATTTCAAAACTTATAACTATTGTCATTATTATTATTATTATTATTCTTTTAAAATTAAGTTTCTTTGGTAAATTACTCACCTGTATCGGTAATAATGTCGTTAATACATTGAATCCTTTCATTTCTGTTTAATAAATCGAATAAATCAAAATTTACAATAGTTGAATTTGTAGAAGTCAAAGACCTTGCCTGTCTGAAGAATTTTTCACATGGCTGACTACTGAAAAGCCAGGGTAAAAATAACTCTTCCATATTAGCCTCTCTGTATTTTTCTATTATGCTTATTAAGCTATGAGCATTTATTTCAACACAAGTGTAAGTGTTAAGAGTTATCCAATTTTTGGATAAAGTAAAATTTGTTTGTTCTTTTATCCATGACCTCCATAATCTAAGGAAAAACGTGCAATACCACATAGACAATATTCTCTCGTTTGCGCTCATTGATTTGTCAATAAATGCATCTATTATCTTTCTTGTAATAATAAGCAATTGTCTTGTTGCTTGTGAATCCGGAATTTTTTCTAAAATTGTTGTTACACATGGGTCACACATTTTGTTGATAGCTTCAAAATTCATTTTATCCGTTGCTAAAATTGAAAAAGTACAATAATGTAGAAATTACAATACAAATAATGGGAAAATTAAATCTGTAATACAAAATATCTTTTGTAAGTTTTTAGAAGTCCGTATGAGTTCATTTTGTATATGAGGTACCATTTTTTATTCTCTCATTTATATCTATGCTGGCAAGGACGTTTTGCGCGTAAATTTGACCTTTGACAAAGAGGCGTATAGATCCACAATACAAGAAAATTGAATCAATCCATTGAATGCTTACGAAAAATTAGGTGTACTAAAAGCGACATTAACTGCTAAGTATACCTACTACCTCACAATCTCGACATCTAATTACTTGCAAAAAGATATATCTTCGTAGACTTAAGAGGCTACGATACTTATGAAATCCGCCCGAAGTGCCCGACTCAATTCAGGACAAACGTCGCTCGATTAGATATGCCTATCCTTTTCCTTCCTCTAGTCCCCACGACTCCCCACTCCAGCCTGCCCCTTCATAGTGCTACGATTGAGGGGCAGGCCGGCCGTGGGTACTACACTGAGAAAAATCTGTAACTTTGTAAAAAAAACCTGTTTAATTCAATATGAGATATTATTGCTCAAACTCAAGCAGAAGCTTTTGTGTAACTAACAATAATCAATTCAATTACAATTGATATTGAATTCTAATGAATAATTTAAATGTAATATTTTATTTCAATAAATAGCGTGTTCTGGAATTGATTCTATAATACTTCTTTTCTAAGCACATTCTTTTGTCAGAACAACATAACGTTTCATGGTGTTGAATTGAATAGGGATACATTTAACTGTTCATTATACTGAAATTACAACTATTGTCACTGAATTTTTGCTGGATTTGTAATACTTAATTGTGGGCACTAATATCAATTATAGCCATTCACTTGCAGTGTTCATTATGACTACGAACGATATAGAGTGTAGGGTTGATTCAAAACCTTTAATTTGCGATCACTGTGTGCACTCCTAAGTTAACCCCCAGTTAACCCTGAAAAAATCAGCTTGTTTTAAAGAATTTTTTTTACCCTTATAAAGCACTGTAGATAGTGGTGATCTTTTACCTATATCTCGTGAAGTATTGAAGTTAAAAAAAAAAACTTCATGAGGGAAAGTTGTAGAGAACGTAATAATGTATACATAAGAAGAAAAAAAATTGTACACATGAGAAGAAAAAAAATTGCAAAAAAATGTTTGCAAAACCACTCCTATTGCGGGGTTCGTAACACGACTTCGACGGTGATTTTTTGGGGTTATACTTGTAGCGGAGTCCTGCATTTTGGTCATGTTGTGTTATTGAATTTGTTGTGTTGGCTCCATAGATGGCTCCACTTGTTCATTTTCGGGCAAATTTTACTTTTTACGCACTCTAAATAAAAAGTCCATGCGGCTGCTTTTTTCGGTCGTTTCAAGTTATTGGTCGTCGAGCCTTTGTGCTGGTGTCTTTATAGTGAAACGCTAATATTCAACATTATATAAAATTTGAATCACCGCGGGCTTAGTACCAGGTAATGAACATGTAACTTTTTGAAGCGTTTAACATTTAACTAATTATGTTTCTTTTTTTCTACAGCACTGTAGGGCATATTTTTTTCTACAAAATAAAAGTAGACCCTCGACGACCATCTGGGATATTTTTATTTGCCACAGAACACACCCCTCACGTTTTTCTGTTACATTTGGCGCCCACAGCAAGGCCGCAGCGAGGTATACGTTGGTGTGCCGTATACACACGTTTGCGAGTGGCAAAAAAAAATGAATTCAAGAGAAAATACTCCAAGGCCACCATTAAACCACGAATATAGTTTACGGAGGCGTGCAACGATGTTCAATCATTTGGGAGAACGGATTCAACATGTCCGAGAGTACCAAGGACACCCCGACGGGCGCCCTCCATTCAATTTAATCCCCGAGGTACCACCACCACCCTCAACACCCAGCGAACGGAGCGAACAAGGTATGCCAGTACCATCTTCGTTCTCGGCACCGCCACCGCGGTTCGCGCAGCAGCCACCGCGCGCCCCCCAGGGGGTTGCTGCCGAGGGGCTCCCTGCGTTCAGAAGCATCACTGAACCACTCATCCCACTGTTTACTCCCGAAGGCATCACTCGTTTGGTTGCTCAGGTGGTACATCAAATGCAAGGAGTAAATTTAGGCGTAAATAACGCGAATTATTCAAATCAAAATCGTGGAAATCCCCCTGAAAGGGTTTTCGACGAAGACGTTCTAAAAAAAATTCCGAAATTCGATGATAAGAGTGTACACCCGGTGGATTTTTTAAATATGGTAGAAGAGTTTATTGATGTTCAAAATGTATCATATAGGAAGTTTGTTTATATTGTTAACCCATTATTTGCCGAAAAAACCAGACTATGGGCTGATGCGTACATTAGCACTTTTCAAAATTATTCACAATTTCGTCAAGCCTTCTTAGAGCATTTCTGGAGTCCGACAAAACAACTTCAAATAAAATTAAAATTGGAATCTGCTTATTTTTCGCAAAGCAGTGGTTCGTTCGTAGATCACTTTAACTATTACGTGTCATTGGCTAAACATCTTCAACCCCCATATGAACCAGAATTGTTAATCCAAATAATTTCGAGGCATTACCCCCCCCAACATTTCTGCTGTTTTAATTGGTTCTAACAATTTTGGGGAGGCGCTTGAAAAATTGCGACAAGCCGAATATTATTTTAGCCGATCACCTAAGTCAAGTCAGGGTCTTTCTAATAGCAATAGTACGTACAAACAGAACCAAAATAGACAAATTTATGGCGAAAATGTTCAAAAAATGAGGCCATTTAATAACCCAAATGCTCCCACTAACTTCGGAAATAATAAAAACATATCGTTCATAGAAGTAGAGACAGAAGAAAACGAGTCGGGAAACGAAATCAGTACCCTCCAATAAGCCCGGAGGTAGGGGATACTGAAAATAAACGGGCTAAAATAATAATAAAAACTCCCTCGGAGGAACCACAAAATTTTTGCGACTTCAAACATATGGGGAAACTTTCGCGATGTCCGCAAATTGAAGTATATTTTTACGGTCACTATTTCCCCGCTTTGATTGACAGCGGATCGCAGGTTTCGGGTTTTTCCGAGGAAGTGTGGGCCCAACTAAGCGATTTTCACGACGACATTCCAAATCTCGCATGTACGGGTGTTAAAATATCCGGCGCTTTTAAATCAGGGCAACGAAAGGTGCAAAAACAATGTTTGTTAAACTTCAAAGCGGGAGGTTACTTATTCGAACACGAATTTCTATTAATTCCGGGGTTGACTGTTCTGGTAATCATAGGTATAGACTTTTTGTGGCATTGTCGCGCCGTGATTGATTTAGATAAACATCGAATAGTATGTAAGATCGATAATCAAGAAATAGAAATCCCCGAACAACATTTTCCTCGCGAATTTGATCTCCCCGAGAGTTTAAAGTTACGCTTAGCGGCATGCGATAAATTATATCTCACCAATCATATCTTAAAAGAAAATTCTGCTCCTCAATTATTTCATTCTATTGTCGCGGAATGTTTTTTCCTGAACGAACAACAAAAATGCAAATTCGGCGAGTTTTTGCTGGTGCATAGCGCGGCTTTCTCCGACATACCGGGGTTGGTAAAGAACTATTGCCATGAAATAAAGCTATCGGTAGATAAAGAGTTTTTTATTAAACCATACCCATTGCCGCTAGCGCATAGGGAGGCGGTGGATAGGGCTATTAGGGTCATGGAGACTTGGGGAATAATCGAAAGGGCCGCTACGCCGTACGTGTCCCCTATTATGACTACGCTGAAAAAAGATAACACGGTCAGAGTTTGCCTAGATGCCCGGTACCTAAATAAAATTATGCAAAAGGAATACGAGATGCCTCCCCCGATAGAGGAAATCTTGATGCGTATCAGCGGGTGTAAGTTCATGTCAACGTTAGACTTCACCATGGGTTATTATCAAATACCCCTGTCAGATAACTCTAAAAAATATACAGGATTTATGGTGGGCCAAAAAACCTACCAATTCCGCGTGTTGCCTTTTGGGTTGTCGACGGCGGTGTCGTCATTTGTTAGATGCATAGGTAAAGTTTTCGGTGCAGAGTTTAAGGGTTTTTTGCTATGTTATGTAGACGATGTCCTAGTGCTTTCGAACACTTTTGAAGAGCACCTCGTACACTTAGAGAAAATATTTAAACGCGTGGTGGAATGCGGACTAAAATTAAATTTAAAAAAATGTTGTTTTTTTAAAACAGAAATTAAGTTTGTGGGATACGTGATAACTCCCGACGGAGTTCACCCATCGGAGGACCGCGTACAAGCAGTATCCGATTACCGCGTTCCGAGAAATGTAAAGGAGCTGCAAAAATTTATAGGGTTGTGCAATTTCGATAGGCATTTCTGTCCTCACTTTTCGGCCGTTTGCGAACCGCTAACCAAATTATTACGTAAAAAGGAGTCATGGCGATGGGGAAAAACCGAGCAATGCGCTTTTGACGAGATTAAGTCGTTACTGAAATCGGCGACGATGTTATACCACCCCCGACCGGACTTATCGTGGAATCTGTGTGTGGACGCAAGTGATGTCGCGCTCGGAGCGCATTTGTTCCAGATAGTCGATGGAGAAAAAAAGGTTGCCGCTTGGGCGAGTCGTACGTTGCTTCCGCGCGAGGTGCGCTACAGCGGGAGCGAGAAAGAAATATTGGCCGCCGTGTGGGCCATTCAGCGTTACCGCACTTATCTGTTGGGGGAAAAATTTACACTTTTCACCGATAATAGGGCGCTTACGTACTTGAATACGTGTAGATTGCTGTCACCGCGGATTACGCGTTGGGCGCTTACTCTCCAGGAGTTTGATTTCGATATTAAATATATCTCGGGCAGAGAGAACTTCGTGTCCGATGCTTTGTCCCGTTTTTCCGGCGCGCTCCATGCCTCAACTTCGGATAAATGTTTCAAGATATTATCCAATTTTAAAATGCCCCCGGATTTCGAGCGAATGCTGAAAAACCTTAAGTCCTTGCAGCGAGAGGATCCGAAACTCCGTCATATTATAGAAACCTGGGTCGCGGACAATGAGTTGCGGTCGCGTTTCGTGTTGAAGAATGATTTGCTGTATTACCGGCAGGCTATGGACGAGCCATGCTTGCTCTGCGTTCCCCAATCCTTGACCTCGATGTTTTGTAAATACTTCCACGAAGGGACCGGACATTTCGGGGTGTTCAAGACCTGGTGCGCGCTGAGGCGAGAAGTCTGGTGGCCAAATATGCAAAAGGATATAAAGAGGGTAGTTCGGGTATGCGCCATTTGTCAAAAAACTAAGCATGCGGTTTTACCTAAGCCTCCTATCAATCCGATAGTGCCTCACTCGAAGGGCGAGCTCGTCGCGTTAGATTTATACGGGCCTTTGCCTGCCAGCAGGGGAGGCGCTACTTTCTTACTTGTGGTCCTAGACGTTTTTTCCAAGTTCGTCGCTCTGTACCCCCTCAGGAAGGCGACTACCCGTGCTTGCCTCAACCGGTTGGTTTTTAAAGTAATTTTCCCAGGTTGGGCGGCCCGAAAGTATACTATCAGATCATGGCACACAATTTACGAGCAAGTCCTGGAAAACAACTCTAACTTCGTTGGGTATAAATTTGATTTTTAGTTCTATACGTCACCCTCAATCTAATGTTTCCGAGCGCGTTATGAGGGAGTTAGGAAGGCTGTGTCGAGCATATTGTCACGACAAAAATACCCGATGGGCGTTTGAAGTCAGTAATTTCGAGTTTTTTTTAAACAATGTCGTCCACGAGTCGACTGGCTTCACCCCCAGTGAATTGCATTTCAATGAGACCAACTATGTGTTGCCCCCTCCACTACGCGATTCGGAGGGCCGGACCAACGCGATGTCCCACGGAGAGAAGTTGGTGCTAGCCCGGGAGACCCTTGAAGGCAGGGCCGCGCGCCGAGCTGTCAATTTTCCCAGTAGGCCCTACCGTAATTTCGAACCCGGAGATTTGGTGTTGCTGCGCATGAATCCCGTGTCTTCCGCACTTACCGCAGAAACAAAGAAAATGATGTTGCTTTTTTCGGGCCCTTTTCGCATAAAAAAACTTATCAGTTTCGCAACTTACGTATTGGAGGACCCCCAGACTAAAAAAGAAAGGGGCTCTTTCCATGCGAGCCATTTAAAGCCTTTTCATAAATAAGCTGTTTTGATTAAGGTGCAGGTTCTTAATCCCTTTGTACTCTGTATATCAGTGATCAAAGGGCTTGGGGAGGCTGATGTAGCGGAGTCCTGCATTTTGGTCATGTTGTGTTATTGAATTTGTTGTGTTGGCTCCATAGATGGCTCCACTTGTTCATTTTCGGGCAAATTTTACTTTTTACGCACTCTAAATAAAAAGTCCATGCGGCTGCTTTTTTCGGTCGTTTCAAGTTATTGGTCGTCGAGCCTTTGTGCTGGTGTCTTTATAGTGAAACGCTAATATTCAACATTATATAAAATTTGAATCACCGCGGGCTTAGTACCAGGTAATGAACATGTAACTTTTTGAAGCGTTTAACATTTAACTAATTATGTTTCTTTTTTTCTACAGCACTGTAGGGCATATTTTTTTCTACAAAATAAAAGTAGACCCTCGACGACCATCTGGGATATTTTTATTTGCCACAGAACACACCCCTCACGTTTTTCTGTTACATACTCAGGACGCTACCCAAAACCAACCCTGAAAATATCTACCTGTTAAGAATCATTTTTTTTCTACCTCTATAAAAAAATGACAATTTGCTTGGACTATGATTACTTACATTGATGAATATAAAAGTTGCAATTAAGTTATTTTGTTCATCCAATGAATTATAATGTTTTTTCAGTTGCTTCTGGGGTACTCTTATATAGTTTGGAGTAGTCTGAGGATGAGAATTATTATTATTCAAATAAAATAAATTTAATTGTTTAAATAAAACATAAGATATTTTAAAACCGAGGTTATGCTTTCATTGTAGTATGCCAATTTTAGTATCGAAGTGACAATACGTCTTCTTAACGGAAATTCAAACTATTTTAAACTTATTGGTTCATCTGCAATTACGTCAAAAGTATAGATTATATTGTTGGGACCACATGGATTTGCTTGTATATTTAAAGTAGGTAATGGAAAAGTGACTATATACACGAACTCACTAAAATCACAACAGTCTTTTTTTCCTGTGTAGACGTGTAGATAATATGAAATAATAACTCGGGTGCCGGCCGCCGCCGACGGGTCACACGAGTCTCGCCGATGCCGACGAAGAAGCGCGAATATATATTTAAAAAACGGCGGTGGCCTGTTTGCTTTATTGCAAAAATGATATTTTTTGGGAGTTATTCAGGACGTTCACTTTTCGTTGGCAACACACTGCATAGCTTTTTGGCGTCGAAGCAATTTTACTATTATTTTTCATATCAGCAAAGGTGCATGCTATGAAGGGTTCGTGTATAAAAAAAACTTCTGTAATTGCTCAATTATAAAATCTAAATTAACGATTCGATTACCGAATTCTTCTTGAACCACATTAGGGTCAGTTGAACATCTATTAATGTTTGATTGGATAATTGTTCTGCATAATAGTGTTGCTACGACTAAAAAAGTGCGTCTAAAGTCTACTTCTTCAAAATGTTTTATATAACTAGTAGGTATTCCATATTTACATTTGTGTAATAATAAATAAATCTAACTAAAAACTTTCTACCCTGTAAGAGTTCACTTTAGAGGGATTAGAGTGAATAGGCCATATTATATCACAACGGTTTCGTTAATCTATAAAATTACATCCTCAAGGACTAATTTATAGAGTTACGAAACTGGTCTCCCTTTTTAAATAAAGTAATAGTTGTGAGATAATAGGAGCTATTAATTTCTAATCCCTTGTAAATGTTCCATTCAAAGCCCTGTTTTTCCCAGAAAGTTTGTTTCCCAAACCATATGCACCTGCAGTACTACTTATACCTAAATCCGAATAAGTGTGCAAAATGCAAAATATGTAGGTACCCCTCTCTCAAATTCTGGAAACCATATTAGGTACCTACGGGAATAAAAGCACTCAAGCCCACAAATTACTCCTATTGGTTTCACTCCATGTGACTGTTGTGACATCATTATCAAACATTATAGGTATTCTTGCCCTGACTGCGGTTCAGTTTCAGAACCTTATTCTGACAAATCTGAATTATCGAACATCCTAGAAAATGTATTAAAATGTCATAAATTCGACAGACTGGAACAATAAAATGTACTATTTTTATTTTGCCCGATTTTCAACTCCAATGACTTTCGAACAATCTTCTAACGAAGAAGTTTCTAAAACTGACTGGATGTCAGAATTATTACCGTTCCCTCTGGAAAGTATATAAATTAGCTTTTATCATGCAGCGATTTACATAGGAATTCGTTTTCAAAAAATGCTTCACATGACCCATTTATTTGGCAAAATTATTACTTGTACCTATCACATTTTTAAAGTAAAAATCAAGCGCACAATTTGGTCTAGAATTTAAATTTACTCTTTTTGCACGACCAGGCCATTTTATGCCCTAGGGATTAAACCATTTTACACAAAAGCAAAAAGTAGGTACTTTGTGAATAATAATTATTTATTTACTAAAATTTATTTGTGGCGCAATGGATTAATAATTATTTATTTATAATTCCTGGAGGAATAATAATAATGAGTATTATTATATGCCAGTCGACATACATAATGTCGCGGTAGAAAATATTTTCTTCGGGTACTCGGAAATATAAATATTTGCTAACATACTAACATTCAAAACAAGCGAAACACAAATAAGGGAGACTGAGACTAATAAAATGAAAAATGAACCATCTGATATCGATTGAAAGTTCCCCTGACGTGGTTTCCGAGCCCGGTGAGGTACGCCGAAGTAGGGGGAAGTAGGGGAACCACGAGTTCCAGCGAACGCCCGCCCGCCCGCCTATCTCCGTACGTCTAATTCCTGCTCGAATGGCCAATTCACGGATCATTTTATTGCCGGGCAATGGGTTCGTAGTTTTCAAATCATAGCCAAACGAACAAACGTATCGACTTGAAAGTAGTCTTAAAATAATGTTATAGAATGCCTCAATCGTCGTTGTGTCTTTCGAATTATTTTTGAGCGGTGGAAATACTCGAAATTCTTAACCGAATATAGTCGAATTTCGGGTATGTTTGGCATTTTTTTTCACAGTGTCGCATTAGTCCTGCACAGTTCGTGATACACAACGACGATTCTTCGTAGTTTTATCTAAGCCACAAAAAAAAAATCAAGTGAAAATATTAAGAAATGCAAGTAGGAGATGTAAACTACGAAACCCTTGAAAATGGGTGGTATCGTAGCGCCTTAAGTGAGAAGAAATACCTTCTAAATGGCTTAGTGTCAAGAAATGTTCAGTTTTTGGAAAATCCTGTATAACTTTTTCTAAATGATTCTTGGACACTACGTATTTACCCATAGGTAAGATGTTTGATTCACTGTCTGTCTTTAAAATCCTAGTTTTAATTTTTGTAGAAATGTGTATGGTGTCTTGAATGACGCAAGCTTGATTCGGATTATAATTAGCCTAAAATAAAACAATTAAAAAAATTAAAAATAATTCAATATACTGGCTGCTTCTTAGTAAATACAAATATCTCGACAAATATTTTACATATAGGTATTTGATCGTATTTTATATTCGTTATTAAAAACGAACAAAAAAGTTCGGTTTTTTTATTTTTAAAAGCGAATACGATTGCATAGAGCCTAAATTAAAAAACAATGAAAGACCCGAGGAAAGACCATCACTTTTGAACATGCTCTTAAAATATTTGCTGACCAGTTTAAAGAAATTTTTTTCGATAATTTTGAAAATACCGGCGATTGAAAATAAATTTAATTTTTCTCAAAAACTAAGCAATTTGCGATTTTTTTCGAGAGACAAAAGTTTATGAATTCATCATGCTACAATGTAGTAATTTTTGTTTTACCTATAACCAATGACAAAAAGTTCATACTACAAAAATTCACAAAGGGTTGTTCGTTTCAACCCTTTCCGTGAAGGAGTGGATACAAAAAAGTACCTGAAAGTTTATTTCCACCAATAGAAAAGATATCGCAAATTTTATATTTCTAGGTTGAGCCGTTTTTGAGAAAAATTATGAAAACTATTTTTGACACGCTGGAAAAGATCAATCCAATTGGGATGGATCATTTACGTACCTTAAATGCCTTATAAGGTGACCTTGACTCTACCGGTAATGCCGATGGTGATTCCATAGGTTGAGAAGGTAAACCTGCTCTGATTTTCATAGCTTTAAGACATCTAGGATCCCCGTCAGAGGAGAAGCCTTCAATTGAAATACCAAATTTTTTGGCTTCTATTTCAAGATGTGCCCATCTGCGTAAAACATCTTCGGCTTTAAATTTGTTGTTCGAACCAAATATTGTGAGACAAAACGCAGGGGCAAACTCAACTAAAGGTTGAGCCAAATATACGTATGCATTGTAAGATAGTGATTTAGTATCAAAAGCGTTTTTTATATCTGATACAGAGCTTATGTTATATTGTTCTGACAAGGGGAAGCCTGTGTCATCTGCCATATTGCAAACAAAACCCACCATTTGATTAGTGCTCGGACTATACCTTATTCTTTTAATAATTGCAGTTTGATCTTCTGAAATGAAGACTTTTAAAGGATATTCTCGTTTGCGTAAGAATTCATATAATCCAGCCATTTTTATTTCACCCTCAATTGTTTTGGGATAAGAACCAAATGTTCTAAAAATGGTAGTTAGTGAAGGAAGTGAATTCGACATATTAGCCACAAGAGTTTCATATGACAGCCTGCCAGAAGTCAAAAATATATAGAGGGCCATTTTTTTTAAGTTATCTGTATATCTATTTCCAGCATTGGATTTTGCTGAGGCATTTTTTAATGATGCTTTTTTAATTACTTCAAAAAATGTTGACGACATGTCAGATGCTAAATCTTTTAAATGTTCACTTGAGTTCTCATTCGCCATCCGCTCAGACATCGAGGACATCATCATGTTGTCGTGGAAGTCTTTTCTCAAGCTAGGAGTGTTCTCTATTTGTTTTTTAAATTCGTCGCAAATTCTGTAGAAGTAGGTAATTTTTAATTGTTGTTGATCAAAATTTAAATATCTTTTTACTTTGAGGCGGTCTGATCTTGTTAATAAGTGTTTTGCGTCTGTGTTAGTCTCAGTATTAGCTTTGGTTATGGAAGATAATAGACTCGGTAATGGGATATTTTCGGCAGGATGACAAATGCCCTGTTCAGTCATCCTGCCTGTTGAAAAATCCAACACTTCTTCTACGGACTCTTGAACGCTAGGTACATATGAATTTATTTCAGATGAGTAACTTTCAACCTCGCTTTCAACTGTCGGTAGAAGTGTGGAATCATAAAATTCTGGCATACTCCGCGGTATACTCTCTAGCATATTCTCTTCATATGTTATTTGACTTAAACATTGATTTTTATTCGTGTTTTCATCAATACTTAGAATTAAATTTTCCTCTTGTATTTGGTTTGGGTGTATTTGTATAAATTGCAACATACTTCTGTTGACCATTTTTTTCTTTGTTTCTCGATTTGTTTCTATTGTTACTTTTGAAGATTTAAAATGGGTTTTAAAATGTTTGTTATAATTCGAGAGAACCCATTTCGATTTTCCATTTTCCATTTGTTTGATCGATCTTGATGGGAAATTACATTCCGTACATTTAATTACGGCTATATCCCCACTCACTGATATGTCTATATTTTGTAATTTGGAAAGTCCTTCTTTTTTCCTATCGTCATTACTTAACGTATTTAAAAAAATTTCCGAATATTTTACTACTATTTCTCTTATATGATCTAAGGCTTTTCTTATATCGTCGTCTTTCATATCTTTTTTCTTTTTGTTTGCTGGGTTTTCTTCAGTTTTATTTGTTGTTTTCTTATCATTTTGGGCTTTTCGTTTTAAATTTATTTTTTCAGAGCGGGGCGCTAAATTACCAGGTAACTTACAATGCTGGGCGGATGCTTTGACCAGTAGATCAAGAGATTTTCGAAAACCAGGAAGTATTTTAAATTTGGTGACATCATGCGAGTAGATTCCGAAAAATTCGTCTTTTTTTTCTGGCGACAGGGAACTGGGTAAATCATTTCTGGCAAATTCTTCCATTAATTTAACGTCGTCTTCTGTGATTTGAGATATAACCATAACATTTACAAATCCATTGTAAATCAATAATTCCTTTAAAAACAGAGGAATAGAGGTTTTATTCATGTGTAACTCTTCTAAAAGTTTATCGAAATCTTGTAAGCGTTCATTAGACATTGATGCCATGTTTTCCTGTAGGCAAAAAAGTAAATGAATAGCTGAATATTAATGGTGATGCTTATTTCAACTGCCAAAAAAATTGCTTCGCATTATGCTTTTGATTATGCCTATCCACTAAGGCAGGTGTAAAAATGCAGGTCAAATTATTATTATTAATTAGATTTAGACATAACATTTTGTACTGTGTTTTGGAAAATATGGATTTTTTCTGGTTTTCCACAAATAACTAGATTTAATTGAAAAATCACCTTTTATCTACGATCCGCGTTGTTGCAATGACTCCTAGTCACGGCTGTGTTCAAATTTCATAATTATTTTATTTTGGTACACACAGAAAAAGTTCATATTTTACATTCTTACCAAGTTTTAGCCGACAATTGCACAAAAACTTGTAATAATAATGTCGGATAAAAATCAGAAAAGCAGTTTTGCCTCGAGTTTTCCAGTTTACGTGGCAACACCAATTTCTGTGCAATTGTCGGGTAAAAGTTGGTAAAAATGTGAAATATTAACTTTTTCTGTGTATAGCAAAATAAACATTATTTTAAAATTTGAATACAACTGTGACGTACGAGGCATTGTAACAACGTGGATCGTAGATAATAGGTGATTTTTCAATTAAGTCTAGTTATTTGTGGAAAACCAGAAAGTATCTATATTTTTTGAGGCAAATAAATTAGGAATATCCTTCTGGTTGTATTTCATTGAAAAAAATTAAAAAAAGTCTGAACAAGGAAATTTTTTTTGAGAAAATGTATTTTCAATTTTTTTGGGTAACTAGGTACCTCAAATTTTGCACAAAGGTTTAAAATTCCATTCTATTCTTTTTCAAATAACTTTTTGTGATACCTCGTCATGTAACCTCACTTTTCTTAACTTAATGGTGGGTTTTTTGAAATTGCCGCCATATTGGTGATGATTTGACATATGTCAATATCGATTCTTAGGTTCGTGGATATGCATAAAAAAATTCCCCAGAATACTTTTTTTAATCTCAACAATAAAAAAATTTCCCATTTGTTGTGAATTCTTCGGCCCACACTGTTTAATTATACTTTTATTATATGGTGGTCCTAAACAAAAATCGGGCATAAACTTCGAGATAAACTTTCAACTTTATCGTACAAAGTGCGAGCCTTCTTCGAGGGTCTATCTAACAAAAAAGTTACCGGCATTTAAATATAAACTTTAAAGGGACTCGCGGGACATACTGCAGACAAAGATAATCTAACAAAAATTTCAGAGCTCGAAAAACCTGTGCATTTTGAATTAAACGATTCTTACAATGACAAAAGCGATGTCACCAATTTGTAACACTTTTAATACTCGATGTGAAGCAATGCGTGTGCTCGACTTGAGACCGTTTGGAATACTAAATGTTCCCTAAAGTACTATTATAGAGTATATACCGCTTTGATCTCACTGCGCATATTCCAGAGTAGGTGGGAAGGCGGCTCCGTATTTTACTTGTTTTACTATGCTGCGAACCGGCAAACGGACTGCAGAACGCAAACCCACCCGGTAGGTTAGGTACCTACCTATCAGCTATTGACAACCTATTTACTATGGTATAACGAAAAGACAAAAAAGAATATACAGTGTGTCTGGTTTTTCGTGTTAAGTGGGTGCGTTTTTCTAAAAACTATAGTACGCATTTTTTAATCGAAAAAAGAATATCGTAGGATTATTCGGCATTTTGGGACACTGCATATTATCTGAGAAGTTTCCTGTTAGGTATATTATTTTCTATACTACTAATATGTATATTATAAGTACTTACCATTTTTAACAAATTGGTTGAAAATACACAAAACGAGCTGAGGGCTATGAGTTACACTACCGACGGCCAAACACAAAATGATTTCTTGAGATCTTTTTTGAGACCGGACTGCTAAGTATTGCGAACGTACTGCGGAGTATTGCGAGCGTACTGCGATGTATTGCGGAGTATTGCGAGCGTACTGCGGAGTATTGCGAGCGTACTGCGAAGTATTGCGACGTACTGCGGAGTATTGCGAGCATACTGCGACGTACTGCGAAGTATTGCGAGCGTACTGCGACGTACTTCGGGGACACATGTACATGTATTGCGGCTAGTGGTCAGCCCCTCGGTAATCATACTCTATTTCCTCTATAGGAGCAACCGGAAAAGTTCTTTCAATATTATTATGAGAATGAACAAAAGAACACTTTCTATTATATCAGAAATTGGTCACTTGTACCGAAAAAATAAAATAAATGTGAATCCATCCGATGGGGCCAAGGTCTATAATTGACCTTGCGATGGGGCTACCCAACGCTTTTAGACTTCTGTCCGAACAGGACAGTCAAAAAGTATAAAAAATGTTAGTTGTAAATATACAGGACTTGAAACAATGAAGACAAAATTAATTTCACATCACATTTATCTTAAAACTAATGTTCTGACGAGATAAGTTAATATAAGACAAACGCAAGGCTAAATAATAATAAATAATAGTTGTTAACATCGCGAGATGCGTAAGTGCAATTTTTTGGCCGACGAGGTTGTCTCAGGTACACTTTACTTACTCGCCAGCACGCCCGAAATGATGTTCGAGGTGCCCTGTTAGTTTGGTTGCTAGGCACATAATAAGTAGCCTTTAAGTTCGACTCAGGGACTCTTTAAAATAAGGGTACCCAGCATGTCACAGTCTATCACATAGGAAAAGTGAAGCCTTGAGGGGAAGTTTGTTTTCTGTATACTCCAAGGAGACCACATAAGTGGGCTGGAACCAGGTTATGTTATATGTCAGTGTCCAACTGCCATCAGGTTTTATGTGACATGCCAGTGCCATATATTCTAAAGGAGGCAAAATATTTCCCATCATAATTCACAATTTTTATGTTTTCTAACTTCCAGATAGTCAATTAAAGGTAATGCGGCCGCCTGTAGTAGTCCCAATAATTATTGCAACCAGATTTTTCTTGTACCACCTTTAGTAATCCTATACAATTCCCATTACGTGGGCATTACGTATATAAGTAAGTAGTTCAAAACAAAAATGATATTTCGTAAATTTTAAATTATTAAGCAGGTAGCTTCAGTCTTTTTTTAAACAGTTTTTATCTACAACTATAAGTTTATTTTACGTTTGTGCGGTACCTTGGGAGAGAAATAACATTACAAAAATTTTATAATGAGCACCGAGAAAAACTACATGATTAGAACTAAGTACAAGACCTAATCTCATTAGTCCATCCCGAAATCTGTGAAAGTTCTTTGGGTAGATACATTCAACAAGAGAAGAAAGTTCAAGTACGTACCTATTATACCTACATATAACAAATGGTTTGAGGAACCTGGTAACAAGGTGCAGTAGCGACAAATTCTCAAATAAGCAAAATCGGCACTGACTTACCATCCTTATATTACTTAAATTCCTGGAAATAATTGCAGGAAACCAAATTCAAATATAAAATAAATTTGATTCATTTGACAGTTGCCATATTCTGTGTTTGTTGACAGAACATTGTCAAGTCTAATTTTTAGAAATCATGGAAACCATTATTAATTTTTACTAACAATCAAAGTACCTGTTCACAGATTCTCCAATAAAATGGCATACTTGGCATCATTGAGACCATTAGAATGAGGAAAGAAACGGCCTCACTTTGGATAGTATAATGCTGGGTCCCCTTACTTTAAAGGGTCCCCAATCGAAGGGTTCAGTGGCGCACGTGTCAAGATTTCGTGATTTCACGGTGCGATGTATAAACCCGCCGCGGGTTCGGCGTCCCAAGCGGGTTCCGGCGGCGCGGCGGCGTCGGGGCGCCCGCCCCCGCGCCGTCATTCAGGGCGAATAATTTACGGGGGCCGCCCCATTGATCGCGAGCCGCCGCGCCGCCCACGCCAAGGCCGCCGCGCCGCCCGCCGCCGTCGGTCTGACCTAGACACGGGCTGAACGCGAAATTGGCCATATACAGGGCGGTTCAGTTCCGGTGCTCAAAGTGGGGATCTCGGAAACCGTACCAGACACGAAGTCGGTCGAATGGAGGGAAACTTACGCCGTTGAGGAAGTTGAAATATTTTCGTGGGTTGCTGAGATATTTAAGAAAAACCGAATTTTTGAAAATTGGATATTATTTTTTTCTGGCGCCATTTGCGATAATATTGAAAAACAAATTATACAATTATACATTGTAGAGTCCTGATGATGTCAATATAATTGACGAAACGTCGACATTTTGAAGAAAGTAGTTTTGTTGTACCTTTCGATCCACCTCCCAGCCAATACAGCAAACAATTAATAAATTATAGTTTCTATAGCAACTTTTTCTGTACTACGTCGTGGTGTTTTTGGAAAACTGCACATTTACTAAGAAAAAAATTAATACGGTCCTGGACTATGCATTTTCTCTCTTTTTTTTAATTATTATTTATATATTCATTTTAATACCTACTGGATTAATGAAACTTCTTGTTTGTCATATTTTGAAATTCTTTTTTTATAAATACTTTAGGTAAATAACAACCATTATTAACAATAGTGGGATACATTTTACCTAAAGTATAAAAAAGAATTTCAAAATATGACAAACATGGAGTTTAATTATTAATCCAGTAGGTATTAAAATAATGGTCACCTGTTATAATTGGAATAGCTTTAAAAAAAAAGAGACAAATGCATAGTCCAGGACCTTATTAATTTGTTTCGTAGTAAATGCTCATTTTAGCTTTAGGAAAAATGTATCCCACTATTGTTAATAATTATTGTTGTTACCTAAAGTATTTTTAAAAAAGAATTTCAAAATATGACAAACATGAAGTTTAATTAATCCAGTAGGTATTAAAATAATGATCACATGTTATAATTGGAATAGCTTTAAAAAAAGAGACAAATGCATAGTCCGGGACCGCATTAATTCATTTTTTTCTTAGTATATGTGCATTTTACCGGCCAAAACGAAAAAAAATATGTATTGTATGTGTCATACATACATCGTTGTACTCAGGACAACGATTCATTTCTAAATATGCAATAAAAAAATCCAGGTTCGTATTTAGAAAATGAAGGTGATCCCTCTATCTCAAAAACGAAACGTCGGCCCGAAAATCTAAAAATACCATGACGTAGTCAAGAAAAAAATAAAATCTAGTTTTCAAAAATTCGGTTTTTCTTAAATATCTCGGCAACCCATAAAAAATATATATTAACTTTTTTAACGGCATATTGTTAGGTGTCCAAATGAGCAACTTTGCCCTCATTTGACCGACTTTGTATCTGTTATGGTTTCCGAGATCCCCATGTTGAGCACCGGAACTGAATCACCCTGTATGTACCGGGTGTCGAAAATATTTTTTTTTATTTTTTCGTTTACAAGCTCAAAACCCCAAAGCAACGACCAAGTATAAATAAAAACTAAATATTTTAAAAAGGTAAACTTTTGCACAGAGTGACTCGAGGAGTGACTCAATATTCGGTTAAATGCTCCAGCATCAAAAGACACAGTTACCTATTTAGTGCTTACAATAAGGTGTACGAAGCAACAAAGACATAAATCATTGAATGAAATATTAAGATACCTAAGTATTTCAGGCCAAGGTTTGAACGCCTTCAAATATTTGGATTTTTGTTAGTGAACATGTCGGGCATTAAACATCATAGACGACATTGTGTTGTTGGAAAGATAAGCTAATCCCGAAGAAAATAATTTACAGCGGTCTTTAAAAAATTAGCAGATTAAACATTCTCAGAGAATGAATCTGCCACCATCAGATGTGTACATTGCATTATTTATACGGGGTGATTCATTCATGATGTAAAAATTTTTAAGCACACAGGGGGGAGGCGTACTAAAAAGAAACATGCGAAAAAAATTGTTTAAAACATAGGACAAATCAACCTTGTGCGCACCGCGCAGTTACGGCGTACCCTCGGACGTACCTAACCTAACCAGCCCACTCGTCGCCGACAGCTGTTCGGGTGAACGACCCGGTGGAGCGACCCAGGTGGCCGGCGCGCGGCTAGGCGCAATCGCCAGTAATGCCGAGTCGAAGACAAGACAGTGCGTGCTCTTGTATACCTTGTTGCTTGGTGTACCATAATATAAGTAGAATCGGCTTGCTAGACGAGAAAATTGCGGCCGGTACAATCTTATGGAAATACAGGTAGTGCATAGGCACGTTTTGGGCACAGTTTTAGTTGGATGCTCAACAATTTTGGGTATTGGCTACACTGATAATTACCAAATAAGAAAAGGATTGACATTGGAAATCGAAAAGCGAGTCGAAAAGATAATATGTACATTAACTTAGACCACGATGTTTTTATCGTCAAAGTAGAATATTTCGCCATTTTTTGAGATTTCTATGAAAACGTAAAAATCTACATTTACAATATGTTGTGCAACTGGGAACTGCGCACCAGCCTTGACGAGCGAGCTTAGCAGCTGACGAGGTGTAAGAGTTTTATTGCACTTAGGAAAATATATTTTTTTGTTTTTAGAATTTTTTAATTTCATATTTGTTTCTCACCTGTGGTTAAAATTTTTTACATCATGACTGAATCATCCTGTAGAAAGAAAGGAAGTATTTAACGAAAAAGTCGTCTTCAAATTTTTCTTATAAGCAGTGTAAAATATGTACTGTAGGTACTCTTTAAAAATAAAACAAAATGTGTAAAAATTGATTCATCTGTAATCGAGCCTGTAATAAAATGTTTTGGGAAAAATTTCCTTTTTGTTATGAAATTTGCATTTTTTAAACCAATTATCTATTTATGCCTTCAGACAGACCAATTATTTGCGTCGGCGTTTTTTCATGTTTAAAGCTAAAAATTCTTAGAATTTGGAAAGAACTAACTTTACTCCGACTTCTACTCCCTCAATTAACAACACAACAAAAAAAATTGAAAATAAAAAAAACCTTTTTAAAAACAAGCTTTTATTTAAGCCATGTACTAAAACGAATAAAATAAAATTGCGAAAAGTTTTTGCGAATTGAAAAGCTTGTCGCGCGAAATGTTGATGAAAGTAGGTACCAATAATTAATGTTATTGGACAGTGATTGGTTGATAAGCAAGTACCTATTTGCCAAAGTATGCATTTTTTTCTATACAATTCGCCCGACAAGTTTTTCAATTTGCAAAAACTTGTCGCAATTTGGAATTGAATTCTTAACGAAAACTTATTTTATTCGTTTTAGTATACATGGTTGTTTTTAAAAAGGTTTTTTTATTTTAATTTTTTTTGTTGTGTTGTTAACTGAGAGAGTAGAAGTCGGGGTGAAGTTAGTTCTTTCCAAATTCTAAGAGTTTTTAGCTTTAAACATGAATTTTGTGCTTTTTAGTACCTATTTGATTCCCATCTCAGGAGGGTGGTAGAGAAATTTAGTCCGCCATCTTGGGGCGGCCGCCATATTGGATTTCGTATGAAGTCATTCACCTTATAGTTTTCTACCCGTCGAGACCTGTCATTTGATACCCATGTTGGGTATCAAATAGGTAATCCGCCATCTTTTTTCGTTTTCTACTCTTCAAGCCTTTTCATTTGATACCCATATTAAGGAGGTTGACAAAAATACATCATGCGCCATCTTGGAGCGGCGGCCATTTTGAAAGTATTACAATATTGAATATTGCATATTGTATTGTCACAGGAACTAAAGGTGTATGCTAAATGTCAGCTGAATCGGATGTCAGGAAGTGGTTCTAATTCAGCTTGCAAGATTCGACCCTCACATACATACTATAGGTGAAGTTAAATAAAAGCTTATAACAATGTATTTTAAACAGTAATTTAATGAAATTTAAACATTTATCATTTCAAACTCCTCTTCTGACAGTTCAAACAAACACATGGTAAACTAGAATTTCCACCTAAACGTTTTTCGCTCCTTACCATGGTTAAATAAATCAATAGATACAATAATAACTATACATACAGCGATACTAGTGACATAATATAAATCAAAACAAAACAAATTTATACTAACAACTAAATAAAAACAAAAGGAAGAAAAAAATCTTAAACGTACTATATATTTGTTAAGTCACATAATAATTATTAATAAAACATTATATACCTAAGTAAAGTGCTCTTCTTAAACAATTAAAATTAAAATAATTTTGATACCTGATGATGGCATTAAAATTGCCGAAACACGTGTAGAGTGTTTTGTAAAACCTCTTTTACTGAAAAGATTTTAATGTGTTAAAAATAAATATGGTCGAACCCCAGAGGAATAAGGAAAAAATATTTCAAACAAATGTAAACGTTTGTCCTCCGGCAGCCATTATTAGCTGATCATGACAGTTCGTTGAACTGTCCTATGCCTATGATAAACCTAAAAGTAAGAAAATGAAAGTTGTTCATGAATGCCTCGATAAAAGCTGTCAGTTTTCTAACCTAATCTAAAGCAAATAATAATAGGTAAAACGTTTATATCAAAATAAATTAAATTATAAAAAAAAACAGTTTCATAAAAATCACTTTATAACGTATTCGTAAAAGTGTCCTTTACGATACCTTTTATTTTACTAGTACTATAAAATGCCATTTTATATGGCGGCAAAACTGATCATGGATCGTACTTTATAATGCATTGGTACATAATTAACTAATAACCAGAAAAACTGGTCATAATGCAATATTTTCTCATGACAGGTGCACAAATAACAAACCCACGGTTGCCCACGAATGTTTTACAAACACACCTACGAATGTATTACCTATTATTACAAAAAATGATAATCATTAATACGTGTTTTATATTAAATTACAAAATTTCACACACATCCCAAAACAATAAAACATAGAAACCGACTTTCAATAGCTTTGTTTATTCAAAATAATGCCAAAATTGAATTCCTTGGCCCCAGAAACCTACACAGCGAAATATCACGGAAAAAAGAACATTTCGAAAAACTGTATAATCCCTTTTATGGTATCGATTAGTTGCGTAAATTGGCGCCGAAAATATGTGAATGAATTCCCTTCTGGTGAAATAAAAATGTATTCAATGACGAAACAGACGGTGTGTGGGACTTCACTGACGAGGTGTGCGTGAGAACCGAACTTCCGTCGATAAAAACATTACTCGTCCAGGGCGTGGGCGCATTTCGTTTTAACTTGCTGGAATAGTGGCAAAGTTTTCGTGTGTAATATACGAATTTTTTAGTTGTTTCACGAGACAATGATGATGTTAATATCATTTAGGTACAACCTAGGTACGAACTTAAAAGCAAGAAAAAAGCACAATACAATTTCGAAATCTCACAGAAACCGTGGGAAACGCCTTTTGAAACAATGTCCCAATTAGCTCGAACGTAAAAAAAATATCGGAAGTTATTAATAAAAAATGAAGTGCCAAAGGAAGAGAAAGGAAGAACCCATTGTTGTTTGGAAAGAACAATCGTCGCGTAAAGAGGATTTCCTTTTGAAGGCATGGCGCGGAGGCTAGCCGCAGCCATTTTTTTAAAAGCTTTTATTTTTCATTTAAATTAAACTGCATGAATTCCAAAGTAGCTTGTGATGGAGAGGTTAAAATCCAGATTATTTTTATGATTTGTTGGTGGAAATTTTCTGACAAAATATTCGCCCTTTTTGTGCCTACGTATCCTTACTGTGGAACATCCTGTACAGGGTGTCCCATTTTGAGTGTTTTTGGGTGTTTTTCTCAAAAATCTCGGTTATTATTAAAGCTAGAGGGTTGCGGTTTTCACGTCACTGTACTACTTTTTTGAGAGGATTTTGGTGGACCAATCAGATTTTAGATAAGTTTTATAGTTTCCGCGCATTGGCGCAGGACTGAAATTTTCGATTTTTTGGAAACCTCTCTCCTGGCTACAACTTATATACAGGGTGATTCACGTAAGTGGTTCATTAGAAGTTTACGGGGAAGGAGTGCGAATTTTGATTTGAAATTTTGGTTACTTATATAACAGGTTGTAAACTTTCTTTCTAAAATATTTTCAATAGAACACCCTATATATTATTACACCATTTGGTTCCTTATTAAATTACAAATCTTTTTTCTGAATATAATGTGTACCCTATTCCTAACCCTTTTCGAGATATTCGCTAATTTTTGATTTTTTTTATTGTTGCAGCCATCGACCATAGTGATCATAACTTTGAAATTTATGAATCTGGAAAACTGAAATTTTGGACTGTCGTAGGCGAAAGTCAACTTTATTAAATGGTCTGTATGCCATTTCAAAATATTGTACAGGGTGTTCGGGAAAAAATTCCCAATATCAACATCGAAAAATTGAAAAATCTCATTTTTTGACGTGAAAACCGCAACCCTTTAGCTTTAATAATAACCGAGATTTTTGAGAAAAACACCCAAAAACACCCAAAATCTTTGTGAGATACGTAGAAACATTAAGTTTCAGAAGAAGTTTATATTGGCGGCGGTGGTCTAAAAAACTTGAAAACAGAAAACATCACGAACAAAAGCACTTTCATATTAATAGCCCACTAGATGTGAACGTGTCTCACCCCGCCGCAAAAGTGTAAACTACAAACAAGCGAACGTCGAATTTCAGAGCCATCTGGGAATCTGGGATGCATCTCCTTTCATGTTCAGCCGACGCGGCAGCATGCTGTCGAGTTCTCGGGCGGAAAAACAACATAGAAAAAAATTTGAACCAGATGTTGTGGGGTCGAAATGGAAATATGATGAATTACTTACGGTTTTTTTTGGGGATATTTTACATGTGTCGAAAGAAAAATGAAGACGTGAAAAGGAAAAAAATGATGCATACTTCCGAGGAGATTATGTAATGGGCAGAGCTCCGCAGTAAGAATGCCGCGTTTTTTTCTACACGGTTTTCGACCCTCTCAGTATGATTGTGAATACCTAAACACAAATTCGGTTGATAAAACAAGCTGTTTATTAAAAAAGTGCATTTTCCTAGTCACCTTCAAAGAGATGAAGCTTCCTATTCGAACACATAAGAATTTTCCAGTTTTGTTGAAGTCTGAGAATTTCATTATTGATAACACAATACTCCATCCCTTCCCCGCAGAAGCATGTGGTTGCTTATGGAAAATCTGATACCACCATCTTATTTAGCATCCTTCAAAATGGTTACGTAATGGTTAAATAATTATAGAATTGGTGAGTAGTTTAATCTTAATAAATGTAATCACAGGTAAAGTATAGTACAGGGTGGTCAGATAAGAATGCAAAGTGCTGTATCTCGGAAACTATTCGTCGTAGAGACTTGCGGTAAATTTTTTTTAGAATAAAGTGGCCAAGAGAAAAACCTGTAAATTATTTTCAGATTTCCAAGATAGTCACCAGGGGGCGTAACCGCCATCTTAAACTTTTAAAGTAATTTTTCACTGAAATCCACCTAGTAATGTTACCAAAATAATATATGCTTTTTAAAGGAAAGCTTTATTCGAGTAATTTTTGTTTAACACTTTTTGACGTATCTATTAAAATAAAGTGGTGGGGAGTGATTCAATGTTATCATAAAATTTTAAAAAGACGCTGTTGCACCGGTGTTTATTCTTATTTGTCTTTTTTTAAAGATTTAATGATAAACTTTTTTAATTATAAAAGTATACTTAGTTAAAAAAATTAAAAAAAAGTGCATTGGCATAATAATCAATGCATTTAATATGCAAGTGCAAGGTAGGCAAAATACGAAGGGTAGGCCATGGAGGAAAAACAAATGCCTAAAATCAACTTGTCAACAAATATTAAAATCCTATTTCTAACTGAAAATGTTTTTTTTATAAAACTAATGCTTCCTTAAATGCTCGAACTGTCTTCCATCACAGTCAATGCATTGTTGGAGCCGCTGATGCGTGGACATTACAGCAGCTCCAATGTAGACAAGTTGATTTTAGGCATTTGTTTTTCCTCCATGGCCTACCCTTCGTATTTTGCCTACTTTGCACTTGCATATTAAATGCATTGATTATTATGCCCTACACGTATTTTTTTTAATTTTTTGAACTAAGTATACTTTTATAATTAAAAAATTATAAAATTATGAAATTTTATCATTACATCTTAAAAAAAGACAAATAAGAATAAATACCGGTGCAACAGCGTCTTTTTAAAATTTTATGATAAAACTAAATTTTCTTTCTTTGATATTTTCAGCTAGGAATAGGATATCAAGATACGGTTTTCACTAGCCTATTTATGTATCATTTCACTACATTTTTTATGAAAAAATATTATAATAATATTGCATTTAATTTTTTCGAGAATTTTGCAATTTTCTGTTATTATCAAAAAACGCGCTCTAGCGGCATCACTGAGACTTAGACAGGACAATGAAGTTATATCGCAATCTAAAAAATTACCATATAATTGACCCATTTGCAATGTCAAGAATGTCATTATTTCAAGTTTCCTCGGCCTACTATAAGTACTCTAATAAAGTTTTAAAAACGTCATAGGTATTATAAAATTGACCCTGTTGTAAAAACTGTATCGCTAAATATTTTTTGCGACAGATTTTCGATAAAAAAATCGCTGATAATATTTTTACAATTTTAGGGGAATAAACATGATCGTAGGAAGCCCTGTTTGAGAGATTTATTCGACTTATTGACGCTTATTTCCGAAAAAAATAGGTACCAAAAGTCAAGATGGTGGACGTTTTTTTTTGATGATGCAACAATAGTAGAAATGGGGACTTTTTTTGATAGCCGCAGCAATTTTTGCAAATTCATAATTAATTGCAACGGACTACAGACTAGAGAGCGTCTTCCCACCTCCCATCATGACTGTCAAAGAAGCACTCGAGTACCTATCACAAAAATTTTACGAGGGTGTTCATACTTAATATGGAACACACTGTATAATGTCTTTGGAAACGGAAGAGTGGCTTCGACCTTGGCAAAGAACCCTTGGTTTCCTGTGCGGAAACACCGTCATTGTTCGGGTGTTTTAAAGCGCGGCTGGTTCGGTTTACAACATTTATTTTCTCTCCTAGTTTCGTGCTGCCAGCCCAGAGTATCTGAGTCAACTTTAATTGCTCGATTGGTCTTAATTGCCGACCTTCAACCACGCTCACTTTTAAATTGATAGCGAGAAAAGGGTTGGCCAGGAATTATTGTCACTGAGAACATCAATTTAAAACGGTTTAATTTTTTTCTTGGATTCTATGGTTGTCAGAAAATAGCGTGTAGTTTTAGGCACCTATATATCGTAGTTTTTTAAACTTTAACGTTTGTTACTAGGTAATGCTTTGTTAAAGGACTAGATATAATATACCGTGTGAGTTTTTTTCGATGCCCACTATGGGGATCTCGGAAACTAGCAGAGCTAGAACAAAGGTTAAATGGGGAAAGAATTGCAGTTTTGAATGCTCAATCTAATGCCACTTTTGGATTTTCAAAAAAATTCATGGCTCACTAGATATTTTGATAAGAGTGATTTTTTGCTATTTCATCAGATCTTTGTAGCTCTGTTATTTCTGATTATACAGAAAAACTGTAGAGACAAAAATTGTAGATAATTCTGGGATTAATAAGATAATCTAATCCAATTTTTTATGTTGTTTGTGATTTTTGAGATATGACATAAACTTTTGTTTTTTGAATGTAATTCATAGTTGGCTGTGGCCTTGTAAAATCGGCAATTTTTTGAGTTTTCCAAAGATATAATACTCGGCATAGTTATTATAAAAAATAAAAGAGCTATGGCTAATTTTTTGATTTTTTTTTTTAATTTCACATAGTCAGCCATGGAATATTTTCATAATTACGTTCTATTTATAATTAGACATACTTCAAACTTTCTAATATTTTGTTTTTAGCTGGTAACAAAATGTAACAAAATAAAACAAAAATTAAAAAACTCAAATTCAAATTATTATTATTTTAAAAGGTCACCTTTTAAAATAAAAAAGGTGTTCAAACAATCCACCATTATTATTTATGCAAATATTGCATCTTTTTAAAACTGAATTTATCGCCTTTCTTGGAGAGCGCCTGTCAATACTGGCAATTGCTTCTAAAACATGTGCTCTTAATTCAACAATTGTCTCATACCTACTTTATTTTGTATTTTGTATTGTCCCCCACAAAAAGAAATCCAAAACAGACAAATCGGAGGATCGGGGCTGCCAGGAAATAGGTCTATTTCTCCCTATCCAACTATTTGGATAGAGCTGATCTAGGTAATTTCTTACGGGCAAATACTGATGTGGTGGAGCTCCATCATGATATTTTTTGTTTTATATTAGTTGTCCTCCTTTTGACTTTTTGCACAAGTGAATTTGAAGTGAAATGAACATGAAGTGATCTGACAGTGAAATGATTTTTTATTGGTAAATGGAACAGTGTAAGACCACGTTATCTATAATCTAACCCTTGAATTAATTTTTCAATATTTTTTCACCCCAAAAACACTCAAAGCCAACACAAATTACATAAAAATAAATTTGCTGCGTAAACTGATCACTTCATAATCAACTGAACATTTGTAAAAGGAACACTCGATGTCAGCTGATGTGATCTCGAAGTGATTCGGAATCGATTTGAGATCACTTAAAACTGTAAAAGAAGGACGGCTATTGTTACATTTTGTTACCAGCTAAAAATAAAATATTTGAAAGTTTGAAGTATGTCTTATTATAAAATAGAACGTAATTATCAAAATATTCCATGGCGGACTATGTGAAAATTAAAAAAAAAATCAGAAAATTAGCCATAGCTATTTTATTTTTTACAATAACTATGCCGAGTATTATATTTTTAAAAAGCTCAAAAAAATGGCCGACTTGATAAGGCCACAGCCAACTATGATTTACATTTAAAAAAACACAAGTTTATGTCATATCTCAACTCACCCTGTATATGCGATGTTTATTTTTTTTTTTCTGTTTTCCTCAACGTAATCAGCGCAAAAAATATAATTCTTTCCCAGATCAACCTATGGTATATCTTCAATAATAAAAAGTTACCAATAGTAGCGACCTAATTTGGAACAACCTGTATAATATGTTCCCAAAGCACAAAATAAATACGTAATCACGAAACATAACAAATTTTGCGTGTGAAGGAGGTTTTGATTTGTTTATCTCACATATTACTGCCTTGTGATCGCTAATATCGTGAGTACTTAGAACTCATACGTTACACATTAAGTTTGGATGGGAAATAATAAGAACGTCAATGAGCGTTTGAGACTGAGCGGTTACACGAGTTGGCTCCTTCACAAGTTCATACAAGATACAAGTATCTTTTTTTAAGATACAAGAAGAACACGTAGGTATATATTATATCTATTCCCTTAACAAAGCAAAGGTGCCCCATTTTCGCATACAAGCCTCGAAAAGTACATCGATGTTGAGTAGAATGAAGTGAAAAATTTACGAGTGGCCTCTGGGGATAACACAAGGGATAACATTATGGAAAACTTGATTTTCTTTAACAGAAATAAAAGTTGTCTGTTGCCCATATCTTCACGCAAGCCACGTTCACTAAATGATTAATTAATAGAACCTGGCTTCGGAAAACCAAAGGCTTGAGTGTTGCAGGTGGCTAAAGGGTTGAAATAAGGGCGTAATGTTGTAAAAAGAAAAATCGAGATTTTGACCTATTTTTCCACAGAAGCCCATCGAAATCGAATGTATGAAAGTATGAAAATGTACATTTTCTCGTTTATTTTGCGCCCTACAAAAAAAACGTAAGAAAGAAAGAAAGAAAATGTGGCAATTTTGGCCAGCTAAGTGGTGCTGCAAAAGAAATCGGCATCCATGGCCAACTTGTCGCGCAATATGAAAAAACTCAAATGGAGCAAAACCATTAATAGCCATGGAATGTTTATTTTAAGAGACATAGGAAAACTTTTATATCGAAAATTGATGGCACTGAGAGGCTTCATCCATCCAGGTGCTCAGATAGTTTCAGTAAATTACACAGGGTCTTCGGCTCTCTTGAGGGCATGCAAATTTTTGTCGATCTGAAGTTTTTTTTGCACAGCAGCGAGAAAAGTTGGGCATGGAGGCCCATTTCTTGTTTAACGTCGCCTGGCTGACCAAAATTGCCATATTTTACTTTCTTACGTATTTTCTGTGCGGTCCAAAATAAGCGAGAAAATCGCTTAATAAGAAATAAAGAAAAAAAATTTCATAGCTTCAGAAGAGCCGAAGACCTTGTGTAATTTTCTGAAACTATTTGAATACCCAGTTGCATAAAGCTTCTTAGTGCCCTCAATTTTCAATATGAACGTTTTCCTCTATCTCTTAAACTAAACATGCTACGGCTATTAATTGTTTTTGCTCAATTTGAGTTTTTTTTATATTGCGCGACAAGTTGGCCATGGATGCCAATTTCTTTTGCAGCACCACTTAGCTGTTCAAAATTGCCACATTTTTGTTCCTTACGTTTTTTTTTGTAGGGCGCAAAATAAGCGGGAAAATCGAATTTTCCTTATGTTATCCCCAGGAGCCACTCGTAAATTTCCCTTCATTCTACTCAACATCGATGTATATTTCAATCTGTCACTATCTGACTATATGAAGTTATTTTTATGGGCCCTAAGGAGGCTGGAGGCAGGGCTCAACACGAAATTGTAATTAAAATCTGTGACAATGTTAAGTACGACATTCGCGCATTTAAAAATTTGGGCTTATGGATAGATTGTGACATAAGATGTAAAAAAACATGTGTCAAGTTTGTGCCAGCCTTCCTACACTAACTTTTGGTGCTTGTAACGATACAATCTAGTGTACTCAATGTTGTAATTTATTTAAAATGGCTGCTGATCCAACATAGCGGATTAGGGTTTGAGTGAGTGACGTCGTACAAAATCCAATATGTCGGATGCCCCAAAATGCCGGTCTAAGTTTATTTACACACAAAATATAATAAAAAAATAAAAAAACCTCTTTAAAAACAAGCTTCTATTTAAGTCATGTACTAAAACTAATAAAATAAGTTTATTTTTTCGTTAAGGTAATTCAATGCCAAATAAATTATTGTACACTAGGGTTTCTAACATTGTAGTTGTCCTGAAGATGTCTGAATAACGTTGACATAATAATTTTTCTGCTACCTTGGCGTAAAGCTAACTATAGTCCAAAGCACGAAAGAAAACGTTTATAAAAAATGCGGGCAGCCTTGCGAGATTTCTATACGAGTCGTTATTTATTGGTGAATAAAAGTTTTATCATATTGAAGCCGAATTTCTGAACTCTATTATACCGAAAAAATAAAGCTCGCATCACGGGACCACTTACCCATTTATGTTTATCATTTATTTTTAACGCGGTGTGATAAAACACCTATTATATTTTTTTCAACATCGTCGCGTCTACCATCGCCTTTGAAATACGGCAACACAGTACTTCTGCGAAGGAGTCGGCTGACAAAATCAGTTTATTTAGCCAACGCGTTTTGTGCCTGTTTCTATAGTACGTAAAGTTAACTGCGTATTTGGGCTACCGTACAGACCACACTTTTTAGGCCGCTGGCAAGTTTTTTCCGCCGGCTCAGAGAGCTCAGTGGCGTTTCGTATGTTCGGGAGTTAACGTGTGCAAAATGTTAAACAGGGAAGAACGTTGCATTCTCAAGCACGAGAAATAATTGCCAATATTATAAGGGTTTGCCTTCCTTCATAATCTAAGGCATCGCCGTTAAGAATATTATTAACAATAAATTAAATAACAATTATATGAAAATTAAGTCAGTGAGTTACACAAAATTGAGCTACGCCCCTGAACTGTGACTAATTCTATCATATTTGCGAGTTCTTCCCCCTTACGTCGCACGCATTCTGCCGTAAGGAGGACTATAAATTATACTTCTAAAAAATTAATCAGTTCGCAAATTTGTTTTGTTCCCTTCGAATAGAATATTTCTGGCGTCACTCGCCTGGCGGTTCAAGTCGAGGTAGGTCGCATGGTCGCCTAATATTTTTGGAACGCCTCACAGGATATCCGGCGGTTTGCCTCTGCCCAGACAGCCGATTCCAAAACATCCGCCTGCACGAGTTTGCCTAGCCGAGGCCACGCCTTCCCCGCGAACAGATCAGATAATGGAACTTTTACACATGGGTGGTCCGAATTTTGCCTATTTCCCACTCAATTTTGAATAAATTACGTAATAATGTTATGGCAATATGAACTTGCGTCATAACTTTGTCCTTTGTCACCGGGAGCTAATCTTGTTCGCGCTCTCGGTAGCGTGTGTACCTCAATCATAGAAGTGTAGGTATACAGGGTGATTCAGTCATGATAAGTCATATTAACAGAGTTTTTAGATTTGGTACCATGCGCATATGAAGAACATCGAATGCACAGACCATTACGTAAATTGTAGAAGAGTTGCACTATTTTGGAATTACGAGATAATCTCTTTAACCACATGAAGAAGCGAGAATTCTAGATATTATAATTTGTAATGCAAGAATGAAGCTTTTATTTAAGCCGTGCACTAAAACGAATAAAATAAGTTTAGGCTTTCGTTAAGGTAATTCAAAAAGCATGTCCCAATTTGGCTTTGAATTACCTTAACGAAAACCTAAACTTATTTTATTCGTTTAGTACATGGCCTAAATAAAAGCTTGTTTTCAAAACTTTTTATTATTTTCTGCTTTTTAGTATTTGTTTCCTATGTCACGAGGGCGTCCGCCACCTTGGGGTATCCGCCATATTGGGTAAAAAAAAACAAAGTAAAAAACGTCTGCTATCGCGTTTGCAACAAAAAGAATTAAAAAGCACTATTTTATCAACGGTTCAAATTGTTGACCATCAGCTGCGACACAATGACCTAACCTATCCACAAAAGACCGCAACGAATTTATCAAAAAATGTCGTTTGTTTGCATTTATATCTTGTATTTCTTCGGAAATGCGGTTTTTTAAATTCTCTAGGTCGTTTGGTTTACTTTTATAAACTTTGGCCTTGAGATATCCCCAGAGGAAGAAATCCAATGGAGTCAGATCGGGCGATCTAGGTGGCCACTCCATTGGACCTCTTCTTCCAATCCAACACCCAGGAAAACATTATTCAACAATTCACGCACTGCCCTCGCGTAATGTGGTGGTGCACTATCTTGTTGAATCCAAATGCTTTCGTCAATATTTCCAAGGTTTCCTGGATATAATTTCGCAAGCGATGGTAATATTGAGATATTTAAAAGATCTAAATATTGAGTACCGTCTAAGTTGCCATCTATGAATAAAGGTCCAATAATGTGCCTATTAATAATGCCACACCAAACATTAAACTTTTGAGGATGCTGTGTGTGACATTCCCGCATCCAGTAAGGATTATTGTCAGACCAATATCTACAATTTTGGCGATTTACAACAAAATGTCGCTTCATCGGAAAAACAAATTTTAAAATTAAACTGGGGATTATTTTTTGGATGTCCATCATAACACCATATTAAAAGTTTAGAGATACTACGTTTGCAGTTTGCGACACTGAAGGAATACTAATAGGCCTGGGCCTAAGCCTTTGAAAATAGCAACAAGTGAAAAAAATTTAGAACAGTATGAAACCCATTGGAAAAGGAAGAAAATATAGCAAAAAGAACAGAAAAATTAATTATAAAGGCTTGGAATAAATAACCCCAAGAAGGAGCAAATTTTTGGGCTTAACGCTCGAGTCACTGCATATGGCGGGATGCCGTGTCCGTTTTTACACTTTCGAGTTGTTTCCACAAAAACTAATCGAGGCGAATATATTCTCATTTTTCGTGAAATCAATACCTACAATACAAGCAAAAAAATATAAGACGCGTTTATGTCTTTAAGTTTAGGAATCTTTGAGAATACAGCAATTCTAATTTTAAATTTCTAATTATGAAGAAGTAGGTACGTACACAAACGATTATGCCACTTTGGTGCATGGCCTCAAAAGTAAATTTAAATTACAAAATTACTTATTATCCTCAAACATTTTAGTTTTGGCGGCCAGGGAAGTGCCACAAGCCGCACAGCTAAGCATAATAACTCGAAGAAGTATCTAAATACCACATACTGACACCTATCACGTGTCAGGTACCAAAATATTGTGTCAAAACTGGGATTCTTCATTCAAAGACTAAAAGTCGCCAAAATCGCCTAAATTTGCACAATAAATCAGAACCAGTTCTGTTTTCTGAAAATTTATTGGAGTTACTAAAATTTTCCCCAATTTCTTTTTACACACAGCAATATTTCCTTTGTCAATTATTTGCCAAGTTATTGCCAAGATATTAGTAGGTGTACCTAATACACGCTTTAAAAATTATTTGTTTTGACAATTTCGAATGAAATTATTCATGTCATGTGAAAGGCAGTCGTACCAAGAATAAGTATTTTTGCACCCTACTCGCAATTATTGTAGGCGATACTAAAGAAAATCATCAGTCTATCCTCTGATATAGGGCATTGCCACAGCCGACTCTAGGAAAGCCCTGAAGTTGAGAAAGTTGGCAACATGGGTTACGGGTCGGCGCCTCGTGACCTGTCACTCCCTGTCAGTTGATTTTACAAGAAATTTACCAGAATTAATTTGTGTAGTGCGGGTAGTACTATCGTCGTCAGATTGCTACAACGAGGCAGTGTGTCTCTGGGTGGAAACAGACTGCCCGAAGTGCTGGCGACAGCTTTATTAAAAATTTGTTTTGTTTGCGCAAAAGTGAAACATTTCTATAAAAGTTCTAAGTGAAGAATCGTGCCTGTACAATTTCAAGCCTCAAGATGCCTAGAACGGGCGAGGGAAGCTAGAACTTACTTATATACCTGACTATAAGTCAAATCGTAATAATAACTTGAAGTAGCTATAGGTTTTCTTTGCTTGACGGCAGGCGGTAGACTTGTAGTCGCTTTGAGCTTTCCAAAGGACGAAAATAATGATTACGGGCCAATTGCATAGACAAACTAAAGTACCCTTTAAAATTAAAGGAGCTTTCTAACAATCCAAACATTGTTTAGTATTTTTGCAAAAGTTTCTTTACCTAATTTTAATAGACCGGGAGATAGTGACAGATTTTTGGACGTGATTTTACTCAATATGCCTTGCAAAGGGCATTATGTGGCACATATTCTCACAATAATAAGGTATTCATGTGAAAAACTGAGTTTTCAATTATTCGAAAAATATGCGTTTTGATATGATTTTATACAGGCTGCCATGTGTTTTATAATGAAGTCCAAAATAGAAAATTCCTCGGAAAACCATAGGCATACCGTTAGGGTGGGTCCAAAGGGCTATTATTGCCACGAGATCTTGTATTTTAATAATTAATTTTTCCACGTTTCTGAACAGGCTGCAAGTTCTTGTTATGAAATTGCTGAAGAAAAGATGGCATACTGTTTGCACATGTCCAAGTACACTTTACATCGAATAACTCGTTTAAATGATTACATAACATTCAATTTAAACAGTAATAGGAGATGCGCGAAAGGTATGCCATCTTTTTTTCAGCATTTTCATAATAAGAACTTGCATACTTCTCATTGGCAGCCTGTTCAGAAACGTGGAAAAATTAATTATTAAAATACAAGATCACGTGGCAATAATAGCCCTTTGGACCCACCCTAACGGTATGCCTATGGTTTTCCGAGGAATTTTCTATTTTGAACTTCATTATACAACACATGGCACCCTGTATAAAATCATATCAAAACGCATCTTTTTCGAAAATTGAAAACTCAGTTTTTCACATGAAGAACCCAGGATGACTCTCTGATTCATACCTTATTATTGTGAGAATATGTGCCACATAATGCCCTTTGCAAGGCATACTGAGTAAAATCACGTCCAAAAATCTGTCACTATCTCCCGGTCTATAAAGTCAAAATATATTTGGCGCACTTTGCGAAAAATTCTCACAAAAATTCGACTTACAACAAAATGTAGTTCCCTCTATTTGCCCAAATTTCGCATATTATTTGTCGAAAATGTACCTATCCACACCAGGAATCGAACTATTATTACTTACCTATATTATATTATGTGTGTATTTTGTTACTTGTCACTGCTTTTATTTGTCTGTTAAACAAACGTACCTACCTACTTACTTAGTTACCCAATTATTGAAACAAAAGTCACAAATGTATCTAATTCTAATTAAAAAGAGGGTGGAACATTCATTAGAAAAGATAAACTAAGCCAAAGTGCAGACTGCGGACTAAGTGCCGCTGCGGCGTTGCCACATGTTTGTACAGGGCTTGTAAAGTTCGAGAAGGTTGTGGCATTGCTTTCAATGTCTCCACTCCACTCGACGATATCAAAACTGATCAGTCGGTGCAGAATCGCCCTGCTATATAGGCGTTGACTGAAGAAACATTTCAGTCATCGGTGTGGGGAAGCCGTGGACTGGGTTGCGTGCCGTGCTGCGTGCGCACGGGTCATAAATAATTTAGGGATAAAATTGGAAACGCCGCCGCCCACCTGGGGCATTGAAAACGCGGCGTGGGAGGCCCGCTTCCCTCATTCACCCTCGATTTTATTCACGAAATGGCAATTGGCCCCGAAAGGCCACATTTTCTATTATTAGCGCACCATATACAGGGTGTTTCCTGAACTTGCCGCACAAACTTAAGTGGATATTCCTTGGGTCAAAATAAGGAAGAAAGTCCCCATATACCTCGTATGTCCAGAATCACTTTTTTTCCGAAATACAGGTTGTTTTATAAAATAAACGTTTTTTATTACTATCTCAAAATTGTTTTGAATAAAGCAACTAAAAATAGAACTCTTTTGTCTCTCTATCTATTGGTCTAATGTCTACTCAAACCGATTCTCTGATGAACACTATTGGTAGTTTTGAAATAGGGTGTCAAAATTTTGTCAAATTCAATCTTTTCCACTTTGGAGGTGAATAATTTTTGGTTCATTGTTCATAGAGATCTTTTTCTCGCTTTAAATGGTGCAGTTTGTAACATGTGAAAGCGGTAGGTGAAAATTTTGTTTGGAACCGGTTTTTTGGACAAGTTTTGGCAAATTTCAACTCAAACAACCAAAAAGCTAATCTTAAAAAAGTTAAGAGTAAAAGCACGATTCAAAAATAGCGCAAGTGGCGTCCTTTGCGCTTATTCTTTGTTCCCAAAAGCACAGCAGTGCCAAATTTCAGTTCAGCAGCTTGATTATTTTGGGAGATATTGCCATAATTCAATCTCAAAAAGGTAACTACAACGCCCTGTATTATTTTCAAAATATAATGACAAAATATCACATCTTTCTTCTATCGAATAACTCATTTTTCAAAAAAAAAACCATGCAGTGTGATAAATAATAAACAATAAATAAATGCTTGGGCATATCTAAACATTTTTCCATTTTTGTTTCGAAGCCTTCATCACTTTATGCTATTGAAATTTTAGCGTTATTAAATTGAATTTAAAATTATTATGGGGCATCTATGATAGTTTTTAGTTTATGTGACATAATTAAAGTAACTTAAATAAAAAAGAATACAACACAACATTTTACAATCGATGCAACTTCTCAAAAATCGATATTTCAACACTCTGTAACTTTCAAACGAGTGACACAAATATATGACATTATATTTTCGGAAAAAATCGTAGATTTCAAAAATATAAAAATATACAGGGTGTTTCCATAAAAAACTAATTTGGTTTGCCCTACCTTTTTGTGACACCCTATACAGTGACCGGCAGAAAGTTGGACACAAATGAAAAACTTTTTTATTATTAATTTGTCAGAAAATTTTATTCTTGATAAAAGTTGGTGCATCATTTCAAACTCAAAACGCGCATATCAAAATTTAAATATCTCTTTTTGGATACGAGGTAGATTCAAAAATGTCAAAATAACTCAAGAGTAAAGTACCCTTCTTTTTTAAAAAACGGTAAAAAGTTACTGACAAAACTTGTTTGGAATCAAAGGTGGATGACAGATTTAAAGTCAGAGCCACCTAGTCAAAAAAAATAAATTTAACTTTTTTTTGTATTTTTTCGACCACCCTGTGTATTACAAAAAAAAAAAATACCGCACATGAATTTCCTACTAAACCTTAATTTTGTTCGATTAGCAGCTATAAATTTAAATGAATCGAAATCAGAGTTTAAAAATATTAAATTTTTGTGTCCAACTTTCTGCCGGTCACTTATAAAAACGATTGACACTATCAAAAAATATATAAAATCCCCCACAACTTTCATTTGAAACGTTTTTTCTATCTCGAAAGATTAAAAATTAAGGGGTGTGGGATTCTTCCTTGACACACCCTGTAGATTCTATTTGTTCCAATTTTTGAAAACCTTATACCTCGTTTATTTCTTCACGGGCGTGCTCCAGGGGTTCACCTTTCCCCCTGGTTAAAATTTTCTACGGGTTAAAGTGCAGGGGCGGATGGGCTTTACCTAACCAGCCCGGGCGTTTGTCTCCAAAGCGGCCCCTAAACATCTCATTTGGCTTTAGATTATTATAATAACAATTAAACAAAAACAGTGTAGATAATGTAATTTTTTAATAAAACAAAATATACATGTTTTATGAAAATATAAATAAAAGCATAACTCTCGTAAAATAAATAAAACTTTTTTCTCTAAATATAAAGATATAAAAATAACAAAACATTCAGAAGCGTAGAAGGGCCACATCATTATTTTATTTATATTGAATTCGAAATTCCGACTTTTAAAGTCGAAGGCCAACTTTGAAGTCAAAATTCCGACTTTCAACTCGTCGGACTGCGACTTTAAAAGTCGAAATTTTGAGTTCAATAAAAATAAAATAATACAGTGCGGCCCTTCTACGTTTCCGTAAAACACGTAAAGAAATAATAAAACAAAAAATAACAAAACAAAAATAATTAATTATGGCCAGTTGCACCGTCCTATCTTAAATTAACTACCTACTTACAACGATTATTGTAACAATGATTGCCTTTTGTTTTATCAAGTAGTTAAGACTGTCTTAAAGTTTAAGATGCGACGGTGCGATGGCCGATGAGCCTTCGAGCTTGCGGCCCTCCGGCCCTTCAAATGACCGGCCCACCGGGCATTTGCCCGGTGTCCCGGTGGTCCCATCCGCCCCTGGGTTAAAGACTCGTCCTGTATATTGCTCTATTTAAACCGGTGCTTCCCATGAGGGGGGGGGACTAACAGAAAGTTTTCGATTAATAACTGGGACGGGGAACGGGCGACACGTGAGGCCACGTGCCTCTCCCCCCGCCTCCGCTTCCGTGCAAAAGCAGAGGCGTCGCCTCCGCTAATCGCAGGCGACTTAGGTTCATACCAAACAAAACAACGGCAAGGGCGGCAAAATGTACGCGCCTCGTGTCGCCTCCACGGGCAAAATTTTCCGGGGGGGGGGGGGGGGTATTAGTCCGGCAGCCACGGGGATAAACCCAAAAATATGGGACGAAGTTTTTTCAAAACGGATTTGACATCTCTAGGACTCCTAGTTTTGATATCCAAGTGATGACAAACTGTCATCCTTGAGCAATTTGAGATACAGGGTATCCTTGTAATACGTACCATGTGATCACGTATATTTTTACACCCCCTTATTTTATATATTTTGGAGGTTAGGAAACAAGTTTCAGATACAAGTTGTAAAAGCCAAAGTAAGCTTTTTTCAGCGTTTATTTATTTTTATACAGGGTGTTCAGAAAAGCGGTGCCAAACCAAACTTTTGTTTCTTTAAATCGAATACCCTTTATATTTTTAGATATTTGAAATCTGCTCATTGTTACAATTTCAATGATGTACACACATGTAATAATATGTTTGTTTCAAGCGTTTGTAGAGTATTCGACTTTGAAACTTTCAATTTTACACTTTTGATGTTTATTTTTCGAAAATGAACCTGGCGGGTATCGTTTTTATTTTAATTTAATAAAACAGTTATAAAAAAAACGAAAGACAACTTTTTCTGCTCTACATGCTTTTTATAGGCATTTTAATATACAGAGTGCGATGCCAGATTCCTCTCGAGAAGTTATGAAGATTTAGTGAAGCGGCCCCATGTGGAGCCCTCAAATTTGTACACACTATACACTCAATAATACCCACTAACCACCTTTAAATGGACCCCCTGGTATACAAGTGTCTGTTTTTTAGGTGACTCATTCATTACTATTCATTGTAACAGCAACCCATCCGTAATTGAACATCAGCAGCCCAGGTATCATTCTGTTCCACACATGTTTGTAAAATAGGTAGCTTCCTTCATGGCTTTTTCGTATTCTTGTCTTCCACGACTCTGAACGATCGCCATCGTTGAAGATTTTTTTATTTTTTCTAAATCGCACTTTTGTCCACAGTACAAACCTACTTGATCTCTAAAATTAAAGTTTGTCACTTCTGAACGCCGCGCTGCTGCATTTTTACAGTTGGAGTTCCAGTATTGGTGACAATATTCTCCGGAGATAAGCATCTTTTGACAAAATTAAAAAAATCCTTACTAGCAGTCAGTGGTCGTTTCTTCCAATTCTCCAAACATGTTGTCCTGAATACCATAGCAACTGAAAGAGTCATTTTTTTCACAACCATATTTTCACTCAAAAAAGCACTTCGTATCACTCATGTCTAATAACCTTTTATTAAAATTTAAAATATGAGAAACAAATCACTATTATAGTTGTGCCACAAGACACGATAAAGCTGTTTTAGTACGTTTTTGAGAATTGATGAAATTCCATATCAGTTAAGTACGTTAATTCCCAAATAAACAACTAGACGCGAGCTGTTTTCCCAAGGCCTCCAACTACTTCTCTTAAATCTGCATTGCACAATGACACTCCCGCACAGTTTGCTGTGGCAACCCGTGCACAATAACATTCCCGCACCGGTTGCTAAAATGATATTATACACAAAGACTTATATTTCTCAATTAAAAACGAACATACAATGCTATGAGGCAATTTCTTTAGTCTTAGAAAAAGCGCGTTTTTTGTTTCTTAATATAAATATAATAAATTAAAAAAGCATTCTTCTTAAGCACTATAATTAAAATATAGTAAACGCAAACTGAGAAGGTGAGTTTTGAAAAGGGGATGAGGGACTAGTAATATAATACAGGAAATAAATGTTTAACAACCAATAAAAGGGTTTTATAGATAGGCCTAATTGCTATTAGTCCTTCCCCATAATTCTCATCTCATTTCTGGATATTATAATATACCGAGTAGATAATGCCATTAAATTAAGTACATTACATTACACTAAAGTAAAAAATCGTAATTTTTTTATTGTAGTAATGCCCATATTGGTGGCGAAGTGTACCTATAACTACACACAATTAGGAAAAATTACGTAATTTAATGTACAACTTTGAGTTTAGACAAAATGCTCATTTGGTTGCAGAGTGGACAGACCTTCAAATTTAAGACGCCCTGTACCTGTCATGTAGCTTTATCTCTAAACATACCCATTTTTATAATTGTATTAGTTTTTTAACTTAGATAGGAAATGTTCTGATACAGAGGAATTCATGAATATTTTAAATTCATAACACATGTTTTTAAAACACCTTGTATATTAATGATAACTGTAACGTAAATAATTTATATAATTATATAATAATAACAACAATTTTACAGCTAAATAGTAAGATTTAGAAAAGAAATTCCATATATTATCTAATATTTACTGCCTAATATTTGAGATACTCTGTATATCAAATTGCTCAATGACGCCAGCATGTCATCAGTCGGATATGGTTAATAGACATACAAATCTGCAAGAATCCGTTAAAAAAAGAACTTTATCCCAAATTTCGCACTTCAGGCAAAAAAAACGGTTCCGCTGCCGGACTATTATGTGTTCATGAATGCCGGCAACTCTTTTAAAACTTGTTGGAAGCGGCCGACGTTGATCTTTGAGTCATATTTCAGCTAGTTGACTTTATGCAGCACCCATCCCAAGTAACACACCTTTGTTTCGCTTAAAGCTTTCTAAGTAATTTATTAAGGTACATATCTAAACTCCATTCAAACTAAATGCAAGTAGCGCGTAAACATTTACACGATTGAAGCACGTGAACAATTCTGGGGGCTAATACGAGGCAGGGCCGCATTAAGGACGATCTCTAGGAATTTTATAATATAAAATATTAAAATAATATGCCCCAGTATTAAGAAGTTTAAAAACAAACTTTTATGGCGCACCTAGATTTCTTGAAAATGTAATCGTAGCTCCAACGATTAATAAACAGCGAAATAATTATATCGGAAAAAAATAAAGGTCCACTTGCAACTCAATACACCTGTGTAACAATCACTCGCCCATCGGGTAAAATTTTGTTGCCGTCTAGCCAATAGCAAGCCGATCATGTGCGTATCACGCTCTGGCCATGCAACAACTTGTGTTTATGTTTTACTTGCGTTTAGTTTAAATAGAGTTTAAGTTATATACAGGGTGTAACTAAACTGATGGTCAAAAATGAAACCACGTATTCTTGGAGTCAAAATAAGGGCACTTCTTCATATATTTTTTTCTCCTACGGGCCATAGTTTTTTTATAAAGAGCGTAGAAGTTTGGAGAAAAATACACACATTTCTTGGTATTTCTAGAAGTATACGAGATATTTTCTTCAAACTTGGCGGGTCACATGAGCAGATGAGCCGTCAAACTTAAGGTTAACATGAAGCTTCTGAGGCTCCCAGTTGCGGGGATACAGGGTGTTAGTAAAATTAATTAGTTCAGAAAAATATGAATACCCTGAATAATCGCATTTTTTAATTTGTTTTGAGTGGTGAATAGAATGGTTAACAAAAAGTATCTCTTAGTATTTTTTCATATTCGCAGCCGTTTCTTAATGATTTTTAAAGAACGGCAACGCTGCAATGAACAATAGTCACTTTAAGAATAAATCTAGCAATCTGTGGTTGTCAATTAAACTTTATTTAACAAAATACAAAAGCAAAAACGATAATAAAAGAAACGTATTGCTATTAGAAAATTAAATTATTAAATGTTCGAAATGACCGCCGTCTCTTTCAATACACGCAACTACGCGTTTCCGCTTGTTTATTATTGCCATTGGCAAGTCCATAGCAAAAGTGCATATCAGTCAATTCTTCAAATGAAAATATAATTTTTCAAAATATTGATACCAAAGTGCAAAGTTGGCAGCCAAATGATACAAATAATGCCAAGTTTAATTGACATCCACAGATTGTTAGATTTATTCTTAAAATGACTTGTTTATTGCAGCATTGCCGTTCTTTAAAAATAATTAAAAAACGGCTGAGAATATGAAAAAATACTAAGAGATACTTTTTGTTAACCATTGAATTTACCAATCAAAACAAATTTAAAAAATGCGATTAAACAGGGTATTAATTAATTTTATTAACACCCTGTATCTCGGCATATTAATCTTAAATTTGGCAACTCATCCGCTCATGTGACACGCCAAGTTTGAAGAAAATATCTCTTAGGCTTCTAGAGATACTAAGAAATATGTGTATTTTTCTCAAAATTTCTACGCTCTGTATAAAAAAAAAACTATGGCCCGTAGGAGAAAAAAATATATGAAGAAGTGCCCTTATTTTGACTCCAAGAATACGTGGTTTCATTTTTGACCATCAGTTTAGTTACACCCTGTATACACGCATGACCAAAAATTTTGCATACAGCCAGTAAATTCATAGCATTGGGTCTAAAATTGAAAAAAAAAACATGACGACTGATGACACGTTTAAAATGGAAAATTATATCTTTAGAGAATTACCGTTCAATGTTTTTTTCTTCATTTTTGCCCAGATGTTCAGAACAAATTGCCCGGGTTTTATGTTTTTTAAGCTTCATTTAACTTGCTCTGTTAGTGTGTGTTTGTTTGTATATGTAGGTATGTACTGAAATCTTGCAACTGAATTTTAAACCACTTCCACCAAACCGATTGAACTTAAATTTTGCACACACTTTTGATTTTGGTGTCAATGCAATCTAGTATATCGTATTGTGATTTTTTTCAAAATGGCCGCCACTCCAAAATGGCGGATTACCTATTTCTTCACAATCTCCTCGACATGGATATCAAATGAAAGGTGGCGGCCGTTCCAAGATGGCGGATTACCTATTTCTTCACAACCTACTTCACATGGGTATGAAATGAAAGGGTTTGACGAGTACAAAATGATAAGGTAAGTCACGTCATTCTAAATCCAATATGACAATTGCCCCAAGATGGCGGACTAACTTTCTTTACCATCCTTCTGACATGGAACTAAAATAGGTACTAAAAAGCACAAAATAAAATAAAAAACCTTTTTAAAAACAAGCTTTTATTTAAGCCATGTACTAAAACGAATAAAATAAGTTTAGGTTTTCGTTAAGATAATTGCGACAAGTTTTTGTAAATCAAAAAGCTTGTCGCGCAAAATGTTTATAAAGTAGGTACCAATTAATTTTATTAGACAGTGATTGGTTAATAAGCAAGTATTATACCTACTTGCTAAAGGCGCCGACACCGAGTGAACCCGGTGTGGTTCGACCGACTACTTACTGCGGCTCCAGTCTTTCAAATTTTTCCACTAAAATCTGCCGCTGGTTGCGTTTGGTAAAGCTATTCTTCTCCATCGCTCTCACTCGAAAAAACATTGCTAAGAGTGGGGATTGGGGCTCCGCGCAATCAAGTGGATAGGCAGTTCAAGGCATAGCTTCACAGCATAAACGAACGATCTGCTATCTTCGTATTTTTCAAGCAAACGATACTAAGTTCCTTTCAGTTCAACCCACTAGAATAGTTCGATTACCACGTTTTAACCTGCTATACGTGTATTTCATATGCTCGGTTAAGTAAACAGCAAATTGCCGCACTTCGCCCTGTTAAAAATAAAGACGTATTATTATTATTGTTACTTTATAATTGCTAACTTCCTAGGCGCCATTTTTTGCTTGTTGTGATATATGTACTGGGTGTAAATGAATAAGTGCGAAAAAATTCAAGTAGTGAATCTTTGAGTGATTCTAAGACGAAAAGTTTATATAAACATAGGTCCGGTAATGCTTCCTTTTCAAGATACAGGGTGTCAAACTATTCTTAAAAAATCGCTTTTTCGTAAATATCTTAATAATCCTTTAGCCGATTTTGTTGAAATTTGGCAGTGTTATTTATGGTAGGAAGAGGCTAATTTAGCCCCTACTAGATTAAAATTATTAAGTACAGTGGCGTTCCGAGGGCACCTTAACCAATAATTTTGTAAAAAAAATGTGCGCCACTGACTTTTTTAAAACTTTTCGCATTCAGCAACTAAAAACACAACTTTTTTGTCTGTTGAATTATTCTCGTATCTCGCTTCGTTTTCGAGAAAAAAAAATTCACTTGATTGCATGTCTCCGGGACAACATAATAAAAAAATTAAAACTACCAATTAACAAAAACTAGGGTATACCCGATATTTTTTCCATATTAATAGTTTATTCTAGCCTTAAAAATTTGCTATAAACGGTAATGCAAGCTATAAAAATTTTTGTTTTATTATAATTATTAAAAAATGTTTGACACCCTGTATTTTGAAAACGAAGCATTAGCGGACCTATGTTTATATAGCTGTACCCCAGAGCCAAACTATGTTAAGTCCATTTTTGCTGAAAATGAGTTTTATATGTTAAGTCCATCAGAATTACACGCTTTTTATGTTGGTATTTATAGCGTCCACCTATCTGTATTAATAACAAAGTTAGATCTTTAGAAATAATGTCAAGTCACTATTTGCCTGCGAGCCACACTATGTTAAGGGACCTTGATATCATTTGCCTCATAGATGGCGCTTTCCTTTAATATGTTAAGTCCACATAACCTCATTTTTCACATTGTTTTTATCGGCACGTCACGTCTTGTCGATGCGGCGCTTTATTGTGTTGTTTTTATGGTCTTTTGAGTTAAAATAACAAATTTCTATCCAGAATGCTGCCGAAAAATAGTAATAATTAAAAGTCAATTTTTTAGAAACAATACTGCGGTATAATCCTCAATAGCTTAATTATATTTAGTGAAACCCTTTTTGAGCCCATAAACCTATTTAATAATTGTGTGATTAAATAGTATTATGGACTTAACATATTTCGAAACTATCGAATTTCATTATTGAGTGGGACTTAATATAGTAATAATTGAAATTCAATTTTTTTTAGAAACAATACTGCGGTGTAATTAAATAGTGATTATCAATAGCTTAATTATATTTAGTGAAACCCTCTTTGTGCCCATAAAATTAAAAAAAAAATTCCCACAAAAATATGAACATCTTCAAAAGCTATCACCGTGGATTCCAAAAACCTTCCAGGATTTTTACCAGAACTTGCCGCATGGTGAAGAAGATTCTCATTAATATCTTAATAAAAGTGTACAAAAATATATATAGTAAAGACCAGAATGAAGTTTTTTTTTTAAATAAAAATCTTATTTTGATACTTAACTTTGTTTGCCTTTTGTTGATGTTTGGGTTTTTTGGACTTAATATTATGTCAAGTCCTATTTTGATTTTTTCCTCCAAAGCCAAACTATGTTAAGTCGCTTTGGAGAAAAAACTCTTCATTTTTTTCCAGCAACTTTTAAACATCCCATAAAGTCGATGCGAATAACCTTGGGTTTTAAATTTAAACTTCTTACAATTTAAGTGGTTCAAGTTATGCACAAAAATACAGGAAAATATATTTTAAACTCGATTATCTCAAAACTAAGTTTTTGGACTTAATATAGTTTGGCTCTAAGGTACAGATAGACTTTTGGTCTTAGAATCACTCAAAGATTCACCCCTTGAATTTTTCGCACTTATTCATTTACACCCTGTATAAACTATGTTAGCCATTTTTTTGTCTCCAAAAATTGAACTTCATTCTTTTACCACATTGAAGGAAAATTTGAGATATTATTAATTCCAGTTATACCTTCTATTGTTAGATATAGATATTTGTTTCGTTTTAAGAAAATTTGTAACCGGTGTTTTCATTATTTATCTCCTTTATTTATTATCTTACATACAGCTTGTCCCATATGTTATTGTGCGGGCCGTCATAAAACTTTGTTATTTGGCATGGGAAGGCCTGTATTTTTGTTCATTTTTGAATTTCAAGGAACATTACGAATGAATTTTGTTCCACGCAATTTTGATCTAGAAATTACCGTTTAAGAATTATTCAACAACAAATTAAAATTAAACCAAACTACGCCGCTCGGGAATTCACTTCATGTAACTTTTATGTTCCATTCTACGAAAACAAGTTTCAAATAAAAATACAATTGTAGGAGATATCTTGTGATTTGTTATGGGGAGACCGGGAGACTTGTATTTTGTACATTTTTTTAAATTATTTGAAACATTCTAAATTAATTTTAATATTTTGATTTTGAATTTCAGTAAACTTTCATAAGCAAAAAAGGCTATTAATTCAGCTTATGCCAGTAATAAACTTCAGTTGACACAATAAAAATAAATTTCTGGGAAAAAACATCCTGTATCAATAATTATACCTAGGTATGTAGAAACCGGAAAATATGCTGTCCATTTTCTAGGCACTCCTGTTCCTGAATAAGCATAAATGCTGACTCCTGAAAAAAATAGGAGGTAATGGAAAATAATTTCAGACTCTTGTCAGCTCTTTTAATCGTTGTGGTGTTTATAAGACTTTTCACTGCTATAGCTTCAAGTCCCGAAAAACAGATGGCGCTGATAGATAAGAATGTATATTGTCTCCGAAAAGCCCATGGAGAGCCAAAAAAGTGCCAGACGTGACAGCCGTGAGCAGTCTTTATTAATACGTCAGTCAACGATATTAGCCTAGTTTAGGGATACTCCTAGTTAGCCAATGTCTGACACTAACATAAGGACATAACAGAAATACAGTAGATACAGGGGTAAGATTTTGCAAAAAATGAAGTTGTCTAGATTTTTTTTGGTAGATTTTAATAGAAGAAAATTAGTAGGCAATGACTGTGCCACTTTAATTTTAGCGCCATCTGTTGCTTGTATCAAATATTGTTCTCGTATCCTTATGACTCCATCACACATTGGATAACTAAATGTACAGGGTGGGCCAAATTGGACACTTTTAAAGGGAAACTCCTATTTTTAACGGAGATAGGCGAAAACCGATATCGGTGTCTGAGGTACATTTTTATTATATATAAACTTATATATAAACTTAATGGCAAAAACCGCAAATCGATATCTGCGTCACCATTCTTGAGTTACAGGGCGTTTTTAGAAAATGTGCGTTCTCGAAAAGTGTCCGTAACTTTTTTCTTTTTCAAGTCAATAGTTTAAGAGTTACTGATGAAAAGAATTCATAAAAGCTATTAGTAATTGATAACTACTTAAGTAAAATCATTAAGTGTTATATATTTTTGGAATGGTAAATTTTTGCTCTATTAAAAAAATACAAAATATACAGGGTGTTCCATTAAAAAAATTCTTAGTAACTCTTAAACCCTTGACTTGAAAAAAATGTAGCAGCAGCATTGGATTCTACTCGTACGTAAAAAAGGGCTTTAGAAATGTTTTTACAGAAACACAAAATTTTCGACCTGAAAAAAGTTACGACCACTTTTCCAAAAAGCACATTTTCGACAAATGCCCTGTATACCTCAAGAATGGTGCAGATGTCGATTTGCGGTTTCCGCCATTAAGTTTACCATAAAAAATGAGCCACAGACACCGATATTAGTTTTCGTCTATCTCCGTTAAAAATTCGGTTAAAAATAATTTGGCCCACCCTGTACAATGTACAAAAATACAGACCTTCCCATACCAAATCAGAGGGTTGTATTAGAACCCGGGCATATGGGACAAGTTGTATGTTAAATAATTTCATACAACTATTGTCAAAGATATTTTCTAAAATTTATTTATGGCGTAAACAGATCCATTGAATTTTAATTGGGTTTTTCGCCACCAAACTGGTTAAAAAACAACTTTTTCAAGTTGCCTGGAAAGTTAATAAACTCTTAACAGTAAATGAACGAAACTTTGAACTTGTAACTCAAAAAATATCTTAAACAAATTTGTTTCCTGAGCTTTCGGAGAATAAATCTTCCTCCTTTCTCAAAGATCTTGTCATGTCAAAGTGAAATGACAGATTAATAAATTTCAGGTTAAAATGTCATGACAACAGAAACAATAACCTAGCCAGCTGTCTGATATTGTACCCTGTGTTCTACCTAATTATTTATACTAACTTCTCTTTGAATAAGTGGCAATAATATTTTACTGAATTCCACCGAACATTCAGCAACACAGTTGTCTGTATTTCCTAGAATAAATGCTGATTCTTTAATTTTTCGTCTATTTCCTACTTCTTCTTTGAGAATTGGTTTGGAACTATCCCACAAAATCCTATGATTGTTATTAAAAGAGTGTTCACATATTTTCGACTTCGAAATTTGATTTTGCCTGATATAATTTTTATGTTCTTTTAAACGAACGTTAAATGGCCTACAAGTCTCCCCAACATAGAACTTTCCACATTCGCAAGGAATTTTATAAATGCAATTTTTTGAACTTTGTACCTCATTAAATGGTTTCGTTTTAACTAGCATCGATCTCAATGTATTATTGGTTTTAAATACTGTTCTGACATTAAAACGATTGCCTATGCGTTTTAGCTTATCTGATAGTCCAGGAATATAAGGAATAATTAAATTTACTGGTCGGTCCACCAGATTTATTTCTTTAATTCTATTAGCATTGTCATTTTGTTGGCAATCCTGAAAAACTTGCTCAATAGGATAACTATTCTTCTTATTGTCAAAGATTTCGTACCGTTTAATTTTTATTTTAAACTTGTTTTCCTAACATCTAAAAAATATGGGAGTTACATTTAGTGGATTTCCGAGGGGCGTAGTTTGGTTTTATCTAAAACATATTTTATGTATTTGTACCTCTAAACCGACATATATTTTAACATTTTCACAGTAACTATTTCTATTAAAATCGACCGTGAAATATCCTGGAATATTCAATATTCAATATTGTAAACTACTTACGCCTTACAACTGGCGGCATTTCAGCAAATTATCAAAAAAAAAAACTACGACGGCGGGCGTTTATCGACTCGCAGGCTTCCCCACCTGGGGTTTGGGGGGAGGTCGCGCATTGTCGGCTGCCTACTTTCTCCCAGCCCCGCCATCCCTGGGCCGCCCACCGAATTTCACGGCGCCCTTGAGGACGGACATGCGGGGGCGGCATGAGCCTCCCACGCGAAAATTTCGCGGAAGAGAGGAGGCATGTTCCGAAAAGGAACTTATTAACTTCGTTTATTTTTCAACGGATTATGAAAAAAAGGGGGGAATCGACGGAGTCGTTGAACCATGGATTTATCTAGCAAGAAAATGCAAGCGCCAGGTGTAAAAGCCGTTTCAATAGCTTTTGAGGTCGGGATCTCGGTCGGGGTTTGATCTACAGTGTGATTTACCTTCGTAACACTTTTGCTTTTGAGATATTCCAGCGCTTCTTTTTCTACCATGATGAGAGGTGGTAAGAATTCTTTGTCCATAATTTTATTTAGATTGCGTTTTTGTAGCTTCACTGTCCTGTGAAATAATTATACCTTTTGTTAAGTTGATAATCTCAAGTTCTTGTAGATGAGCGAGTCTGATGTGATGTATTATTTATTAAGAAATTAATACGGAATACGAAAACTTATTTAAAATAAAAAATCCATTGTACCAAACCCCTTGTAACCTTAAACGTTTCATGGCATGTAGGTATATACAGGGTGTCTACTTTTATGGCGATACAAATCCATAAAATCTTTATTTTCAGAGATATTCCCCTGAACTTTTTTGTTTGCAAATCCTTTTGATCTTCTTACCATTGTGAAAATGCAAATTTAAGGCCTGCTACGATTTTTTATACCCCAGATTTTCACTAAAACTATTTAGCAAATTTTTTTATTTAAATCCTGACACCACAGTGGTAGAACATGCAAAAGCCCCTATATACCAAATTCAAACAAAAAATATAAAGAAGTTCCATTTTGCAAGTTTCCAAATTTGAGCAAAACAGGAATTTTAAAGGCATGTGGCGGATCAGGGATGTAATAGAATAGCTTCATAATAGTTGAATGGTCAATAGGGCCACTCAAAGTGTTGGTGTGCAAAAATCCAATAAAAATATATAGGGTGTTTATGCAATCCTAAAGTGCTGCATCTTTTGAACTTTATACGGGTCAAAAATCGCCCCAGACAACATCATAAAAGAATTGAATCTAAAAAATTAAAAAAAACCTTTTTTAAAAACAAGCTTTTATTTAAGCCATGTACTAAAACGAATAAAATGAGTTTAGGTTTCCGTTGCCAAATTGCGACAAGTATTTGTAAGTCAGAAAGCTTGTCGCGCGAATTGTAAAGAAAATACATACTCTGGCTAGTAGCTTTCTATAGTCACTGCTAGTGCTAGTAGCTACTTGCTTATCCACCAATCACTATCCAATAATAGTTATTTATGTCCCAAGGCACTGAAGTTCAACTTTTTATGACTCATGTGGAGTTTAGTTGCTGAGGCCTCTGACCGAGGCAAATAAACCACATGAGTCATAAAAAGAACTTCAGTGCCGAGGTACATATTATATATTTTTTTTTAAATCGGAAAAAAAATGTTTTATTAGGAAAGAAAATAATAATAAGGGATCACCCGTCCACGAACCGACTACGCGCGGCGTTGCTTGACTTTACCGATCGCTCTACCTAGGACAAGTATAATGACGTACGGCACCTTCGAACAGAAAAACCAAACTGCTGCTTCTTGTGCAGCCTACACAAGAAATCTATTGATATTCAAATTTACTAAAATATGTAGACTGAAGGATTGCGCTTTTATAGGAAACAATTTCGCAACGTGTACGAAAAGTTAAATGGGACTTTATCGGCCGGGTATTGAATATTTGGTCACTTTTGACGGGCGATTTCTCCGCGTCTGACGTTTGATGTTTACATCTCGCCAAGGCCTACTTATTGAAAAAATCGTACAATAATGGGCTACATTATTATACGATTTCTGTGCTTTTAATGACGATTTTGGGACATTTTAATGCCGATTTTAAGAAAAATTAATTACTACCTACTTTTTTATGAACATTTCGCGCGACAAACTTTTTGATATACAAAAACTTGTCGCAATTTGGCATTGAATTATGTTAACGAAAACCTAAACCTATTTTATTCGTTTAGTGGCTTAAATAAAAGCTTGTTTTTTATTTTTTTTCTTTTTTTGTGCTTTTTAGTAACTATTTGATTCTTATGTCAGGAGTACGGTAAAGAAAGTTAGTCCGCCATCTTGGGGCATCCATCATATTGGATTTAGTATGACGTCACCTACCTTATCATTTTATTTCGGTGTCGAATTTGTTCGGTTAGGGTCATTGTCAATATCCCAGCTTGCGAAAAAATGACATGAATCGTACTGAGAGAAACGGAATTATCAATAATGTTCGCATACTTAGTAGGTACACTGGTGGCTGGGTTTAAAACATTGGCTGTCTCCACATCTGTATATCGTGGTGTATACGTAAGTATACACTGTTGGCAAAACTACCTCTTGTGTTTTGATTTCCTTTGTACTTCAGGTAATTTTAATTTTACCAAAAAATGTCAAGTAATGAATATTTTGTAGAAAAATTAAAAATGCATGCTACTACACTCACCGGCACGAAAAACAGAGCACTTACAATTTTTATTTAAAAAATGTGAAATTTTAATACTTTGCGATGGTTTATTATTATAATAAGTTAAACGCAAACAACAACATGTTTTAAGTAATTTCTAATAACAATTGGGCGCTTTTTTTTAAATAAAAACTTTTGTTACAATTTAAAAAATTAGAACGATAAACCCACATTGGTGTTGTGGCAAAATGTCCTTAAATGAATCAAAACTTAAACGATTTTTGAGCAAAAACTAATGAGGAGCATTTTTAATAACGGGTATTACCCCCGCGAGCTCGAATGATTGCATGCATTCTCCGTGGCATGCCTAAAATCAAATGGCGAATGTCCTCTTGAGGAATAAGGTCCCATTCCTCTAAAAGAGCTTGTTTCAACTGATTTATGGTTAAAGGAGCAGGAACACGACTTCGCATTCTTCGCCCAAGCATGTCCCAAACATGTTCAATCGGGTTCGCATCTGGACTTAACGCTGGCCACTCCAAAACAGGAATGTTTACATCATTTAAATACTGTTGAGTGATTCTTGCGGTATGAGGTCTGGCATTATCATGCATCAGAAGAAAGTTATTTCCATTAAAATCAACATACGGGACAACAAAATCTTGGAGAATTTCATCAATGTACCTCGCAGCAGTTAAGGAGCCTCTTGGAACGATGTACAACTCAGTGTGTGCCTCCAGAGAAATTCCAGCCCACACCATTACTGAACCTCCTTGGTATCCTACTCTAGGACTGAAGGTACATTCTGCAAAACGCTCTTGTGGTCTTCGCCATACTCTCTCGCGACCATCTGGAGATCGCAGGCTAAACCTGGACTCATCAGTAAATAAAATTCGCCCCCAATCATTTTCACCCCAGTGCTCATGATTTTTGGCAAAAAACCGAAGTCGCGCAACACGATGACGCCTAAGAAGCTCTGGACCTGTTGCAGGTCTACGACTGGTAAGATTGGCTTCTCCAAGTCTTCGTCTAACTGTACGTTCGCTTACATTGGTATTCCGAACATGATGAAGTCTATTTCTGATTTGTACAGCTGTAGCACGACGATCTCGTAGACTTTGCAAGAGGATGAAGCGATCATCATGAGCGTTAGTTTTTCGTTGGGGACCAGTTCCAGGTCATCTGGTGTAAGCTCTAGTTTCCAAAAAACGTGTATAAATACGGTGCACAGTGCTATTGGATACGGCATATTGTTGGGCAACATATCGCTCAGTTCTTCCGTCTTGAAGCAACGCAACAATAGCAGCCGCTGTTTCAGGATTAACAGCCATATTTTTACCTTAAATAAACGCAGTACAGCTTTGAACTGTTTCACTTCTTTAAACTCAGACTTGTCAAAACAATAAAAACAAAAGAAAAGTCATGGCCAACTAAGACTTGTGTACTTTTTAATTTTTGGAAATTTTTATTCAAAACAGTCTAGTCTTGCTTTTCAAATAAACGTTTAATTGTTGTTAGATATTACTTAAAACATGTTGTTGTTTGCTTTTAACTTATTATAATAATAAACCATTGCAAAGTATTAAAATTTTACATTTTTTAAATAAAAATTATAAGTGCTCCGTTTTTCGTGCCGGTGAGTGTAGTTTTCTCGAATTTATTTTAAAATCTAGCCATCCATAAAAAAACAATTGAAATATTTTATTGCCAAACCGGACAAATGAAAGTCTAAAACTATATTACAGTTTGTTTTTAATTAATTGTTAATCATGGAAAATTTAAATTATTTAAGAGAAAAAAAATAGACTTTTAACGTATTCACGTATAATGACTATATTTTGGAAGGAGTTTATATTTTACCAAGAAAACAATAATAATCATTACGTTGTCATTTTAGCGAGTATACAACACAGTGTACCTATACGGATATCGTGGGTTGCCTATACTTGTAATAATAGGTATAGCAAAGTAGGATCTGCAATCACCGCACGGCAGATACCTTATTGAAACTAACTTAATCAAAAGGGCTCGTTTTGACTGAAAATACAGGATTATTATATGTTTCTTTTGTTTAAGCTGCTTGATAAAAGGTAAAAACTTAACTAATCTCGCAAGAAGTTCTCAAAAAATGAAATTTTCTCGGCGGGAAGGCTCCAATACCGTTAAGCAAACATCTTCTGGGGAATCTAAAATTACCTCCACCGGAAATCATGTTTAGATGACTTCGAAAGCTATTTCTGATTTCGTACACACCGCACGTTTCGTCGCGCTGGCTTATTTCAGGCTTCGAGAGGTAAACATCGCTCGGCGAAATTTCCAAAAGCACTCTGCACCTTCTCAAATGTTTGGAAATCTAAATTTTATTATTTTTTATATAAACGCCTATCCCTACGCGCTTGTGGGAAATGAAACAAAGTTCGCGAAAAGCCTATCTATGGCTGTGCTTGATACTCGTACAGGGGTGGGGGTAAACTGGACGAGTATTATAGTGAGGGGCGAGCGGTCTGCAGCTGGACCTAGTTTCCGCTTCCGGCGAGCATTGTTGCCACACAGCTGCCAGACGTTAACACCTCTAAAAATCTAGGTAGGCCGCAGGAATTGAACGGGACATTTTTTATACACATGTCCCTGAAAGGTTGCGAAGTATTGGTTTGACATTGCCATGAAACTAAAAAAATCAAATTTTGCCATGAAACTAAAAAAATCAAATTTGTTGTATGAATCTAGGGTGACATGAAATTAAAAACAACTATTACCATTATTTTTGTTAAGATATGAAGGTAATAATTTATAAATTTACTTGCTAAAGTTTCACTTATTTTGTTTGTAAATGACAAACTTAAAGTTAAAAATACCTGATTAATTATTGTATTGCCTGAACCACTCCTTTTAGGCTACGCACCAAACCCCGAGCAGTCTATACACCACAAATGAAGACTCGTAAATCAAAATGTTTAAACAATAACCACATTATACTTTCATACGTAATTTATAAAAAAAGGAAAAATAAAGTCAGACGAGCATCTGAACTATTAATAAAAAATAATTCAAATCAAACCCTAATTTATAATTATTATTACATCAGTGTTAAGATACCCATGTCACGAGGGTGGAAAAGCAATTTAGTCCGCCATCTTGAGGCGTCTGCCAAATTGAAATGACGTCACGTATGCATACGCTTTCATCTGATGCTCAAGTCAAGGAGGATATAAATAAATACGTAGGTAATCCGCTACATTGGATTTTTTAATTCTAAACCATTTTTCATAATACATGTTTTCTCTAAAATGAAAATGGTGATTTACTCTTGAGCCTTTTTCATATTTTGGAACCTCCTCCATATACGAAATAATAATAATAATAATAATAATAATTCTCACCCTCACAATACTCCAAACTAGGAGTACCCCAGAAGCAAGCACATGCTTGTGCAGGGGACGGGGGCAATTACTATTATTTTGTCTTCGTTGCCATTTGCGGCTAGGGCCGACTTTTTTCCCGATAGAACTAGGATAGCATTCGCTCAAGTACTACGGAAAACCCTAGAAAACCGTAGTAATCCCAGTGAGTGTAGGACAATTAGTAAATCACACGAATAAAGCTATTTAGGAGCAATACCGTGAACTCACATTTGTCCAGCGCTCTTGGCCATAGCGGTGTTTTTCTTTAAAGACATGTGCATGCGCCTGCCTCGACATCGGTTTGAACCAAGGTCGATCCAAGGCAGAAAAACATGCAGTCTAAAAAGTCAGCGCCGGTACGAGCGACGCCACCACGGCCCCAATGAGCTATTCAAATTTTACAAGCTTTTATTTAACTTGCCTTGTTAGTATGTGCGGGTCGAATCTTGAATGCTGAATTAGAACCACTTCTTGACATCCGATTGAGTTGAAATTTTATTGTAATGAAATATTGTAATACTTTCAAAACGGCCGTCGCCACAAGATGTCGGATGATGTGTTTTTTGTCAACCCCCTTAATATGGGTACCAAATGAAAAGGCTTGAAGAGTAGAAAACGATAAAGTTAGCGACATCACTCTTCAATGGTGAACAGTGTCTGATGATGGAGCAAGAAGGTGGTTACAGGAACTCGTTCATAAAACAATGCAATCCTGTCAAGTTGGGGCTCATTTGTTTTGTCTAAAGGAACTCTGTAATAAAAAAAAAACAAAAAAAAACATAAAATTTATTTTAAAAACAAGCTTTTATTTAAATGCTCGGAGAAGAACAAAATAAACTCTGATATATGTATATTAAACCAAAGCAAACCCATAATTTTATTACATTATAAAAATTGTATATGATATTGTACTGAATCTCAACAGTCCAAACTCGTTGCCTTGGGTACCACCTTTATTGTTTAGCCTTCACAAATAAACTTATCATATACGTGTTCTGTCTTTTTTATATTTGTTAGATTTCTTATTTTAACGCTATAAATGTACATAAGGCGTTATCTGACCTGTGCTGGGAATCAATGAAGAATTTGAATTTGAATCAACTTTTATTTTTCTTATGGGTGCCATATTGGATTTTTGCATTTTGGAAAAGAGGTCTTTTTTCTGGTTAAAATGATATGTCACACATTATGCTTTTTGGTTTTTCTTGCCGTAATATCAAATTAATCGATTTTGCATAGTGCTTTGGAAACATCAGATGTGTACGAGGCACGTCTGATGAACCCTCTGTTATCTCTGTGATCCTCTGTTGTTTATTTGTTTAATATCTTGGGAAATTCTTTAAGCTGGGCTGATATTTTCTAAACAATTAAAACTAGTTACACACACCCAAATACTAGTCCCAAGTAAAAAAATCCGTCGAATTCAACAAATGACAATCCAAGAAAAAAGGTTTTTTACCTCCCGGTCTTTCAGACGTGCACGAGACCTATTGTTTTTTTTTAGTTAGGAACAGGGATTCTACTAGCTACTAGCTCTTTTTGTCAACCACCGAGAAAACCACTAACCACAACTTAGCAAATAAATTTGTATAATTCTAAACGACAAACATGTCCGGAAAGTATGCTTAAGGCATCGGTTATTTCCCTGAAATGATTACTGAGCATTAACACTCGCAGGAAGTGGTTTAATCGAAGCAAAAAAAAAACGCAATAATTACTTGTCAATTATTGTCGACCACATTCAGGGAATTCTGATTCACGATGAAGTCATAGAAGTGGTATCTTTCCAGAACTCTGGTCTTGCTCTCTTCTAGACAAAATAAAAAAAATGGGATTCATTACTGAAAAATATTGTTGCGCGATAATTTACTTTCCTAAATGTGTTTCTTGTAGCAAGTCATCTATTTTCGTTAGTATTTCTTTGAAAAATAGGTATATTTGGGGGTGGGGATGTTAGCTTTATGAAGACGCCTTGGCCCTGAAGCTGTAACAGAAGGTTGAGTGTGGGGTTTGCTTAGAAAAAAGTTAGGTGGTTGAGTCCATTTGGGAAATCAGAGGGGGAGTCTTGACTATTAAAGTCAATGAGTGAAGTGGAGTAGTTCATCTGCAAGATTGCGATCGTCTGTTGTTGTTTTGAACGACGTAAGTTTTCACGGCGAAAATTTGCTGAACAGGGAGAGTGATGCTCATAGCAAGACCTTGCTGCATATGGGGAGGGGAGAATTTGTATGAAGCATTTTGTATTCACGGCTTTCTGCTTTTGGGGTTAATCGAAAGGTCAAACCCGCCAGTCGCCACCGTAGTTATCTATGGTCATGATGACTTGGTGCTCAACAAGTTCGACCTGTGGATCGGCTCACTGTAGTACTTACACGCGCCTTGTAGGGGCGGTTGGGTTTTCATTGAGGGCGCTGCGCTGTATCGATCCGCCACGGGGAGGAACGGAAGGGGGTCAGTATGGCCCAGCCGGGCTTCCTCCACCCCCTCCAGGGTGTGGGGGGGGGGGGGGCGGGAGGTCTCGTTCTGCAACCGGAAATTTAAATCGTTTCTACGTGCCTCACATGCGATCAGAAAAAATCACACACGAATTTTCCGATATCTATACAGGGTGAGTTTTTTTCGATGCCCACTATGGGGATCTCGGAAACTAGCAGAGCTAGAACAAAGGTTAAATGGGGAAAGAATTGCAGTTTTGAATGCTCAATTTGATGCCCCGTTCGGATTTTTAAAAAAGTTCGTGGCTCACTAGATATTTTGAAAATAGTGATTTTTGCTATTTCATCAGATCTCTGTAGCTCCGTTATTTCTGATTATACAGAAAAACTGTAGAGACAGAAATGGTAGATAATTTTGGACTTAATAAGATAATCTTATCCAATTTTTTATGTTGTTTGTGATTTTTGAGATATGACATAAACTTGTGTTTTTTTTAATGTAAATCATAGTTGGCTGTGGCCTTATCAAATCGGCCATTTTTTGAGCTTTCTAAAAATATAATACTCAGCATAGTTATTATAAAAAATAAAATAGCTATGGCTAATTTTCTGATTTTTTTAAATTTTCACATAGTATGGAATATTTTCATAATTACGTTCTATTTTATAATAAGACATACTTCAACTTTTCAAATATTTTATTTTTAGCTGGTAACAAAATGTAACAAAATAAAACAAAAATTATCATGATGAAGCTCCACCACATAATTATTTTCCCGTAAGAAATTACCTGGATCCTATCTTTCCAAATAGTTGGCTAAGGAGAAATAGACCTATTTTCTGGCAGCCCCGATCCCCCAATTTGTCTGTTTTGGATTTCTTTTTGTGGGGAACAGTAGGTACAAAATGAAGTATGAGACAAGTGTTGAATTAAGAGCAGCTGTTTTAGAGGCAATTGCCAGTATTGACAGGCGCTCTCTTAAAAAGATGCAATATTTGCATAAATAATGGTGGATTGTTTGAACACATTTTTTTATTTTAAAAGGTGACCTTTTAAAATAATCATAATTTGAATTTGAGTTTTTTAATTTTTGTTTTATCTTGTTACCAGCTAAAAATAAAATATTTGAAAGTTTGAAGTATGTCTTATAGAACGTAATTGTGAAAATATTCCATGGCTGACTATGTTAAAATTTAAAAAAAATCAGAAAATTTGCCAGCTCTTTTATTTTTTCTAATAACTATGCCGAGTATTATATCTTTGGAAAGCTCAAAAAGTGGCCGATTTGATAAGGCCACAGCCAACTATGATTTACATTTAAAAAAACAAAAGTTTATGTCATATCTCAACAATCACAAACAACATAAAAAATTGGATCAGATTATCTTATTAAGCCCAAAATTATCTACAATTTTTGTCTCTACAGTTTTTCTGTATAAACAGAAATACCGGAGCTACAGAGATCTGAAGAAATAGCAAAAAATCACTTTTTTTCAAAATATCTAGTGAGCCGTGAACTTTTTTCAAAATCCAAAAGGGGCATTAGATTGAGCATTCAAAACTGCAATTCTTTCTCCATTTAACCTTTGTTCTAGCTCTGCTAGTTTCCGAGATCCCCATAGTGGGCATCGACAAAAACTCACCCTGTATAACCGTTATTAGAGATTTTAATCCTTTTTTAACTGACAAATTAAACTTTTCCATCTCAACTTCTTTTGGACTACCTACGTCGTGGCATTTTTAGATTTACGGGCCCACATTTCGTTTTTGAGAAATGTATCATAATTTTTCTAAATACGAACCTGAATTTTTATTGCATATTTATAGTTATCAAGCAAAAAACGACCCTGAATAATATAACCTATAATTATATTTTTTGTTTTTGTCGAAGTTTGCCTGATTTGTGTCTGATTGTGTCTAGTGATTGTGTTTAGTGGTCATAACTCTAATACACCGGAACAACCTTTCGTCCCCTTACTCCTTTCACCCCTTCTTCGTCATCAGACTCATCGAATGTTCTATAACCTAAATAAGAAGGTTGTGACATTATTATTAAAACTAACCTATGCTATTTTTGACAGTTTTTTTTTACAGCATTTTCCTTAGTTGATTTAAAATCAACAGGAATTTTATTTTGCCGAGTTTAAAGAATCGTTAATAATCCTCTAAAAATTAATCTAAAACTAAACTACGGCCGTCGCCACAAGATGTCGGATGATGTGTTTTTTGTCAACCCCCTTAATATGGGTACCAAATGAAAAGGCTTGAAGAGTAGAAAACGATAAAGTTAGCGACATCACTCTTCAATGGTGAACAGTGTCTGATGATGGAGCAAGAAGGTGGTTACAGGAACTCGTTCATAAAACAATGCAATCCTGTCAAGTTGGGGCTCATTTGTTTTGTCTAAAGGAACTCTGTAATAAAAAAAAAACAAAAAAAAACATAAAATTTATTTTAAAAACAAGCTTTTATTTAAATGCTCGGAGAAGAACAAAATAAACTCTGATATATGTATATTAAACCAAAGCAAACCCATAATTTTATTACATTATAAAAATTGTATATGATATTGTACTGAATCTCAACAGTCCAAACTCGTTGCCTTGGGTACCACCTTTATTGTTTAGCCTTCACAAATAAACTTATCATATACGTGTTCTGTCTTTTTTATATTTGTTAGATTTCTTATTTTAACGCTATAAATGTACATAAGGCGTTATCTGACCTGTGCTGGGAATCAATGAAGAATTTGAATTTGAATCAACTTTTATTTTTCTTATGGGTGCCATATTGGATTTTTGCATTTTGGAAAAGAGGTCTTTTTTCTGGTTAAAATGATATGTCACACATTATGCTTTTTGGTTTTTCTTGCCGTAATATCAAATTAATCGATTTTGCATAGTGCTTTGGAAACATCAGATGTGTACGAGGCACGTCTGATGAACCCTCTGTTATCTCTGTGATCCTCTGTTGTTTATTTGTTTAATATCTTGGGAAATTCTTTAAGCTGGGCTGATATTTTCTAAACAATTAAAACTAGTTACACACACCCAAATACTAGTCCCAAGTAAAAAAATCCGTCGAATTCAACAAATGACAATCCAAGAAAAAAGGTTTTTTACCTCCCGGTCTTTCAGACGTGCACGAGACCTATTGTTTTTTTTTAGTTAGGAACAGGGATTCTACTAGCTACTAGCTCTTTTTGTCAACCACCGAGAAAACCACTAACCACAACTTAGCAAATAAATTTGTATAATTCTAAACGACAAACATGTCCGGAAAGTATGCTTAAGGCATCGGTTATTTCCCTGAAATGATTACTGAGCATTAACACTCGCAGGAAGTGGTTTAATCGAAGCAAAAAAAAAACGCAATAATTACTTGTCAATTATTGTCGACCACATTCAGGGAATTCTGATTCACGATGAAGTCATAGAAGTGGTATCTTTCCAGAACTCTGGTCTTGCTCTCTTCTAGACAAAATAAAAAAAATGGGATTCATTACTGAAAAATATTGTTGCGCGATAATTTACTTTCCTAAATGTGTTTCTTGTAGCAAGTCATCTATTTTCGTTAGTATTTCTTTGAAAAATAGGTATATTTGGGGGTGGGGATGTTAGCTTTATGAAGACGCCTTGGCCCTGAAGCTGTAACAGAAGGTTGAGTGTGGGGTTTGCTTAGAAAAAAGTTAGGTGGTTGAGTCCATTTGGGAAATCAGAGGGGGAGTCTTGACTATTAAAGTCAATGAGTGAAGTGGAGTAGTTCATCTGCAAGATTGCGATCGTCTGTTGTTGTTTTGAACGACGTAAGTTTTCACGGCGAAAATTTGCTGAACAGGGAGAGTGATGCTCATAGCAAGACCTTGCTGCATATGGGGAGGGGAGAATTTGTATGAAGCATTTTGTATTCACGGCTTTCTGCTTTTGGGGTTAATCGAAAGGTCAAACCCGCCAGTCGCCACCGTAGTTATCTATGGTCATGATGACTTGGTGCTCAACAAGTTCGACCTGTGGATCGGCTCACTGTAGTACTTACACGCGCCTTGTAGGGGCGGTTGGGTTTTCATTGAGGGCGCTGCGCTGTATCGATCCGCCACGGGGAGGAACGGAAGGGGGTCAGTATGGCCCAGCCGGGCTTCCTCCACCCCCTCCAGGGTGTGGGGGGGGGGGGGGCGGGAGGTCTCGTTCTGCAACCGGAAATTTAAATCGTTTCTACGTGCCTCACATGCGATCAGAAAAAATCACACACGAATTTTCCGATATCTATACAGGGTGAGTTTTTTTCGATGCCCACTATGGGGATCTCGGAAACTAGCAGAGCTAGAACAAAGGTTAAATGGGGAAAGAATTGCAGTTTTGAATGCTCAATTTGATGCCCCGTTCGGATTTTTAAAAAAGTTCGTGGCTCACTAGATATTTTGAAAATAGTGATTTTTGCTATTTCATCAGATCTCTGTAGCTCCGTTATTTCTGATTATACAGAAAAACTGTAGAGACAGAAATGGTAGATAATTTTGGACTTAATAAGATAATCTTATCCAATTTTTTATGTTGTTTGTGATTTTTGAGATATGACATAAACTTGTGTTTTTTTTAATGTAAATCATAGTTGGCTGTGGCCTTATCAAATCGGCCATTTTTTGAGCTTTCTAAAAATATAATACTCAGCATAGTTATTATAAAAAATAAAATAGCTATGGCTAATTTTCTGATTTTTTTAAATTTTCACATAGTATGGAATATTTTCATAATTACGTTCTATTTTATAATAAGACATACTTCAACTTTTCAAATATTTTATTTTTAGCTGGTAACAAAATGTAACAAAATAAAACAAAAATTATCATGATGAAGCTCCACCACATAATTATTTTCCCGTAAGAAATTACCTGGATCCTATCTTTCCAAATAGTTGGCTAAGGAGAAATAGACCTATTTTCTGGCAGCCCCGATCCCCCAATTTGTCTGTTTTGGATTTCTTTTTGTGGGGAACAGTAGGTACAAAATGAAGTATGAGACAAGTGTTGAATTAAGAGCAGCTGTTTTAGAGGCAATTGCCAGTATTGACAGGCGCTCTCTTAAAAAGATGCAATATTTGCATAAATAATGGTGGATTGTTTGAACACATTTTTTTATTTTAAAAGGTGACCTTTTAAAATAATCATAATTTGAATTTGAGTTTTTTAATTTTTGTTTTATCTTGTTACCAGCTAAAAATAAAATATTTGAAAGTTTGAAGTATGTCTTATAGAACGTAATTGTGAAAATATTCCATGGCTGACTATGTTAAAATTTAAAAAAAATCAGAAAATTTGCCAGCTCTTTTATTTTTTCTAATAACTATGCCGAGTATTATATCTTTGGAAAGCTCAAAAAGTGGCCGATTTGATAAGGCCACAGCCAACTATGATTTACATTTAAAAAAACAAAAGTTTATGTCATATCTCAACAATCACAAACAACATAAAAAATTGGATCAGATTATCTTATTAAGCCCAAAATTATCTACAATTTTTGTCTCTACAGTTTTTCTGTATAAACAGAAATACCGGAGCTACAGAGATCTGAAGAAATAGCAAAAAATCACTTTTTTTCAAAATATCTAGTGAGCCGTGAACTTTTTTCAAAATCCAAAAGGGGCATTAGATTGAGCATTCAAAACTGCAATTCTTTCTCCATTTAACCTTTGTTCTAGCTCTGCTAGTTTCCGAGATCCCCATAGTGGGCATCGACAAAAACTCACCCTGTATAACCGTTATTAGAGATTTTAATCCTTTTTTAACTGACAAATTAAACTTTTCCATCTCAACTTCTTTTGGACTACCTACGTCGTGGCATTTTTAGATTTACGGGCCCACATTTCGTTTTTGAGAAATGTATCATAATTTTTCTAAATACGAACCTGAATTTTTATTGCATATTTATAGTTATCAAGCAAAAAACGACCCTGAATAATATAACCTATAATTATATTTTTTGTTTTTGTCGAAGTTTGCCTGATTTGTGTCTGATTGTGTCTAGTGATTGTGTTTAGTGGTCATAACTCTAATACACCGGAACAACCTTTCGTCCCCTTACTCCTTTCACCCCTTCTTCGTCATCAGACTCATCGAATGTTCTATAACCTAAATAAGAAGGTTGTGACATTATTATTAAAACTAACCTATGCTATTTTTGACAGTTTTTTTTTACAGCATTTTCCTTAGTTGATTTAAAATCAACAGGAATTTTATTTTACCGAGTTTAAAGAATCGTTAATAATCCTCTAAAAATTAATCTAAAAACACCATACCTAATGCAGTCCAGAAAAAGTAGGGAAAGTTTAATTTGTTTCCGATATTTTCGCAAATGGCGCCATAAGAAAATAGAACCTAATCTTTAAAAATTCAGTTATTTTTAAATATCTCGGCAACCCATGAGAATATGTTAACTTTCTCAACGGTATATCGTTAGGCACCCAAAGGCGCAACTTTGCCCCAATTTGACCCACTTATTTAACTGTTTTAAGGTTTCCGAGATCCCGATGTTGAGAACCGAAACTGAATCACCAATAACCCGACCATCTAACAGGAATGTGTGAAATGGAAATGACGTTCCATAGTGAAATTCTATTGGTTGGCTTGTCCAACCTACTTCGCACGGCGTTGGAGTAACCCCTTAGAGCAGGGGGGAAGGTTGTGTTTGTGGAGTGAAGTTTTGTAATTTTAAGTAATTTTCTTCTATTGTGACTTCGAACGGTTGACACAATCTGGGATTTGGTTACTTTTTGGGAGAGAGCAGATGAACCAGAACTGACCACTCCAGTGAATTCACCAAAATTTCAACCAAGAACATAGATCTCGAACTGGAGCCATGTCTCATCATCCGGAAGACTGTCGTTTTTCCCAAGTTTTTTACAGTCTTTTCAGGCTACGTTCGGATTTGTCACCTTTTAAGTTTAACAACTTTAAAATGCTAGCAGTTTGGTTGTGAGATACTGGCAGCCATGTGGTTCCCTTGTCAACTATGTATCGACAACTCTGTATGGTTGTTTATATTATTTTATTTTTCCTAAGATAAATTTCTTAATTATATTCTCGCAAAGATCATTTCAGTTAAGATTTATGTTTAAATGACTACGTAAGGAACAATACTTTTTATGTTATGAAGGTTGCAACACCCACTCAAGAGAGCATTGGAAATGTTTTGCTTATGTTTTATTTAAAATAATTTTACTATTATTGTAAGAAAAAAGTGAAAGAGTAGCAAAAGAAAACTTGAGACATACGGGGGGAAAATTTGCATGTGAACACTGGTATGCGCGTAACAGACGAGTGCTACAGTAATGGCCAGCAGTTATACAGGGTGTAACTGAACCGATGGTCAAAAATGAAACCACGTATTCTTGGAGTCAAAATAAGGGTACTTCTTCATATATTTTTTTCTCCTACGGGCCATAGTTTTTTTATACAGAGCGTAAAAGTTTGGAGAAAAATACACATATTTCTTAGTATCTCTAGAAGTATAGGAGATATATTCTTCAAACTTGGCGTGTCACATGAGCAGATGAGCCGTCAAACTTAAGGTTGACATGAAGCTTCTGAGGCTCCCAGTTGCGGAGATATAGGGTGTTATTAAAATTAATTGGTTCGGAAAAATATGAATACCCTGTATAATCGCATTTTTTAATTTGTTTTGAGTGGTGAATAGAATAGTTAACAAAAAGTTTCCCTCAGTATTTTTTCATATTCGCAGCCGTTTCTTAATTATTTTCAAAGAACGGCAACGCTGCAATGAACAATAGTCACTTTAAGACTAAATCTAGCAATTTGTGGATGTCAATTAAACTTTATTTAACAAAATACAAAAGCAAAAACGATAATAAAAGAAACGTAATGCTATTAGAAAATTAAATTATTCAATGTTCGAAATGACCGCCGCCGCCTCTTTCAATAGCAACTATGCATTTCCGCATGTTTATTATTGGCATTGGCAAGTCCATAGCAAAAGTGCATATCAGTCAATTCTTCAAATGAAAATATAATTTTTCAAAATATTGATACTAAAGTGCAAAGTTGGCAGCCAAATGATTCAAATAATGCCAAGTTTAATTGACATCCACAGATTATTAGATTTATTCTTAAAATGACTTGTTTATTGCAGCATTGCATGTGCATGTGCATGTGACACGCCAAGTTTGAAGAAAATATCTCATATACTTCTAGAGATACTAAGAAATATGTGTATTTTTCTCCAAATTTCTACGCTCTGTATAAAAAAAAACTATGGCCCGTAGGAGAAAAAAATATATGAAGAAGTGCCCTTATTTTGACTCCAAGAATACGTGGTTTCATTTTTGACCATCAGTTCAGTTACACCCTGTATATTATTTTTTATATAATTCGTGTTTCATTCTAATCATAGTCTCGATTTCCGCGTATTCGCTCCCACACACATGCGCTCATGCGTATTTTCAATACTAAGATATACAGTGTGTTCCAGCTAAAACTATCCTCCCCTTCTAATTCAGCGCATGCGCGGCTATTAAAAAATCTATCGCATCCGTCGATTTTGCTTTGGAGGGAGACACTTTTTAAATCATATTTCCTTTTTGTAAAGCCCATCCTCTCTCCTCCAGAGCCACCTTCTCTATTTTTAAATGTAATACGTCACTTTAAAGCCCTTTCATTTAGCAATAACGCGAAACCCGCCACCGCAAATATTCTGTTGAAGGGGTGGACAGTTTTAGCTGGGCCATACTGTGTATTATTTTCTTAATAGTTTTATAGTTCATATCGCGTACCTAAGTGCTTTAATTAATTACACCTACAAAGTTCTCTTATACATTTAACTACACAACAAATATACAGTTTTTAACTTGTGAATAAGGACGCTGTATTTAATGATCCAATAATGTCAACAATGCGTGATAAACTTTGACACAGATTAACATGAGTCTATTTTTTACTCAATCCTTATACTTAAGGACATATTTCATCTAAACTAATTCGTATTCATGCAGATGACCCTTATATCCTTATCTCAACTTAGACAAATTTTATTAACAAATTGCGTTTCTGCTGAATAATTGATAGTGCTTTGTTTGATGCTTTTTACTGGAAAGTATTTTTATCAGTACATTTCCATCACAAATTAATATTTCCTCTTGTGTCCCAAGTACTTCGTTTTGTTTCTCCACTTCTTACTACCTGGAAAATGCAAGAACTTGGAATTACGCCATTCGAATATTGTGTTTTGGACACACGTTTAAAAAATGTGGTGGGTCTTTCATAAAAGATACTTGATTTGACTGTCCCTTAAAAAGTAACAAACTTCCGCAGGTACAAATTAAAGTGAATAACCAAACATAAAATCGCAGCGAATTAGGTATTTAAGTTTTCATTATTAAGTTCAGTTGAAACTTTAAAATTTTTGTAAGTAAAAAACTCGCTCAAACATAACACAAAGTTTCTCAATGCTTTGACCTACTCAAAGATATTTTCAACACATGGAAAATTAACAACTTTCTCAAAACAAGTCATACGTTACCTCCTACGCTTGATGCATCGAGAATACGTTCGATTGCTTGATGCCAATGTTGACTCGGGTATGTTAAATAGATGTGAACGGCGTAGTTAGGACCATTAAACCTCTTGTTGTGGTTTCCGGAAAATCCACATGTGGGGCAGATGAGGTTGGCTCTATAAAAGAATCAGTTTGAAAACAGCCACCAGTTTCTGGCCACCGCTACGGCGTCGATAAAGTCCTGGTCTCTCATCCACCGCAGGATTTCCCCACTTCAAGTGCGTAGGTAACTGGTGCGAGGGAATAACAAAATAGATTTATTGCGAAACATAGACAAATATGTCCGTTCGAATAACTGCTTGTAAAAATTGGAATGGATAAACAAAATAAAATGGCAATAAAAAAATGGAAAGTGGTGGCTGGATTGAACCGTATGAGTTGCGATCGATTTTTCTATCGAAATCTCATCTACTGCGATCCCTAATGTTTCCCTAAAAGCCTCAGCATTTGTTTGCTCTCCATTAGCCCCGATAGAGCCCCTAATAGAAAAATGACAGAAGTGGTGGCTGGATTGAACAGTATGATTTGCGATCGATTTTTTTGTTGGAATCTCATCTATTGCGAATTCCTAATGTCTCCCTAAAAGCCCCAGAATTTGTTGCTCTTCAATTAACCCCTACACAGCCCCTAATAGAGAAAGACAGAAGTGGTGGCTATTAGGGGCTGTGACGGGGTTAATTGAGAACAACAAATTCTGGAGCTTTTAAGGGGACATTAGGGTAGAACAAAACAAAAAAAATCGTAGATCGCAACTCATACGGTTCAGTCCAGGCACCACTTTCCTTTTTTTTAATTGCCATTTTATTTTGTTTATTCATTTTATTTTTTACAAACTGTTATTCGAATGGTCATAGTCATAATTTATTTTGTTATCCCCTCGCACCAGTTACGCACTCGAAGTGAGGAAATCCTGCGGTGGTCAGAAACTGGTGACTGTTTTCACACTCATTTTAACAGATAAATATAAATAAAAAATACCATAGTTAATAAGTTTTTCAACTCACCTGGGGATCTAAAAACCGCATACACTTCTCCGTGTTCTTAAAAGAATACTTACATAGGTGAAACTGAAAATACGTGATCTTCAAAAAGGTAATTTGGGAAATACTTTGATTGGAATAGGGGTACATTCAAATGACGGACGCGCGTTCGAGAACAAAATCCTTCTTTGTTTGTCTGATAAGACAAAATGTAAAAATGTCCTCATACCTATGGAGGACTGTTTGAAACTGATTTGAAGCTCTGTCGGAACAGACCTAATATCATGTTTACTATCTTTGCAGAATAAAACTCAGTGTCAGTGTCGCCAACTCAGACAAAAATAATAAACATAGACTAACCTAAAGGCTGCATTGAAATCAGCCAACATAAAAAATGCCTACTCAAAACAAAAACAACAAATTTGACACTTAAGCCTGCATCATATGATATAACACTTTACTCTTCCCATCGTTCTTAAAACTACACTAGTTCACTAATTACTAACTTAACTATATGTCTTTTGTCAAATAACCCCTAAATCGCAAACGCAAAAGTAAACACTCGAAACACATCAACACAAAGTGGCGAAATCTCAACGAACTCTCGATCAGCTGTTGGGGCATAATATAACTGTCCAAATGTTTACTATATTTATGTAGATTGTAGATATCAAGTAATTGTTCCAAATTTATGTTTTTTAACTTTGGTTATACATTTATTACGCAAGTGCAAGATAAAGTTGTGAAGAAGTTTGGCAATGGTGCAATCATTACATTGTTTTGTTTTAGATTTCTATTACTAACTCAGACAAATAATGTTACTAAACATTTTTTATCTTGGCAGGGTCTGTATTATATCATTGAGTAAAGGAATAATATTCCTTTACTCAATGATTATATTGAATTATTAGTCTATGTTTATTATTTGTCTGAGGTCGCCAACTTGCTCACTAGCGCCGCTCTCAGAAATTGCGCCGCTGGGTCTGTAGGGGCCTTTTGCGCGAAATCTGTTTGGACTTGGAGCGGACCAAAAGCACGGGCTACAGCGTTGTTGCCATGTCTACTTAACAGTTTTTCGTCAAATATGCAGCTGTATCGTTATTATCATCTACTTCGGAGCAGTCCAGTGATTTTGGAGCTGAATAATATTGTTGGTCAGTCACACTGCCCGACAAAAATAATATGTATTTCCGAAGGTGACAATAAAAGTGGTAACCGAGGATAACGAGTTTCGACTTTTATTGTTGGATATGGAGTACAATACATTATTTAATTGTTCGCAATACAATAGTTTTTAGCCAGAAAAATTAGTAGGTACATAATTATTGTTGCTAGAGAGCATTTGTGACATAACAAATTTCAAGAAAGGATGTTTTAGTGGCATACCAGGTAAAGGAGAATCAGTTGAAAGAAATGCACTCCAACCGGGATTCGAAGCCGGGACTCCTGCTGGGGCCGTAGGCGCTTTGAACCAACTATACGGGTTGCAACGACTAGGTGCATTTCATTCAATTGACTATGCAGGGTGCAATAATTTGCTAGCGCGTTCTGCGACCCAAAAAAAAAAGAAAAAAGTTTCTATAAACATGGCCTCAAAAATGCCCCCTAAGGGGGCTATAGCCCCCGAAATGGATACTTTGGCAAACGGTTTTTTCTAAATATTTCCAAAACGAACAAATTTAAAATTCTGAAATTTGGTATGTGATGTCGAGTGTGATGTACCTGTGAGATTTGATTTTTACCGAGGTAGAGACAGTTTGACATTCTTAATCATAGGCGTCCAAAATGGGGGGTTAAGGGGTTAAAAATATCCAAAATTTTGTGTTTGTGTTTTTCTCCAGAATTAGGAAATTTCAGGGTATTATACGAAAAAATTGTGTTCTTGTTGAACTTCGATAGCGTGCACCGTTTTCGAGTAAAATCGTTTTGAAATTTTTTGCAGAGGGCTATGAAAATGCGTATTAGAAATTAGGCTGTCATAATTTACCAGCGCGTTCTGCGATCCAAAAAATGAAAAAAGTTCCTATAAACATGGCCTCAAAATGCCCCCTAAGGGGGCTATGGCTCCCGTAATGGATACATTGGCGAACACGGTTTTTTATAAATATCCCCAGAACAAGCAAAGATAAAATTCTGAAAGTTGGTATGTGACATAAGTGGGAAAAAATTTCTTTTTACGTTTTCGGCATATATGTACCTCCCTGATGACGTAGTTAAAATTCTTGTATTTATGAATAAATCACCCTGTATAACAGCCATTATTTTCAAAAATAAAACACCTCTGTATTCTTTTTTGTCACTTTTTTTGCCACCTCATTACTTATTATATTATCACAGTTTTCACATTTTCTGTGCTTATATACAAAAATGGTACGCCATGAAAATTGAAATATTTCTTTCTGATTGTCGACGAGCTATCATTTACTTGCCTTCTAGCTCAATCTTGTGGATGTACTCAATATTGTAATTCCAATCCAATATGCCGGATTACTTATTTATTTACAACCCCATTGATATGGATGGCAATTTAATAAATTTGTGGCTTTAATTGATGCTATTATTGCACATTGGTTTGCGATGCCTAGGTACTTAATTTCACAGAACATAATATATAGAAAGGCCTACTTTATATTATAGGGTGTGGTTAAAAAATTATAGAAAAATAATTTGTAAAAACTAGCTTATAATAACTTTTTAACGGTTATGTGTAGAAACAAATACATAGACAGGATGTTTGGAAAAAACCTGGCATATTTCTGGAGCATACAGAACTTGCAACACTAAAAATAAAATTCTGATTGACCATAGGTCTATCGTCTTTAGTTACTTAGATACCTACTCGAATATTGCGTCCAAGTTTATTTTTTAAAATTGAATATTGGCCATATATTCTTCTCTATACTTTAAAATTTGTCACTGTTCTGTTTTTTGGGATGGAAAATAAGCTGAAAATATCAATTTTTACGTATCTCACAGAGGGAGCCACTTGCGCTATTCGGGCTTTTACTCGTGACGTGTTGAGGTTATGTTTTTGGTCTTGCAGGACCATCATTTTAGTACATCTTTTCATTTTGCAACAAGAGTGTACTCTTGTTTCATAACGATAAAATCAACCGTTTGCGTTGAAATTGGCAAAACGTGCCCCAAACCATCTGCTATTATAACGTCAAACATTCAAAACATAAAATTTTCACCTAACGCTTTCAAATGTTACAGATCAACTGTACCATTTAAAGTGAGAAAAAATCTCTATGAACGATATACCTACCAAAAATTATTCGTTTTCAAAATGGAAAGGATTGAATTTGACAAAACATATTGCCTCCCTATTGCAAGAAAACCAATAGTGTTTTGACCAATGTCCATTTGGTATTTTTTGGCATTATAGGATTCCTTTTCTAATTCTGAATCCAACGAGATATAAGTTGAGCTATTTTTCTCCAACCGTTTCTGAGATATTTGCCAAAGAAGCTCCATCATACTAGAGAACATGGTATCTTGTGTCAGTGTCTGATGTTCGATCCAAGTAGGCCAAACATTAGAATCATATTTATGAAAAATCAAGTCAGCCATGACAATAAAACTGACAAGTAGGCAAGTAGAAATGTTGAATTGACAGCCTGCTTGATGGTCAAGCCAAGTTGTGTCTGAGAGACCAGTATCATAATGCAAATTTACGATTTGTAGGAACATGCCTATAGTCACCGCACCTCCCAGTTTAGGGGATCTTTTTCATATATGAGTTCCCATATTTTTAATAAAATACCGAGCACCATTAAGATTCTGCCTATGTCTTCTTATTAAGTCCCTTATTGTCTGCGATCTTTTGGGCTAAGTGTTGTAATTGTGCGTTTTTTATCTGCTACCCCCTTACTTTTACTGTTCATTTTAGTTGCGCAGGTTTGCTTAGTTTTAGTTGTTAGGTTTTAAGGTTCTGATAATGCTATATTATATTTTTGTTGGTGTTGCATGTGTTTAAATTATTATAAGGACTTATTGTAAGATACTTTGCCCTGGTTGGACTTCAAGCAGCTATTAGCTGACATCCCGCCAGGTAAAATAAAGTCATATTATTATTATTATTATTATCTGTGAAATTATGGCACGCCTATCCACCGCATTTCGCTGCACAAGTGGCCAGCCGTCGAACAGTGTAACCCATGCAAGTATTGGTATGATATCATATTAGGCGAGCAAGCAGTCACTTGTTTTTTACTACAATATATATCTTCTCTGTCTCCTTCATCTTTTTACCAGGCGCGGTTTAATATTGTTAAAAAAGTGTTTTGTCTCGTATTTTATTGCCGAGGCGCCTGTTCTCGTGCTAGCCTGGTAAACTATAAACGAACTCACTTGGAACACCGTGATATACGGGGCGCTATCTATTTCATAGCATTTACCGCGCTCTGCTACTGGTAAAAATACCAGACTTATCAGCAAAAATCACCCGTATAAAATTATGCTGGTCCAAGTGACTTCATTTAAACCATACCTACATTTTATTACATCCAGGGCCGTGTTAAGGTAAAAATTTGCTCGGAGCAAAGTTATTTTTTGGCGCCCCCCCCCAAATCAAAATTATATTAATTAAATTAAATAAAATATGTATACTAAAATCTCTCTTTAACTGTAGGTACACCAGAAATTACAATAATTGGCATACTTGTTTTGGGCGCCTCCAGGTGCGTATTTATGTCTGGCAGAAATGTCAATTCTTAAACCTTAACCTTGATATTATATATGGTTCTAACCAGGGACTCTTTAAACTAAGGGGACCCAGCATTATGCTTTCCAAAGTGAGGCGTATTCTTTCATCATTCTAATAGTATCAGTGATGCCAAGTATGCCATTTTATTGGAGAATCTATGAATATAACAGGTAATTTGATTGTTAGTAAAAATTAATAATGGTTTCCATGATTTCTAAAAATTAGACTTGACAATGTTGTGTCTACAAATACAGAATATGGCAACCGTCAAATGAAACAAATTTATTGTATACTTGAAATTCTTTAATTGTCATATCTGAGTATCTGGAAGTTAGAAAACTTAAAAATCGTGAATTATGATGGGAAATTTTTTGTCTCCTTTAGAATCTATGGCACTATCTATCACATAAAACCTGATGGCAGTTGGACACTGACATATAACATAACTTTGTACCAGCCCACTTTTGTGGTCTTCTTGGAGTCTACAGAAAACAAACTTCCCCTCAAGGCTTCACTTTTTCTATGTGATAGACTGTGAAATGCTGGGTCCCCTTATTTTAAAGAGTCCCTGGTTCTAACCTAACTTAGAATACAGAAACTATAACTAGAGCCTTTTTATATAATTCAAAGAACGGAGTTTAATTTTAATTTCTATCTACTCAAATTTAGAATTCGTGCGCGTCAAACGTAAATTCTGTTGATTGCGGTCCTTTCCTCTGTTAGGTACCTATCAATAATATCAATATGGCCGCCGCTTACAGAATTCTAGGGACATTAAATATTTAGGTACCTGTCACAATCTAGTGTACAGTTAAAGAACGATTTTAGTTTAGTTACATATTTTTGATTTATACTTCACAAGAGCAAATAACTTTTAATTTTTAATTTTTATTTTGCACCAGAAAGCAGAACCTCATATACCAGAAAGAACATTTTTACAATTTACAAGATACGAAAATTTGCCACAATAGGAACCACCAGGTTGGTACGTTATTCTAAACACAGTATGTGATTGTTTAGTACGTTTGCTATTTGCCATATCAAGAATTGAGCGATAATATTAAAATTCAAGTTTAACAAAACCAAGTCTTCATTAAAACAGGGTTTCCTCAGATGCTACAGATTCAGGATTCAGCATGTACAAGTACTTATTTTACTTGCCAACTAATTTACGATTAGTATCCAGAAACCAAAAATCAATGTCGATATCGATTCCTCTATTTAACTAACACGTTGCTCGTTGGCGAAAGTTGGGTTCTATATTTATAGAACAATACTTTTTACAACGATTCGCGTCAACGTCAAATCGTCAAGCGCCGGCCGCCACCGCGTCATCTCGGGGAGAATAGCGAAATCAATTAAAATACTCCACAACGACATAGACATCGGTAGACGTAGACAAGTTCCGAATTCACAACTTAAAGATTTCAGCAGTAAATTATTAGTACTAGCGCCTTTGTTGATTTTGGCGCCCCCTTGAATAGGGCGCCCGGGGCGAACACCCCCTTCGCCCCCCCCCCTTAACACGGCCCTGATTACATCTCACCGCCTCCTCTGTTCCATTCCAGACGGCTTCCCCGGGTTCAGGGCGGCCTTCCCCGAGTGGTGCGACAGCTGCTGCAAGCTGCTGGAGGGGGGCGACGGCGTCGGGACGCCCGGCGACGCCGACCCGCCGCTGCCGCTGCTCGGGCTCCGTTCGCTGCGCATCTCGGCGCCCCCCTTGAGGGGCTCGGGGCCCCCTGGGGGCTGCGGCGTCGGCTCGGCCAGGAGCGACGGCTTCGGCAGCGCCGCGAACAGCTCGACCGACAGTTCCGACGCCGACGACCGCTGCGACAGCTCGCTGGGTAATCTACGTTTGATTAGTCACGACATTCCCCAAGATTGTCGTATATATGTTGCGGTTAAAGTGTTTACTTGGCTAGTTTATAGACTAGCTGGATAGTATACAAACTATCCAAATGTCTGGTTATTTTGTTGGAAAGTCATCTTTTCACTAAAATAGCCACGAATATTGGTTGGTTTCTATACTATCCAGCTAGTTTACAAACTATATAAGATTTGTCGCTAAAGTACAAACCACAAGAAAATTACACAAATTAACCGACGTTTTTGTCTAGTTTACAAACTAACCACACTATAGTTGGATAAAGTGTGAACTTAATATTGCTAGTAATACATAATAACCAACTCGTTGGTTAGTATTGAAACACCCCGGCCCAAGGGCCGCTGTTTCGTAGGTTTTTTCTGGTAATATTGTCTTATTCCTATTTTATATTTACAATGTTGTCCCCTTCAAATTATAAATATTTTTTGTAAATATTTCTTTCGAGATAAACAGCATTTCCAATAGCCGCCTATAAAGAACCAGGCAGAGCAACCTGCGCTCGGGCCCTACGCCACATCTGGTCGACACTCGCACCTAGTCTCCAGAGCCCTTTTGTTTTCGACCTACGCCATTGTCAAGGCACAAAGCACTCCTCAGAATTCGCCGCTTTTTGGGAAAGCGAAATGAAGTCTGTTTTTTGTCCGTCAATGCCCACATCTGTTATCTAGCCTATAGAATAACGCCCGGTCACATATAGCCTTTTCTAAGAACTTGAGAGTCCCGTCGCCACTTCTGGGAGACCACCGAAAAATAGGTGACGCCGAGCCCTTTCCTCGGCTTTGTTCGAACTCCCATAAATAGCGCCCGCGCGGAGTCCTCGGGGAACAGTTTTCACTGATCCATATACGGGCCAACACTGCATAAGCGCTCCCTCTATCAGAGGTACCAGTGCGTTGCAACGTTTACCTACCCGCATAAGCGCTTCCTCCAACTAATTAGAGGTACCAGTGCGTTGTAAGGTGTTCACCCACCTGCATAAGCGCTACCTCGATTGACCGGAGGTACTAGTGCGTTGCGAGATTTTCGTATCAGCTACGTTCATAATTGTTTTTCCTAATCGCGGTTGGCCTTTGTGGATCTCGTATTCAGTCGCGTAAGTGCGTGTATCGCAATGAAAGTCGGGCCGGACCCGCGGTGTAGTCGCGAGTTCAACCGCGGGAACCTGAACCGGGGACTAGGTGAGTATAAACCACTAATTTCCATTTTGCTTCTGTCCTCTGGTCACGGCATCTTTCATATATTCACGGCTTCTTTAATTTATTCACGGTGCTCTAATTTAGGTGCAGCTTCTTTAATTTCCACGACATCCTTTATTTTCCCGGCTTCTCTGGTATGTTTACAGCTTGCCCCATTCATTCACGGCATCTCTAATTTATTCACGATTTCTTTAATTCATTTCCGTCACCTTTAATGTATGCATAGCATGGACGAGTAGTCTCTTATAAAAAGGGTCTTGGAGGGAGATATATTTTTTTCTATCTATTGCGGGAATATGTATCTCGTCGAGTAAATAAACTATTTGCATTTTGTTCTTTGTCCCTACGCCGAGCGCCACTGGAAATACAGCTGTCATGCAAACCATTTTTCTAATATGTTCTATTATATTTTTAATCAGATACCTACAAGATTACAAATTACCTCTTATTCCAGTAACAGCTGCTGTCGGCGTACGTGTATTTGTGTATTGTTTATCCTTACCAAAAACATTTAATTATTCTGAAGTCAATATGGTACTGAAAACACTTCGCCCAGTAGCGAACTGTCAACTAAACGGCAGGACATTGTCGAGACAAGCTTTCTCATATTTTTTCAATACCGACGAGATCTGTATTCCGCCATCACTCACTCAACCTTTCATTTACATGTTTAGCACGGAGCACGCGCCGCGTGTTGTACACACACACGCCTTACCAACGTCAGGGGACCCATGGTCATGGATACGATAATAATGTTAATGTAAATACCATAGGCGACAGGCTAAACAACAATAACCTTTCATTCTTAGGTGCTCTTGTACATATGTGTACTATACGAGTATATTCAAATTTAGCTGTTCTCCGCTGTACGTGTCGCTCTCGCCGAGAGGACACCCACCTAAATTTAAATTAGGGAGTTGTTTCTGAACTACACCATTCCTAAATAATATGTTCCAGTACTACATGATTTATTCTTGTGAGAATTAATTAATTCAGTAAACCAGCCGTGTAGTTAAACACTCGACCAAGCGTGGTGCTATGTTGGAGGACGCCCTGTCCGATTGGTTGTCAGTTAACACCTTTGTTACCAAACGTAACCCGAACTGTTAAGGTCCCGGGGGAGACTCCCCGACCGAGGGATGTCAAACCCGGTCCGCGACTGGACGGGTTTCGTTTCCCCCTACCTGCACGCACCTGAATCCCTGCGATCCGTCGTTACCGGAAGAAAGGAGAACACCTGTGGCTACAGCTGGCTATCCTGGTCCGAGAGAGGCCGAAGGTCCAATGTGACCTGGTAACGACGGCCACGATTCTATAGGTGCCTACATAACTATATATCTACCTACGGGTGTTACCTGAACCAATCGGCGGTGTGGCCGCCGATATACACCTCGTACGATCCAGTATCTACCCACACGCCTTTTGTGGTCAATATAAGCCAAACGCTTAACCTTCTCAGGGCGAAGGAGTATAAGTCGTGTAGGTAGGTTGTATAGGTTTTCGTTGGGAGTCCGGCGGGTTTTTATTTAGGTTTTCCTCGCCGTGTCCGGGCTAGTGCCCTACCAACACCATGTAATACGAAGTTGGGCCCTAAACCGCAACATAATTAATAAACGAGACCTATTAATTATGCAACGAACAAATCTTTGTCTTATTTACTATTTTTCCTCACAGCTGACTATACAAACTAGGTCAAACCAAATTTTATTGCGGTAGCCTCGTCTACCTAATACTATCATAAAATAACCAGTGAACAAGTGTTTATGACTACACCCTACAGTTAGATTAAGAAATATGCAATCAATACTTTAAAAATTACTAAGGTTACAAATAAACAAAACACAACGTAGAACAAGGTCCTAACCAATTAAACTAAACGATCATGCCAATTAAAGCTTCCTTCCTTCGGCACCGTAAGGGGCCGGGGGTTGGGACGTTACAGTATGTAAACTAACCAATTCCCTTTGCTTAATTTAGTTTTCGATAGTAAAATAATTCTTTGTAAAGAAATACGTTGTAAAAGTTCACTGTAATTATTGTCATTCGTTAATTTCGAATTTTGTAAATTTCCAAAAGTAGGTTTTCAAATTGTTGCTGTTGATTCATTTTTAATAATCAAATACACAAATTTCAAAAGACACAGTAAACAATAACTCACTTGCCATATACATAACCTCACTTTTGTAACAAATTAACCAAAGGGAATTGGTTAGTTTACATACTAACCTCAGAAAAATAAAAAACGTAGAACTGGCTTTGTATCGGCAAGTTTGTTCCCATAATAAAAAAAATAATGTTTACAGTTCGGGTGACAGATCTGGTGCTAACGATTACAAGGCAGTGGCGTACCTCTTATTTTTTAAAATAGTTATAAAAATAGGAAAAAATATATTTGCCTTTATATCTCAATTTTTTTATAAAAATTGAAGTATAACCCCAGGTACAACTAGTACGCGTCAATTCTAAAATTCAAACTTATCAATGTTATTGACAGTTACTAGTTGGAGATTGTTCGGCGAACACAATATAAAAAAATAAAAAATAAAAACTTTTTAAAAACAAGCTTTTATTTAAGCCATGAACTAAAACGGATAAAATAAGTTTAGGTTTTCGTTAAGATAATTCAATGCCACCCTGCGGCAAGCTTTTTTAAATGAAAAAGGTCGTCGCGCGAGATGTTCATAAAAGTAGGTACCAATTAATTTTATTGGACAGTGATTAGTTGATAAGCAAGTACATGCCAAATAATATATTTTCTTTACAGTTTGCGCGACAAGCTTTTTGATTTAAAAAAGCTTGTCGCAGTTTGGCATTGAATTGTCTTAACGAAAATCTAAACTTATTTTATCCGTTTTAGTAAATGGCTTACTTAAATAAAAGCTTGTTTTTAAAAAGGTTTTTTTATTATTTATTTTATTTTGTCCTTTTTTAGTAGGTACTTACCTATTTGATTCCAATCTCAGAAGGGCGGTAAAGAAATTTAATCTGCCATCTTGGGGCATCGGGCATCCGCCCTATTGGATTTAGTATGACGTCAGTCACCTTCTCGTTTTCTACTCTTCAAGTCCTTTCATTTATTGATACCCATGTCGAGGATGTTGTGAAGAATTAGGCAATCCGCCGTCTTGGGGAGGCCGCCATATTAGATTTATTATGACCTTATTCACCTTATTGTTTTCTACCCGTCGAGCCCTTTCGTTTGATACCCATGTTGAGAATTATTTTCCCTCTGGTGGTAAAGGTATCTTTTACCGTGCCCCGAACTAGATACGCCTATGTACTGATGCATGATATGTAACCTCCTTTGGCGAGTTGCTTGATTTGCAAACAATACCTACACTTTTTTGCCCATAACGTATAACTTAATTGTCTATATAAGCATTTTAAACCGACGAATACTTAAGAAACACTTAAAAACAGCAAAAAATTGCTTCTGAAAGACACAGCACCAGTTATGTCAAACAACAGTCAAACACAAGGTGAGGCATACTCTTGACCGATTTGCGCGTTTGTCAGATTGTGCGATTGGTATTGGTAATTATTGTAGGTATATTATTGTTTCCTTAGTTATATCACAGATTAAAGTACTACACGTAGTATAGAAATACTGCCTAATAAGTGTCTAGATAATTATAAATACTAGATTCACCTATTAGTCATGCAGACCTTATCTCATCAATACATAAATATCATATACCTATTATCTACCATTATTTACTTCAAAGCAATCGTATTTGCAACTGATTGGGTATGTCCCTAGTACATACAACGGAAACCACTGTTGCAAAACTATTATTTGCAATTTGATCTTAAAGATTATCTTAATTTACCAGCGAAATAAGTTTTTTATTATGAATTATTGGCAACGCTAGTAGTAAGACTATGAGAGCATGACGCCAAACCTGTCTCAACAAGTTTGGCGTCATACTCTCATAGGGGTTTTCGGTTGGCGTCATACTCTCATAGGGGTTGTGGCGTCATGCTCTCATAGGGTTTGGGGGAGGGTGGGGGCCACCCATACTCTGGGGTGGGGAGGTCCCTACATTATATAGGCAAGGTTCAGCGAATATTGTCAACAAACTCAACATGTCCTTCTTAAACAATTTAAATAAGAACTTGCTGCAGAAAAATCTGGTGAACGTTCGAGATTTGGAAGTAAATGAAAAGTTTGAGATTCAGAGTTTTAAGAGAATAAATACTAAGTATGGTGAAAAGGTGGTTGTGGAATTTGAAGACTTCAAGATGATTCTACCGCAGAGGTTTACGGATAAATTAACTCAAGAACGTATAGATGAGTTGAATGGGGACAACAAAAGGTACTTTTTAACAAGCTTGGGACCTGTTGGTATAACGACTAATATTATATTTTCTGAAGAATGAACGTGAGTCTACGTCGCCATATCGAAGAATTGGAAAAGCTGAAAAACATGATTATTATGTACGAGTTAAATAAAAAGTTTAAAAGTGTAAAATTGTGAAAATAAAATATTATTTGTTTGTATGTTTTTTATTACAATATTTTTCATGTTTGTGGTCGAGGCCTATAAAAGTGGTAGTTGTGGAGAAGATTCGTCAATCATGTCGCTGCTGTTCACCCTGCATGGATTTACTTCAACACTATCTATTGACTTTAATATTCCTATACATTTAGAACCAGATGTTGAGTATGGTTTGGCACTCCTAGGATTACACACATATAACAGCATACCCAATATAGATGTTGGTGTCAACAAATTTTATTATATAAACGCTGATGGATATCGCAATTGTTTAGTGATTCCCACAGGGTCGTATGAAATTGAGGCTCTAGAAGCGTACATAGTTCGCGCTTTAAGAAAAGAGGAATCTGATCAGAAAAATCCAATTTCAATAAAGGCTAATAATAGCACCTTACAGTGCGAAATTTACAGTGATAAATATACAGTAGATTTTCGACCAACAGACTCTATTGCTCATGTGTTAGGGTTTTCTCCTAGTCTATTAGAGTCTGGTCAATTACATACTTCTGATATATCTGTAAACATCGTGAAGGTCAGAACTATACATATAGATTGTAACGTAACATCTGGAGCATACTATAAAAATCAACCAACTCATACGATTTACGAGTTTGCAGTTAGCAGTGATCCTGGTTACGCCATAGACGAGTCTCCGAAAAATTTGGTGTATATGCCAGTTGCAAATCGTGAGATTCATAATTTAACGTTAACTATTCTCGATCAGAACTTTCAGCCTGTAAATTTTAGAGGTGAGGAAATAATTGTGCGGTTGGAGTTGAAGCGTGTATAAAATTTTTTGAGTTCGATCAGAAACAAAATGGTTTTGGTTTTTGGTGACAGATATCAACCGTATAAAAGGCAATCACAACGCTGTAAAAACTCACTAGTAAAGATTTCACGGAAGGGTGCAGGTCGGCTCTCGTTGGAAAATCGGCAATTTTTAAAAGCACTTGGCTATGTCCCTAACACCTCAAGTGTTTAATGTGCATCGCACTCCCAAATATGATGAATCTATCCAACGTTTAGAGAAGCGCACCTATTACCCATTTGTAAAGTCATTCAGGAATAATGATATTGTGGAAATAACCATTAATCAGGGTGATGCATGGTTATTGATGTACGATGCTTCAATTTTTGTCAAAGGTGCAGTGACTAAGAAAACTGGTGCCGGAGATTGTAAACTATCCAACAATGCGGGGGCATTTCTCTTCGATTCTATTTCTTACGAACTAAATGGTAAAGAAGTGGAGGTAGTGAGAAACCCGGGAATTGTAAGCACAATCAGATCGTATCTTTGCTATACTACTAGTGACGAAAAATATATGTCAACAGCGAGCTGGGCTGGGGTCGATAAATCCTTCGCTGTCAACAATGATGGAACATTCAATGTAAGAATACCGCTAAAACATCTGTTTGGAATATTCAACGATTATCAGATGGCAATTTGCGGCAAACAAACAGTGAGATTAATACGAGCTCGAAATGATAACAATGCTTTATTACTAACCCAAGACGCTGCAACCCCGCTTCCTGCCATAACTGCAGAAATAACAATTTCCAACATTGAATTAAAAGTTAAACATATTCAGCCGAATGATATGATTAGATTGGATCTCCTTAAATCTATAAAAGTTGATCGTCCAATTATAATTGCGTTCCGTAAGTGGGAGTTACACGAATTGCCAAATCTTACTGTAAACTCCCGAAGAGAAATATGGGCTGTAAAGTCATCTGCAGCAGTGTCAACTCCTCGGTACGTCATCGTGGGATTTCAGACTAATCGCAATGAGAATTCAAAAAAAAATCCCACGGCATTTGATCACATAGATACGACAGATGTGAGATTAATTGTAAACGGTGAATATTTTCCATTCGAACGTCAGAGGTTGAATTTTGATGGTAACGACTTTCTGGAGGCCTATCACAGTTATGTGGAATTTTATTCAAGTTATATGAATGTGGGGGAGAGTCGACCGCTACTTAGCTATGCAGATTACAAAGATAATGCAACCTTGTTTGTCATTGACTGTTCTCGCCGGAGTGAATCTATAAAATTAAACACAGTTGACGTTAAGCTGGACATAGAAAACAGCAGTGGGTTTCCTGATAGAACTCGAGCCTACTGCATAATTATTCATGACTGCGCAATGGAATATTTACCTTTAAGTGAAACTGTACGAGATTTAATGTAGATCCTCATATATAAAAGAACATTTATCGAGACATTTCAGTTATAATCAAGATGTTGCTGAGATTGGGTCACATTATATTGTTCTCACTAATAAATAATGTGTTCTATATTTACAACCCTGAAGATGCTAAGGTATCTATTTGCGACCAGGATAAAAAATGTTTCCCATTTAAGACGGTAGTTGAAAAAATTTTGGTAGCAAGCCTACCTAAAAATGCTACACAATTTAAACTTCGAGCCGTACAAAATCATACGATTGCTGAAAGTGTGTGGAGGGAGATCCCACCTTCCACCACGCCCACAATGGTCACACCCAGAGAACTCAGTCAAGAACAACATATAAAAGACCTCACATTTGTACCACTAATTTACTACATTACTATATGTTCTTCATTGCTAGTAGCAAAATTATTTATTGAAATAGTAAGAATATTACTGAGTGAGAGATGGAGTATAATTACGAGAGTCTTCTAAGAACGTTTGAAAACTGGTCAAGGCTCCTATCCCCAGAAAAGCTTGCCCGAGCGGGATTTTTTTATACGAATTATGAAGACGTTGTCCAGTGTCCATTTTGCAATATCGAAGGATATAAATGGGAAAAGGATGATGATCCATGGCAAGATCATGCTAGCTGGAGTCCTAATTGTTCATTCATTAAGGGGGAAATCAAACCTGTGGACATTCCACCCGAAAAAGCCATTCGGAGCACGAATCCCCAAACTACAATCGAGTTTTCATGTAAAGTTTGCTACTGCAAAGACATAGAAGTCTTGATGGTTCCATGTGGACATTTGGTGTGCTGTATGAGTTGTGCAGACTTCATGGAGAAATGCCCACTGTGCAGAAGTCTTGTGCAGCAGAAGATTCGAGCTTACCTCCCTTGAAAATGTATTAATCTATATCACTGTAGGAAATAAATATTCTTAATTGAAAAACTGTTTATTATTTACATCCTGATATGTATATATGAGGCAAGCACGTGATATATTATTAGATGCTTATAAGATGCGCATCGAACCACATCAGTTATCTCTACCAATCGAAAATTTAGATTTTGTTCGGAGTGAGAAATCTAAACATGGAGTACTCTTGCCAAACTCTATTAGAGCTATATTTTGCGGTCCTAGCGGTTGTGGCAAAACAAACAGTCTACTTAGTTTAATATTCAACGAGAATGGATTGAAATTTAAGAACATCTACCTTTACAGTAAATCCCTTTACCAACCTAAATATCAGTTACTACAAGATGTTCTTAAAAAAGCTAAATGTGTTGGTTATTTTCCATTTAGTTCAAACGATGACGTCATTGCACCGTCGGAGGCTAGAGAAAATTCAGTCTTTATTTTTGATGACGTGTCTTGTGACAAACAGGATAAAATTAGAGAATTTTATTCCATGGGTCGCCATAAAAGTATAGATGTTGCATATCTGTGCCAGACATATTCAAAAATACCTAAACAATTAATACGAGACAATTGTAATGTAATCGTTTTATTTAAACAAGATGAGGTAAACCTTAAACATATTTATGACGAACACGTGTCACCAGACATCTCATACGGAGGTTTCAAGAATCTATGCTCACTCTGCTGGAATGATACCAATTTTGGAACTCTGGTTATTGTTAAAGATTTCAATATGAATGAGGGTCGATATAGAATAGGGTTTGATAGGTATATAAAGTTATGATAAGCACAATACGCTTATTATTAATCGAGATGTTGATGCAAGAACAGATTCAAGAAGCGCAGCGCGCAAAGAAAATCAGTGAACTAGCTCGAACGATTAGAAAAAAATATACAGCCTTAAAAATAGGTAAATTTGAGGAGGATGAAACATTACAAAAAATTTTCAAACCTGTGACAAACTCTCTAGCAAGTCTACAAGTTAAGGATGAATTAAAACCGGAAGTAAAACCGGAACTAAAACCGAAAGTCGAATCATTTATGGAAAAGTGGCGCAACACTTTGAAAAGTCCAATTGCACTTTTAGGAGAAATGAATGAAACTTTAAATGATGTTGAGAAAGGAATTGACAAAGTGTACGGCCATTTTGATAACGTATATCCTAAAGTGGCTATATCATGCGTAACTGAATTTATGGATAAATCGCCTAAAATCGATTGGAAATATGGTCCTAAGTATGACAAAACCAAATCAGTATGGAGTCTAGGAAATAAACAAATCGATTTTGAAAAAGTGTCTGGCGATATAATCATCAACAAAACTCGATTCGCAGGCACTGATGGTCTCTACCAACTAATTTTCTATGATAATCCAAAAAGTACTGAGGATGATTTGAAAAGTTACAAAGATATTTTAAATCTCACTGGTGCTCACCTTACTTCAAAGGGACGATTAAAATCTAGCAACAAAATTAAGTACTCTAATATTATTAAACCTCTTATGAAGGGGCCGGTGGCTACCTCCACGCCTGCGAAGGGTTCTGGCATGCATCTTAAGTATAACACAAAACCTGTGGAATATGTTTTCTGGGATAATCCTAATGAACTTGTAGACAGGTTAAGGTTACTAATAGCATCAAAAGATGCCGGAAATACTTCACACGAAAACGAAATCATCGCCATAATTAATGAGATGAAGGAAGCGAAAATTATTCTCTAACGTTATTTACAAGATGTCTTTAAACAAGTTCGGACGTGTTTCAAGATCTAGGATTAGTCCTTACTCATTGAATTATGAGGGGGATTTCAAAACCCGCAGACTGTGCAAAGTTAGTTATCCGATTAGCAGCAATGATGTCGTCACAAAGCAATATGCCGATGAAAATATCAATGCAACATTGAAAACGTTTAACGCGACTCTCGAACAACATAATAATTATATTGAGAGTACGGTTAAAGATGCTTTGGAAAAGGAGATTGATGAAATACGAAAATTTGCTAAAATCGTTGAAGAGTGTTATTTGAAAATAGTTGGTGAACAGGCCCAGCCAAACCCCAAATTGTTAGATACATTTAGAGAAGTCTCATAATTTATAGTTCATTCAAGTTAGTTAAAATATGTCCTTAAACAAGTTCGGACGTGCTTCGAGACCGAAGGGCAGGTCTTGTCCACCTATTTACACATTAAATTTGAATCTAGAGGGAAACTATGATTGTAACAATCGTAGGCTGAGCAACGTTAAGACCCCGATCGACGGTAGTGATGCCAGCACAAAACAATATATCGATGAAGGGATAATTCATGCATTACAATATTTTTACACAAATCTTAAACAGCATACTGATGAATGTGATCTACATATTCGCAACACAATGATCGAAAATTTTCAAGATAAGATTGATGAATTGAGAGAATTGACTAAAACTGTAGAAGATTATTATTTAAAATTAACTGGTAAGCGTATGCAATCCTTACTGTCTCTCAGACTGGCAGAGATCCTTAATGGTGATGCATAGTCATGCACAGTAAAGAAAAAATTCAAGTAGTTAAGGAATTACATAAACCAGCTCGAAAAAATTATCCACGTCGTCGAACTATTATTAAAGGTTTAGACGATTTGTGGCAAGCCGATCTCGCTCAGCTGGATCAGTATGCTAGTCACAATCATGGTTTCAAATTCATACTTGTCGTAATCGACTGCTTCTCTAAATTTGTTTGGTGTCGACCGCTCAAATCCAAGTCTGCGGAAGATGTTACCAACACCTTCGCTGACATCCTATCGGGAAGTCGAAAGCCTCGCAACCTGCAAACTGATCAGGGCAAAGAGTTTTATAACTCAAGATTTCAAAATTTGATGCGAAAATTCAAAATTAATCATTACAGCACCTTTAGCAGCACGAAAGCCTCCATGGCTGAGAGAGTAATACGAACTCTAAAAGAGCGATTATTTAAGTATTTTAGTCTAAATGGTAAATTTAAATGGGATGATTATTTGCCTACGCTAGTTGTCGATTATAATAATAGAAAACATAGAGTGATTCAAATGAAACCCAACCAAGTTAATAAAACCAATGAACAATATCTGCTTAAAAAAGTGTATAGTCACGTGAAGATTTTCAAAGGTAGTAAATTGAAGGTTGGCGATATTGTGAGAATAAGTAAAATGAAACACATATTTGCTAAAGGATATACACCTAATTGGACTACAGAATTGTTTAAAATAAGTAAAGTACAAATAACCAATCCTCCCACATATCTTCTAGAAGATTTAAGTGGGAGATCTATAAAGGGTGGGTTTTACCGTGAAGAATTGCAAAAAACTGCAAATTCTGATATTTATCTGGTTGAAAAAGTGCTTCGTAGAAAAAGAGGGAGAGTATTGGTGCGATGGCTAGGGTTTGATAAGACCCACGATTCTTGGATAGACGAGTCAAACGTTGTGTAGTGCTACAAACGATAACATGGTTGACAGCGGCTATGAAACTGATAGTGGTAGCGATTATGAAGAAGTAAACAATGTGGACGAAGATTCTATGCTTTTATCATCTTGTTTCACATTGCCTACATATAGTATTGCTAATGGATTGAGTATTATGAGATATTTCAAACCTCAAGTAAATATCCAATCAACAGTGCGTCGAAATGTGATTTCACTGGATCATTTGGAATGGAAAGAATTAGTGAATCATTTGAGCAACTTCACCAGCAATCTGGGTACACCTATGTTTATCAGATTTGATTCTAATATAATGTTAAGAACAATGTTGACTGCAGATGGAAATCAACGAGTGTTGCTTGCAAAAAATGGTGTTTGCCAATGGTTTTCAATATCGGAGGTTTTCGAGCTATTAAATATCGAACCATACATACCCTTAAGGATAAACTTTTTGCTTAATTTTAAACTGTATGATTTTTACCTCAATTTTTTAGATAAGGCTAATGAACTATTAGTACGTAGCAACTATGCCATAAATGTAATGGAAATTGTATTCTTAATGTGTAATGCTGTGTTTAGCATGGAAACACATTGCATTTTTGAACTGTACTGTTATTATAAGCAATTCCTGTTAGCAGACTTGTATAGAAGAAGATTGGAATAAAACAATGATTACAAATTGTGTTTTTATTTAAATATACTTTTATTCTGGTCTAACCCTTGGATTCACAATGACAATTGGCGGCTGGTTGTTGATTGTCTTGAAATATTCCCCCCAATTTATTTCAGGCACAGTACTCAACTGGAGGCGGCACTTCACCAAGTGATTCTGGAGTCGAGTTCGCTTCACCATATGGTTGGCAACGTATGGGCAGGGAACCAAATCTGACACAAACTGGATTGGTTGGTTGTACATGCTGATGCTGTTGTCGATGTTGCGGGTTATCAGACTGAAGAATGATGGGGATTTCTCAGTTATATACAATCTAGGGATGGTAGGGGTGCGTCCGCAAGGAGGCGGCTGGTGGGGGATGGGGTGTGGCTAGGACGTTAGTAGGGGTGGATACATTTTCAGTTGAAGGGGGAGTAAAACACTATTTGCAAAATATATATTTTTTTATTCATCAACTTTACACACATCTTTATGACCCCAAGGGATAGTTGAAATACTATCAACTAGAAAACGCTTATCATCAAATGGATTTAAACCAATCCTAGTCTGACTTATGCTAAAAACGTTATGAGCAAATGAGCGTATAGAACGCTGATTTACAATTTTTTCGCTCTTATTAAATAAACAATCGAAATAGTCTTGATATGTTATTTGCTTCGCTATAACGGAACCCCTGACACCTTTTGATTTTTTAACACACATATTTTTTCCTTGAACTTTATAAGTATACATTTTAGATCTAAGACCAATGAAATGTGTCAAGATACTGCCGTTTAATTCATCCTTCATTAAGCCGGGCACTTTCTTATTTACGAGTGGAATTCCATATGGATTATCTGCGGGATAGTCACTGGTATCAAACCGATGGATATGTTTCTTAATTACGTCTTCGAACATATTTTCACAACGTACTTCGTACACTAGACTATCAGTATCAGTATATAATAATAAGCAGTTATCAGAAAATGTTTTCAACATAAAATCATAGTGGAATTCGTATACACAGGTTTTGGATATGTCTAGGATAGACATTCCAACGTACAGAGGTTTATCAAACATAATATTAGTCTTATTTAATTCAACACTTATTAAGTTCTCATCAAAAATTACACTACGTCTAAAACGCGGGCTAGAAATAAAATTTTTCGCACCATATCTACCATCCCATTTCCTTAATAGTTTAACAATTCTATGCTTTCTAACGTTCTGCATTGTTTTACCGTAGATTGCATTATTCATGAGCTTCATTATAGTTTTTTCAAAATCCAACGTTGTCACAGTTCTTAAATGAGTATTGAGCTGTATATAGGGAGCTAACCAGGTAGACTGTTTAAATTTCAAAACTCTATTAACTTTTTTCAAAATTAAGCCATGTTGTAAAGCTTGCTTAAGCGCTCTATAATGAATCACATAATTGTTCTTATCATAGAAAGTGGTCATGAGCTTTTTTATTTTGGAACCTGGAGGTTTGCAGTGTTCAGGTGCGAACGGAAGGTCTTTATGGAGGTTATGAAGATGATCAGGATATGACAAATCAACTTCTAAAATATATCCATCATCAGCATCATCAGCAACCTTTGTGACATCGATATCAGACACCCACTCAAATCCTCCGTAAGGAAGAGGTTCACACATCGCCCAGCCATAAAGGTTATTAACATCAGCATAAAGAATATATTTTGACGGCATATTAACATCATAATTTTCCATATATTTGTTGTTGGCCTGAGAAAAGCGGTGGCTCACCTGGCTAACCCCACCTCGAACGCCCCTTTCGAAAAACATTAAGATATCACTGTCTTGGAAGGTTTCTAATTTACATTTCGTATATTTAAGCATGCAATCCCAACTGTATCCAGGTAAAGTATAGTACCAGGCCGGATCTAAACCATAATTTCGAAGACAAGTGGTTCTAAACTGCTCAAATATATCAGTCAACAAAAGTACGTCACTTTTCAAATATAGATCAGAATACCCACCCAAAGTCTTTATACCAAACCTCTCCCAAACTAATTGAGCATGATTGTAATCTTTTTCATCGATATTATAATCATTTAATTTGTTATAGAAATTTTGAATAGGTGGTAATGAGGTTTCTTGCAATTTTTCCATTGAATCGATGTAATCATAGCAAAAAACACCTTTCCTAGTTAGCAACTCAAAATTTTCAGAAGGAAATTCATTTCTAGTATTTTCAAAAGTATTTAGAGATGCTGTGAGTTTGTCGAGAGAGAAGGCTAAGAACTTGAAAGAATCAATAAACCGAAATTTAATATTTGTTTCATTATCAAATATTGTAAAGCTAATATATTTTTCATTATTTACAGGAAGTAGTGTGACATGATTCCGTTTGGCAAGTTCTCGTATTATAAAGTGACTGTCATATCCACTAAGATTGTGAAAAATTATGGGGACTAAGAATGAGTTCTGGTAATTTAAATTGCATGCTTGATGTGCATATCCGCGAAATATAGAGGTCAGATGGCAGTGGTCGCGAACAATCATGTCATTAACATTAAATTTTTTCTCGCAAATGTGACAATTAGGAGTGGCATCTTTAAGGCTTATAGTTTCATCCATAGGTTCAACATGTTTCAATTTGCTGGATACAAACTTAGCAATTCGCTCCATTTGACTAGCAAACCATACCATACAATCGACTCCGCGATAACCTTTGTAGAAAGAGAGTGAGTTATCAAAGGAGCACTTGAAATAATATCCAGCACTGAATGCTTCATGTTTTTGATATTTGTCAGTTTTCAGTGTATCATTAGAATCTCCACATGGTTTTAGAATTGCTTCAAAATCTGCATACAAAACGAATGGAGTGCGTTCTTTATGAACAAAATTTTTAAATTCGATAAACTTCTCTTTCGGAAACTCGATTTTACAGTTATTTATTTGCTCGCAATAAACTGTATGCTTCTCTAATTTAGTGTCAGATGTAAAGTAATTTAGGCATCTTTCACATATAAATTTTCGACCATTATGTTTGCTTGACTGTTTCGAAATCAGTCTAGATAAATCTTTAATCCAACAATAATGATATTTTATATCGATATTCGAATCATCTACAGGTGGAACGTCAAAATCGCTAGTTTTCAAATAATAATGGTTTTGAATTAGAAGTAGATTTACATGACGGGCCATTTTATTTTTAGTTAATCGAGCTGGGGAAGTGATAAATTTACGCGGAGCCTCACATACCAGCTCCAAAATATACACATTCACAGAAATGTCATTCATCTGTTCGAATTTCGATATTTGAGGTATTTTCATTGGTAAATCGATACCATCTAATTTTAATAACTGATTGTAAAGCGGGTATGAATTAGTGCGATCAGCATGGTTTTTAGAGTTAATCGGATAGAGTGCGGAAATAACGCTCCAAAAAAAGCAAGCTTCATCATCGTTTTTTACATTGATACACGAACGTTTTTTAGAAATTTCCACAGGGAGTGGTAGATATGAAGCCCCGTTCCCAATCTCATATTTATTGACGTTAATATTTAAACTTAATATTTTACGTAACCTCCAACCAGACCCATGTTGATGATAATCTTCAATCTTTTTTATGAGTGCATCAACAACATTATCTTGAAACCACCGCTTTAAATCAACCCCCTGATCAATTGTAGAGTTTTTCGTATTGAAACATTTAATATCGGTTATCATACCACCTTCAGATATTTTAGTAAATTCACCATTAAATATGACATTTAACTTGACAATGTGAAAAGCATTTAATATTCGAGTTATACGATATTTAAAGAGGATAAATGCATCATCAAAAAACTGCCATATGTCAATATGTCTCATATTCACTATCAAACCTGTGCGAATTCGATTCTGGAACGCTGCCTGAACGTCCAACCATTTAACTCGTACACTTCTATTGTGACGTTTTCCGGTACCAGTTTTGTTCAACGTTTTGAAGTATAGTTGAAGTCTTTTCAAATGTTGCAAATTGGCATGCAACTTGGATATAGTACCATGGTTAAAGTTACATCGAAGCGCTGAGTAATGTTGTCGTATTGTCAATTTTAAATGTTGTTGCCAACGTTGCGATACTTGTGAATGTACAGCTGAACTACCACCATTTAGCGTATTAAACGCTTTCTCACAAACTTTGACAGTTTTGTCACTGACTGCAGATATTTCACTTTCTACAACCATCTTGCAGCGAAGCACTGAAGCAGTATGTCAAGCATCTGCGGCACCGCAACCTATATACTATAAGCAGAGTATATAAAACAACCAGCAGTATTACTTCCCATGGCGGGAAAATTCTGCGCACCTGTTCGCGCAGCCGCCATTTGGGAATAGATTCTGTCAAATGGATGCAGTGTCGGAGCGTTTGAGCAGTTCTTATTTGGTTGTATGAGAGATATTACCGTGCCGTGGAATGTGCATTTTTGTAAATTGTGCTAGTATCTTAAATAAAGAATCTCAGGAAGGAGTCAAAGCTGCTTGTGCTTACCACACACTATTTACTAATACTACTCTGTATTTCTGAATTGATTTTCTCGGATACGCCTCTGACTTCTATCTCCCCAATATGGCCGACTTCTATTCCCCCAATATGGCTGACTTCTGTTCCCCCAATATGATCAACTGCTGGTTGTTTTATATGTTCTGCTATAAGAAAGAGCAATCCGACAATGATGCGTCGCACACCGACAGAGAAATGCTGTGAATAAGTGTCAACCTGAGGGAACTTTCTAATTAAGAGTAATAACGCAGACTTCTGCGATTTGTTATAGATTATCGAGAATTGAAAAAATAGTCTTAGCATTTTCATAATTCATATTTGCACAGCACTAAGTTAATTTCTAGATATTGGTGTTCGACAAATAGACGGAGATATTTTAGAGGGTGATTCCTTGTTAAAAATATGAACAAATATTAAAGTTACAAAAACGGCAGTGGCGTACATTTTTTTTCTCCCAATAATATTCGCTAAGGTGCTCCCCGGGACGCCACTGGACTTAATAATTTTAATCAACATATTTGACTAAATTAGACTCTTAATACAACAAACATTGCCAAATTTCAACAGAATTGATATTTTTTAAGATATTAATAATTTTTTAAATTTAACATCCTGTAACTTGAAAACTCTACATTTGCGGACCCATATTTATAGATTTTTTTTTTCATATTTTTTAACAAGGAATCACCCTCTAAAATATCTCCGTTTATTTTTCGAACACCCAGTATTTGTAGATATTTTTAAATAATCGGCATTTTCTGACCATCACTTGAATTGATCGAATTCGAAGTTGTCTGCACTACAGATTTTAAAATAGTGGGAAAACTATGATATTCGGAGAATTTAAAATTTAAGTTGGTAATATTGACGTCTAATACGGTTTCCACTTGATTTGCACAGGTTACACCACTGTAATTATCCAAATTGCAAAAATGTTATCAACATAAGAATATCTGCACTATTGATCAGATTTTATAACGGCGGGAAAGTTTTAAGTTTAAAAATTTAAGTTGGCAGTATTGGCATACAATATGGCTTCCACTTTGCATCTTCAACCAACGCTCTTCACGCCTCTCGGTGTTGCCAGATCAGACTCCTCCCCGTCTCCAATACTGAGGCGAGAAGGAATTAACACAACAAAAGTTCATATGTTTTATTTGATTTTTCAAATTTATACAATTTAAAACAACGTTGTAAATACAAGACATAAAGGTAATTGTAGCAATTTTTATATTTATTTGAATATAATGTATAGCATGATTCAACTTTTATTACCAAAACTTAAAATAAGTAGATTTTTCTTATAAAACATAATTATTTATCTACACTTATATACAATTTAAAACGAGAATGCAAATAGGTAATAATTTTTACATTAATTTTACATCGATTGTACTGATTTATACAGGGTGGTCCAACATTTAGTAACAAAACAATAGAAAACGTAAAAGTAGAGACGTAGAGCGACAATTGCTTCAAGTTTTCTTTTCCTAAAGGAAGCCAGTTTAGACGCTCATACAATACTATAAAAATATCCATCTACTTATACCAGTGCCGTAGAGAGTAGGATTATATTTTTTAATAACAAAATAATACCCGCTGGAAAAGTAATATTTTTTTGCTTCACTAAATTTCGAAATAAATTCTAAAAAACATTCTTTACTTTTTTGAAAATGTACCGTTTTGAAAAAATTCAGTGCGTTTTAATTTCTAGCAGAGGAAACTCAAAGTAGGTCTAGGCTTTAGACATTTTGCACAGAAGTTTTCAATTCCGAACGACTTTTCTTAAGACTGAGATCAAAAATCATATTTTTTAATAACAAAATGGTACCTGCTGGAAAAGTAATATTTTTTGTCTTCACTAAATTTGTCAAAAAAAAATCTAAAAAAACATTCTTGACTTTTTCGAAAAATGTACAGTTTTGAAAAATTCAGTTTCCTGAATTTCTATTTTTAGCAGAAGAAAATCAAAGTAGTTCTAGGCTTTAGACAATAACATTTTGAAGTAAACCTACATAAAAAAATAGTTTTAATTCCCAGGACGTGATTTTTTGAATCTAGAAAACCTTTTTGTACACTTTACGGTAGAATGTTATTAAGGAAAGTTTAAAAACTCAATAGGTCGGTGCGTAAATGATTTTCTAAAAATACTTGAAAAATTGATTCGCTGTATATTGAAAACTGTTAGACATATTTGTAAGAAAAAATCTACTTTAACGTTCTTAAAGTTTTGTTACTAAAAATTGTCTCAATACAATTATTACTGATACAGAAATGACAATAAAATTCACTAAAAACCTACATAGTATTTACAATGCTTCACAATAACCATACCTTCGCACATACTCGGAAAAAAACGTCAGCTCCACCCGAGGGCAGTGTAGCGGTTTTCCATTCCTCTCGATGTGTCTGTCGCACTGCCTTCCTCGCACCCTTTCGTAAAAAACGGGATGCTTTTTTACCAGAACGTCAAACTTTGGACACCCCATATTCTCGATATTGTATCCAAGATGTCCATATCCAGCCGCATGCAACAGGTCCTTCTCCACACGTCCTCCTTTAAAAGCAATCTTCTGAACCCCGGAAAGCGAACCCAGAAGTTGGAACTCTGCCACAACGCTGTCCTGTGCTTGATCCATTGGCCTATCATAAAATTCGAGGCCGTGAATGTTCTTCGTCACCCATCTCGCACTGCAGGCATCCTTGGCGCTTAGATTCCTGAAGTCACCAACGCGGAAATATTTTGAGGTGACATCTCCGGTCTCCATATTGAAAATTCCCAATTCTTTAATTAAGAATTTGCCATTGACTTGAAAACCGTCGGCATCCACTATGTACTTCACAAACACCATTCTTGAATTGTATGGAAAAATTATTTTCAGAACTGACGATGAATCTACTGGGGGCGTTATATTCAATAGATGTACGGAGGGATGATGGTGGGAGGGTGGTAGGGACTCATTTCTAACATCCAGGAAAATGCCGGATATCTGACAACGTTGTGCTCGGGCGTACGGAGGGGTTTGATTGGAGCTTACGGCGAAGCGTCTCGTTGATTGGATAACTCGATGATGGTGGGAGTCTGGTGGTACTCATCTGCAGTACCGTTGATCTGACAACGTTGACGGGCGTACCAGGGTTTCATTGGCAGGGGGGTTGTCTCGTTGAATGTGGGCGGATCTGATGATAGCGGAGCATATCTACAGACGATAGTTTGCTTATTTACTTTCACGTCAGTTCGCTGCTTGATCGAACCTAGTGAATCCTGTGATTTTAGTGCTTCGCTGCTGTTTCATGATGAGCCGTTTCTTTAGTAACAATACCTTGGTGGCTGTAAGTATTACTATTTTTTTAACCTTGATTTGAAACTTATTTTTAATAAACAAATTTAGCAGAACAGTATAATTTTAGTCATACTTTAAGCGTAGCAAAGTTAAATAAAATTCAACCTAATTTGTTTTGTCAAAATGTTTACTAAGTGCTATTGTGGTTCAGAAACAGGTGTTTTTTCTTTTGTATTTCCTTTTAATTTTTTAGATAAATTGATTCATGCGAGCACAGTTTTTAAGGGAAATTATTTTCTGTTAAATGTTGTAATAATGTCAATTTTAATGCTATGACTAAATTATTACTGAAACGAAATTTATAGCTTATTACTAAAAGTTTTAGAAACCTAGCTGAAATGTTTCAATTATTGTTAACATATTAATCCTTTAAAAATCGAATTTTTAACGAATTTTGAATTTTTTTTTGGTCGAGAACAAAATTTTCCTCGCAAAATTACAACGCCTGTCAGATGATTGGTAATGTGGTTTAAAGAACTTTTCGAATAAAAATATCTGCGTTGACGCTTTGTTTTTAATATATGGAGTGTTAATTTTATCAAACATAGAAAACGATACCCTTGACCATGTGAAAAATCATTTGCTTCACGCTCTTCTGCTAGATTCCAAAACCTTCTATAGCCTTTTTGATAGAAATTGATTCATGAGAGCATCGGATGAGTTTTAAGAGAATTATTTTCTGTTACATATCGTAATAATGGCAATTTTAATATTATGACTAAATTATTACTAAAAAAAAATTTATAGCTTATTACTGAAAGTTTTAGAAACCTTGCTGAACTGTTTTAATTAATGTTAACATATTAATTCTTTAAAAATCGAATTTTGAACAAATTTTAAATTTATTTGGTTGAGAACAAAATTTTCCTCGCAAAATTACAACGCCTGTCAGATGATTGGTAATGTGGTTTAAAGAACTTTTCGAATAAAAATATCTGCGTTGACGCTTTGTTTTTAATATATGGAGTGTTAATTTTATCAAACATAGAAAACGATACCCTTGACCATGTGAAAAATCATTTGCTTCACGCTCTTCTGCTAGATTCCAAAACCTTCTATAGCCTTTTTGATAGAAATTGATTCATGAGAGCATTATTTTTTTAACAAACATGTGAAAAATCATTTGTTTCACGGTCCTCTGCTAGATTATAGTTTCAAAACCTTCTATAGCCTTTTTGTTGAAAAATGTTTTCTATTTTACAAGTTAGGGGGACACTGCAGTAAATTTGAAAGAGATGTTTTCTGTTTAGAATTGAGTGTGGAATCATTTAAAAAATCTGTTGGTGTAAAAGCTCTTTACGGAAAGCTTACCCACAAGCATGCCGCTGACGCTTTAAAAAATCCTGTATTACTTTTTAATAACGCCTTACGATGTTATCTTCCCTACCTCGCATTTTGTAGTTTCATAATTAAAAAAAAATCATAAGTTAATTGTAACATTCTGTATATTAAAAACAAAGCGCACATATTTTTATTCAAAAGGTTATAAAACTACATTTCCTATATCCTCTGTCAAGCCTTGTCGATGAATTTTGTGGACACCCTGTACATTTCTTTCAATATTCCTAAAATTTCCAAAGAAAACAGTTTAGTCTTCAAAAGTAAATTTACATAAAATAATATTTGTGTTCATTGTAAAATATATTATTCTGCTTACAATTCCCATTTTCTGAATAGTAAAAGAGGCCAGTATAGGGTTTCCAAATTGTAAATCTTACCTAAGGTGCTAAAATAATATTTTTGGGAACAATGGAATATCATTTAGTATTGTATAGAAATGAGAAAGTAATGTTAGGATTGTAAAATAATATCATTAAGTATATTGTATGGAAATGCCCATGTCGTAAAATTGATTATTCTGATACTTCCAAAAGGTAGGATCGTAAAATAATATCATTGAGTATATTGTATGGGAATGTCCAAATCGTAAAATTCTGCTAATTCTAGATGTCGAGATCGTAAAATAATATCATTAGTATATTATTGTTTGGAAATTTCCAAGCAATACCATTTATTCTGCAAAAATTTCTATATTAAGACATTTTAATTTATTTAACGTACGCGATGATCTTTTTCATCTGTGTAAATTTTAAGTTTAATTTGGAGTCAATTTTCTTTACAGCTGTGTCTCCAGCAACCCATTTAGTTTTTTCATTGTTTTCTCTGTAGAGTTTAGGTTTTCTAGAATTTTTTCCAGAATATTATGATTTGTAGAACTATATTAACATTTAAAATTTTGACTTCCTCCTTCATAATATCATTGATTTGTAAAATTTGAGCTCAACTTTTTAAATATAAAATAATACACAAAAAATGAATTTTAGCAAAATTATCTATTATTTACTTTCAGCCAACTCAGTTAACACTGAACGAGGCAGAAACCATTGACGCAGTGTCTGCAATCCTTAGCCCCTCTGTAAGTTTTGGATTAATAATTTATATTCTCAAAAAAAAAATAATGTTTCATTAAATAGTTAACAACCACTGAACTTCTGGAGACGTTAGAGGATGAGACGTACGTGCCAACTAAACTTGATTCCCGTGCTGTAAGTTAACATCATCAATCAATATGTTATTTTTTTCAAATAATGTCTCCTCACAGCTACGCGAAATGTCTCTAGGCCAAGGCTACCCTGGGTACAGTACTGGCTTACCATCGAGCCATAATACTCAGGTCGCAAACGTTTCTGTAAGTTATTATTATTATAGTATTATCGACTTGTTATTGCTTTCTTCTCACAGCCACACGCTTCTGCCAAGGCAGAATCGTGGTTGCCAACAACGGGTCCATACAATGGACCATACATGGGTTTATACACGGACCCATATACTGGGCCATACCCGGCTCCATACGTTTCTGTAAGTTAACACACCATTAAATCACTAGGCAAATATTATTATCGACTTATTATTATTATTATTATATCGACTTAGCCAAAAGGCATTCGCACTCCCTCTACGGGGAACATTCACTCAGATCCCGGGCATCCCGGATACCAAAAGGATCTGGCTCGGACGAGACCCTTGCCATGTTATCGGGCCCTAGGTGACATTGATGTTCTTGGACGATCCTGCATTCCCCATGAATTTCCTGACGGTTCGGGCTGTCGCAAGTAGTACCGCTTTCTGCATGGACCTGTAAAGACTATCAGTTAGATTCAGCTCCTTGATGTTTCTCAGCAAACTTTTTGGTATAACACCAGTTGTTGACATGATGATTGGAATCGTCTGGACGTTCTCCATTTCCCATTGCCTTCTAATTCGTTCTTCTAAGTCTCTGTACTTCGCGATCTTCTCGACTTGCTTCACACGCAGGTTGTTGTTGTTCGGGATGGCTACATCAATCAGAGTTGTCTTCCTAGAAATTTTATCAACTATTATAAGGTCCGGTCTGTTATGGGCAACTCGTTGATCAGTCAGAACTGTACGATCCCAGTACATCTTGTAGTTGCTGTTCTCAAGAACAGGCTCAGGTGTGTAGTTGTAATATGGGACCCTTTCTGTCTGCACAAGCAGCAGCTTTTCCGCCAGTTCCCGGTGCAAGATCTTGGCAACCGAATCGTGTCGTTCCTTATATTCCGTTGATGCGAACATCTGACATCCTCCTGTTATGTGCTGGATTGTTTCTGAAGTTGGGCACCCGTATCTGCATCTGTCATCCACTACCGATGCATCTCCTACAATGAATTTTAGGTAGTTGCGAGTTGGTATAACCTGATCTTGTATGGCCAGTAGGAAGCCTTCCGTCTCGGGGAACATTCGTCCCGAGGTCAGCCAATAGTTCGACGCTAACTTGTCGACATGTTCCTGGTTAACCTCATCAGGATGTCTCCCGTGCAGCGGCTTCCCCAACCACCTCTGTAGTTTATCGTTGTCGGTTCGGTGGTGATTTTGACGCTCGTGTTCCGTCAGACGTAGCGGTGTTGAGACGTCTGCTCCGCATATAGCCCTATGTAGTGTGGAGCTGTTGGCCTGCCTGTAGAAATAATTACGCAGATTTAATATTTGTTGGTCCAATTGCTTGCTGAGATCTGCCAATCCTCTTCCTCCTAGTTGACGTGGCAGAGTTGTTCTTTCTACGGAGCTACGGAGATGATGTTTATGAGCTTTTGTCAGTAGTGTCCTAACTTTTCGTTGCAGGTTGTTGATGTCCGTGTTGGTCCAATTCACTATTCCGAACGAATAGCTGAGTACAGAGCACGCATACGTGTTCAGGGCCTTAAACAAATTCCTGCTGTTAAGATCAGTTCGCACTACTTGTCTTACTCTCTTGATGAATTCATTCGTTAAATCAGTCTTCATTGTTCGATGGTCTATCCTTTGAGCTTGTTTCATCCCGAGATACTTGTATGTATCTCCCTTGCTCATTGCTTCGATCTCCTGGCCGTCCTGCATCTCGTGTGCGCTTTGTTCGAGCTTTCCCCGGATGATATTAAGGGTGCGGCACTTGTCCAGTCCAAACAGCATTCCGATGTCCCTGGAGAACTCCTCTACAATTTTAAGCATTTGCGTTAGTTGGTTTTTGGTTGCGGCGATCAGTTTTAAATCATCCATATATAATAGGTGATTCAACTTGATCGCTTCTGCGTTGTTGCTTTTGATAGCGAAGCCATATTTTGTAGAGTTCAACCGATGTGATAGAGGGTTCATCGCCATGCAGAACCACAGTGGACTGAGTGAATCTCCTTGGAAAATCCCTCTTCGGATGTTGATTGTGTCGGTCTCGATGTTACTGTCTGCGGTTCTGAGTTGTATCTTAGTGCGCCAGGTTGTCATAACGTGTTCTAAAAAGGAAACTGTATGATGATCTATTTTATACAGCTTTAAGATACCTGTGAGCCAGTCGTGAGGTACGGAATCAAATGCTTTTTTGTAGTCCACATAAGCCATGTGGAGGTTTCGTTGCTTGGAATGAGCCTGGTTGCAGATGACAGAGTCTAAGATGAGTTGCTCTTTGCATCCCATTGCGCCCTTCGAGCAGCCCTTCTGCTGCATTGCAATGATGTTGTTCCGCTCGCAGTGAGCATATATTCGCTGCGTAAGGCAAGATGTGATTATCTTGTAAAGCGTAGGCAAGCAGGTTATTGGGCGGTACTTGGCAGGGTTATCCGTATTCCGCTGGTCTTTTGGTAACAGGTAAGTTGCACCCTGTGTAAGAAACAATGGCATTTTCAGAGGATCGAGCAAGACTTCATTAATTAAGGTAGTTATTTGTTCATGCGTGCACCACAACTTCTTAATCCAATAATTTTGGAGATGATCTGGACCTGGTGCCTTCCAGTTGTGGGAATTCTTGATGACATCGGAGACCTCAGCGGTTGTGAATTGCTCGTGTTGCATCTGGCTATAGTTCCGGCCCATCTCGCGTTCTTCGCTGATCCAGCTTGCACTGACATTGTATGGACCTGGTGTGGCAAGTTGATTTCTCCAGAAACCGTCGACCTGTTCTCTGCTAGGGTAACTCGCATTTGTGGCATCGGCGCTAGAATTAAAAGCACGGTAGAAACCCTTTTCTGATCGTTCAAAGAGTTTATTGTCTCGTTTCCTGTTGTTACTAGCCTTGTATCTCCTCAGACGCCCTGCGAAAACAGAAAGTTTTTGTTTTAATGTGTCAAGACATTGTTGAGCAGTGATGTTCGCGGGGTCATGCCGAGAATGCATTTGGGTGCGGCTCATTACTGCCTGCACCGCCCTCTGGATCCTTCTAGTTCTAACTCCTCTGATATATTCCGTCACTTGTCCTATGTCTTTACGGAGACTCTCGATCTTCCGATTTAGTCGCATTTCCCATTGAGCCATTCGTGGTTCTGGTCTTGCACGATTCAACTCTTGGGCCGTTCGGATCTTGGCACCCATTACAGTGATGACTGCCGTTGCGGCACAGTAGATTAACATGTGCATACGTTCTAATGTTGGTGTCACTGAAACATAGCTTGGTAAAATTCTTGTGTTCATAAGATCGAGCACGATCGCAAGTTTCCTGGAAGAATTTAATCTTGGTAGCGGTGGCCTGCTAAGTGGGTCTGTGCCTTCGTATCGCAATACTGCCTGTCTCATATGTGTGTCCAAGCCTTCAAAATGTTCTTCGTTAACCCGTTCCAGACTCTCGGTTGTTGGTTCTACCGTTTCGGCTTCTAGTTGTTGTCCAGGCTCTTGAAGTTCCCCATTGTTGTTGTTGTCATCTATGTCTATGTGTTCGCCGTGGATCTCTAGCTCAACTTCCCGTTTGATAGCGTTAAGTCGCGTTTCTGGAATTCGGTTATTTCTTAGAATAGTTCGATACTGATCTGACACTCTTTGTTCAGACACTTGCATGTGTGGAAACTCCCTGCAGAACTCGGCATGCAGTTGTTGTCGGTAGCCGATAATCTCTTGTCCTAAGTTTGTCACCCTGTAGAAAATACGCATAATCGATTCATTCATGGACACAGTCCATTTCATGCGTCGTCGTTGTAATCCCGCCTCTGTGAACGCTGGCTGAAGTTCCCGCGCAGCACCTTCGGTGGGTGGAACCCTAGTTCTCGTTTGGCTCCCATGTTGTAGATGTTCGTGTTGTTGTTGGGCTGTAGCTGTTTGTGCAACAGGGGCCCGCCTCATCAGCGCCCTGTCACCGACGTCCCGCTCGCTGTCATGCCCAGCGCCGGCTCCAGACATGCCCTGGCGATCCCCAGGCAGCGGCCCTATGACAATCATCCTATCATTCTCCATTCCATAGTTTTCTCCCGTAACGTGGGAGTGACGGCCCTCGGTCGCCTTTTACGACTCGCGGAGCCACGATAGGAGTATTCTAACCCGCTACCCATACGGGTCAACTAGGATAACGCGGGATCGTTACTCCCGAGGATCTGCCCCTGTCACCGGCCAAACCCCTCCTTGCGTTAACTGGGAAACACGGGATCGTTACACCCGAGGATCTGCCCCTCTCACAGGCTAGACCCATCCCTGTGTAACTGGGAGTCGCGGGATTGTCACCCCCGAGGATCAGCCCCCGTCACCGGCTAGACCCCTCCCTGCGCAACTGGATATCGCGGGATTGTCACACCCGTAGGTCTGCCCCTGTCACAGGCCAAGCCTCTCCATGCGTAACTGGGAATCGCGGGATCGTTACACCCGTGAATCTGCCCCTCTCACAGGCCAGACTCATCCCTGCGTAACTGGGGAGCGCGGGATTGTCACACCCGTGGATCTGCCTCTCTCACAAGCCAGATCCCCCCTGCGTTATATTATTATTATTATCTCGACTTAGCCAAAAGGCATTCGCACTCCCTCTACGGGGAACTTTCACTCAGATCCCGAGTATCCCGGATACCAAAGGATCTGGCTCGGACGAGACCCTTGCCATGTTATCGGGCCCTAGGTGACACCGATGTTGTTGGATGATCCTGCATTCCCCATGAATTTCCTGACGGTTCGGGCTGTCGCAAGTAGTACCGCTTTCTGCATGGACCTGTAAAGACTATCAGTTAGACCCAGCTCCTTGATGTTTCTCAGCAAACTTTTTGGTATAACACCAGTTGTTGACATGATGATTGGAATCGTCTGGACGTTCTCCATTTCCCATTGCCTTCTAATTCGTTCTTCTAAATCTCTGTACTTCGCGATCTTCTCGACTTGCTTCACACGCAGGTTGTTGTTGTTCGGGATGGCCACATCAATCAGAGTTGTCTGCCTAGAAATTTTATCAACTATTATAAGGTCCGGTCTGTTATGGGCAACTCGTTGATCTGTCAGAACTGTACGATCCCAGTACATCTTGTAGTTGCTGTTCTCAAGAACAGGCTCAGGTGTGTAGTTGTAATATGGGACCCTCTCTGCCTATTATTATTATTATTATTATTATTATATTATTATCGACTTATTATTATTATTATTTTTATTATTTTTATTATTATTATTATTATTATTATTATTATTATTATTATTGCTTTCTTATCACAGACACACGCTTCTGCGAACTCTGGGTTGACAAGACCCCAGGGGCCATACACTGGTCCATATACAAACGTTTCTGTAAGTTAACACGTAAAAATCACTATTCAAATATTATTATCGACTTATTATTATTGTTATTATTATTGCTTCCTTCTCACAGCCCCACGCTGCTGCTGCACATACCCCAGTGCCTCAACCGCGCCGCAGTCCCAGCGGAGATTCGGTGGTGTCACAATCCGCTTCCTCTAAAAGGAAGAGGAATGAGGGTGATGTGACAGACGCACCATCACCGAAGAGGATAGGGGGAGGTCCCGGGGGGAAAAATATATCCTTATTAGAGACTTTGAAAGGATTGGTAATTATTATCATTATCATTATCTCGACTTAGCCAAAAGGCATTCGCACTCCCTCTACGGGGAACATTCACTCAGATCCCGGGTATCCCGGATACCAAAAGGATCTGGCTCGGACGAGACCCTTGCCATGTTATCGGGCCTTAGGTGACATTGATGTTGTTGGATGGTCCTGCATTCCCCATGAATTTCCTGACGGTTCGGGCTGTCGCAAGTAGTACCGCTTTCTGCATGGACCTGTAAAGACTATCAGTTAGACCCAGCTCCTTGATGTTTCTCAGCAAACTTTTTGGTATAACACCAGTTGTTGACATGATGATTGGAATCGTCTGGACGTTCTCCATTTCCCATTGCCTTCTAATTCGTTCTTCTAAATCTCTGTACTTCGCGATCTTCTCGACTTGCTTCACACGCAGGTTGTTGTTGTTCGGGATGGCCATTCATTATCATTATTATTATTATTATTATTATTATATTATTATTATTATTATTATTAATAATGTTTCCTTCTCACAGCTACAGGAACAATCTGAAAGCGATTCAGTGGGGTCACAATCACCCCAACCCTCAGTGGGGTCACAATCGCCCCAACCCGAGGCTTCTTCGAGAGATGCGGGCTGTTCAGTGGGGCCACAATCGTCCCAACCCGCGGCTTCTTCAAGGGACGCGGGCGTGACGATAAACCCCGAAAGTTCCGCAGCTCTCGGAAGGAGTGCTAGGGTCGAAGAGGGACTAGATGAGATGCATGCGGGACTAGACCGAAAAATTGGGGCTCTTGAAGCGCAACTTGGAGACACTAATAGGGTGATTAGAAGTTTAGACGATGAAATAGCAAAATTACTACGAAGAAAACAACGAGAGGTGAACAGTGAAGAGTTACTAAAAAGAGATATTAATGACTTTAAAAATATAAAAAGACAATTGTCCATTTGGTATTCTTAGTCTTTAAAATTTACAAGTTTTTGGGCTATTGTCGCATGTAATTCTTCATCAAATCCTTATATATTATATACAGGGTACTTGTACACATATATAAGGATTGGTTAAAGGATTACATGCAACAATAGATCAAAAACTTGCGAATGCTAAAGCTTAAGTATGTCGGGTCAATAATCTTTTTATGTCTTCAAGGTCATTGTAGTCTTTTTGTAATACCGCACCCATATATTCCTCACGTTGTTTACTTCTTTTTAACTCTACTATTTCGGCATCTATACATCTCACCACCCTAGCATTTTCATCAAGTTTTGCTTCAATATTCGCAAGTTTTTGTTCTATTGTTGCATGTAATCCTTCAACCTTATATATTATATACAGGGTGTTTACTTTATCTTGTACACTATAGGGATCTTTAAAACCGTATTAAACCGTATTAATTTTTGATGTAATCAGTGGACATGTTCAAAACATAAGAGTATAAATTTCGTAATGTTGCTTAAAATATTTTCGAAATCTTCAGTTTTCAAAACGTGGTGAGCTATCTCTTTCTTTTCAGATCCCTGAAGCTCATAAAAAGCGCAGCTTTTTCCTAATTTAACCAACTCTGTATCCCTAACGGTTTCAAAGATGCCTATAGTCTACAAAGTAAAGTAAACACCCTGTATATGATATATATTATATAAAATGTATATATTTAGATATAAGTGTGATTTAGGTTTTGTATATAAGTGTATATAATAGGAATAAGTATTTTTTTTAATTGAACATAATGTATATATTTCTCTGTATATACTTCTCTGTATATATTTCTCTGTATATATTTCTCTGTACATATCTCTAACTATTTTTAGTTTAATATAAAGCGTATATATTTTTCCGTTTTAATTTTATGCTAAAAATACCTATTTATCTGACAAGAATAAAATATTCCATATACAACAATGGTTGTAGGAAACAAATATAAAAGCAGTTATACTGTCTGGCTTATCGTCGAGTTAAGGATTTTGTACAACATTCGGGCGACAGAAAACGACATAATAGCACTAGTGCATGTCAACAGTAAAATTTGAAACATCTCGTTTAATTATGAATACAATAATTGTGAGTTACTTTAAATACATAGTAAAGATAATGAGGAGAGGATTATTGGGGAAAGAAAAACACACTTCATATTTTCAGATTTTATTTCTTTACGAGAAATTTTGTTTCTCTAGTAAAAACATCAAACAAAGATGACCACAGTTTACTTGGTTAAAGTTTTGATATGAATCGTTATTGTATACTACTTCAATGTCTCTCCCCAAGTATCTAATGAGTTCTCTTGGTAGTTTCAAATTGCCAAAGCTGTCAAAATATTCACATATTTTTCCTGTTTTCCGGTAGGCTACCCAATGAGATCCAGAATTTCGCTGAATATCCAAATTCAAAATGGCCGTCTCGTTTTTTCGAGGCTTTTTAGGTAGGGTATCTCTCATATATACACCTCTAAAGAATGGAATGTCTTTAGCGAATTTTAAAAGGTCTAGATTGGTTAAAGGTCTATTGGGTAGCTTCAAAAGTTTTTTTTCTTTAAAAATAATCCCAGACCGCCACGCTTGTTTTTACGCAAATAAAGTCCTGAACCAACGGACTCCATAGCTTGCTTTCGATTTGCCATCAGCTTTTTTGCATTATTTACGTCGATTATAGTTTTTGCTACACTGCTCGCTCCCCCCGCCAATGAACCGAGAGCAGACAGAGCACCCAGTATAGGCAAAAGAGGCAGATATCCTCCTGACCTTTCTTGAAACGGAATTATCCTGGGTATTTTTAGTTTAGCCTTTCCACCAGCTTTTTTTATGTGTACACGTGCTGCCTTAACTGCCGCTAACGATGATTTTTTTAAATTTTTTAAGTCGCTCAACTGTTTGGTTGTAAAGGATTTTTTTAGAGCTTTATCCACCTTCTTTACTATGTCTCTTCTAAACGAAAATGGTCGTTTCGTACCCATTCCCAACTTCCTTTTAACCTTCATTGCGTTTGTAATAAGCCACCCAACTGTTTTTTCACCAAATTTGGAATCTTTTGATTTCACTCGGTCCCAAGCACGATTTTCCAGTTCCAAATCAGCCTTGTGTCGTTCTTCTAGAGATTTGCTTTTACTGTAAGCAATGTCATGAATTCTACAGGCTGAATCAACTTTATTTATACCTGAATCACCTCTAGAAAGCCGTTTTTCTAATTTAGTGCCAGGACCGCAGTACTAATAGCCAGGAATGTGTAACTCTATCGGCAATTTGTCAATTAATGTGTTGAGCACTCCGCTCCCTTTAACAATCAACATTAGATTGTTCAAGTTTGTTCAATCACCCCCCTTATATAGAAAAAAACAACACACAAACAAATAATATTTTTATTTTCGCAGTTTTACACTTTTAACTCATGTTTTCCCAGTTCCAGCATATGGCCTCACAGTTCTTCAGAAAATATAATATTAGTCGTTTTACCAACAGGTCCCAAGCTTGTTAAAAAGTACCTTTTGTTGTCCCCGTTCAACTCATCTATTCGGTCTTGAGTTAATTCATCCGTAAACCTCTGCGGCAGAATCGTCTTGAAGTCTGCAAATTCCACAACCACCTTTTCACCATACTTAGTATTTATTCTCTTAAAACTCTGAATCTCAAACTTTTCATTTACTTCCAAATCTCGAACGTTCACCAGATTTTTCTGCAGCAAGTTCTTATTTAAATTGTTTAAGAAGGACATGTTGAGTTTGTTGACAATATTCGCTGAACCTTGCCTATATAATGTAGGGACCTCCCCACCCCAGAGTATGGGTGGCCCCCACCCTCCCCCAAACCCTATGAGAGCATGACGCCACAACCCCTATGAGAGTATGACGCCAACCGAAAACCCCTATGAGAGTATGACGCCAAACTTGTTGAGACAGGTTTGGCGTCATGCTCTCATAGTCTTACTACTAACGCTGTTAAACTTTAACTAGTAAATAAATAATAGAGTATAAAAAGTGCTACCCCTTACAAACATTTCAATCTATAGATGCCATTTCTATGTTTTTTATTTTTCTGAGATACTAACCAACGAGATGGTTATTATGTATTACTAGCAATAGGTATTAAGTTCACACTTTATCCAACTACTGTGGATAGTTTGTAAACTAGCCAAAAACGCCGGTTAATTTGTGTAATTTTCTTGTGGTTTGTACTTTAGCGACAAATCTTATATAGTTTGTAAACTAGCTGGATAGTATACAAACCAACCAATATTCGTGGTTATTTTAGTGAAAAGATGATTTTCCATCAAAATAACCAGACATTTCATTTGGATAGTTTGTATACTATCCAGCTAGTCTATAAACTAGCCAAGTAAACACTTTAACCGTAACATATGTTATTTGAAAGTAACAAAACTATGTTTTGCTGTTTCTTTAAAGAAATTATAAATCGTTCCAGGGTTGGAAGATGACCGAGAATTTCCCGTGGAGATTCTGCCATACCTGTTCCTCGGAAATGCCGCCAACAGCGAGGATAGCCAAGCTTTGGCCAGGCATAGTATACAGGTACCCAAATATACAGTATATCCGCGTGTTGAGTTAACAGAAAACTGTAAGCTCTAAAGGGACTTTAAGTGCCAAAAATCCGGAACCAAAAGAATGAAAAAAAACTATATTCGAAAGTAGTAAAAACAAAAAACCTTTTCAAAAACAAGCTTTTATTTAAGCATGTACCAAAATGAACAAAATAAGTTTACGTTTTCGTCAATGCCAAATAATAAGTTTTTCTAAATCAAAAATCTTATTGCGCGAATTGTAAAGAAAATACATACTATAGTATAGTATAAATAATGAACTCATTTGTATCGCATTGATATACGGGGCGCGATCTATTTTATAGCATTGCCACGCTCTGCTACTGGTAAATATACCAGACTTATCAGCAGAAATCACCCGTATAAAATTCAAAGGTTTTTAAGCGATCGACGTCCACCTAGTCAAGGAGGCAGCCAATAAGAAAGCGAGCGTAGCGATTTGATTGGTCGGCGTTTAGGAGATCCATGGAACAGGTGTCTACGTGGGCCAGTTAGGCCAGTACTCGCGCCAGTATAACCAGTGCCGTGCACGGAAATGAGGATTGCGCTTTATTTTACGGATTTTGGTTTTGTGTATAGATTTTTGTGTGGTGTTGTTTTGTGTGTAACAAAATTATTGGTTTGCTTTGGTTTGAATTATTTCAAAGATTATTTTATTTTTTTAGAGCATTTATTTAAATAAAATTTGTATAATATTATTAAAGGCCGCGCGCCGCCTATGCCTCGGTCATGTTTGACAAAGCAAACGCCACCCAAGCGTTTTTATGCTGTTCCAAATGAATTCATTTATACTATACTTGCTTATCAACCAATCACTGAACATTTCGTGCGACAAACTATTTGATTGACAAAAACTTGTCGCAATTTGGCACTGAATTATCTTAACGAAAACCTAATACCCATTTGATTTCCATGACAGGAGGGTGGTAAAGAAGGTTAGTCCCCCATCTTAAGCCATCCGTCATATTGGATTTAGTACGACGACACTTATCTTATCATTTGTTACTAGTCAAACCCTTTCATTTTATATCTATATCGAGAAGGTTGTAAAGAAATAGGTAATCCGCAATCTTGGGGCGGCAGCCATCTTGGATTTCGTATGACGTCACTTACCTCATCGTTTTTTTTTCTACTCGTCAAATCCTTCATTTGATAACCATGTCGAGGAGGTTGTGAAGAAATAGGTGATCCGCCATCTTGGAGTGGCGGCCATTTTGAAAATATCACAATACTGAGTATACTAGATTGCATTGACACCAGAACCAAAAGTGTGTGCAAAATTTCAGCTCAATCGGTTGACTGGAAGTAGAATTCAATTTTTTTTTAGGTGAAATGGCTTACTTTAAGTACCATAAAATGGGGATACTCGGGACACTTTTCGGTTAATATTTTAAATTAAATTGCTTTTAGCTTTTTGTTTGTAGACATATGAAACTAACAATTGCTGAAAAATGTCATTGATAGACCAAGCATATAATATTCACAGTAAAACTAAAATTAAATCCTTAGGGTAACTTGGAACAGGCCTTGATTTTAAATAGGTAATTCATGTTTCACCACCCTAGGGCAGAAATAATTAAGAATAAAATTATTTTGATAATTACTTTTCTTAAAAACTCAAATTCTAAGTTAAAATAAGTCCAATAAAAATTAGGATGCATTTATTCTAAAACTAAAAATAAAAATATGTGGCTCGATACCAAATAAACAAACACAAAATATTCTCAAAAAACTCGACAGAACCTATTTTCAAAGTTAAATCCTAGTTCCACTATCATCTAGAAAAATACAAAAGAAAACAAAACTAGTCCATTAATTTTAAAAACGAACTAGATGCCTATAGTTGCTGAAGCAAATTAGTGGTCCCTAAATTCCTGAAATGAATATTGTCCTCTATTTATGTTAACAATTTTGAGAACTTGAATAATGTCACTTATTGGTAGAGGACATATTATATTCAAAAGATTTATTCTTCTTCTGACAGAAAAACCGTTCCTTACATCTTCTATAGCTTTATGCAAATAATTGTTTTCGGAAAAGTCATAGTATTATATATTTATTTTATTTATTATTCATTATTGGCATTTTGGCGAAAGAAAGGCCGCCTGAAAAATGATTTTCACTAAAATTTATTATAAACAGGCTCTTACTTGGGACCACTGTCCCAAGCTGCCCCAAAGATTAGGGGTAGACTTTTTTGCTCCCTCAACCCTAACTTTAGAATGTAATCTAAAGTGGGTACTTAATGACATAATAATATTCTAACAATCGTATAAGTAAAATGTCTGGACTGTTGCCACTAACCTGAACAATAATTGTTTGTTATTCCTCCCGCACAAAGTTTTTTGTTGTTATTTTTTTAGGGGACAATTGGGAAATTTAAAAGCTGCCGAAAACCGCCTAAAATAATAAAAAATATTGCCAGCTTCTTCTTAGTTTCCTTCAGTCTTATTTAACATAAAACATAAAAAAAGTTTCTGATATAGATCGCGGGAGTACGTCCAAAGTTGGCTTTGAGACATTTCTCCCAAATTACCCGTGTCTCAAGTATTCCCATTGTACGGTAAGACCTCTGAGAAATATAAAAAACAAACTTAATTTGGACTGCAAAAAAATCGTAATTAATGCATATTACTGCCATATTACTCAGAAGGGTCTAAGTGCCACAAACAAAACAAAATTTGAATAACTATTAGGTGCTTTATTGCAAAAGAAACATTTATAAATTGAAAATATTATAAACTGAAGTAGGTAACTAAAAACTAAATGAAGCAATTTTAAAATACGCACCAATTTGGATTAGGCTGTGTATATATTTTGAGAGGTTTTATGTATCAGGTCTTCATAAAAATGCTAATTTTTTAGAGATGAAGAACTGCCTTCCCTGCATCTCCTGACGAGACGCCACTGTTTCTGTGCCAATCTTATTTATTTTGCAAGCAAAACTATTTTTTGCAAAAAGCTCGCTAAAAAGATGAAAATAAAAAAGTTTCTACTCAGTTTAATTCAATCCGCAGACCTACTTACTTACTTATAATATTCCTGTTCTTTTTTGTTTATGCTTTTCATTCCGGAGAAGATTATCTGACATAACCTTTTGTTGTAGTACATCTTGAATGTAACCCCAGACCTGCCGAATGTGTTCGAAGACGTTGGCCACATCAAGTACATGCAGATACCAATTACTGACCATTGGTCCCAGAATTTGGCCAGTCATTTCCCGAAAGCCATAGAATTCATTGGTGAGTACAGTAATGAAACATCCATGAACCTTGTGTCCGTATAAGTGGATAGTTTTTTATACCTACTGTTCATATGGTTTGTGATGATACATAATAATCTAATTATTTTCCTTATTTCCCAGTTCCAAGTTTTTGTCCAGTTTTTAAAGCATAAATACGACACGACTTGCGATAAAAGCTCAGAGAGACCAGGTAGTAACCAGTGTACTTTGAAAACCGCGGGCTGCCACATCCATGACCCTAAATGATTTAAATAAAATACTGACTGATTTTTATATTTTCCGCGACTTTACCTGGACCAACATTCAACATTATACTAAAGACCTGCGCATAGTTGCTGTTTCAAACCACTGGCGCCACACGACAAAAAAGTCGACAGAGTGGTTTAATATTAAAACACCATTGTTGCAGAATCTTTTAGAAAATAAAAACATGCAAATATTTATGTCTGTTATAACGAATTTTATAGCCAAAATAAAAAGATGATTGTTTGTTATGCCCCTTTAATTCATAGATAAGAAATATACAATACTTATAGGATTAATTTGGTACTTTTTGGTTTGAAATGAAGTCCATGGTTTGAAATGAAATCCATAGCTGTAGTCTAAGTAAATACAGAACGCAATAGATTTTCCAGTTTCTTCTTCATATAGCGGACCATTGGTTCACTTTGGGGCTATAGACAAAATTTTCTATTTTCATTCTGCATACGTTACAAAATACTCTTCTAAAACATGATATCTAGAATTCTCGCTTCTTCAACTGGTTGAGCAGATCATCCCATAATTCCAAAATAGTGTTTAATTTTCTGCAAATCACATAATGGTCTGCGTATACGATTTTCTTCATGTGCATGGAAATTTCTTGTTTTCACAAACAAATCTACCTATCAAAACTGTGTTAAGATGATAAAACTACGAAATATTGACTGCAAAGAGAATTCGTTACAATAAAAGGTATGTAAATGCTAATAAAGCTGAATATTTAAAATATGCGACATTCTAAACGTCAGAAACTGGCATACTTATTACCACAGAATACCCCCCCTATAACCTATTATATGAATAAGTCGCCATTTTTTTCGTCGAGTAGCGCCACCCCAGTCCGCAAACAAACATCCAAGGCCTCTAAGCAGTATCTAGGAGCAACATTTTCATAAATAACTGTGATCTTTTTAGAAAAAAATCTGTACACGCCACTGAATTCACCACCCTCTAAACGAGCCTGAAAATTTTATCAAAATTATAAGTAATAACGATTTTGTAGAAAAATTAAAAAATCACACTACTTTTAGCTTTGTCAGATTTATTTTAAAATCGAGTCATCTATGAAAAACAATTGAAATGTTTAATTGTCAAACCTGACAAATTAAAGTCTAAAACTATATTGCAGTTGTTTTTTTTTATTAATTATTAATCATGGAAAATTTTATATTATTATATTATATACAGGGTGGCCCACCACGAACTGCATCGATCTATATATGGAAAACTAAAAGTAGGAAAATTCTGAAAATTTGGCACCTCACCAATGCGGATGGGCGCTGCTCAACTAAAATATTTTGGCGAATCTGGCACTTCCGGTTGTACCGGAAGTCGATATCAACTTTCTTATCTCAAATGGAACACCCTGTATATTATTGCATTTTTGGATGCTAGGCATCATTTTGGAACAAAAACATTCAACATGTCCTATGTCTAAATCCAACCGTTTTTGAGATATTTGCATTTTTCCGAAAAAAAAATTACAGATGCAGACCTAAAGTTAATTAGCAATTTATACGAGGAAACCGCGAAATTTCAAAACGAATTTTTGGCATCGTGTAACAGATGCTCTGACCTAGTGATCTCTGCTGAGAAATAAATCCGTTCTTATACAGGGTGTTCACAAAATATGAATAAAAATTACATTCAAAATGTGCTTAAATCTGGAAATTTTCAAATTTAAACCCCCATTTTTTTTTAATGCGATCTTATTCACCACTAAAAATGATGACAACTTTGTGTAAGGTTTCCTATACCTAAATGCAGTAATTTTCGATTAATTAACGAAAAACCCACTTTTCGCCCATAAAATGCGGGTTTTGCTTAACGCTTGGAAAATCATATTAGCCGTGAACGTTGAAAAGACAATCGCGGCTGAGGAAATCTCACTTGGTTTATAAATTATTGTCAACAATAATGCCGGCGCGCTTAAATTACACAAACGAAGATTATTTAAATTTGTTTATTATCTACGGAGAATACATAATCTCCGTTTGTGTAATTTAAGCGCGCCGGCATTATTGTTGACAATAATTTATAAACCAAGTGACATTTCCTCAGCCGCGATTGTCTTTTCAACGTCCACGGCTAATATGATTTTCTAAGCGTTAAGCAAACCCCGCATTTTATGGGCGAAAAGTGGGTTTTTCGTTAATTAATCGAAAATTACTGCATTTAGATATAGTAAACCTTTCACAAATTTGTCATCATTTTTAGGGGTGAATAAGATCGCATTAAAAAAAGGGGGTTTCCATTTGAAAATTTCGAGATTTAAGCACATTTTGAATGTAATTTTTATTCATATTTTGTGAACACCCTGTATAAGAACGGATTTATTTCTCAGCAGAGATCACTAGGTCAGGGTTTCTGTTACACGATGCCAAAAATTCGTTTTGAAATTTGGCGGTTTCCTCGTATAAATTGCTAATTGACTTTAGGTCTGCGCCTGTAATTTTTTTCGGAAAAATGCAAATATCTCAATAACGGTTGGATTTAGACACAGGACATGTTGCATGTTTTTGTTCCAAAATGATGCCTAGAATCCAAAAATGCAATAATATATAGGGTTTTCCATTTGAGATAAGAAAGTTGATATCGACTTCCGGTATAACCGGAAGTGTCAGATTCACCAAAATATTTTAGTTGAGCAGCGCCCATCGGCATTGGTGAGGTGCGAAATTTTCAGAATTTTCCTACTTTTAGTTTTTCATATATAGATCGATGCAGTTCGTGGTGGGCCACCCTGTATATTATACTGTGCAACTTAAAAAAAAATACGAAACGGGACCGGTTTCTAAAATTCGCTTAAAACCAGACATAATGGACGTCGTGGGCTTCTAAGAAATAATAATCGAATTTTACAATATTTTAATGGCAATCCCTGAACTAGTATTAGAATGGTTAGTTTGGACCTTAATATCCCCAGAGAATGTATTAGAAGATGCCTGGAACAAAACAAAAGCTTTTAAGCCAAAATTTTTGCCTACATTGGAACTGGCGGGAGATGAAAGAATATTAGAGTTTTGCTACTGGCTGCAGGGAGAATTTCTAAACAACGGTAACTTTTCAAATGAAATTTCATTTAGCGACGAAGCCACCTTTACCCCAAATGGGGCGGTTTCTAGTCAAAGTTGACGTCACTAGTCAGCTCCCCGAGGTCAACGATAAAGACAAGCCACGGCGCTAACGCATAATCGCGTAGTCAGGTGACCAACTTAGTCCTATATAATGAAAGGCATTTCTGGAGATAAGTAGAAAAAGCAAATTGCGTAACAATTTGGCAAGTTTTCTTTCATCTATTACATTATTGGTTTTGTGCATCCAAGCTTTCTCTAATTGTTTTTTCAAAATTTTCAACCTGCCTCAGCTGTTTTAGGCTGAGAGTTAAACGGCACTGCACTCACAATATTTTGGCACATTCTCAAAAATTGTTCCTTTAGCTTAGGTGATATTCTCTATAGGTATTTTCCTCCCACAACACATTTGTCCACTTTAATTGTTTCACTTTCTTGAAAATGTGTTAGCCACACATACTTAAGGGTTTTTTAGAAATTAAATCTCAGTTGGAATTTGACGAATCCATTTTTGGCGGAAATTTTCATCCCGAGGCAAAACAAATGTTTGTTATGGCGACACTTTCTTCCCGGCTTTTGTAATATGTATAAATATAATATAAACAGACCCAATATTTGGTATTTAGGTTATTTTTTAAGAAATAAAATGAAAACTAACCTCAGTAGGTATACTGTAAATATTGACGAGGTCTCAGTTGATCGGCAGCGTGAAAGACCGAATAGAAACCGTATCAGGGCGTGGGTCGACAACGAAAATCCTCGAGTACGTTACAACACTGATTTATTTCGCACAAGGTGAATGGTGAATACAATAAATACAAAAACCCGAACGTGGTCAACGGGAACGGCTTCCAGCCACCCGGACCGTCTGAACTCGCGGATCTCCCGTAAGCAGTTCACCCCTCTGTGGTTCGGGGGAGAATTCCCCTTTACAGCGCTCACGCGTCGGTGCGAGCGGCACCAATACTCTTGGACGGCACGACTTCCACCCAGAGGCCATAATAACACCTGGGTGGTTCCCCTCCGCCAGGACAGACGCGCAATAGACACAAACTTGTTTCGTTGACTGACGTATTAATAAGACTTCTCACGGCTCTAGTTTCATGTCCCTGAAAGTAGATGGGGCCTATGGTCAACAATGTATTTTGCATTGTATTCTGTCTCCGGGAAGCGCATGGTGAGCCAGAGAACTGTCAAATATGACAGCTGTGAGCAGTCTTTATTAATACGACAGTCAACGCTTGTTTCTAAAATCTAAACTAAGACGTTTAAAAACACTTTAAACATTTAAAACTTCTCAAAACCCAAGCTGCCGCTTTCAGTTATGTGACAAATGACATGTAACGTCGGACTAAGATGGTCACGTGATGTTTGTGCGCCAGGGCCTGTCTTTATAGTAGGCCTTGTCAGCTCCCAACCCAGAATTCAAATGCAAGGAGACAGTATTCGAAAAAATTAACGTTTGTTGAAAAGAAAACAAGACACTGGAAGTGCTGAAGTCTGAATATTTGGAACATTATAAAATGTGGCCTGCCGCTTGGCCTCTGCAACAGCAAGGGGTGACCTCGAAAGTGCCACAGAAGCCGGAAATTTGGAAACAACCCAATTCATCAGCCACCTACGCCCACGGGTGCGCGAAGAAAATCGATGGGCCCGTGCGGGTGGTTTGCAGGTCTGGACTAAGGTCCCAGGCTCAACCTAAATTTATTATTCAATAACAATTGGTGGCAATATCTCAACGGACAATGACCTCGCAGAAATTAATAAATAGGTTAATATGTTGTTTGCCAACCTTAATAATTAATCACTCAAGTTTGGACGAAAAACTTTAAAAGGTTTAATTTGTCTCAAGCAACAATTATAGAAAATTGGGATAAAAGTTTTTCTTACATTTTGGATTTTTTTTCCTATTTACTTTACGAAACTATACATACGGAGTGTCTCACTTAAGAGTGAAACAACCCTATAACTTCTTTAATTTTTAACCGACCAGAACGAAATTTTTACCAAAGGTAGATGGCATTGTTGCCTACTTATTTCTAAAAAATTAGTTGCCTACTCCAAAGTCAAAGCCACCTGCGATGCCACAAACGAGGCTAAAAATCCGAAAGTCATATTGGGCATTTTTTTTTCAAAAAAATTTACTAAAAAAAGTTGTTCAGAATCGATTCAGAACCCTAAATCCAAAATTTTGTCAAAATCAAAAAATATTAAATATTGAATCGATTCACAACAACTTTTTCTAGTAAATTTTTTTGAAAAAAAAAATGCCTAATATGACTCGGATTTTTAGCGTCGTTTGTGGCATCGCAGGTGGCTTTGACTTTGGAGTAGGCAACTAATTTTTTGGAAATAAGTAGGCAACAATGCCATCTACCTTTGGTAAAAATTTCGTTCTGGTCGGTTAAAAATTAAAGAAGTTATAGGGTTGTTTCACTCTTAAGTGAGACACTCTGTATACATATACTGGGTGGCCATTTTCTTGAACAATATGGGTTAAATGGGCAAAATTGGGCAGAATTATGAGTGAAATGTAGTCACGTTTTCAAAATGTGGATAGGACTTGTGGTTCCTGAAATATCCCGAAAAACTAACCATTCTGATACTAAATCCTCATAGCGCAAAAACGATTACTGCTAGGGTAAAAGTGAAAAGTGCATTGGGTAGATTTTTTTACGTAGATTACGATGGACCTACTCCCATTTCCATGGCTATCTTGGTTTTTGAGATATTATGACACAAACTTAGTTTTTTTTAATGGGAATCATAGTTGGCTGTGGTCTCGAAGAATAGCTTATTTTTTTCTGATTAGACTGATATAAACAGATCTGTATTTATCTCTTCTCGTTTTGCAGAAAAAAGCTATTTTTCATTATTTAATAATTTTCACATATCAAGTAGGCCCGACATGGGGATTTTTTGCAAGAAATGCAGAAGGCTTAGAAAACAGATGACTATTGCGTGATTGTGCATAAACATCGACGTACTGGTTCAGAATAAACTTCTAACACTTATTTATTCCATTTTAAAAACTACATTACAATAATTAATTTTATTTATTCAAAAGTTAACCACTTATACATATTATCGTAAATGAAATGTTCGAAATGGCCACCATTCACTTCTATGCATTTTTGACATCTACGAACTCCATAGGATACTTTTCGTAGTGTTTGTGGACGAATTTTTGATTGATTCTGTTTTTTTTTCAGTTCTTCTCAATTGTTTGGTTGTTCCTTGGACACTTAATTTTTACAAATACCCCATAAAAATAAATCCAGGGGCGTCAAATCGGGTGACCGTGCTGGCCACAAAACTGGACCTGCGTTTCCAATCCAGCTTGGAAATCGAATACAGACTGCTTGAGAATTATGAGAGGGTGCAACGTCATGTTAGTAGCGAGTTATAGCACTCCGTAGTAGTGAGTTAAGTTGAGGAGCAATCAGACAAAATCAGATAAATCCATTTTATAGAGCTTGGAGATATGGACGAAAAACGTGCCAATAACAGGTTCTCAACTTTAAGCAAAAAAATTATAGTGCACCTGAAAGATATAATGTTAAAGTCTTCGTAGACAATATTTTCGTTTTTATTTCATAATTAACATAAGAATTATTACTAAGTACAAAACGGATTTGTCTGATTTTGCTTGAGTTGAAGATAAATATTTAATTTTTCTTATAATGTAAAAGTGTTTATTTTAATGAAGGTAGTCGCCAAAGATAATAATAATATTAACGTATAAAAGTGAGTTCCGTCTCACACAGCGTCCACAACCTAAACTAAAAACAGTATTTCCTTTAACCACCCGAAATTTTTGTTGGTAACCTCACTACATGTTTTCGTTTTTTTTTTTCGTAACACCTGACCTTGGCAAGTTAAAGCCGCAAATACATTATGTATATGCAAAATATCACGGATAGAGTAATCTAAATACTACACTCGCAGATGGATATTTTGCTTGAACAATTTTATTTTGTGGAAACCAGATAGGTTTTGCTTGATCGGTCTGATTTTAGGGTAGATTTTAAATGGGATTTAAACGGTTTTGCTTGAAACTAATTTCAACATTGGATTTATCTAATGAAAAGCAATAAGAATCAATCACTAACTAATTTTTGACAAAAAATGGATTTGTCTGGTTTTGTCTGATTGCTCCTCAGTTCATAATCAAACCCAGTGGTAATTCATAAAGAATGTTTTCCTACTCATTTTGTAAAAATTGTAAATATCTTTGCCCATTCAAGATATTATTATAAAAGAATGGTCTAACTATCCTGCTCCCATCACACCAAACATTAACAGAAAATACACGTTGGTCTCGTCTCTCCACAGAAAGATGAGGATTGTCTTGATACCAATGGATATAATTTTTTTCTGTTGAAAATACTATTGTTAGTAAATTGAGTTTCATCGGTAAAAAGAACTGTTTCCGGAAAACGGGGATTGTGGTTTGTATTTTGAAGAAACCATCTTGGAAACTGGCACTTTCGTTCTGCATCTCTTGGATACAATGTATTTGCTTATGTGGCACCTAAAATTAAACGCGCTTTTTCTTTGGAAATATTACACTCCCTTGCTATTTCTCTTATTGAAGAATTTGGTTTATAAACATTATATTCCAAAAACCTTTCTTCATCTTCTTCCTTGAATTTAATTTTTTTATTTTTAGGAATGACCCATATTTAATTAAATTCTTTTCCAACTTATAAAATAGTTTCTTGTCTGGTTGTCTTCTTTCTGTCTGTCTAGCAAAATACATATTATCACTTGCTCTGTCAATATTTCTTTCGTTAACATAGTAACAAAATAACATTTGGTTTTTTCATCATTGCTATAAGTATGCCATATTAAACACCAATAATAGTTATTTATGTACCAAGGCACTGAAGTTCAACTTTTTATGACTCATGTGGAGTTTAGTTGCTGAGGCCTCTGGCCGAGGCAAATAAACCACATGAGTCATAAAAAGAACTTCAGTGCCGAGGTACATATTATATTTTTTTTGAAATCGGAAAAAAAAATGTTTTATTAGGCAAGAAAATAATATTAAGGGATCACCCGTCCATGAACCGACTACGCGCGGCGTTGCTTGACTTTGACGATCGCTCTACCTAGGACAAGTATGATGAGACACGGCACCTTCTGACAGAAAAAACAAACTGCTGCTTCTTGTGCAGCCTACACAACAAATCTATTGATATTCAAATTTACTAAAATATGTATACTGAAGGATTGCGTTTCTATAGGAAACAATTTCGCAATGTGTACGAAAAGTTAAATGAGCCTTTATCGGCCGGGTTTTGAATATTTGGTCACTTTTGAAGGGTGATTTCTCCGTGTCTGACGTTTGATGTTTACATCTCGCCAAGGCCTACTTATTGAAAAAATCGTACAATAATGGGCTACATTATTGTACGATTTCTGTGCTTTTAATAACGATTTTGGGACATTTTAATGCCGATTTCAAGAAATAGTATATTATACAAGTGAGCCATTATATACCGATCTTTTTTATATCCTCAGGCGCGAAGGATATAATATGCGAGGTAAATAATGGCCTTCTCAACCGAAGTGTATATAGATTTTTTTTTACTACTAACATTGAAATATTGCCATATTTTAGTTTATTTTAGTCATTTCTCGCTTTTTTCAAATACTTCGAAATATCAAGTAGCCTGGGAGTTCAGTTGTCAAGCTGATAAAATGACACTAATCTAGAGCCGTAATATAGTACTAAAATTTTTATTTATATGACAAGCAATTCCATTTTTTCCGCTATATAAGAACTGGATTAAAATTGTTGATCGTTTTCTGTTGATTTATTCTGAACCAGTACGTCCACGTATCGAGTATTATATCGTTGGAAAGCTCTAAAAATGCCTGATTTCTTGAAACCACGGCCAACTATGGTTTCTGTTTAAAAAAACACTAGTTTGTGTCATATCTCGCAAATGACAACTTTGGTATTTACACTTTTTATCTAAAATCAGAAACAGCGAAGCTAGACGGATTAGAATAATAGCCAAAATTTTGTCTCTTCAAAATGTCTAGTAAATCATGCCTTTTCAAAAATCTACAAGGCGCGTTAACAAAACTGCAATTCTTTCTCCATTTAATCTATCTATCTCCGCTAGTTTCGGAGATGCCCATACTGATCATCAAAAAAAACTCACCCTGTATATAAAATGCTGATAACTATTACAGAATTGAGCCTGTGGGGTACAACTTTTAATTTATTTATTTACCTGCCAATGCACAGGGTGTCTTAAATTGTACACTTTTGGAGTTTTTCCTCTTCTATAAAAGAGACAAAAAGTAGCTAAGGTGTCCAGCACTTGATTTTCGAGAAAAGAGATACAGGGCATTTCTCGTTTTCTGGCGTTTCTTAAACATGCTATAAACAATTTTTTGTTTGTGAATATTTATCACAGTTTACCAGTGCCGGAGAGGCGGTCAACCATCATTTTTTAAAGAAATAGTATATTTCATTACGAGTCTGGAAATAAAGATTATTCGGTGCGCGCGTGACAAATTCCCGTGTGAGGCGCAGCCGAACACGGGAGATCATGCAAGCACGGAAAAATCTATTTCTGGACGTGTAATGAACGATATTTTTTATTATACTTCTTTGAAAACAGAAACTTAAATCATTTTATCGGCATATTATAATAAATTTAATTGACAAAAAATTAACAATGCAGACAATATAGTGTTTGGTATGTATGTATGATGCGTTTCCATGGTTACTCTCAAATTATTTCAAAGGTGCTTTGTTGTAAAGTAGTTATTGTCAGATAAGGTGAATAAAACGTCAAAAATATTACAGAAATGTATCTAAATATTGAAAAACAAAATAGGTATATGTTAAATATCAGAGAGCATAATAGAGTTTCTTAAATTTAGTTTACTTTGCTGTATATATCTATTTTAAAGCCATATATTCGGTATTTTTATTCAGCGCACGGAAAGTTTTTCCATGCGCTGTTTCCGTGCGCTAGCCCGAAAAACCCCATCTTTCATTATTGCTAAAACAGATGAAAATAAGGTGTTTTCAAAGAAGTATAATAAAAAAAATGTTACGCGACTGGAATAGTAGTCTTTTAACCTTCCCAAGCAATTTTAAGAAAAACTATTCTCTCGACTTTTTTCGAAAAATGTACTGTTATTTAACAGAAGAAAATCAAAATTGGTCTAGGCTTTTGAAATTTTGCGCCTGAACTTTCATTATTGTCGTAAAACCTACAAATTTCTAGTTTCGAAAAATCTTGTATGCGTTGTTCATAATTAAAAACTGGGCAGGCATGCAAAATTTCAAAAAGACATTTTTGAAATATCATTTCGCAGTGTTGCTAAACTTACCATTTTGCCTACTTTTTTTTAAGTAATGTTGATCCAGACGATATCTAACAACTGTACTAAAAGTAGGCCACGGTGGGGTCGTAGGGGCAAGTCCGGCTCTGCCCCCATTCACCGCCGTTAGACGCCTCCTCGCGGGGCGCGGCGCCATTGAGCGGCCGTGAATGGGGGGACCATTGAGCGGGCGGGGGGAGTGGAGAGGGGGCACTCCCCCCCGCCCCCGCGGGGGCCTCGTCAATGGCGACACTGCGAAAATCGGGGGCGCCCTTGGCAGAGATTACCATAGAGCGCGGTTACTACGGCCCCATGCAGATTTGCCTCCTCGAGGAGTCAAGGAGACTTTATCCAATGTTGGCGACTTTTTTAGTCGTACCTATTATTGAAAATAGCACGGAATAAATTCCATTTTTTTTTTCATCCAACGATTTTAACCAAAATCTCGACGGTTAAAAACACAGGGTAAGCAATATCCAGTATGAAAAGTCGACGCCATTACTGGTAGAATGCTTTTATCGCGCAGACCAGAATCACTAAAAAATGGAAGCGAGGAATCCATCAGGAATGTACTCAAATATATTGGGAATTCCACCAGATTTGGGATTTCCCAGAATTCTTTACCTATACTCTGCCATCAGTGTACCCACAGGTATAAACAATTATTCCTTCAACTGTGCACAGACGTTATAACAATATCCAAACCATTAATGTAAGAAAATTATTTAATCCCGGTCCTGTGTCCCATCGATTTTTATAGGGCCTGGTCTAAAATAAAGAAGTAACGTGACTTCAAGGTGAGATTCTATTGGAGAATGAGTTTGTATAAAAAACGAAAGTCACTACCGCCGATATCAAAGGCGCCGACAGGAAGATATACAACTGGGTATTCCCTCAACTGTGGTTAAAAACTGCTAACCGAAGTCTACTACTCAAGTCGACACGGGTTGAACTACGACTACCTATTTTGCTGCAATCGAAAAGTTTTATCAGCGTCCAGAGATGTACTAATAAGTCGGGGCACTCTGCCTTGTGTAAACAAACGTTTTTCTCTTGCCCTCTCCCGCTCCCTCGGCCCGCCGTCATCGCAGTACGGCGATCGATATCTTATTTAAAAAGAAAATAAGCTTACACAGTGTAGCTGAGAGCGGTTCGTTCGCATTCTGGGTGCGCGCAAAATATTACCGACCGACCGTGACTGTGTTGTAGCGTCGATGGAATTCAATCAAGGGTTGTAGTGATGCCTGCAGTGCGGATGGCTGTGAAACCAGTTCAAAAGACTATATTACCTTTTTTTTCATTTCCTAAAGATCCTGAAGGGTAAGATTGAGTTTGAGGTGCCTACCTACAAAAATTTTTATGTGACATTTGAATACTTAGGTATTAATTGAAGAATAATAATAGAATCATATAGATATAATATTAAAATAGTGAAAATTTGAAGGTGCCAGCAATGGAAGAATGCCTTAGGGTTCATTGGAGAACATAAATTGTTTATGTCAAATGCTTGTTGTATGTTTTGTTCAATTATTTAAATATCAAAATATTTACCTACAGGATGAAAAAGTAGATATGATTAGTTTAACTCTTTGCCGTTAAATATTTGTTATTTAGGTTTTTGTTTGCTCTATGTTTTGTTAGGCTTTATTAAAAATGAACGTAAAACATAAATAATTGTATTTTTATTCATGTTCCATCCAGAGTCTACAGATATACCTTACTAATTATGTAGATTCTGGTAATAGCTACCTTGTATTTTAATTTAACTGTACCTACCAAAAACTAACGATATACTTACCTACACAAATAATGTTGTACCAAAGTCTACAAATAGGTATTCTAATATTTGTAGACTTTGGTAAATAATGGAAAGTCAATATGAACCTGCCCCCGGTTAACTAGCTTGACGGCGATTTCGTAAGTCGACCCTCGTAAATGCGAAGCGTGCGAGATGACGTTGATTTACGACCAGTTGCAAAAAATTGTTTGCGTTTCCGAGAGAACAAAGAAGTGAGCCGACTTATAGTATTCTCTAGACTTTGGTTTTATATTCTCTCAGCAAAAGTGGACCTGAAACAAGACGCGTGTTTTGCATTTCCATTCTGTATGTCCATTAAAGAGGGCCATTCAAATTTTCTATGCAAAAAGCCAACCAAGTATACGCAACAGTTTACCTACTGGATATAAAAAAATGCTTTAAAAGCCGAATTTTAAACTTAATAATGATGAGTAAATTAATTTCACTGTTTTACTATTTTACTCAAATGAAATTAGTGTGTTAAATCTATTTCCTTAAATTTTTAAAATATATTTAATTGAAAGTACAAAAGTTGAGGTCATTCTTTTCCTAAATCTTTTTTTCGCCTTTGTTCCTACGAACACTCGGGGTATTAAACCACCTCGGTTTCTGACAAGGGTTAGACGGGCTTCTACGCCCTTATCAAAATAACAGTAGGTAGGTACAATAATTCACATATCTGGTAAATTTCTTTCCATTTCCCAGTCTCCTTCTTTCTTCTTTAAAATCCACACGTGCTCTACGCACCTAACATACAAAAATTCTCTACCAAATAAAACCATTAATACTTATGGAACAAGCGTTTGTTACATTTTAAAACACAAATTCGGGTTTTAATGGAGTAGTCGTTTTTTGCGATTTTTGATAGAGATTTTCTGGGTAAATGAGTAACTACAAGGCGATTCAGTCATGATATAGAAACAATTAACCATTCAGTGGGGTTTTCACTAAAAAGGAAAATGCGAACAACTTTTTTGTCGGAAGTTTAAAACGAGGGGCAAATCAACCTTAGCATCCGAGTAAGTAAAGTAAGAAATACTTATTTCTTATCTCTCACCTGCATTTTATCGGTGTTGTCAATTTTCATTGTACAAATGGCAAGCTTTATAAATATTGTATTCACATCACAAGCACCAGATTTGCTTGAGGACTTTTCGGGAATTTCCGCACACACAGTACCAAATAATACTAAATATAATTATAAAGTTCACTGCAGTTGCGTTCCAGCTGTTATGCAATTATAGCATGACCTGTCACAGTCCTAGTAAAGCATTATGGTGGCACATTAGCTCTGACGGTCACGTGATATCTCCTCGGGGCGCGATTGGTTAAAAGCGCGTACAACGTGTGAAAATATATATGTATGTACATACATACCGTGCCCGTCAAAAAGTTTGAACCATAAGGTTTTTTTTTTAATTTTTGGTCCAAGATGAAAGTACCCTGGGGCGATCATCTCTACTTCCAAAAAGATTAGAAATGAGATCATTAAATGTCGTGACGCTATTTTTTGACATACCTACCTATCAAAAACGGTATTTAATTAAATAAATTGCCAAAATAGGCCTTATTTGTTACTTTCTCGAAAACAGTTATAATCTATGGCACACCGAAAACAAAGAAATTTATGAGTTACAAGCACGATTTAGGTAATAATAACTGATAATTCAAGTAGGTAACAGGCTACTACAGGCAGCCATGCCCATCTCTTTCTAACGCATTGGAAAATATTGTTCTTTCTCTCCCGTCCTTATCATCCATCGTATATTCACGAGTAAGACAAGGGCAGGAGTTGTGACGTAGGGCCGAACAATCGCTGAACAAACTGTAATGCATACTACTTGAAAGGTTTTTTGTTTTTCCTGAAAAAGCCACAATCATCCTGAAAACGGTATAGCGTAGTTAAAATGATCACTTTTGTGGATTTCTCATATTTCCCGACAAGACAAAGAAAAATGTATTTATAAGTTGAATATCGCAAATCGCAACCCCAAATGCAGAGCGTTTGTCGTTTCTTCACGTTTCTTGAATGTGCCATATCGTTTTTCTTTGCCAACATTTTCGATTTCGGTACAAACTTTATTAACTTTTGTACATAGAATTAATTGATGTAGAAAGATGTTTTCTTTGTTTAGTGGTTTTGGAGGAAAACCGCCCAAGAATGTCGAATTTGTACAAAATCGAATCTTTCGAAATTCTAACCGATTTTCTCTCTTCCAGACCAGGCGAGGCAACGTCAAAAAGGTGTCCTCGTCCACTGCGTGGCGGGCGTGTCCCGTTCCGTGACAGTAACCGTGGCATATCTCATGTACCGCTGCTCGTTAAACCTGAACGACGCCTTCAACCTGGTGCGAGCCCGCAAGAGCAACGTCGCCCCCAACTTCCACTTTATGGAGCAGCTGCACAGGTTCGAACGCGAACTGAAGCTTGACGTCAGTTCCATGAGCCCCCTGGCGCTGATGGAGCAGATTCGACAGGAGCAGGTAGGACAACCACGTTTACAGATTTTTTAGTTTTGTACTCGGAGAAATAACCAAGGATAGAGTTAGCAAAAGCATCAAAATGCACACAATTGTAGTCGACCAACATCTAACGGGAATTTACCGTAAACAAACAAACATTACGCTCGTATATACAACGTTTATCTGTGAGAAATATCAATTTGGCCACACACCACACACTTTCTCTATATACTAAATACTAATAAACAGGTATAAATTAACAAAAAAACAAAAATACACACGTAAACAATCAGAGAGGACACACTGAGGTAAAAAAACAAGCAATGCAGGGAGGCTGAATGCGGCGGCGGACGGCGGCGTTGCCATGTTGGGCGATTTTAAGTGTCTGTTGACGATTTTATTAAAGTGATAATTAAGATAAGTATATTATTATAAGAAGAAATGATAATGGGCATAAGCACTCAAAGTTAGAAAACAAAACAAAAAAAAACTAGTAACGGCATACACGTGTTTTTTTGCTTTTGTTTTTTTTGTCCATTATCATTTCTTCTTGTATTTACATTTACACTCACAATCTTACATCTTTGTTGTCATTATATCTTGGGCTATGAAGATTTCCACGCAGGTCGCTTTAGCAGCCTCCGTGGCGATGTTACGAGTAGTACAAGCTCCGAATTGGGATGTGCTGACTGAAGCTGCAAATGTGCCGTTTGCTCCTGCCTGGACTTCATTTGTTGCTTCCCAAATCATTCCTATCTTTTTAATTTGGTTGATGTTACACCGTACTGATGATTGCCAAATACCTAGCATGAAACACGTGTATGCGGTTACTAGTTTTTTTTTGTTTTGTTTTCTAACTTTGAGTGCTTATGCCCATTATCATTTTTCTTCTTGTATTTACATTTACACTCACAATCTTACATCTTTATATTATTATATTTATAGCGCAATTTAGTTTTAGCTTAAAAGTGTCACATGCAAGGAATTGATAGCTACATTTTTTACTTTAATGTTTTGGGAGGTGTGTCTTCATTTAATCTCATTGTTATGACACCCCTCTATTTTCAAATAAAATGATGTAAACAATGGAGTACCTGCCATCACTCAAAAAGATGTTGTCTCTGTTCACTTTTTTTCTTAGTCCCTCTGCCCTCGATTATTTCTCTGAAGTTTCATATCACCATCACCTCGTGGTGAGTGGTGTATTCATATTTTATTTATTTTCTAAGAATTTAAGTATTCAACATTTCGGGAATTTATATTTTCTTTTTAATTTGATCTAAAATTTTACTCTGACTTTGAAATTTAATACTCGAAAATGGACCCAATCACACCCATATTTTCCCTGCGTATGTGTCATAGGCAAGTAGAATGGAAGAAGTAGAAAAGTCTGACAATTATAGTAGGTATGAAAAGTAGTTTTTCGTATATGTTACGGTTAAAGTATTTACTTGGCTAGTTTATAGACTAGCTGGATAATATACAAACTCTCCAAATGTCTGGTTATTTTGATGGAAAATAATCTTTTCACTAAAATAGCCACGAATATTGGTTGGTTTGTTACTATCCAGCTAGTTTACAAACTATATAAGATTTGTCGCTAAAGTACAAACCACAAGAAAATTACACAAATTAACCCGGGTTTTTGGCTAGTTTACAAACTATCCACAGTAGTTGGATAAAGTGTGAACTTAATATTACTAGTAATAACCAATTCGTTGGTTATTATGTAAACTAACCAATTCCCTTTGGTTATTTTGTTAGAAAAGTGAGGTTATGTTTATGGCAAGTGAGTGCTGTTATTGTTTACTGTGTCTTGAGTCCGGATATAAGTGCAACTCCTGGTTATTTTAGTGAAAAGAAGATTTTCCTTCAAAATAACCAGACATTTGTATAGTTTGTATACTATCCAGCTAGTCTATAAACTAGCCAAGTAAACACTTTAACCGTAACATATTATATAATATATAATATATAAGTATATAAATTACACTACCAATAGGCAACCTTGGACAGTAAACCAGTGGTCCTTGCGTTGCAGTCGAAGACAAACGGAATGAGGTCCATTTTACCTTCATAGACGTGCCTTTTTGCCTTCGAAAGCAGGCAAAATGGACCAAGTGAACTATTTTTTCTTTTATTTTTTGCCTGTTAAGGTTAACTTTTAGCCAATTTGAGGTATTCGCACATGTTATGTTATCAAAAACTTAATCGGATTTTATACCTAAATAAAGTTTATAGATTTTGAAGAATTGATCCCCCCCAACTTTCCTAAAGGTGCCATTTCACCCTCCGTTCCCCTAAATGGTGTGTTGTCATTGGTCATTCAGTAAGGTACTAGAGTAGAGAGTTCTAAATTCCGATATTTTAACATTAATTTAAATCAACCAAATCTAGTGCTTTTCTCAGGATGTGTGCCTTTACTTTCATTCTTCAGGAGAATCCATCATTCATCGTACTGTTAATTTCTGTTGTATTTCCTCTATTAAAACCAGGGTTGATAAAAATCATGATTAAAAAAACCACGATTTTTTTTATTAATGCTGGCTAGTTTTTATTAACATGCATATTTTTTAACTGTTTATATCTTGTTTCGTCAAACGAAAAAATATTTTCAAGCAATCGTATGATTGCCTTATGGTTACTAATGATTTCCAGAAATGTGATTGTGATTTCTGTGATTACCTACGATTTCTCGTGAAATCCACCAACGATACTCATGATTTCCTTTGATTTCCTATTACCTGTGATTACCTGTGATTTCCAAAATTTTGACTGATTTCGTCTGATTACCATGAATTTTTGTCCTTAAACAGGGTCAGAATTTTTGAACATATTTAAAAAAATAAAAAAATGTCTGAAAAAAAAAATAAAAATGTTCTACAATATTCATATTGTCGAGATGCAGCATTTTTTAGTGAACATGTGTTAGTAAAGAACATTTTTGACATTACCTATTGTAAAAAAAGGAGGTGGTTGAGAGGGGTGAAATTATGTGAATTTTGAAAATGGCCACTGGCCAGTGATATTTTTCTATGTTTCTGGGGTTAAGGAATTCAGTGTTGGCATAATTTTTAAAAAAGAAAACAATGCTTTGTAATGTCCGCCATTACTTGGTCAGATTTTTGAGATACTTTGTATATTTTGGATTTTTAGTTTCCTTTCGTTCTCTAAATTCCCACCATTTATATAGTTTTATACAGTTAGCTCAACAATAATCTAGCACCAGTTTCTTTTTAATAAAGGTTTCTACTGATGATTTCCTGTGGTTTATACTGATTACCTGTTATTGCCACTGATTTCCTGTGATTACCATTGATTTCCCGTGATATCTTCTGATTATCTGTGATTATTGGGCATTGTGCACACTCATTACCTCAGTGAACACTCCTCGAGCTCCAGTGGTTTCCGCTGATTACTTTTTATTTCTTCATTGATTTTCTGTAATTTATACTGATTACCTGTGATTACCACTGATTTTCTGTGATTTCTTCTGATTTTAAATTTGGCGAACTTGCAGAAATTCAACTTTTTCTCAAAAATTTTCTTATGCAACCCCAATGAAATTTTCTCGGAAATTTTACATGTTCGTACGCACAAAAAGGAGCTGATTCCAAATTTGAACAGAAAATTGTATGGTGCCATTTTAAAAAAAAACAAAGTTGGTTGCCATAGCAACGAAATGACTGGCTCACAAAAAAATTCAAGGTCACCAAAATATGCAGATAGATCCACTGAAAAACTCTTATCTGAAACATTTTTTATACAAGGTGTATTTAAAAAGTTATATCCATCCATTATTCCATCTAAATTGGGCACCCTGTATATGCCGGAATCGGTGTCTTTTTCGTTACGAACAACAAACTTCTTGAATTGTTTAGGACCAAGTACTGAAAGTAGTGTGTATTCCGTATTTTTGTGTATTTTTCAACAGATTAAAAAAATGAAACCGTCACGCATTCTTGGCAAAATTATCTTTAAAATAAGGAGCCACAAACCACAAGTATAGTAAATGAAAATGGAAATGGAGAAGAACTTTCATACGTATAGGACGTAGACCAATGGACATGAAAGAAAGAAAATCGGACATCATTTCAGAAAAATTAAAAAGGATTTTCTGTCAGCGCCGGGGGTCGAACCCGGGACCTCTCGCTTGCTAGGCGAACGTTCTACCACTACACTACGCTGAACCGTTGAAATTAAGTCGGTCTGTTTGTATAGTAGCTGAACGGAGAAGCCTTCGTTCGCACCGTACCACAGAAAATACTCTCCAATTTCCTCCGAAACACACCAGACTAATAGACACAACCTTGACGATAGATACAATTGTACCATCATACATCTTGGAAGTCATGCTGGTGTAGTCCCTCACATACGAATCTCTCATAAGGGTTCGACCCCTGACGCTGACAGAAAATCCCTTTTATTTTTTCTGAAATGATGTCCGATTTTCTTTCTTTCATGTCCATTGGTCTACGTCCTATACGTATGAAAGTTCTTCTCCATTTCCATTTTCATTTTCAATCATTCCTTACGAGAGATTCGTATGTGAGGGACTACACCAACATGACTTCCAAGATGTATGGTGGTACAACTGTATCTAACGTCAAGGTTGTATCTATTAGTCTGGTGTGTTTCGGAGGAAATTGGAGAGTGTTTTCTGTGGTACGGTGCGAACGAAGGCTTCTCCGTTCAGCTACTATACAAACAGACCGACTTATTTTCAACGGTTCAGCGTAGTGTAGTGGTAGATCGTTCGCCTAGCAAGCGAGAGGTCCCGGATTCGACCCCCGGCGCTGACAGAAAATCCTTTTTAATTTTTCTGAAATGATGTCCGATTTTCTTTCTTTCATGACAAGTATAGTAGTTGTGATTACATAATGACTAAAAGAGGTTTTTCCAATAAAAATCGACGGGTCTTGTAATTTTTAAAATTTATTTTCATTACCGATATGTTTACCAAGTTTCCAAATGAACACACTCCACACGTACCACTTCCAGGCCCACATTCTACATCTATTCCCTTCCAGGCCCTACGTCGGAAATCCGTCACCGCCCACCCGTCGACGACCCCGGGCGGCCATCCGGGGGGGCCCAGCCCGGGCGGCCGCCCCTCCAAGGAGTTCCGGCGCCGCGGCGGCGGCCGCGACCTCCTCAGCCCCCCGGCACCGGGCGCCAGCCCCGACTCGGGCATCGAGTTCGACAGGTGGGGCGGCTCGGCGACGCCCGGCACCGGCGGCAGCGCCGGCGGCGGCACGGCGGGCGAATAGGGCGGGCGGGGGGGCGATCGCTGGCAGTTCTAGACGCAGCGGCGCCCCTCCGCGGCGGAGGACGGTGCTGGTCGGAGTCCCGGTAGATGTGCCCGGCGAGAATTTCCTCGCAACTTGTCGGATACGGCTCCTTCGAAAAGTTTAAATATCGATAATTGAAGTCGTCTCACGAGCAAAATTAGAAGCATTATTTTTTGGGAATTAAATGAATTGTACCGTCGAGTGAAGCCTGGTTCATGCAGCTTCTTTATCTTTTAATTTTACTTGATCTTTAAGAAATAACCAATGGCATTTGTCCCTTGATTTGAACTGACCAATGACATTTAATATTTCTTAAAGATAAAGAAAAATTAAAAGATAAAGGAGCTGTATGAACCAGGCCTGAATTATTTAGTAAGATAAGCAATGACTGTCAAGTCTGACAGTTAATTTTTCCTTTATTTTTCAACAGATTGGCACCTGCAATAAAATAGTATATTTCATTAAGAGTCTGGAAATAAAGATTTTTCGGTGCGCGCGTGACAAATTCCCGTGTGAGGCGCAGCCGAACACGGGAGATCATGCAAGCACGGAAAAATCTATTTCTGGACGTGTAATGAACGATATTTTTTATTATACTTCTTTGAAAACGGAAACTTAAAACATTTTATCGGCATATTATAATAAATTTAATTGACAAAAAATAAACAATGCAGACAATATAGTGTTTGGTATGAATGATGCGATTCCATGGTTACTCTCAAATTATTTCAAAGGTGCTTTGTTGTAAATTAGTTATTGTCAGATAAGGTGAATAAAACGTCAAAAATATTACAGAAATGTATCTAAATATTGAAACACTTACGAATTAAAATACAAAATAGGTATATGTTAAATATCAGAGAGCATATATAGAGTTTCTTAAATTTAGTTTACTTTGCTGTATATTTCTATTTTAAAGCCATATATTCGGTATTTTTATTCAGCGCACGGAAAGTTTTTCCATGCGCTGTTTCCGTGCGCTAGCCCGAAAAACCCCATCTTTCATTATTGCTAAAACAGATGAAAATAAGGTGTTTTCAAAGAAGTATAATAAAACAATATTACTAGACCATCGAAACTCTCAAGCAATGACGTCAGAACCTATAGACGTGGCGCCCCATTGTTGAAATGCCCTTTATTTTGTCGTTGAGTATAAATATATCCATACTACTCTAAAACATATTTATAAAGTCCACCATCCAAATTCATTTTCGTCCATGGAATTTGAGCAAAAACTGCAAATTAAAGAGTTGGGCAGGCCGTTATCCGATTTAACTATAGAGAAAAATCAAACGGCAGGACGAAAAACACGATCACGTAAATTCAACAAAAGTGTCTACTTAAAAAATAATTGGTTGTGCGGGTGTGAAGAAACAAACAAGTTGTTTTGTTTTGTATGTGTTTTGTTCGGCGGTGACGAAACTTGGTCAAGGAAGGGAACCAAAGATGTTGTGCACATTTGGGATAAAATGAAGACACACGAAAAATCGAAAGTATGCAGGGTAAAATAAATATAAAAACACAGCTAAATTCAGCATATTATCCCGATACACTGCTTTAACATAATATACGAATATACTTTTTTAATAACATTTACTCAAACATTTCGAGGTGAACTTTTGAAATTGTATCTCAGTTTGTGTTATTTCTCTGGTTATTTATTCAGAAACAAATTGGTTCAATTCAAAAACTCGTTTAAATCTGACTTTAATAGTGTAGGTACATTTTGTGATGGTATCTGATGTTCGTTTTTTCTGAGACGTCAGAAGCCCATGGAAATAACTGCTACTGGAAAACTTTGGTAAATTTTCCTGTATTAGTTAGGTGTGAACTTGCAGCCAAAAATTTCAAGGTTTATTTTTCGATTAATATTTCTATATTTTCCAGTTTAATCTGCTTAGAATGTTTTATCAAAATAAATCTATAGAAATAAGGAAGGGCGAGGAAAATTTTTTGCTGCCAGAAAATCGGCTAACTTGACACTGGTTTAGTTAGGCACATTGATTTTTAAAATGTCTTCTGATATTTGGCTTCCCCTGTTTAAATATTCACGAGCCGCCACTGGGTCACTGCACAACCAGACAATTGAAAAAAAATGAAAAGTGGAGTGCTTAGACTGTGATTAGTTCTGGGCGTCAGGCGTTTATCAAAACAAACCGGTTCTGACGTCATTGGTCTCAAGAATTGTGAATAAATTAGGCCGAGTAATTTTATTAAATCATTTTTTTTACAAATTATTGCAATCTTCGGGAGAAGCAAATAAAGGAAAATAATAGTTCCCTGTCAACTTTTTGGGAATAGGTATGATAAATAATTCATACTTAAGTATACAGTAACCGGCAACATGTACGCAACAAATTTTGTGCCGAAATAAGAAACTGGCTATGAATTTTGCGTTTTAAAAAAATGATATAAGGGAAAGTTGTTTGCAATGAAAAAGTATACGTAAATACAAAATCATGGCGTTCTTAAAAAAAGGTTTCCCATTTACCCATGAAGGAACGCTTTCGGGCTAAATAAGATACTGGTGTTTATACTGACCAACGATATAGAGGAATAGATACATTACCAAAGGAAACTTGTTTTGTTTCATGATTTTAAAACAATGTTATTGTTGGCATATTCAAGGTTTCCAGTTTATTGATATGATGTAGGTTATATTGTAAATATAAGTATTTCAAAGCATATACACAATATACAAATCTATCAAGAAACTATTTATTATGCATTACAAAACAGGAAATGCCAGTGTAAACAAATTACCTCGTGTTCTTCCCCCCGACCCGCTATATAATGTAGAAGCAAAACAAAACAGTGTTATTTGTATTACCATGAGTCATCTATTCCTATGTATCGTTGATACTGACTATTTAATTGGGAATATGAACAACCCAGATGGCACGAGCAATTTTTTTGTTGCCCTAGTTTTGGTCACGAACTCGAATGGAACGTTTTTAAAAACAAATTTATTTATGAACTGCGAGTACAACTCTTCTCGAGACGCTACAAGAATATAAATGAATGAAACAAAAAATATCCAATCAGCGTCTAGACCACATCCGGTGCTGTATCATCTTGTTTTCTTGGAACGTAAGGAATTCTGTGCATATAATTCCCTACGCAAAATAGTGTTCATGTTTTACAACAGCAGACTTTGTGAATGGCTTTTTAGACATAAAAGTCTGCAGAACGTGCTTGGTAAAGTATTTTAGATTAAATCACTAGGCCCGTTTTTTTTAGTTTTTAACTGCAACTAATGATTCTGTATTTGTGTACTTTTTCATTGAAAACAAGTTTCCTTATGCAATTTTCTCTACAACGCAAATTAAGGGTACTTTACTCTTATGCATCATTTAAGTTTTTGACCCCCCCCCCTACTATAGCGCCATATCTGCATGAAGCTTTGGTCTCAGACATGCCTATGTAGCCCCATAGTCAGTTTTTTCATTTCGGAGCAAAATAAAAACATCCCATTTGTTGCGTACGTTCTGCCAGTCACTGTTTAATATGATTATTGCTTGGGTTGAGCTATTAAAAATTAATAAAATTACTTTTAATTTGTGTGTTCACCATATTTGCTTTAAAGTAATAGAATCTGCAGCATATGCAGATAGAGGGGAAGACAATAAATTGCTCAGTTGTTGCTAGGAGAGATTAGAGCAGCAAAAAAAGTGCGACTAGAATGATTTATTCAGAGGAGAAGTGATTTTTTGTGACAAAACTCGGCACATCTACTTGAACTTTAGACTAAAAATTTAATTGTTTTCCCTTAATTTTCAGATCGGAAAGAGTATCCAAAGATACAGTATCAGTTATACAGTGCATGTGAAATTTCTGTCAGTATTGATTCATTTTCCTGTTTGGCTCTGCAACCTTTGCATTTATCTAAAATCGTACAATAACTAAACTAAGAAAAACCTAATTGTACTTTCCCCGTTTCATTTCATGCCAGTATTATTGTAGAAATTTAAACCTTTATATATATATAACTCTTTTGTAAATACCTTTTGTATATTAGAAACTTTTAAAGGATTACTTATTTACCTATATTTGTAGTGTAGGTTGTTAATTTTTTTGTATTGTTTTTATAAACTTAAAAATGGTTAATTTATTTTTCAAATTTTGTGTAGAACAATCATCTACATGTAGGTTTAAGGAAACGTAGCTCGTAAAAAGTTTCAAACAGCACATTTTCAATAAGATTTAGCTAAAAATTCAAGGGGCACAAAATGTATTTGTTCTTTAGTTTTTAATGTAGTTTAAATAAGTATTCGCGGGGTTTTAAAATCAAATTCGCTCATGTCTGGCATACCCTGGACGATAAAACCCATCTTTTTTTGATGATACCATAAGCTGTAAAGATGTGCCCACGCGCAGGGTGTGACGTCGGATTGGGCACAAAAATTTCGCTGTTCACAGTGACAGTCTGCTCTATCGAGGGGGTAAGGGCCATGGATGTGTTACCCATCAGAATGAATCTAAATCAGGCTGCTTTGTGAGCATATCATTCTGCTTATAGCATTATGTTTTTTGCCGTATTACGTGGATATACAGTGTGCCCCTGGATAGTTGTCGGAATAGGTGTAAAGAAAAAAAAAATTGATCTTGATATTTTGGAAATCACTCCTGCATGATCTCATAATGAGGCGTAAGCAAAATAAGTCGAATTAATCAATATAGTTTTGAAGGTATTTGAAAATACGCCCAAGAGTAAACTATAATTATTTTCAATGATATGAAAAACTTTTACAAGGAAATATTGTTTGGAATAAGGAGTTATGCCAGAATCCCAATTTTGAAGAGGCTCAGCCTACTTTGATTATCTGCGATATTTTATTTATTTTCACCTGTTCAGTTGAAACTAGAGATGGGTCGCTGGGAACATTCCTGGGACGGGAGCATTGAAAAATTGGGAATATTCCCAACAAATGGGAGCATTGACTCCGAAAACTCCCAAACCTCCCGTGAACATTCCCAAATTTTAAGTTTGCCGCCATTAAGTTGTCAATTGTCCAACTGATTGCGAATTTAACCTAAAATTTCGGTTTTGAAAATAAAACGTGGCTTTTAAATGTTTTAATTTTAAATTTTATACGAAGAACTGCTTGTATACAGGGTGGAGCTAAATCATGGTACACCCCACTTTTTTACCCCTGATTTTTCGAGATACAATTTTGAAATTTGGCACGTTGATGTTACTTTATAAGTTTCACTTTTTGACGGTTTTACCGGAAGTGACATTAACTTTTATTCTTTAAACGGAACCCTTTGTATATTATTTAAGTTTCTGATTCTCCTCGATTCACTGAAACCAACGATGCCTTACAAGTGACATTTTGACTGACAGAAAGTGATTTTTGTTTAAGTTATTTGGATCTGTAATAATACATTAAAGGTGGCTATGAAACAAATGAACTTCGACAAACGGGACATTTTTAATGAACTGTCAAACCGTCTGTTTACAGAAAAATACTTCTCTTATAATACGCTACGCGCTACGGTATCAATTGTTGTCAACTACAACAATTTCAAAAATAGTGCTTGCAAAATGCGGCAAACTTACACAAGATCGAAAAAAAATCGACTTCCTTTGGCACTATTCTAAATTACGTTTCCAGGTGGTGGAAATAATTTCTTGCAGGACATCGTCTCAGTATATTGTTGGACGTATGTACACGTTTTTAGCAGCAACTGCATTTTTTTGTCACTTTCTATAAATCCGCAATATATCCACTTTTTCCGATCTTTTGTAACTTTAAGGCATTTTGCAAGCACTATTTTTGAAATCATTGTAGTTGACAACACATTTATAGCGTAGGGTATAAGAGAAGTGCCTTTCTGTAAACAAACGGTTTGAAAGTTTATTAAAAATGTCCCGTTTGTCGAAGTTCATTTTTTCATAGCCACCTTTAGTTTATTATTACAAATCCAAATGACTTAAAGAAAAACTACTTTCTGTCAGTCAAAATGTCACTTGTGAGGCATCGTTAGTTTCAGTAAATCGAGTAGAAACCAAAACATAAATAATATACAAAGTGTTTCATTTAAAAACAAAAGTTAATGTCACTTCCGGTAAAACCAGAAGCGGGTAAAATGCATTTATATGTCAAAAAGTGACATTTATAAAGTGACATCAGCATACCAAATTTCAAAATTGAATCTCGAAAAACAAGGGAAAAAAGTGGGGTGTACCATGATTCAGTTCCACACTGTATAGTGTTTGAGTTTTATTCACTACTGATACTAGGTAAGTTTTCAGTTGGGGTTGTTTTTGTTTTGTTTATTTAATTAAAATTAAATAATTAGTTAAAAAGGTAACTGCTGTGTACGATATTCAATGATGGAAATCAATAACACGGTTATCAACAACTGTTTATTACAATAATCTTTAGTGAACCATATTATATGTTCCAAACTTTCTTGTTGTATTAATAATTCAATTCACATTCACATTTCAGTAGAAGTACTATACTTATCATCTATCAAGTTCCTTCCGCCATATTACTTCTTTTTCGGCCATATTGATCCTGACGAAGCCCTCAATCAAAGGGCGAAAGCTTGGAACATATAATAATTATGGTTCATTGAAGATTATTGTAATAAACACTGTTGCTGATAACCCTGTTATTGATTTCCATCATTAAAATTAAATATTTACCATATATCGATTTAAAGGGAAACATGTAAGGTAGTTTAGTTTAAGATCAAAAAAACGATTTTTAAAACATTTATCAGACAGTTACAGCACAGCGATTACTGCTACAGATCAAGATAGAACTAAAATACAATGGATCATGGCTTAAATTATATAAGGATATAAAATGCAATTTAAGCATACACGTGTCCGCGCACTCAGCGTTCAATCATCACGTTTGCACAGAGGAGTCCATAGTTTCTAGGCACATAACTTCTCCATCCGTAAGAGGAAAATATCAACCTGGAGGGTTGTTTTTCCATTTCCTTTTCTTCCACCATTTCGAACTTGACTTGTCCTCTTCTTTTCTTGAATTTTCTTTGGTATACTTTCCATGCGGCATATCCAATTAATAATAATGAAATAATAATAATACTTGTAGCAAATCCATAACTTAGGGTAGGTATGTATCTTTTGAATGTCGGGGAATTGTAGAAGTGTAGATTTTTCTTGAAGTTTATGAATATTTTCTAAATAGATTGTTTAAAGTTGGATTGGTTTCGCTCTGAGGTAATTAAAGTTGAGGTTATTTATTACACTTTCTAGTAGGTTAAATGGTTTTCCTTTTATTTCTTTATTTTTATTTATAAATTGGAAATATTTGATTTTGATTTCACAATTTGTTGGTAAATGTATCAAATTTGGTTAGTTGATAATTTTGATTTCTTCTTTCTTCTGACAATTCGTTAAAATTTTGAGTGCTTCTTCGGCAGGAATGGCAATAACATATTCGCTGTTAATTGCTTGAATTATTGGGTTTATTATATTGTAAACCATGACATAACTTTCCTTCGGCTTCTTTTATCATGGAGGTTATGCATTCGTTTGAGTGAGGCGTGAGCAAATTTTGAAAATATACCTATTTTCAATTTTTGGGCATTCTTCGTTCTCGAACTGTTGTTCGTTTGAGCCAAGTATAAGGTAAGGGTGACTCGGGATAACAATTGAATTTTTAACAGGAACTGGGAAATCGATATGTTTGGAATTTTTCATGTAAAAATATTGGAAAGTGAATTGCAAACATAAATTTAACATTATTGAAGTTTACTAGAATTCCAGCGAGTTCGTAGTAAGAAATTACAGTTTTTAGTTTTAGAATAGATTCAATAGGGTATAAATTGTTCAAATAGTTAATCATGGAACGAAATTGTAAAGCAGAAATTATCGAGCTATGTAAAGTATTAAGTTTTGCGAACAATATCGCGTTTTCCAAATTATCGAGAAAAGTTATGAGATTTTGACAATTAAGAATAGTATTATCCAAAATGTTTTGTGCTTGTAAATATGCTAAAATATCGTTAATAGTTTTATTGATATTAACCTCAACATTTTCTAATTTTTCTTTTATTAAATTTTGATTTGATTGTAAAATTTTTATACTAGAATTATAATTATCAATAAGTTGCTTCATTAAAGAAATTTGTAAGGAAAGTTCCTTCGCAAAGGATTGTTGATTATTTTGAAGTGCGTAAATCGCTTTATTATACCTTTCACCATCATCAGAATCTAGTGCGCCAAAAAGCCATTTTGAAGCTTTACCTATGATATTTATTTTACCTCTCTTATTCCTATTATGGGGAGGAATATCTAATTTTCTTTCTACCTCTAGAATAAAAATTAATAGCAATTTCTGATATATTACTTTTATCTAAAATTAGTTTCATTACGCTATAAAATTTACGTATATTATTTAGTTGATTAATAGGGTAAATTTTAATATAATGAATGAAAGTGTGTTTGGATTCAGTACCTTTTGTATCTCCTAACTGGAAAGGTAGTAAAGGACTTTTTATAGGTGTAAAAGTCATTTCAGTCGTCGTTGTCAGTGTCAGTACTGGACTTAATGTTAATAACGTTGTCGTCAGGGATAGCATAACTGCAGGAAAGAATTGCGTCATTGTCAATGTCAACATTCTGTAAACAAGGGTTTAAATTAGATTTCGGGGGTTTTAGTTGCGATTTGTGAGTAATTTTGTCAGCTGAAGTTTTAACTTTTGTCCCTAAATATTCCTTAATTTGGACATTCACGTATTTTGGTTTAGTTTTATTGACGCTTTATTTTTCTGAAACTTGACAGTAGAAGGTTCATAATTTTGTGGTTCTTCCCTATCTTTATTATGCCTTGCATTTTATTTATATTTTTCATTTAATGAAACCTGTCAAATAATGTCAAAAATTATTTTTAGTTTATTTTTCCGCTCATCCATAAATGGATCAAAAGGTCTTTGTTTCGTCGTGCTATGAACAGAATTATTGTAACCTAATACAGCATACTGCATTGTTTTATGTCCGATTTCGGATGAGTTTCAAAACGCGTACACTATCAAGTAGTGTATTATGTAATATTTGCATTGTGAAGTTTACAAAAGCCGGTAAGAAGGCTTGTTTTGAATTCAGTACCACATGTTATTGATTTTGGTATTCCAAAGTGTGATAGAAAATTAAAAATTCCACTCATTACATCGGTCGAATTACATGATTCAAAGGATAAGCTTGAGCGTATTTTGAAAAAACATCGATTATCGTGAAAAACTTTTTTCCTAATATTGGGTTAATAGGAAGCAGACTTGGTTAAAATAATTTTAGACAATATAGGAATCTAATTCTGCACTTTTTATTAAATTTAGAACCGAACAGTTCAGGCTTAGGCTTATGAATAATATACGTTTTTACATCCAGCATCTTTGGGTGCCCCAGAAACGTGATGTTTATATAAACATTGAATAGGGACAAATCCGAGGACAAATCGATATATATTTTTGCTTATTACAATACTCCCACTCAAAAATAACATATTGAGTTTGTAAATTACAAAATTTAAGAGAGTGCAGTACATTTTTCCTTTTAATTTTACTTCTGGGAATTTAACAAAAGTCTAACATTTGTTACTATGGATTGGGGAAAACCCAGTCAAAAACCCAATCAGACTTTAAAATTGATTAATGAATACATAATAATAATAATTAAAATTATTTCAATTTTGGTCAATGTTATTTGCTTTCTCGTCCAAACCAAGTTCTCTCCGGAGCTTTATAAATTGTCCGGCAGGTAACTGTTTTGTGAAAATGTCTGCTAGTTGTTGACCTGTGGGTACATAAATTAATTTAACTTCTTTCTGTTCAACTTTTTCACGAGAAAAATGATATTTAACGTCGATATGTTTTGATCTTTTATGATCTGTTGGATTATTGGCAATTGCAATGCATCCGTTGTTATCTTCAAATATAGGTATTGGTTTTACCAATTCAAATTTTATGCTTGCTAAAAGAGATTTCAACCAACAAGCTTCTTTTATACCTTCAAAAAGTGCCATATATTCGGCCTCAGTAGATGATGTTGCAACGGAATTTTGCCTTTTGGTATTCCAACAAATCATATTTTGATCAAATAATTTAAAAACATAGCCAGTAGTACTTTTACGATCAAGCTCATTTCCGGCCCAATCAGAATCTACATAACCAACTAAAATTTCTTTATAATCATTTCGTTTATAAATTAATCGAAATTTTAATGTCCCTTTTACATATCTTAGAACTCTTTTCAAATTTTGCCAAAGTTCTTTATTATTTTTATTTTGATATCTACTTAGAAGATTTATGGCTGTGCATAAATCGGGACGAGTGCATATTATTGCATACATCAAACAACCAATAAGATTTCTACATGGCGCGTCATAATATTCATCAGAGTTTAATGCTGAAAAATCTAATTTAAGAGGCAAAGGTGTACTGACAGCTTTGCAGTCACTCATGTTGAATTTTGTTAAAACGCTTTGCAAGTATGCACTTTGATCTAATGTAATAAAATTGTCTTTTCTTTCGATATGTATACCTAAAAAGAGTTTTAAATCTTTCAGATCTACCACAGAAAATTGTTTCATTAAATACTGTTTAAAATTTTTCATTGTATCTTTGTCATAAGTTGCGATGACAAAATCATCAACATACAGTATTACGTAAATATTTTTAGTAATATGGCCTTTATCGAGAAAATATAAACATCGTTCTACATGTAAAAGGGGGCATTTTTGTTTAGAAATTTAGATAAAATAAAATATGTAAAATTAGGTAGGTATAATGATAAAATTTAAAGTATTTAATAACAAACGTGAACTGTCAGGTACCGAGGTGGATTGGTCGAGGAACTGTCCGGTAACTCGCATATAGTTGGTTTTGTCCTATAAATAAAAAAAATAAGTGTGAGTGTCAATTCTGATGATTTTGCCTAACATAGCTTATTTGTCTTATTAAATAATTCAACGAACTAATCCAATACAAGGCGATACAACACGCCACAAATCATACAGTTATAGTACTAGGGAGTGCAATTGATCGCGAGGGGATTAGACACGCGACGCGATCACCCTACCTACTATCCACAGGCGCAAGGGGATTAAACTCGCGGTGCGCCTCACAATCAACTAGTACTGATGAGTGCAATGAATATGAAGGGATTTAACACGCGACATATTCCATCCAGTTACTAGCACTTTGACCCGAAAGTCCAAAGCTGAGTGGTGCAATAGACAAAAGGGATTAAACGCGCAATTGTCCTCTCCAGCTATTAACAACTATGTTCGTACGAGTTATTGTCATCAACTTACATTATTTATTCTCAACTCATTAATAATTAATCGTCAAATATTACATAAACCCGATAATTCAAGAGATATAGGCAAGATACTCAAGAAAAGACACTCAGTGATCAAGCTCACCTGGATTACAAGATTTTAACAACACAAATTTAGTTCTGCATTTCCAACCACTGGAATACCACTTTCTTTCACCGACGTTGATACAATTATGCGTCTTATAATTTTTACGAAACCCAACAGTGCCTAGTGTTTATAATAAGTATAACAGTTCGTGCCTCTTGTAGGGAATTCTGTATCGATAACGCCGAGTTAACATAAACTATCGACGGTCGGTTCTACCTACGCGTCCGCTTATAATATTTTCTTTCGGTCTCGATTTGGCTTAGAATAATTAAATAAAATATACAGGGACTTACACTTCTTCGAGAGATGCAGGTTCTTTCAGACGAATGATAGTCTGTAGGGGACCTGTCCAATCATTAACAAAAGTCCTTAAACATAGTTCGTCATATTGTCTAGCGTAAACTTCTTTAGCGGCTTGATTTAAGTATACATCAGAATTTACTTTCTGTCTCAGATTACTCCTCATAACCTGAAGTCGTTCCGCGAAGTCTAATGGAGCTTCATTTTTAAATGGCCTAGCCGTGAATACATCCTGTTCGAGGCATTCTAGATTGCGACGATCGCCAAAACATTGATTTAGCGCGTCTTTTATTTTTTGCCACATATCTAACTCATTGCGTCAACCTATTAATAATTCAGCGCGTCCAGTTAGTTTCATCTGATCCGCTCTGACTAAATAATTCTATAAAAATTCATCATTAATTTCATTGTAAGTTTCAAAAAGGTAATCACATTACAAGATAAACTTAGGCAAAGAAGTTGCATTGCCGTCAAAATTAGGGAGAGTTTCAACATACATTTTAAGCATTGGCAAATTAAGATTCTCGTTTGCCATTGTGATTGTTTCTTTATTATTTTCTTTTTTAATAACTTGGGTGAATGACTTTGTTCGTCAAAAGTTAAACTAGATGAAAATAAACTTGTAATATTTTCAATGGCAACGTCATTCATCAAATATATATCTTAAATTCTTCAAAATTATCTTAAAGTCTTCAAAAATATAGTAAAAATAAGGTAAAATAAGGATACAAATAAGGATCCAAAGAAACACTTTACTCTTACCAGCAATATCTTGTCTGTAGCGCTGCGTTGTTGACTGCCAGTTGTTGATCTAGGAGCTGCTCATTGTGGGCACGCGGCAGAATGCGGAGCCGATACCGTGGGGATTCCAAACTACTGTCGCAGGCACTGTACGCACGTCCTACCGACTACGCCAGTTAAATTAACAAAATCGAAAAAAAAACGATTTTTAAAACATTTATTAGACAGCTATAGGGCAGCGATAACTACTACAGATCAAGATATAACTAAAATACAATGGATCATGGCTTAAATATATAAGGATATAAAATGCAACTTAAGCATACACGTGTCCATGCACTCAGCGTTCAGTCATCACTTTTGCACAAAGGAGTCCATTGTTTCTAGGCACATAACTAGGTAATATGGAAACGCTTTTTAATTATACATTAGATTGTGACAGATAAATATTTCATGTCCCTAGAATTCCCTAAGCGGCGGCCATATTGATATTATTGATAGGTGATGGAGGACAGGGCCGTAACCAACAGAATTTACGTTTTAAGCACACGAATTATATTACATAGAAATTAACATTAAACTCAGTTCTTTGAAGCACAGAAAAAGGCTATAGTTATAGTTTTTGTGTTTGAAGTTAGTTTAGAGCCACAGAATATCAAGGTTAAGGTCAGGCATCTGTCACAAGTTCTGACATTTCTGCCAGACATGCTAAATACGCCCCTAAATGCGTCCATAAAAATGATGCCAACCTTGTATTACAAATTAAGAAATGTCATTCCTAGTGTACAATTAAAGAGCGTTTTTAGATTATACAGTTAGAATGATGAATCATTATTCTGAAAACTCCTGGGTTTTTCTAAAAATCCCAGGAGTTTTTACAAAGCTCCGGGAGTATTGACAGATAAATAAAATGACGTATGGAGGTTTCAGGCTGAGAGGAATGAAACTTTAAAAATCCGTCAGTAAACCCATCACTAACTAGTTAAAACTGAAGCGATGGCCGGAAATGCGCATTCAGATAATATATCTTCCAATTCTAGACAGCTTCTTTAAATAAGAAATATTGACATTTAATACGAGTGTTGTTATCAAAAACAAAAGAAAAAAATAGTTAAAGGTAGGCCGAGCCGTCTCAAAATTCTGGCATAACTCCTCATTCCAAACAACTTTTATAAAAGGTTTTCACAGCTTTGAAAATAATTGTAGTTGGGCATATTTTCAAATTTACTTCCAGAACACCCTGTATATTGATTAATTAATTTTTTTTCGTCTCATTATTAAACCATGCAGAAGTGATTTCCAAATATCAAGATCCAACTCCAATTTATCCAGGGACACAGTGCATGTTTAATTCCTGGGAAAAATTTTAATTCTGACTAATATTTTGTTGTTTTTACTAGTTTATACTGAATCTTTCCCAACATACTGAATAAATGCCTTTTGGATCCTATTTTGTATGCCGTAAAAATATAATAATTACCGCGGTAGTGTTTCTAGCAAACTAATCCTCTTCAAACTAATTACCCCACAAAATAATAGCCCAGTCTAAAAAAATCTCTAAAAATTAAACAAATAACTACTTAATCCAACAAAAAAGGGTTTTCGTCCAGGATCTGTTAGATTTTGGTTTTGTGGATAGGTAATTTCGATTTCAAAACGCTGCGTTGGTCTTGTGCCATATATTTATTTTTTAAGTGTATCTTGCCATACTTGGAATAAAAAAATATGTAGGTAAACAATCACTTTTCCCCACCCCACCATCATCAAAAAAGTTGTTAAAATTATGTATATTGTTAAAATAGAAAAACTATATTGTACGTATAAATGTTAAATAATTGAGGTATATATATATATATATTATATTATAGTATATTTTCATGACATAAACAATGAGGCTGCATTAAATATAAAGCACCTCCATCTCCCATACAGGATGATTTAAATTTAACAATTTTATTGCAAACGTGTATTTTGAATAATTATTTCAACATTTTGCAGCTTTCGTGCTTTTCCAAATTTTCATTAACATTATGCAAAAAAAGATCAAAAATATCGAAGTAGGTATGTTGTATAAAATAAGTATTAAGTAACATATTTACAAAAAGTTAAATCTTCGAATGAAGTTTTGAAAATTCTCAATTGGGTTAAACCAGGGTTGAAAAAAAAAACGAGGTTTTATATAAAAAGCAACCCAGTGGATTTTTTGGATTTAATATTGCGGGATTGTTTTTCAATTTTGCTAGGTTTGTGTGAAAACACATCCAAGATCCTACTTTCCCAGATAGTTTTTAAAAACCCGAAAATTGGCGATCCTTCTTCAGCTTCTAACTCTTTGTTTCAAGAGTTATCGAAAAAATTCTTAATGACATTTTTAACCAAAACTGATTGCTTTATTTTCTCAGAATTTGCAAAAAAAAACTTGTTGAAAGATTACCAGCCAGGAGAGGTTATGTGGCTCTTTGACTTTGACAATAACCACATTTCTCATCATCCGCGTTTTTCAGACCTCTCTTTCTCAATTTGATCCTTCAATAGAAAGCAATAAGACGCGTCTAATGTTGCTTATGTTTTCCGCGACTTGCTGTATAGTAATTTTTTTAAATGCGAAGAGAGCACCCATATGTGTCATTTTTACAAAAGTATAGTACCTACATCAAAAAGGCTATTTTTTTCTTTGAAATACAATTTTCTGTGCAAGGATAACAAATCTTTTTTTGTCCACACTAAGTCACGTTATATAACTTGTAGGTGAATAGTCCTTTAAAATATGTTTTCTCTCAGGAGAACTTTTACGTGAAATTAATGTTTATCTCGCATTTCCTAACCACGAACCCAGGTCAGGTAATTTTGAAATTTTGGTCATGAAAACCTGGAAAAGTCAGAGGATCCAGTTTTTCAGATTTGGTGGGCACCCCTTAAATAGAAAAATTATTAACTCATCGATGCTTCACTGTTTTTTTGGGTGGGCTCTATCCAAAATACAGTTTTTTTTGTTAGGTACCCACTAATCAGACAACCCTGGTATAAATTCACTGATAATTTTGTTAGTATATTTGAGAAGTGAAATTTTTAAAACTATTTCAATGTTTACATACCTATGTCAATCTTTTTGAACCACTAAACTAAATTCTTAGTTGAAATTCCAGATTTACCATTAAAAATGGATCCAAAATTTCGACTGTTCTATTGTGAAATTTTGCACGCCCTGTATGAAGAAAGTAATATCGATGTTACTCATAACGTTTGCAATTTTTACAAACGATTTGTTACTTGATAATTATAAAAAGAATTATCAAGCATACAAGAAAATATCTCCTTTTTTGTGGCAAAAGAAGTGATTGTATAACTATTGTATATTTGCCCAATATAGAGAGATATTTCCATGTAATCATTGGTAAATTGTATGCAAAAGTTTATTCCCGGTTTTTCTATAACATTCCTATAAACACATAACGCTCTGTTGTAAAAAGTAAAATCATTAATTCTTCCAGTTTTACAAAGATTTTATTATATTATAAAAATCGTACTTGTTGTCGGCAATACTTATAATTTCCTTTTGTATTAAATTAGTCAGTGTTTCTTCATATTTTTTTGGATAATAAATTTTTAATGTATGATTAAAATTGTGTCATTATTTTTGTTCTGTATGCCCCAAAATTTGTACTTAAAATGGCCTATATTTGATAATTGGGGGGGAGCTTAATTATTGCGATGTATATTCTCAGGGGTAATATCACTATAGAGGTGTGCCTATTATCACAGAATAGCCACATGTGTGGCTATTCTGTGCTATTATCGATAATTTTTCGTTAATTTTAGGAATTATAATCTGCCCAAGAAATTAATTAATTTGTTGTCAACTCTCCACAACCTCCTTCGTTTCCCATCACTTACTCCCTCTAGCAACCTAGTAGTGGCACTCCTTTTTACAAGCTTTTATTTAACTTGCAATGTATTGTATGTATGTTTAGGCTTAATTATAAACAAGGGTTTAGGTCAAATCTTGCAAGCTGAATTAGAACCACTTCCTGACATCCGATTGAGCTGAAATTTTGCATACACCTTTAGTTCCGGTGACAATACAATATACAATAGGTACTCAATATTGTAATACTTTCAAAATGGCCGTCGCCACAAAATGACGGATGATGTATTTTTTGTCATCCCCCTTAATATGGGTATCAAAAGGGCTTGAAGAATAGAAAACGATAGAGTTAGTGACATCATACTAAATTCAATATGGCCGCCGCTCCAAGATGACGGATAATGTATTTTTTTGTCAACCCCCTTAATATGGGTATCAGTAGAAACGGCTTGAAGAGTAGAAAACGATAAAATTAGTGACATCACACTAAATTCAATATGGCGGCCCCTTTAAGATGGCGGATAATGTATTTTTTGTCAACCCCCTTAATATGGGTATCAGTAGAAACGGCTTGAAGAGTAGAAAACGATAAAATTAGTGACATCACACTAAATTCAATATGGCGGCCCCTTTAAGATGGCGGATAATGTATTTTTTGTCAACCCCCTTAATATGGGTATCAGTAGAAACGGCTTGAAGAGTAGAAAACGATAGAGTTAGTGACATCGCACTAAATTCAATATGGCCGTTGCTCCAAGATGGCGGATGATGTATTTTTTGTCAACCCCCTTAATATGGGTATCAAATGAAAGGGCTTGAAGAGTAGAAAACGATAAAGTTAGTGACATACTAAATTCAATATGGCCGCCACTCTAACACGGCGGATTACATTTTCTTTTCTCTTAATATGGGCATTAAATGAAAGGGCTTGAAGAGTAGAACTAAAAAGTTGAAAATAAAATTAATGGTAAAAAAATATTTTTAAAACAAGCTTTTATTTAAATGCTCTGAAAAGAAAATAAACTATAATAAATGAAACCAAGGCAAACCCATAATTTTGTTACATTATACAACTGTTTATGATATAAAAGCTTGTCGCGAGATTTTCGTGTGTAAATTTCTTTTATAGAAAAATACATTTTCTACTTAAAATTACTTTCAAGATATATATACAGGGTGGCCCACCACGAACTGCATCGATCTATATATGGAAAACTAAAAGTAGGAAAATCCTGAAAATTTGGCACCTCACCAATGCCGATGGGCGCCGCTCAACTAAAATATTTTGGTGAATCTGGCACTTCCGGTTATACCGGAAGTCGATATCAACTTTCTTATTTCAAATTGAACACCCTGTATATTATTGCATTTTTGGATTCTAGGCATCATTTTGGAACAAAAACATGCAACGTGTCCTATGTCTAAATCCAACTGTTTTTGAGATATTTGCATTTTTCCGAAAAAAATGACAGGTGCAGACCTAAAGTCAATTAGAAATTTATACGAGGAACCGCGAAATTTCAAAACGAATTTTTGGCATCGTGTAACAGAAGCCCTGACCTAGTGATCTCTGCTGAGAAATAAATCCGTTCTTATACAGGGTGTTCACAAAATATGAATAAAAATTACATTCAAAATGTGCTTAAATCTCGAAATTTTCAAATGGAAACCCCCATTTTTTTAAATGCGATCTTATTCACCACTAAAAATAACGACCACTTTGTGTAAGATTTCCTATACCTAAATGCCGTAGTTTTCGATTAATTTACGAAAAACCCACTTTTCGTCCATAAAATGCGGGGTTTGTTTAACGCTTGGAAAATCATATTAGCCTTGGACGTTGAAAAGACAATCGCGACTGAGGAAATGTCACTTGGTTTATAAATTATTGTCAACAATAATGCCGGCGCGAGTTATATCAACGCCAACTAGAAAACACTTGTTAAACAAGCAGTTCTTGTAATAATTGTAATGTAACACCTTTGTCAGCAGTAATGTTACTTTTTATGTTTTCACCCGTTCTTGTGTATTCAGTCTCGACATAGCCATTTCACGGTTCACATCTATTGTAGATTGTACCTTTTGAGAAAAATAAATCTTTTTAAAAACCAGTATCTGCGTTCACTGAATTTAAGTGGCGCAGTCGTACGGATTTTTCGTCGGAATCAATATCGATAACCGGTGCGTTTCAACGCTTTACGGAAAAAAAAAGTAACCTATCGTGTACGAAGTTGTTTTCGGGCTTGGACTTTTTCGGACTCCAACGTGGACATCCGTGAGCACCAACACCTACCAGAAGAACTTCAGGCACTAGATGGAAACAGAAAGGACGTGGATACTGTGAGTTAGTTTTTCTCTTTCATGTCAGACTCCTCTTTGTCCCGTAACGATTCCTTTTGTGAAAACGATTACTCCGGCACTGAGTTAGGCTTAGTTTCTGAATTACTTGAAAATTTATCGATCGAATCTGATCAAATAAAATTAAAACAATCACAAATTAATTCAGTTTTTGAAAGTAGTGTTAAAATGGCACCAGCCTTAGATATTAAAAATATTAGTGTTATTCCATTGTTCGATGGAAACCCAAATAAGTTACATCGATTTATTTCCTCAGCAGAATCAATTTTAGTGTACTATTTTGACGCAGTGAACCTTCAAAATTTTCAAAATACTTTACTTTTAAATGGAATTTTAAACAAACTAGAGGGTAGAGCAGAGGAAGTTGTCGCTATTAATGGTTGTAAAACTTGGGACGATATAAAAAATACTCTCATTTTGAATTTTGGCGATCAAAGAGACGAAAATTGTCTAAATCAAGACCTTGTAAACTTAAGACAGAAACCTAACGAATCTCCTTACCAATTTCACGAAAAAGTTATGCATTTATTAAATACCATTTGTAACCATATAGATCTAAAATGTGATGAGGCAAGTCGACCGTCTAAACGCGATTTTTTCACAAAACAAGCATTAAAAACTTTTCTAGCAGGTTTAAGAGAACCCCTGGGACCTATAATTCGTGCTATGAGACCTACTACTCTAGCATCCGCTTTACAATTTATTACAGAAGAAGAAAATATAAAATATTATCAAAAATCTAATACACCCCAAACTCAAATTTTAAGAAAACCTACTCCTGCCCAATATTTTCCACCACAACCACAACATCGCTACTCTTTACCCCAAAATCAACCCCAAATAATGCAAAGATCGAACTGGACACAACCCCGACAATTTAATTCTCAATTTCCTCGCGGACCTATATCCAATATCCAAAGAAATCCAAATCCTCCTTCACAGAGATATCCCACAAACTCACAAGTATTTGGAAGACCCCAAAACCAATTTAAACCTACCAATAAACCACCCACTAACAGACCTACACCAATGTCTGGAATTAATCAAACTATTCCAAAACCAAATTCTAATATTCGACCAAATTCTTACTTCCAAAATTACGGACAAAAACCCAATTTCGCATCTGAAGAACTATTTAACACCGAACATACCGATGAACTTGACTATGACAATCAATCTGATCTAAACCAGTATGAACCCTATAATGACACAATAATTGAAACCGAAAATAACGAACAGTTCTATGAACCGCACACCGAGCAAGACGCAAATTTTCAACACGCTCAAAATTACGAACTAGAAACGTAATAGAATTGCACTATTTCCCTGACAAAAAAATATTACCCTATATTTGTATCTCTAACCCCCCAATCAAACTTTTAATCGACACTGGTTCCACCAAATCTTTTATTAACCCGAATATTGCTTTTCAAAATTTTAAAAATTTTATACAGCATGATCCATTTATTGTATCTTCAGTTTTCCAAAGTTATTCTCAAAATTACTCCGCAAATATACCAAGTTTTCAAGAATTTAAATCAAATTTACCAATGAAATTTTATCTTTTCAATTTTCACAAAACCTTCCATGGATTAATTGGGATGGACAATATAAAATTAATACAAGCACTCTTAGATTTTAGAGACAATCGAAATCAGCTTATAACTGAAAATGCTATTTTACCACTTCGATATTACGAAACCAATCAATCACATTTTTACCATTTACAGTTAGAACCACATAGTATAACCCCTGTTAAATTACCCGTTAAAGAAGAATACGGACCTGTATTATTAAAATATCAGGAATTTCAAGGCGCAATTTTAAAAAGCTCTCTCTCTACAGCAAACGAAAACTTAGCGTGGGCTGAACTAGTTAATAATTCAGATGACGTTATCCAAATTACTTTGACCGACCCTGTACCTACATCAGAATTTGATTTAGACGAACATTTTATTTACTCAGCAGAAATTATTCCCAATGACACTTATTTAGAAAATTCAGACATAGAAAATTTAATTAGAACCTCTCACATGAATGAAGAAGAACGTAAACAAATTTTAAAAATTTGCAGAAAATATTCAGACATTTTTCATAGACCCGAATTACCTCTTACTTTTACGAACCAAATGAAACACAGCATAAGGACCAAAGACGAAATTCCCGTATACACCAAATCATATAGGTACCCGTATATACATAAACCCGAAGTACAGAGACAAATATCCTCGATGTTAGACCAAGGTATAATTAGACCAAGTAATTCACCCTGGTCATCCCCCATATGGATCGTCCCCAAAAAGGCCGACGCATCTGGACAGAAAAAGTGGCGAATAGTCGTCGACTATCGCAAATTAAACGAAAAAACTATCGATGACCGCTACCCTCTCCCTAACATTACAGACGTACTAGACAAACTTGGACGTTATAACTACTTCACGACACTAGACTTGGCAAGTGGATTTCATCAAATTGAGATGAACCCTGCAGACATCCCTAAAACCGCTTTTAACGTAGAGAACGGGCATTACGAATACGTTCGAATGCCTATGGGCTTAAAAAACGCCCCTGCAACCTTTCAGAGGGTAATAGACAATATTCTCAGAGGGTTACAAAACGAGATATGCCTTGTATATCTCGACGATATCATAATCTTTTCCACTTCGCTTCAAGAACACTTAATAAATTTAACAAAAGTATTTCAACGCCTAAGAGAAACAAATTTCAAAATTCAGCTCGATAAATCGGAATTTTTACAAAAAGAAGTCGCGTATCTCGGACATGTTGTTACCCCAGAAGGAGTACGACCAAACCCAGACAAAATTATTGCTATAAAAAAATATCCCTTACCAAAAACAACAAAAGAGATAAAAGGATTTTTAGGTTTATTAGGTTACTACAGAAAATGTATTAAAGACTTCGCTCGTATCACTAAACCCTTCACTTTATGTTTAAAAAAGGATGCAAAAATCGAATTAACTCCCCAATATGTCAAATGCTTTGAAGACTGTAAAAATCTCTTAATGAATGAACCACTTTTACAATACCCCGACTTTACGAAACAGTTTAACTTGACCACTGATGCAAGTAACGTCGCGATCGGCGCTATCTTATCACAAGGGCCTATCGGAAATGACAAACCTATTGCATACGCCTCTCGGACTCTAAATGAATCGGAACAAAATTACAGCACCATCGAAAAAGAGCTTTTAGCAATCGTATTTGCAACAAAATATTTCAGACCATATTTATTTGGACGCAAATTCAAAATTTTAACAGATCATAGACCTCTCGTGTGGCTTATGTCACTAAAAGAACCCAACTCACGACTAGTAAGATGGCGACTAAAACTTGAAGAATTTGACTATGAAATACAATACAAAAAAGGAAAGACAAACACAAACGCAGACGCACTTTCACGTGTAGAAATACACACCAAAGAAATTTTTAATTACATAGAAGAATTTAACAAATCTCTCGAAAAATCAAAAGAAAAAGAAACTGACAATTTTTCGACTACAGGAAACATTGACGAGCAACCAGACTTAAATGACGTGAACGAACCATCTACAAGCACAACCCATGTACAAAACGAACCATCGACAAATAATGCACAAATTAATCAAGACCCAAATCAGGATCCTTCATCAGAAGAAACTATATCAGCCGAGGAAATCGACGATAACACGGTTCATACTAGCCATGAAAATCCAATACAAGAATTACCCTCGACCGACAGGTGTTTAAATTCTTTTGACCACCAAATTAAAATAAAATTTGTTTTACATTCCCCAGCGACGCCTAAACGCGAAAGCACTTTTCCTAATAAAAAACGTTTAAATGTCCAAATTTCCATAAATAATGTAGAAACCGACATAATTAACTTGTTTAAAAATTATTTAGATCCTAAATTCACTTATGCTATATATTTTGATAAAGACGATTATGCTCCACGTATATGCGAGATTCTCAGGAAAACATTTAAAAATGCAGCTTACAAGTTAATGAAATGTAATACTTTCCTAGAAGATGTAACAGATGCAAATATGCAAACTCAGATTATTCAAAATTATCACGAAAGCAAGACGAACCACCGCGGAATCCTAGAAACTGAAACCCGAATAAAAAGAAAATATTACTGGCCCGGAATAAAAAACGACGTTGCTAACTACATAAATTTCTGCGAAATATGCCAACAAAATAAGTACGATCGAAATCCACCTAAACAAAAATTAATGCTTACTCCCACACCTTCGAAACCATTCGAAATTGTTCACGTAGATACCTTTCAAGCACACGGACAAAAATTCTTAACGATGATAGATACATTCTCTAAGTACAGTCAAGCATACCCCTTAAACGGGTTATCCGCAATAGAAATTGTAAAAGCTTTCGTTATTTTCATGACCCATCACGGCTTACCATCTTTAGTTGTTATGGATAACGGTACAGAATTTAAAAATTCTATAATACAAGAATTTTTCAAAACTCACAAAATTAACTCTCACTATATCACTATAAATAGCCCTCAATCAAACGGAGCCATAGAACGTTTTCATTCGACACTTCTTGAACATTTAAGAGTAATAATTCATAAAAACAAAGGAAAAATCGACATTCTAAATCAAATGCCTTATGCAATACTCGGATACAATAATTCAATACATTCTACAACCAAACAAAAACCTATCGACGTTATAAATGGACATTTAAATACGAAAGACCCTTTTGACATCGACATTAACCAGCAACTAATGAATAACTATATCGAAGAACACCGCGAAGCTACAAAACAAATTTATAAAAAATTAAACGAACAATTGACAGAACACAAAGGACAAACTATAGAGTATCATAATAAAAATCGAGAAGATCCTTTAACTTATCAACCAGACGATGACGTCTATCGAAAAGTAGTTTCTAACAACCGTAATAAATTATGCAAAAAGTACCAAAAAGGTAAAGTTGTTCGAAATAAAAGTATTCAGGTAAAAACCGCGAAAAAGACTCTTCACAAACAAAATATTAGACGACCAAAAGTAAAGCATAAAAAATTGTTGCAGGTTCCACCTAGTAGTACTACTGACAGTGCAGGTACAGACAGACATAACCATAACTAAACTCGACAAAAATCCAGGGATCCTTCCTTATAAACTTGGAACTGCCAAAGTTTACTCCCGAACCCATACCTTTATTCATTACATTGATCTTAACCCCATAAAAAATGAAATTGAACTCATTAAAAATCAGTACAGTGATATTTCCCTTGTTGCGAAAGATTTCTTTAAAAATGCTTTCGCCGTTGACCTAATTAATTTTGATAAAGCTTTAAAGTATCAGTTACATACAGCAGAAACAAAGTTCGACACACTCAATCCAGCTGGTAGAACAAAACGTGGTCTTATAAACGGATTAGGTTCCATAATAAAAACCATTACCGGAAATTTAGATGCAGACGATGCCTACTATTACGATCAAGCTATTAAGAATCTACAGGATAATCAAAAAATTGTTGTCAAAAAGTTAAACAAAGAAATCTCATTGACAAGAATTATCAATAATTTTAATAAAACAGTTTCATTAATTAAACATGATCAAGAACTTATAACAAAACGCTTAAATATCGTAATAGAAGATTTTGTTAATAAGTTTGAATCAGAATTCATAATTTATACAAAAATGAGAGATATTTTAGACCAAATTAATTTACTACTAAACGTGGTTTTACAGTTATTAAACGACATAGAAAATGCTGTGACATTTTCCCGACTAGGTAAAGTTCATAGTAGCATACTAAAAATTGATGATTTGCAACATATTATAAAAATTTTAGAAACTCTTTATTCACCTGAACAGTTAATTTTTCCCTTAAAAACAGACATTCATCGATATTACGATGTTCTAAATGTAGAATCTTACTATTCAGGATCGAAAATAATTTTCGTTGTTCACTTTCCAATCACTATGCCAGAATCGTTTTCATACTATCACTTATTTTCTATTCCAACACAAAATTCCACCACAATAATTCCTAAAAATACATATCTGATCATGAATGAGAATTTCTACCAATATGTATCACTTCCCTGCACCAACCTGCATCCCAAATTCTACTGTCCCGAAAACTCTCTCATCGAAGGAGCAGTTAAAGAAGATTGTTTATTCCAATTACTTCAACTGACGATTACGCCAAGGAACTGCCAGCTCACCCCTGTTCGAGTTAACGAAGAATTCGTACAAGAAATTGACAATTCACACTATATTGGAATTTTTCCCAATAAAACGAAAATCCAAACATTATGTGAAACTACCGACTTCATAACACTTCAAGGAAATTATCTCATCAATATCCCGACTGGATGCCAATTCCGACTGAAACATTATAACTTTATTAATGACAAATCCGTAAATCAGGGACAACCCTTGTTATTACCAGAAATCAAAATTGCAACAACCGAAAACCCCAGAAAATTACCAACACTAAAGCTACAAAATATTCGACTTGACGAAATACATAAGCTTCAAATGGACCAACAACGATTAACACCGGTAGAAGAATCACTAGATCCGCTGTCAACCAGTTTTTGGACATTACCAATTTATGGACTTATTCTGATTGCCTTATTGTACATTTTAATAATTCAAGTCAAGAAAAGAAGATGTACAGACGTAGCACCGGCCCAAGCGGAAGAAAATCCACAAGCCAACCCTCGGATATTTTTCAACCACTGAAAAATATACCTCGATTTGGGGATGGAGGAGTTATATCAACGCCAACTAGAAAACACTTGTTAAACAAGCAGTTCTTGTAATAATTGTAATGTAACACCTTTGTCAGCAGTAATGTTACTTTTTATGTTTTCACCCGTTCTTGTGTATTCAGTCTCGACATAGCCATTTCACGGTTCACATCTATTGTAGATTGTACCTTTTGAGAAAAATAAATCTTTTTAAAAACCAGTATCTGCGTTCACTGAATTTAAGTCGCGCTTAAATTACATAAACGAAGATTATTTAAATTTGTTTAGTATCTAAGGAGAATGCAACAAAGTAATATCAAGAAAGTGCGATCCATTTGGGGCTCGCTATCCACAGTTCTTGACTACTTTATTTGGGGCACAATAAAGAATCAAGTTTACAGTACTCCATTAATAACAATGGAACATTGCATGGACAGAGTGCGACATGCGTTTGCCAATTTAAATCCACTCTCTATTAGAAGGGCTACGCATGAAGAACTACTTCGGAGATGTGAAAAGTGTTTAAAGACGTTCAAGGAAGGCAATTTGAACATTTATTAAATTAACACGAACAAGAGGAAGGTTTCTTCTCTAGTCTCTGCTTGCCTTTAACACTGTATTTTTGCTTTGATAACATACTTACTGTTAATTTTGTTATTTCTTTTACTATATTAGTCTCTTAGTGTTTTAATGTAGTGTAATTTAGGCCAGTAACAATAGGCTTATTTTTAAGTGATTTTTCTCTGACACGTCCATACAGTTTAAAATTTTGTACTTGTGTTTGGCGATGGTTTTGTTTTTTGTGCAGAGCGAGCCCCAAATATATCGTACTTTCTTGATATTACTTTGTTGCATTCTCCGTAGATAATAAACAAATTTAAATAATCTTCGTTTGTGTAATTTAAGCGCTTCGGCATTTATTGTTGACAATAATTTATAAACCAAAGGACATTTCCTCAGCCGCGATTGTCTTTTCAACGTCCACGGCTAATATGATTTTCCCAGCGTTAAACAAACCCCGCATTTTATGGACGAAAAGTGGGTTTTTCGTAAATTAATCGAAAATTACGGCATTTAGGTATAGGAAACCTTACACAAAGTTGTCGTTATTTTTAGTGGTGAATAAGATCGCATTAAAATGGGGGTTTCCATTTGAAAATTTCGAGATTTAAGCACATTTTGAATGTAATTTCTATTCATATTTTGTGAACACCCAGTATAAGAACAGATTTATTTCTCAGCAGAGATCACTAGGTCAGGGCTTCTGTTACACGATGCCAAAAATTCGTTTTGAAATTTCGCGGTTTCCTCGTATAAATTGCTAATTGACTTTAGGTCTGCACCTGTCATTTTTTTCGGAAAAATGCAAATATCTCAATAACGGTTGGATTTAGACATAGGACATGTTGCATGTTTTTGTTCCAAAATGATGCCTAGAATCCAAAAATGCAATAATATACAGGGTGCTCCATTTGAAATAAGAAAGTTGATATCGACTTCCGGTATAACCGGAAGTGCCAGATTCACCAAAATATTTTAGTTGAGCAGCGCCCATGGGCATTGGTGAGGTGCCAAATTTTCAGAATTTTCCTACTTTTAGTTTTCCATATATAGATCGATGCAGTTCGTGGTGGGCCACCCTGTATATTCTCGCGACAAGCTTTTATATCATATACAGTTGTATAATGTAACAAAATTATGGGTTTTCCTTGGTTTGATTTATTATAAAGTTTATTTTCTTTTCAGAGCATTTAAATAAAAGCTTGTTTTTAAAAATATTTTTTATCATTAATTTTTAAATGGTAATTATAAGTACAGGTTTCTACCTTCATGCATATACCTTTCTTTCCCACATTTTAAGTTGTTTTATGACCGGTTAAAAGAAGCTAAATTAACTATTAATGTTGACAAGTGTGAATTTTGTAGACCTTCCCTAAAATATTTAGGTTTTGTAGTTGACCAAGAAGGTTTAAGAACTAATCCTGAAAAAGTTGAATCGATAGTGAACTATCCTACTCCTAAAACAACAACAGATATTAAGAGAGTAATAGGCTTAATTAGTTATTATCGCCGCTTTATCAAAGGTTTTAGTAGTTTGTCTTCTATCACTGACCTTTTACATGGTCGTAAAAAAGGACAACCGATCAAATGGACTTCAGCTGCAGAAGAAGCTCTTACAGAAATTAAGAGACGCCTCACAACGAGCCCAGTTTTAGCTGCACCGTGTTTCGATTTGCCTTTTATAATACGAACAGACGCGAGTAATACCGGTTCAGGAGCTGTTTTGTATCAGAAAAGAGACGGAGCTGAGCGCCCTTTAGCTTTTGCTAGTAAATCTCTGAACAAATGTCAACGACAGTATTCCGTTACCGAGAGGGAATGCCTAGCCGTGATATTCGGTATAGAACGGTATCGTAGCTACATAGAGGGCACTCATTTCTCCATCGAAACAGATCATGCGTCACTTATTTGGCTTAAAAATCTGTCTAATCCAGCTGGCAGACTTGCTCGTTGGGCAGTAAAGCTGTCACAATTTGATTTTGACATTCAACACCGCAAAGGTTCCACCATGATCGTAGCTGATGCACTATCTAGGGCAACTTCAGAAATCGCTGTTTTGGAAGTCTCAAAATTTAAGTTTTGCAATTGGTATCTGTCACTTACCGAAAAGGTTAAAACCAATCCTGACGATTATCCTACGTCTATGGTAAAAGATAATTTGCTATATAAACATATTTTTAGTAAAGTACCGTTAGTAAGTAATATCTCAGAATGGAAGTTAGTTTGGAGCTTTATTATTGGCCTAATATCCGCAAGGATATTTTAAAGTATGTGAAAAAATGTTCTGTGTGTGGAGCTACTAAAAGTCCTCTAATGTGGCACAACCAGGCTTAATGGGTGCATATCGTAACATCAACTTTCCTTTCCAAATGTTATCTGCAGATTTAATGGGACCCTATCCTAGATCTAAGTTGGGTAATCAGTACCTTCTTGTGGTTGTAGATTAGTACAAAATATGTTTTGATACAGCAACTGTTTAAATCTACTGTTAGTTCAATTATTAAATTTATCGAAAACCAGGTATTTTTGATATATAGAGTTCCACAGGTCTTTGGCTGCGATAACGGTAGCCAATTTATTAGCAAAGAATTTAAAGTTCTAAATGGAGAAATATTGAGTACAGAAAATCTTTTTCAACGCTAGATACCACGCGCAAATAGACCATACCGAACGGGTAAACATAGAGTTATCGTTACTGCATTAAAAGCGTACATACATGAGAATCATAAAACATGGGATGTAAATATTCACCAAATGGCTCAAGTTATACGCTTATCAAAACACGAAATTGCTGATTACGCCCCTGCATTTTTGGTATTTGGCAGGAATATTCCTCTTACCGGTGACTACTCTGCCAAATTGGCACCGAAATATATTCCCTGTGTTGTAAATAAAGTTTTATCACCTTTAATTTATAATTTAAAAGATCATTCTGGTAAAGACCTTGGGAATTTCCATATTAAAGATTTGAAACCTAACTTTAGTGCTGATTATCCAACTGATGAAAATTCTGATGACTCCTCTGTGTATGAGTCAGCTAACGAATCAGACCAGGACTAGCCGACTAATATTTTATAAAGGGAAAAAGGCGTTAACACCTCGACCCTATTCATTCCAGGACAAAAAGCGAAATAGGTATAGGTAATTTTTTGCCATATAATATTGTTTTTCATTGATATTTTCTGATTTCTTGCTGATTTTTAGGTTTTCAAGGGAAGAAACTAAATTTAGAAAGTGGCTTAGTAATCTGGGTCTGGGTGTCATCGACAATAATATTCTCTGGAAGAACTCCATGTATGCGTGTTCTATTCATGTTGATGAACAGGATTTTTTAATGCAACACGAAAGAACGCGAAAAGTGGCGATCTGCCATCTAGAAACCTAACCGAAGAAGCAGTGGCGTCAAAATTTGTAAAACCACCAAAGAAATAACTCATGGAAATGAGGAAAATTGAGACATTTAATTCTCGATACGACGAAGAGAGCCGCATTTCTGGAGCAAATAGAATTAACCGAAGCAATGCAAACAGCAGCAGGCAAGTAACCCTGTTAACGTTTAAGTTACCAAGTTTTCTTTTGTTTCTATTTTTTAAACAAACGAAAAGAAAAAGTTCTACGGAATAAAACTAGCCACCTAAGAATTCCAGGTGTATAGGTAATTATCCCAAGTAATATTGTATGAAAATGTTAGGTAACTAAAAATATGTTCATGTTTTTTTATAAGTAATTATTTATAATGTAGCTACTGCCTAAGATATAATTGACAATAATAATTATATTAGGTCAGTCATTATAAAGACTTCTCACGGCTGTAGCATTGACTGACATATTAATAAAGACTGCCCACGGCTGTCATGTTTGACAGTTCTCTGGCTCAACATGCGCTTCCCGGAGACAAAACACAATACAAATACATATAGGCGCCATCTACTTTCCAGGACATGAATTTACAGCGGGTGAGAAGTCTTATTAATACGTCAGTCAACGGCTATATCTTCATGTCCTGGAAAACAGATTGCTCTGATGGCTAACAATGTGTTTTGCATTGTATTTTGTCTCCGGAAAGCGCGTGGCGAGTTGAAAAAGTGTCAGGCGTGACAGCCGTGAGCAATCTTTATTAATACGTCCATATGCAACGCTATTTCAGTAAAGCCCTGTTGAAGTCGGAAAGAAACTACTACGTGACAAGAAGAGAACTACTAGCGGTTGTCAAATATATTGAATACTTCCAACCTCTCATATTGAGATTGAGGACAGATCACGCATCACTGGAATGACTCTAGAACTCCTTAAGAAAAGCGATTTTAAAAAGCAAGCAAGAATATTTTGGTACCTTTTGGTCTGTAGTGTACCAGGGACTCTTTAAAGTAAGGGGACCCAGCATTATACTTTCCTCATTCTAATGATCTCAGTGATGCCAAGTATGCCATTTTGTTGGAGAATCTATGAATATAATAGGTACTTTGATTGTTAGTAAAAATTAATAATAGTTTCCATGATTTCTAAAAATTAGACTTGACAATTTTGTGTATACAAGTGCACAATGTGGCAACTGTCAAATGAAAGAAATTTATTTTATAGTTGACATTGATTTGCAGCAATTATTTCCACGAATTTAAATAATAAGTATGGTAAGTCAATATAGTGCCGATTTTGCTTATTTAAGATTTGTCGCTATTATTGCACCTTGTTACCAGGTTCCTCAATCCATTTGTAATATGTTTACTTGAACTTTCTTCCCTTGTTGAATGTATCTACCCAAAGAACTTTCACAGATTTCGGGATGGACTAATAAGATTAGGTCTAGTAGTTCTAAAGATGTAGTTTTTCTTGGTGTTCGTTATAAAATTTTTGTCATTTTATATCTCTCCCAAGGTACTTCACAAACTTAAAATAAACTTGTGGTCGTAGATAAAATAAACTCTTAAAAAAAAAACCTGACTGAAGCTACCTGCGTAATAATTTAAAATTTTCGAAATACGATTTGTTTTGAACTACCTACTTATACGTAATGCCCACGTAATGGGAATTGTAGGATTACTAAAGATGATACAGGAAAAATCTGGATGCAATTATTGGGACTACTATAGGCGGCCGCATTACCTTTAATTGACACATCTGAGTATCTGGAAGTTAGAAAAGTTAAAAATTGTTAATTATGATGGGAAATATTTTTCCTCCTTTAGAATCTATGGCACTGGCATGTCACATAAAACCTGATGGCAGTTGGACACTGACATATAACATAACCTTGTATTAGCCCAAGAACGGTAGACGCACTACCGTTCTTGGTATCAGCCCCCTTGTGGTCTCCTTGGAGTCAACAGAAAACAAACTTCCGCTCAAGGCTTCCCTTTTTCTATGTGATAGACTGTGACATGCTGGGTCCCCTTATTTTAAAGAGTCAGTGGTAAGTATAGAACGCATTAGAGTTTCCAGTTTCTTCTTTATATATTGGACCATTTTAAAAAATTTACTTTAGTTCTTGATAGGGATCCTTTATTAGGAGTGTTGTTGCAATCAACTGTCATCATCAAATTTCAATTGGTTTTGCATAAAAGTAGTGACTCTGAGGTAAAGCAAAAACCATGTGGAATGTTGCCTCATAGGCTTGCAAGTAAATTTTTGAGAGAAAATCAAAGCAGTATGAAAATTTGACACTAGAACGACATTGTCATTTTAATTTTAACTACAAAATAATTCAAGAAAATCTGTGCATTATACTTGTATCCGTTGCAGCTCACCAAAGAGTGTCTATTGCAAAACTAGTATGTGGTGCAGTGCGCATTTGGGAAAAAAGTAACTCTGAGAATGATTGTTTAAAATGATTCCAGTATCACAAAATGTTCCGCAAAATTAGTATTATAGAAAACGGCAATGAAGAGGCCCTATAGAATAAATAGAGACTCAATCAATAAAGTAACATTTGCGGGAATGATATACATATAAGGTAGGTACATAACCACTATAAGTAACTACATACTTATATACTTATATACTATACCTACTTATATAGATAATATTATATTTTTAGACTAAAAAATTAACTTTATATTCCTGGTGCACCAACCATCAGGGACTATTTTGGATGATATATAAAAAGCAAAACATTCCGTAACAGTAATTTACGCAGACCAGTTAACGGCGAAAAAAATTATTGGAATTGGACAGATTAAAACCAGAGCGGAGGTATGTACATAGAAGACTTTGACTTTGCCATTGTTCGGATATATTTTCTGAATTAAAGAGCTCTTATAAATTATTGAAATAATGTGCTGCTGCTAAATGCAATTTTTATGTATCCTGAAAGAATTTACCAAAGTTACTTACCAAATTATGAAATAAAACTTAGCACAAGCAAATAAATCATGGTTTAAAATAATAAGTGGTTGCTTAATTTGAAATGTTTTAATCGATATTTTAGACTTTTGGTGAAGGCGCGGTATTAATTTTAATATCTAAAACTTGAATACCAATTGTTCACTTTTTGAAGTATCATGTTGCCAGCTGATGACTTTGACTATCTTTATAACCTGAAATATGCTCTTGATTTACGTTGCTACAGAAATAATACAAACATTTCTTCCCCAAAGGATAGAAGATATATAATCTTATTCGTAAGTTACATAAATGTAATTTGCGAATAAGATATATATCTTGCAAAAGATTCCCCAACTGAATAAAATTACTTGATTTCCTAAATAGAATAAAATTACTTGACTCTGTAGGATAAAATTACTTGACCTTGTATAGCTTTGCTTCATTTTCAACACAAGTTCGTATAAAAATTTAATTCAAATTACTCGAAAAATTCTGACATAAAATAGTTCTATTAAAAACAAGATTCTGATTTCAACCCCAAAATAATTGACTTTAAATAGTTTCCCAAATCCATTTCAATTTCCCAATAAAAGTTATAAAAATTATTTCTGCTTGAATAAAATAAAAACTCTGACATTTACAGTAAAATAATATGGTTCAAAATAAATTCCGAAAAATTCTAATACGGTTCACAAAAGTTATTAAATTATTTTTAATTAATTAAAAATGCACAATAAATTCACTTTCTCTAAAAGTTTCCAAAATAATTCAAAATTCAAAAATAAAAAGGCAATTCAGACACAAAGGAATCAAAACACAAATATTCGGCTTTTTGGTCAGCCCAAACTTACTGCGGTGCTAGGAGAGTATTTCTTTCTTGATTTTCTTCATTTTTACTGGGTGACTGGTTGGCTGCAGGGGTGGCCACCTGCCCTCTTCAGTCGGGCAGGGGTTCCCCTGGCATCTGGTGGAGGCTCGATTAGCACTGTCCGTAGGTCCAGTCGGGCGCTCTTTTATATCATTTGTCGCGACGCGCGCGCAGCGCAGCGTGAGGTGATCTGCTTCTGGAGTTCCGCGTGTAACCTTGACACGTGCGGTCGGGAGATCTCCATAGGAACGGATGGTTTTAAGTTTTAGGAATATTTGGCTTTTTGGTCAGCCCAAACTTACTGCGGTGCTAGGAGAGTATTTCTTTCTTGATTTTCTTCATTTTTACTGGGTGACTGGTTGGCTGCAGGGGTGGCCACCTGCCCTCTTCAGTCGGGCAGGGGTTCCCCTGGCATCTGGTGGAGGCTCGATTAGCACTGTCCGTAGGTCCAGTCGGGCGCTCTTTTATATCATTTGTCGCGACGCGCGCGCAGCGCAGCGTGAGGTGATCTGCTTCTGGAGTTCCGCGTGTAACCTTGACACGTGCGGTCGGGAGATCTCCATAGGAACGGATGGTTTTAAGTTTTAGGAATATTTGGCTTTTTGGTCAGCCCAAACTTACTGCGGTGCTAGGAGAGTATTTCTTTCTTGATTTTCTTCATTTTTACTGGGTGACTGGTTGGCTGCAGGGGTGGCCACCTGCCCTCTTCAGTCGGGCAGGGGTTCCCCTGGCATCTGGTGGAGGCTCGATTAGCACTGTCCGTAGGTCCAGTCGGGCGCTCTTTTATATCATTTGTCGCGACGCGCGCGCAGCGCAGCGTGAGGTGATCTGCTTCTGGAGTTCCGCGTGTAACCTTGACACGTGCGGTCGGGAGATCTCCATAGGAACGGATGGTTTTAAGTTTTAGGAATATTTGGCTTTTTGGTCAGCCCAAACTTACTGCGGTGCTAGGAGAGTATTTCTTTCTTGATTTTCTTCATTTTTACTGGGTGACTGGTTGGCTGCAGGGGTGGCCACCTGCCCTCTTCAGTCGGGCAGGGGTTCCCCTGGCATCTGGTGGAGGCTCGATTAGCACTGTCCGTAGGTCCAGTCGGGCGCTCTTTTATATCATTTGTCGCGACGCGCGCGCAGCGCAGCGTGAGGTGATCTGCTTCTGGAGTTCCGCGTGTAACCTTGACACGTGCGGTCGGGAGATCTCCATAGGAACGGATGGTTTTAAGTTTTAGGAATATTTGGCTTTTTGGTCAGCCCAAACTTACTGCGGTGCTAGGAGAGTATTTCTTTCTTGATTTTCTTCATTTTTACTGGGTGACTGGTTGGCTGCAGGGGTGGCCACCTGCCCTCTTCAGTCGGGCAGGGGTTCCCCTGGCATCTGGTGGAGGCTCGATTAGCACTGTCCGTAGGTCCAGTCGGGCGCTCTTTTATATCATTTGTCGCGACGCGCGCGCAGCGCAGCGTGAGGTGATCTGCTTCTGGAGTTCCGCGTGTAACCTTGACACGTGCGGTCGGGAGATCTCCATAGGAACGGATGGTTTTAAGTTTTAGGAATATGAATATTGGGGCCTCTCTAGGATATACTGTAGGAATATTATAGTTTTAAATATTCTGGCCTTATGCGCTGGTCTGGGCATTACACTGATTCCCAATTTAGGTAGGTAATCACAAATTTATTTCATAATTTGGTAAGTATCTTCGATAAGTTATTTCAAGAGAATACATAGAAAATGCAATCCTTCTTTCAGCTTGTTTTTAATTTGGAAAATATATCTGAACAATGGCAAAAGTAAAATCTTCTATGTTTCCGCTCTGCTTTTAATTTACATCTGTCCAATTCATCCAATAATTTTTTCACCATTAATAAGGGCTGCAACGGGATGTTCTGCTTTTTATATTGTCAATAATGCCCAAATATCCAAAATTATCCATTAATTTAAGTCAAAGTTTAACGCACTCTAGAATTGCTAACTAATAGTCTGGCCGTTTCTGCGACTGTCAGATACAAAACAGTTACCAAATACACGGGCGTAGCCAGGATTTAGTTTTTTTGGGGGGGGGGTTAGTTTGAGAAGTAAATAAAACAACAAAAATATACTTACATGAAATTTAATATCTATATATTCATCCGAAAAACTACGACATATTTATAAAGTTCTTAACTTTAAATGAAATGGATAAATTAATTTCGTTCCTCTGCGCTAAATCTAAAACCATTAAAGAAGAAATCTTCGGCTTTTTCTTTTAAATATATCCACTACTTCATCTGCATGAATTTCTGTTCCATAGTGAATGTTCATTAGAGCCAAACCATTAAGTCTGTTTTCACTTGTAGTGTTTCGTAAATAGTTTTTCAGTCTCCTTAGGCTCGAGAAAGACCTTTCTGGGGTAGCAGTGGATACAGGAATGGTAGCCAAGATTTGTAGTAATGTGTAAATATTAGGATAAAGGTTTTTATCGCACATATCTAGGCATTCCAAACTAGATTTCGGGGTAGGCAGTCTTCTTATCAGCATGCAAGGTAGCTGAAGCTTTGATAGCTAAATCCAAATTTGTTTCTTTATTAGAAACCCCTTGACCTTGACTACACCACTTTTTCCAGTAGTCCATACCTTTAAGTTTATCACCCTTCCTTTTTTTCCCCTCCATTTTTCGACATTAATAATGATTCACATATCTATCCTTAACAAGGTCATCGAATAACAGCGCACTAAAATTACTCACTTACACGGTGTGGCTGTGCAGCTACCTATCGTCAACAATATTCGAGGTATCCTCCAAAAGCAGTGCTAGTCGAAAATTCCAAAGAACCTTTATTGTGTCGACTGTTCTAACAAGTACAAACTTATATAACGAACTTTCAAACGATAATTTTACCTAAATTTTAAAAAAAATCGTTGTTGTAAAAAGCTGAGCGATTTCCTACAGACTAGTTACATGAACACATATGCCATGTTTCTGGAAAGAAGACGCTACATGCTGAGAAGACACTTTTAATATTATATATACTAAAACATGTTCTATTACGACAGTCTCTCTTGTAACTTTTGCCAATAAACATCTTTTTAAAAACAAATTTGTTACGCTCGCCCACGTAACTGGCGCAGTCGTGCGGATCACTGTTGCCTTTTTCGACCTATCGATAGATATCGACTCGCGATCGGTTCCGAATCTTCGGTTAAAAACAGTGTGAAACCGAAAGGTGTGGACTTGGCTCTTACAAGACGGCTCAACAGACCAGGGGACCCCAGGAACAGCATCGTCCTACAACCCTTTTGGTCACCGCAGGGAGAAGACAGCATCGTTTTTCCTATTGCACCCGTAGGTTAAGAAGAAAAAGAAGATTTCCATGAAGAAAAACATCTTCATCTTAGCATTGTAAGTGAATCCTTAAACAAAATTCATATTAACCCCTTTTTGTATATATTGTTTATATTTCTGTTTCGCCAATCTGGACGAACTTTTAGATTTAGCAAATTTGTTTAACACTCTCCAACTTTCGGAAATTGAAAATATTCCTACTTCTAACCCAGTAAATTCAACAATTTCAAGTACTATGGCAAACCCAGACTATCAAATGATAAGGTACCAAGCCGACAACATTCCTCGATTCGACGGAAACCCTAAACAAATTAACAGATTTATTCGTTGCGTTGAAAACTTTCTCACCAACCATCAAAATGCTACAACCCCTCTCGCACCGATAAATGTTTGTCTGTTTGATACTGTCATAAGTAAGCTAGTTGGAAGAGCAGCTGACTTAATAGCTTCTCGAGTAGAACTTAATTCTTGGGAACTTATTAAAAATGCCCTAATTGTCACTTTTTCTGATCAAAGAACAGAGGACTGTATTATACAAGATATTATATCTTTAAGACCCGATAAAAATGAAAACAATCATAATTTTGGCTTAAAATTACAAGACGCTAGAAGCCTACTGGTCTCTAAAATTAATGCTTCTAACGATACAGCAGACGTAAAACTTTTGAAAATAACTCAGTATGAAGCTCTTATTCTCAAAACTTTTATCAATGGACTCAATTATCATTTACAACTTATAGTAAGATTAAAAAATCCCGATTCCTTGGAGCAAGCTATGGCTTTCGTCCGAGAAGAAGAAAACTTTTTATATTACAAAAATCGTTCACAAATTCCACAAACTAAAATAGTTCCTAATTTTCAAAATTCACGACCTAACATGAGATTACAACCTTCTACAAGTGCCCAATCTTATCCAAGACCACCAACGTACCAACCAACGACTTTTTCTAATTATCCCCGACCTAACGTACAACCTCAATTTCCACCAAAAAATATCCCTTCACCATCTTATAATAACCAATATAGAAATTTTAATTCACCATCCACTATGCAAAGATTTCAAAATCCCAATTTTAGACCTCAGTATCAACCAAATCAATACCAATCAAATCAGTATCAACCGAATCAATTTCAAAGATCCCCTCAAAATTTTCCAAAACCTTTCTCTAAAATTACTCGAATAACTAAAAACGAACCAATGGACACTACAACAGGAAATACAGTTTTACATCAAAATTTTATTTCTGAAGAATGCTATAACCAGGTTATTGACCCCGTAGAGAGTACCGAAACAACCTTACAAATTGAACCTCAAATTCCTGACGGAAACTACTACGAAAATGACGAATTATCCCAATTTTTATATTACCCCGAACACCCGAATTTTGACGAATATACCAACTTTTCCCAACCCTCAGACAAAACAACTGAAAACGAAAATTTTCAGATAACTCCGAACCAAAACCCTACAACGTAATTTATCTAAATAATACCGACGAAACCACCTTACCTTACGTTTATCTCCCCGAACTAAATGCAAATTTTTTAATAGACACAGGTAGTTCAAGAAGTTTTATTAATCCCGAATTAGCTCATCAATACTATACAGATTTTATTTTCGAAGAACCTTTTTGTGTAAAAACAGCCCACGCTAGATCCATACATAACGAAGCGATGGAAATTCCAGTTTTTCCCTCATTTCAAATGAATGGAAACCATAAATTTTATTTATTTGATTTTTCAAAAAAATATGCAGGATTATTTGGCACCGATTTCTTAAAACATAAAATTATGTCAAATATCGATTTACGTTGTGACTATCTAGTTACGCCTTATGTAGCTATTCCCTTAAATAACACTGAATATATCGTTTCAAATTTCATAAATGCAAATTTCACGACATTAGAAATAATTATACAGCCCCGAAGCATACAAAAAATAAAAGTACCCGTAAATAAAATTTCTGGCACTTGTATCTTACCTTACACAAATTTTGGAAAAGCAGAAATGCCTGAAGCAGTTTGCAATATTGTAGATTCATTCGCTACTACCTTTGTTACTAATATTTCGGAAAATCCAATCAAAATTAAATTTCTTAAGCCCTTTGATATTGTACTAATCAATGAAGCTGAAATAAATTTTTTCGAAAAAATGGAAACTGACCAAGATCTAGACGACCATATTGAACAACTACAAAAACAGAATTTAAAAAATTTACGCTTAAGTCACTGTAATCAAGAAGAATATGACGCAATTCGAAAATTATGTTTCGAATACCGAGATATTTTTTATGTAGAAAATACTCCTTTGACATTCACGAACCAAATAAAACACAAAATTAAATTGACTGACGAATCTCCCATTTTCACAAAAACATATCGATACCCCGAAATTCACAGACAAGAAGTCAAAACGCAAATTAGCAAAATGTTATCTAACGGCATAATCCAACATTCAAATTCCCCGTGGAGTAGCCCCATTTGGGTAGTACCAAAAAAAATTTACGCATCAGGAAAACGAAAATGGAGGATTGTGATTGACTATCGCAAACTTAATGACAAGACAATCGACGACAAATTTCCATTACCAAACATTTCGGACATTCTAGACAAACTCGGAAAAGCCCAATACTTCTCGACACTCGATTTGGCGAACGGCTTTCACCAAATAGAAATGTCACCGGACGACATCCCAAAAACAGCATTTTCTACAGACACCGGTCATTTTGAATTCAAAAGAATGCCATTTGGACTTAAAAACTCACCCTCTACGTTCCAAAGGGTTATAAATAATGTTCTGCGCGGATTACAAAACGAAACATGTTTAGTGTACCTCGACGACATTATAATTTTCTCGACATCTTTACAAGAACATATAGACAGACTAAAATCAGTTTTCCAACGCCTTAGAGAATCAAACTTTAAAGTCCAACTGGACAAATCGGAATTTTTACATAAAGAAGTAGCTTATTTAGGACACCAAATTACCACTGACGGAGTTAAGCCCAACCCGGATAAAATTAAGGCAGTTAAAGATTTTCCTATACCCCGTACGCAAAAAGAAATTAAGTCATTTTTAGGTTTAGCTGGTTACTACCGTAAGTTTATCAAAGATTTTTCCAAAATTAGTAAACCCTTAACTGAATGCCTCAAGAAAAACCGTAAAGTAGATCACTCTCCGAAATTTATCGAAGCTTTTAATCATTTAAAAGATTTGCTGATAAATGCCCCTATTTTAAAATATCCAGAATTTGACAAACCCTTCGATCTAACAACAGATGCCTCTAGTGTAGCATTAGGAGCAGTCCTGTCACAAGGAACCCCGCCTAACGATTCGCCAATCGCATACGCATCACGCACCCTCAACAATACGGAACAAAAATATTCGACTATTGAGCGTGAATTACTCGGAATTTTATGGTCATGCAAGTATTTTAGGCCTTATCTATACGGTAGAAAATTCTTTATATACACAGATCATCGCCCTCTCGTTTGGCTCTTTAATCTGAAAGAACCTAACTCCAAATTAGTCAGATGGCGCCTCAAACTTGAAGAGTTCGATTACCAAATTATATATAAAAAAGGAAAACAAAATTCCAATGCAGATGCCCTTTCTAGAATTCAGTTAAATGCAATAGAAACCCAATCTACCTTTAATAATGCCGGAGACATAGACTTTGACATAGATGAATTTTTGCGCCAAGAATCAAAATTTTTACCTAATCCTTCCCCAACTTCAGACTTAACTACTGACTTAGACGAATCTTTAAAACAGAATGATATTAACAAGCAAGAAATTAACGAAATAATGAATGATTTACAAAAATTTACCTTACCTGAAAACCCCAAACAAAAAATAAGAATTTTGCAAAATATACAAATACGACCACCGACTACTGATGCCACTGCGCATAGTATCAATGCCCCCGAAACTACGACCAATATCCCAATATTAGACGAAATTATTAACAATCGACCAAACCAGATGATTATCAAAAAATCACCCTACGAGTTATACTCAAAAATTGAACAAGAAAATTTTGACGACCACCATATCATTTATGCAACCTTACCTACCAATATTAATGAGATAACAAAATTTTTAAGAGAATACATAAGTAACAAAACCATGTATATTTACTTTCATTCTAAAGAATTACGGCCTTACTTCCAAGAATCACTTAATACACATTTTCAAAATTGCAAACTTATCGAATGTACCAAACTTATTAATAATGTTAAACCGGAAGAGAGACAGATGCTTATAAAATACAAACACGAAGGCAAGACAAATCATCGTGGAATCGACGAAACTTATAAATTTTTAAAACAAAATTACTATTGGAAATCTCAAAAATCCGATATTTCTAAGTACATAAATCAATGCGAAATATGTCAACGGTCAAAATACAATAGAAGACCTCCTAATGAACCCCTAGTTTTGACTCAAACCCCTTCTAGGCCTTTCGAAATATTACATATTGACACATTTATTACAGGAAAATATAAATTTCTAACTTTAATAGACAAATTTTCGAAATTTGCTCAAGCTTTACCATACTTTGGAACAGCAATATCGGCCTGCCAACAACTAGTTCATTTCTTTTCATTCCACGGAATTCCAAAGCTAATTGTTTGTGATAACGGCTCAGAATTTAAAAACGACGTTTTAGATGACTTATTGAAAACTCATAATATAAAAGTACATTTCACCACCCCCCGTCATCATGAGTCAAACTCCCCAATAGAAAGACTACATTCAACCCTAATTGAGCACCTTCGAATTCTTAGAGAAAAGGACAAAACATCTGATATACCGACCTTAATGACATACGCAATAATAGCTTACAATAGCACAATTCATTATCATACTAATCACACGCCTTTTGAAATAATCTCAGGTCATACAGACTCTCGCGATCCGATGTCACTTATACCCGCTCAAGTTTTCACGGAATATGTTAACAATCATCAGAATAACACGAAAGCGCTTTATGATAAAATTCATTCCGACTGTGTTGACAAAAAGGAAAATATAATTAACAAGCGAAACAGTAGTAAGACAGCCGCTGAAATTACAGTAGGCACTCAGGTTTTTAAACAAGTGGATCCGAGGTCAGCGAAATTAAAATCCAAATTTACAGGCCCCTATTTGGTTACAAAAATTCTCGAAAACGGAAAAATTGAAATACAAAACCCAAAAACAAACAAGACAGAGATTACACACAAAAACGAGACTAAAATAAAACACGTTGTTACAGATGGACCTGGACCATCGACGCAACCGACACAAACTTCCATAACCTCAACTCCTATCCCGGACTCTTCCCATACAAGTTAGGAACAACACAAATTGTATCTAATCACTGGCCACTTGTTCAAGTATACGACTTAGCCCCAGTAGTTTCAAGATATTTAGAAATAAAAAATCAAGTGTATAAACTTAATAATGACATTAAAAGTAAAATTGGACACTATGGTGACGAATACAATAATTCATTTTCATATTTGTTTGCATTAGAAAAGCAGATCGATTTACAAATAAATCAAATAAATCCTATTCAAAATGTAACTAGACAGAAAAGAGGCTTACTTAATCCTTTGGGATCTCTCATTAAATGTATTACAGGAAATTTAGATCAAGAAGATAGCCAAAAATATGACATGCAGATAAAAAACTTACAAGAAAATCAAAACAAATTAAAGGGTGTTGCCTTCAGTCAAATTACGTTATTAAAATCTACCATTAAGAAATTTGAGGAAACAGTGACAAACATAACTCACAACCAAAAACAAATAGAATTTAAAATTAATCAAATACGAGAAGCTCTCGAGAAATTCGCTCAAGCCCAACTAGATGACTTCAATTATTTTCAAATTCATATTTTGATTCATCAACTTACTAATATATAGGTACCAAAATATCTACAATATATTTGATAGAATGGAAGTAGCAGTTTCTTTTGCAAAATTGAATACTTTACATAACTCAATCATAAATCCTATAGACTTGTTATTAGAAATAAAAGAATCTGAAAAATATTTAAAGTTAGGCAAAGTACCTCTTTCACCAACTATTGATAATATTTTGAATTTCGAAAAACTTATTGAAATTAAAAGCTACTCAAAAGAGTTCAGTATCACATTTATTTTAGAAATACCCTTGGTTGAATCAGAGTTATACCAATATTACAAAATCCTACCATTACCAATCCCAAAAAATAATGAACCCGATTTTTACTTTTGCCTACCTTATAAACCATTCCTTGCACTTAACAATGAAAAGTATGTTTCCATGGACAAAATCTGCAAGAAAATTGAAGAAACCAAGTACATTTGTGAAGAAGTTAGTCCTACGCATGTTGATGATGACGCTCCTTGCGAGGTGCAATTAATATCATTCAAAAATTTAACGAACTGTTCTCCCTTCAAGACTACTATCCAAAAAGTTGAGATAGCCAAAGTTGTCAAAAATAAATGGCTAATAACTGTTCCGTCAAAGCGAATAGCTGTTAGTTCCTGTAAAAACTCAGTACCAAATAATACACCACTACAAGGAAGTTACTTAGTTGAACTGTTTTCCGATTGCACTTTAAAATTAAATTCGATAATATTACAAAGCTATAAAACTAGCAAACTACCCTTTATAAAAGTATCTTTACCCTCTATAAACTTTTCGAGTAAAAACCTCACTAGCATCCCGAAGAAGCTAGGTCTGCCAGAACTCAGCCTCAACAAAATCAACTTAGAAGAAACAAGAAGTATTCAAGACACCCTTGAAGAACAGAAGAAGATTTTAGAAGACATGTCGTCACCACTTGAAACAAAGAAAATTAACATTTTTACAATTTTTATTTTCATTATAATATTAATTGTTTTATTACTACTCTTGCTCAAATTAATTAAAAAACATTTTCAAAAATTTTCTATTAACCCAAAACAAAAGGAAACCCGAGAAGAAATCATCATTTAACTTTTGGGAACCACATCCTAAAGAATATGCTTCCCAGTAGGGCCGGAGGAGTTACATGAACACATATGCCATGTTTCTGGAAAGAAGACGCTACATGCTGAGAAGACACTTTTAATATTATATATACTAAAACATGTTCTATTACGACAGTCTCTCTTGTAACTTTTGCCAATAAACATCTTTTTAAAAACAAATTTGTTACGCTCGCCCACGTAACTGACTTGTAAGACGTGGTTCAAAAAGTAATCATTAAATATGGTATTTTTTTAATTGTCTTGTTTTATTTGAGATCCATCTTCTGTACTCAGTTTCGGTGTTACATAAAAAAAAGTATAATTATCTGGCTACCAACAATCAGAGCCGTTTAGTCATACAACTTTGGCGCCCAACGTGGGGCGCCAAATTTGTATGACTAAACGGCTCTGATTTCCTACAGACTTGTAAGACGTGGTTCAAAAAGTAATCACTAAACGGCTCTGATTTTTGGTAGCCAGATAATTATACTTTTTTTATGTAACACCGAAACTGAGTACAGAAGATGGATCTCAAATAAAACAAGACAATTAAAAAAATACCAGATTTAATGATTACTTTTTGAACCACGTCTTACAAGTCTGTAGGAAATCGCTCAGCTTTTTACAACAACGATTTTTTTTAAATTTAGGTAAAATTATCGTTTGAAAGTTCGTTATATAAGTTTGTACTTGTTAGAACAGTCGACACAATAAAGGTTCTTTGGAATTTTCGACTAGCACTGCTTTTGGAGGATACCTCGAATATTGTTGACGATAGGTAGCTGCACAGCCACACGTCACCCAGACTCCTTTGAATACGGTGTGCACTTCCACAGCTAGCTCTTGCTGGAGGCAGGTCGTGAGTTTGAGTGGGGTTCTGTGGTGTGCTGCGACAGGTACCAATATAGTACGATCGTGGTTGGTTGGTGGTGGTGCTGCTATGCGTAGTCCTTCCTTTGTTGGTGTGGTTACATGTAAAAAGAAATCAAAACCACAGTGTCTGTTCTAACACTCAGAAAATAAGCCGGTGGCTTTTACAAAGATCAACTAGGTGTCATAGCTATTTAATAATGGTGAAATTTTTATATTATAATAATACAACTGTGCACAGTGACAGCTTAAGAAATTTCCAACAAACTATAACTATACGAAAAACGACAATCAAATGGTGATATTCCTGACTTGAGAAAAGTGGTTAAAACATGATGCAATATAAAAGCTTGTACTGCTATATTGTACAATAAGAACTTGATTTCCTTGACACTTAATAAAAAAAAATATATGTAATCGCTTTAAATATAAAAAATTACTGAAATTTGATCAGCAGATAACAAAAAAATTCAGGCTTCTTCTCTACTCAAAACATTAATAGGAATATAAAAAACAATCCGTCATTTAAACAACCAGGCTGCGGCACTCAAAAAGCGGCTGATTTAGTGCAAAAGAATAATAATAATGCTCCGAGCTAATCAACTATTTTACCGTGTGCTACTGAATCGAAAACGGTGAGTTCCTTTCACCATAAAATTTAATATTAAAATAACAATAATAACGGTCTGATAAGGCGATCAGCCGATAGCTAGTGGTTCCCAAAGGCACAGCCGATCTGGTAGTGAGATATTTTTCGCAAAGACGGCAAAGCCAATATTCAAAAAATGAAAAATCAAAAAATACTCACCCCAAATCGCGGTGTCGTCGCAGCCAGAACCAAACGCTATCAACCTTCGCTGCTCAGCCTTCAACGGTGTCCTCGAGACCGCTTGGTCCGTGGAAAACCTAACACGACCGACGAAACTCCGGCGTGGTCACATGAAAAATAACAGAAAACCAAAATATCAGCCTAGCACGCAAAACTTAATGATAACAGTCTTTTTTACACTAAATCACGCTATTAAAAGATCAAACCCATGCACGATGAACAAAGATTGAAAATTCCGAAGGAAAAATCAAACGTGCATAAGGTGAATCAGTACCGCACTTGTTGTCTCGACGACGAGCAGAGAGGAAAAAAAGCCAGCGGAAATTGTCTGTCACTCCTACCCATCCTTGTGATTTCCAGACCACCAAAACAATAAAGGTTAGGTTCGTCTTCTTCAAGCAACCAACATATTATTTGAGGCCTTTGCTCTTATACATACCTCATTAATTTCAATTTGTTAATTATATGAATTTGTTTGAGGCTAAATTAGAAAGGCAAAGAAACAATGTACCTGTATATGAATAAACTTGTGAAATTTGTAAATTCCAGGTATTACGGTATTGAATTATTTTGAATTTTAAATGGCAATGTCGTTGTAGTGTCAAATTTTCATACTGCTTTGCATGGCCTCCTACGATTTACGGCTCTCTTCGCGGAAAGGACGCGAAGAGAGCCGTAAATCATAGGAGGCCATGCTGCTTTGATTACTCTCTCAAAAATTTACTTGCAAGCCTATGAGACAACATCCCACATGGTTTTTGCTTTACCTCAGAGTCACTAATTTTATGCGAAACCAATTGAAATTTCATGATGACAGTTGATTGCAACAACTCTCCTAATAAAGGAACCCTAGTTCTTGCCAGAGCTGAGCAAACTACTTTTAAAAAGTAGTCGAGTACAACTACTAACTACTTCAACAAAAAAGTAGTTTCACTACATGATAATCTAACTATCGAGCCTAAAAAGTGGTTAGTTAAAAAGGTAACTACTTTTTTAACTACTTTGAAAAAGAAAAACCTAAGTTTATTGACTATACTGACTATTAATAAAAAACTAACTAGAAGAAAAACTAATAAATTAAGCTTACCACTGCATTTTGATAAGTACCTACTATTTATTCTGTCTTCGTTGCCATTTGCGGCTAGGGCCGACTTTTCCCGATAAGTATAACTAGGATAGCATTCGCTCAAGTACTGCAGAAAACGCTAGAAACCCGTAGAAATCCCAGTGATTTTAGGACAATTATTAGTAAATCACACTCATAAAGCTATTAAGGAGTAATATGTACCGTAAATCCACAATTTATCCATCGCTCATTCGCTCATGGCCATCAGCGGTGTTTTTGTATAAAAACATGTGCATGCATTTGCCTCGACCTCGGTTCGAACCAATGTTGATCGAAGGCAGAAAAACATGCAATCGAAATAGTTCGGCGACGCTACGAACGTGCGTCGCCACCGCGGCCCTCGGCCCCTATAAATTTAAGGTTAAATTGCCCGAAAAAATCTCTCGTATCTAGGCAGGAATGTATCTATAACTACTAAAGTCGACTAAAAGAAAAACTGTAGAAGAGACGATAAATTTCACCACTGTCGAAGAGTTTGCTGATGAATTTTCATCGTGTTCACTAACAAGCAATAGCTATCAAGCCTCCGTGTGTGCGGAATATGGTTGGGAATTAATTGCCAACATTGTTAAATTTGAAGCGGCCTGTGGTATTGGAGTGGTTGGATAGATCCCAACGCGGTGCTATCCACATTCTACGAGTGAGCGGGCGTAGTGTGAGCTTCTTAGAAGATTTTTTTTGTGTTTTGTCCTCCAGCGGTAGGGGATCTTTGTTTTTGTTTATTTTGGGAAATACAATGTTCCCTGTGAACCATAACTCAAGATACCTATTATTTAATTTCAACAAACAAGGCGTATTTTTTCAGTTTCTTGGGAAACCCCTGATTTTTTTTTATTTCTATACCTAATTTAGGTACCTATATACCCATTTCACATTTCATTAAAATTATAATAATACTAGATTGTACACGTCAACACTACAACCAATCAAATATACCTACATAAGCCTCAAATTTTTAATGGTTCCTCGAAAGTTATAAAAAGCGTCATTATGTTTTTCGTCCGTGCAATTACGGCAAAGAAGTTAACTAAAAATGTGTTATCTGCAAAATTTTCATGTGCGTGGTAAGCTGGCCAGTAATTGCCTATTTTAATAACCAATTTTTCAGATAAACCGCTAAAAACGGCAAAGTTTATCAAACGTAGGTAGCATTTTATCAACAGACACATTATGTTCAGAGTAGCTTGCTGAGAATGAGACCCAAAAAAGTAAAAAAAAATCAAAGTTATGGTGTTGTTAATTTCTAATCTATTTTTCAGATAATGGCAGTTGTTGCATTGATAGTGACAGTGAATTTGGCATACGGTAAGTTGTTGTTTTTCGCGAAAAATCTTTCAAATTATTGGGTAATTTTTAAACTTCTTAACAAACTGCAAAATCAATTCACACAATTTCAACCACATCTAAAAATATTGTTTATTGCTCATGTCCATCCAATGCCTTTGCATATTGACAAAGCGTCTTGCCAGTTGATTGACTTATCAACTTGACGACTAGGCAGCCGGGAAGTATTTCCCTAAGATCTGCCGCGTGGTATTTAAGTATTTCTAAATAAAATTTATTTTAAAACAATAGTTTTGCCGTAAATATTACCGAAGATTTTTTTTAAATAATTAGCCCTCCCCCAACATTACATTCTGGTTACGCCACTGATTCTATATCAGAAATCATACTCTACCCAAAGCAGAGTTCATCTGTTCATCTTCGTTCTTTACAAGCTTTCTTTTAATAGTATCTGGTAGATTGATGTATGATGACCCCAAAAGTGGAATATACTTGTTGATATTAATTTGAATGGGTAGAGGATAGCGGGATGAGGACAAGTAACACTATCTGTATGTTCCGATTATGCCGACGTTTCGACGTTTATTTTGCGTCTTCTTCAAGGCTAAAATTTGTTAATTATTTTCTCTTTTATACGATTACGTACATACATGCTATTGCAACACTTAAAGAAAACAAACATACACATCACAATCAATAAACAAACATTATCTGAACATACAGATAGTGTGTTACTTGTCCTCATCCCGCTATCCTCTACCCACTAAACTTGAAGGACGTTAAATCTAGTACCATTGATTTGAATGTTCATACTAGCACAGACCTATATCCTATATAATATACAATAGTGGCGAAGCTATAGGTCTTATACAAGAAAAGAGAGGACAACGCGCTTGCAGCGGCCCTTGTAAAATAAACTGGACCTCTATTGGGCCCCAGTCCCTCCATAAATTTTTAGCCATCAGGCAGAGGGCGCTGGCGCCCGCCTGGATAGCCGCCATATTGGGTGCATTCTAGGGGATTTAGAGTGGTGCATTCTAGGGAAAAAGCGGAAAAAGCACAACGACCAAGCACGGCCCTCGTAAATTTGACATTTGACAGACAATGACGTGTTCGCCCAATATGGCAGAGCTTTCGGTGGGACATATTATACAGGGTGTCCCGAAATTAGCCTGCCATAATTTACCAGCGTATTCTACGACCTAAAAAAATTAAAAAAGTTCCTATAAACATGGCCTCAAAAATGCCCCCTAATGGGGCTATAGCCCCCGAAAGGGGCAGTTTCACAAACGGTTTTTTCTAGATATTTTCAGAACGATCAAAGATAAAATTCTGAAATTTGGTATGTGATGTACCTGTGAGATTTGACATTTGCCGAGTCAGCGATAGTTAGACATTATTAATCATAGGCGTCCTAAATGGGGGGTTAAGGGGTTAAAAATGCCCTGAATTTTGTGTGTGTGCTTTTTCGCCAAATTTATTGCGAAATTATAAAATTTAAGGGTATTCTACGAAAAAATGGTGCTCTTGTTGAACTTTGATAACGTGCACCGTTTTCGAGTAAAATCGTATTGAATTTTTTTTGCAGAGGGCCATGAAAATGCGTATTAGAAATTAACCTGCGATATTTTACCAGCGTGTTCTGCGACCCAAAAAAATGAAAAAGTTCCTATTAAACATGGCCTCAAAAATACCCCTAAGAGGGCTATAGCTCCCGAAATGGACACTTTGGCAAACGGTTTTTTCTAAATATTTCCAGAACGAGCAAAGATAAAATTCTGAAATTTGGTATGTGACATACCTGGGAGAATAAATCATGAAAAAACCGCACAAAATTTTTTTTGGATATTTTTAACCCCTTGACCCCCCCTTATTTGGGACGCCTATGATGAAGAATATCAAACTATCTCTACCTCGGTAAACGTCAAATCTCACAGGTATATCACACACCAAATTTCATAATTTTATCTTTGTTCGTTCTGGAAATATTTAGAAAAAACCGTTTGCTAAAGTGTCGATTTCGGGGGCTATAGCCCCCTTAGGGGACTTTTTTGAGCCCATATTTATAGGACTTTTTTTTCATTTTTTTGTACCAAGAAAGGTGGTGATAAATTATGGCAGGGTAATTTCTAATCGGCATTTTCATGGCACTCTGCAAAAAATTTTTAAAACGAGTTTACTCGAAAATGATGTATGCTATCGAAGTTCAACAAGAGCACCTTTTCTTCGTAGAATACCTTCAACTTTCATAATTTCGCAAGAAATCTGGGAAAAAGTATACAAAAAAATGTTGGGGTAATTTTAACTCCTGAACCCCTCCATTTGGGACGCCTATGATTAAGAATGTCTAACTACCGCTACCTCCGTAAATGTCAAATCTCACAGCTACATCACATACCAAATTTCAGAATTTTATCTTTGTTCGTTCTGGAAATATTTATAGAAACCCGTTTGTGAAACTGCCCCTTTCGGGGGCTATAGCCCCATTAGGGGTCATTTTTGAGGCCATGTTTATAGGAACTTTTTTCATTTTTTAGGGCGTAGAACACACTGGTAAATTATGGCAGGCTAATTTCGGGACACCCTGTATATACAGGGTGGCCCACCACCAACTGCATCGATCTATATATGGAAAATTAAAAGTAGGAAAATTCTGAAAATTTGGCACCTCACCAATGCCGATGGGCGCTGCTCAACTAAAATATTTTGGTGAATCTGGCACTTCCGGTTATACCGGAAGTCGATATCAACTTTCTTATCTCAAATGGAACACCCTGTATATTATTGCATTTTTCGATTCTAGGCATCATTTTGGAACAAAAACATGCAACATGTCCTATGTCTAAATCCAACCGTTTTTGAGATATTTGCATTTTTCCGAAAAAAATTACAGGTGCAGACCTAAAGTCAATTAGCAATTTATACGAGGAAACCGCGAAATTTCAAAACGAATTTTTGGCATCGTGTAACAGAAGCCCTGACCTAGTGATCTCTGCTGAGAAATAAATCCGTTCTTATACAAAATATGAATAAAAATTACATTCAAAATATGCTTAAATCTCGAAATTTTCAAATGGAAACCCCTATTTTTTTTAATGCGATCTTATTCACCACTAAAAATGATGACAACTTTGTGTAAGGTTTCCTATACCTAAATGCAGTAATTTTCCATTAATTTATGAAAAACCCACTTTTCGCCCATAAAATGCGGGGTTTGCTTAACGCTTGGAAAATCATATTAGCCGTGGACGTTGAAAAGTCAATCGCGGCTGAGGAAATGTCACTTAGTTTATAAATTATTGTCAACAGTAATGCAGGCGCGCTTAAATTACACAAACGAAGATTATTTAAATTTGTTTATTATCTACGGAGAATGCAACAAAGTAATATCAAAAACGTGCCCTACATTTGGGGCTCGCTATCCACAAAAAACAAAACCATCGCCAAACACTTTTAAAACAATAATACAAAATTTTTAACAGTATGGATGGATGGCGATGGTTTTGTTTTTTGTGGATAGCGAGCCCCAAATGTATCGCACGTTCTTGATATTACTTTGTTGCATTCTCCGTAGATAATAAACAAATTTAAATAATCTTCGTTTGTGTAATTTAAGCGCGCCGGCATTACTGTTGGCAATAATTTATAAACCAAGTGACATTTCCTCAGCCGCGATTGACTTTTCAACGTCCACGGCTAATATGATTTTCCAAGCGTTAAGCAAGCCCCGCATTTTATGGGCGAAAAGTGGGTTTCTCGTAAATTAATCGAAAATTACTGCATTTAGGTATAGAAAACCTTACACAAAGTTGTCATCATTTTTAGTGGCGAATAAGATCGCATTAAAAAAAATAGGGGTTTCCATTTGAAAATTTCGAGATTTAAGCATATTTTGAATGTAATTTTTATTCATATTTTGTGAACACCCTGTATAAGAACGGATTTATTTCTCAGCAGAGATCACTAGGTCAGGGCTTCTGTTACACGATGGCAAAAATTCGTTTTGAAATTTCGCGGTTTCCTCGTATAAATTGTTAATTGACATTAGGTCTGCACCTGTAATTTTTTTCGGAAAAATGCAAATATCTCAAAAACGGGTGGATTTAGACATAGGACATGTTCCTATTTTTGTTCCAAAATGATGCCTAGAATCCAAAAATGCAATAATATACAGGGTGTTCCATTTGAGATAAGAAAGTTGATATCGACTTCCGGTATAACCGGAAGTGCCAGATTCACCAAAATATTTTAGTTGAGCAGCGCTCATCGGCATTGGTGAGGTGCCAAATTTTCAGAATTTTCCTACTTTTAATTTTCCATATATAGATCGATGCAGTTCGTGGTGGGCCAGCCTGTATACAGGGTGTCCAACTTTAAAACTGTACAAATCCGTAAAATCTTCATTTTTGGAGATAATCGCCTAAATTTTTTTTTGTGTGAAAGGCCTTCAAAAACCGCTTCTTTTGACCTTCCTGCCATTTTCAAAATGCAAATACAGGGCCGGCTGCGATTTTTTTATATCCCCGATTTTCACGAAAACCACTTAGCGATTTTTTTATTTAAAATCTTACCCCTCAGCGTTAATCCGAACACCCCAAACCACCTATATACCAAATTTGAATAAAAAAGTGGGTGTCAAAGTCGAGCAAAATAAGAATTTTAAAGGCATCTGCCAAGTCAAGTGTGCCATGGAATCCCCTCAAAACAGTTGAATGGTCAATAGGACCACTCAAGGTGTTGGTGTGCAAAGGTCCAATACAAAATATACAGAGTGTTCTTATCTGTGCCATCTCAAAATGCTGAATTTTTATGAAACTTTATACGGGTCATGAGTGCTGTGGAATCATTGAAAAAATATTGATAAACACAAAATTAATATATTTCTTTACAAAATGCCCACTAACATATAAAAACAATTTAAATTATTGGACCTTACTCAACAAAGTCACTGTCTAAGATGATACATTTTCAGTGCGTTTCCTGTTATGGCACACCAGCCACCTTAACTGATGTGGACTTAATGCCTGGCAGACTTCTGTATTTTTTAGATTTAGTTCGTTTATAGTGTGTGGAGCGGTTTTGATATACTCGATTTTTTACTCCCAAAAATTCAGTATTTTGAGATGGCACAGATAAGAACACTCTGTGTATTTTGTATTGGACCTTTGCACACCAACACCTTGAGTGGTCCTATTGACTATTCAACTGTTTTGAGGGGATTCCATGGCATACTTAACTTGGCAGATACCTTTAAAATTCATAATTTGCTCAAATTTGACACCCTGCAGAATGGAACTCCCTGTATATTTTTTATTCAAATTTGGTACATAAGGGTTTTGGGGTGTTCTGATTAACGCTGTGGGGTCAGATTTTAAATAAAAAAATCGCTAAACGGTTTTCGTGAAAATCGGGGGTATAAAAAATCGCAGCCGGCCCTGGATTTGATTTTTGAAAATGGCAAGAAGGTCAAAAGGAGCAGTTTTTGAAGGCCTTTCAAACAAAAAAAGTTTAGGCGATTATCTCCAAAAATGAAGATTTTACGGATTTGTACAGTTTTAAAGTTGGACACCCTGTATGTATATACAGGGTGTTTCATCTTAAGTGCGAACACCCCCGTAAAATTTGTATTCTCCATCCGATTTTAGCCGCGTTTTTTTCTAAAAATAGGCCACAAAAAACTCTACGTTGGTGCAAAATTTCAGGTCTTAATGTCAATTTTAAAGGCCTACTACAATTTTTTTCTAGTAAAAAATGACGAAAACCATTTAACGATTTTTTTATTTAAAAATCTGACACCACAGCGTTAATCAGAACAACCTAAAACCCCCGTATAGCAAATTTGAACAAAAAATATGCAGGAAGTTCCATTCTGCAGGCTGTGAAAGTTGAGCAAAATAGGAATTTTAAACTCGTCTGGCGAGTCAAGTGTGCCATGGAATTACTTCGAAACAGTTGGATGATGAACAGGACCACTCACAGTGTCGATGTGCAAAGATCCAATAAAAAATATACAAGGTGTTCTTCTCTGTAGCAACTCCGAAATGCTGATTTTTTTAAAGTTTATACAGGTCAAAAATCGAGTATATCAAAACCACCCCAGACATTACAAACGAACTAAGTCTAAAAAATACAGAAGCCTGCCAGTCAGTAAGTCCATATGAGTTAAGGTGGCTGGTGTGCCACAACAGGAAACGCACAGAAAATGTATCATCTTAGACAGTGACTTTATTGATAAAGGTCCAACAATTTGAATTGTTTTTATTTGTTGGTTGGATGATGTAAAGATGTATATTGCTTTTGTATTTATTAATATTTATTCAATGATTCCAGAGCGCTCCTGGCCAATATAAAGTTTAATAAAAATTCAGCATTTTGACATCGGCCAGAGAAAAAGACCCTGTACATTTTTTATTGAATCTTTGCACACCAACACTTTGAGTAGGTACCTAGTCGTGTTGATCATTCATCTGTTTTGAAGGGATTCCATGGCACACTTGACTCTCCAGATGCCTTTAAAATTCCTATTTTGCTCAATTTTGACACCCTGCAGAATGGAACTCCCTGTATATTTTTTGTTAAAATTTGGTATACGGGGGTTTTAGGTTGTTCTGATTAACGCTGTGGTGTCAGATTTTAAATAAAAAAATCGCAAAATGGTTTTCGTCATTTTTTACTAGAAAAAAAATTTGTAGTAGGCCTTGAAAATTGACATTAGGACCTGAAATTTTGCAACAACGTAGAGTTTTTTGTGGCCTATTTTTAGAAAAAAAAAGCGGCTAAAATCGGATTGAGAATACAAATTTTACGGGGGTGTTCGCACTTAAGATGAAACACCCTGTAGGTGTGGGACAAATGATTGTATTGGAAAAGCAGTCCAATTTATTTTACGAGGACCGTGGCTCTTTGAACGGCGGCCATTTTATATGTGGCAGACATAGCGCGTACGTTGTGAGTTAATTTCATGAATTTGTGAATTAAAAGAAAAATATACACTTACAAAGGTGAATTGTTCAGCGTTTGGTTGCAAAGGCAGAAGTGAAGAGCAAGAGCCCTGGATTTCGTTTTACAGGTAAATATTTAACAAGCTACCTTTGAAAGATGCCCTAAAACTTGATTTTTTTCTCAATATAACTTCTTAAAATTCCTTCTACCTTTAGTATAAAGTACATTGTTTTGTTTGTAAATAGGACCAATACAATTATTTTTTAGCATCGCTTTTATTGAAAATTTCTTAATCGATTAGGTATGATAGTTTCATAAAATGTGGGCTGGTTTCCATGGGCTTGCATTATTTATTTTATTTTGATTGATTCGAAATCTCCGAAAATAAATATATCTCAGCGCTTGACACTAGCTTTACATTTGGGAAATTATCTGCAAACACAGACCTATATAGCTGAAGCTATATAGCTGAAGCTATATAGGTCTGTGCTGCAAATAAATACCAGTATTTCAAATTACATGTAAATCAAAATTAAGTAGGTACCTATCTTTTCAGTTTTCTATTTATAGTTTTCGTGTATTGTTTCATATTTTCTGCGTTTTTTAGTGTTTGTTTTGCTCATTTCGTTATATACCTATTTATCGTTCCTCTGGTTTTAAAATAGTTTTTGGTTATTGTGTACCTGGTGGTGAAGAAGGACGACGCGACGGCCGAAGGTGTAAATGCATTATTTTTCCCAACGACGAAACAGTAAGGAAAATTATATCTAGGTTTTATTGTGATAAAACAAACTGCTATTTTTACAACTTTGCGTAAAATTGGGCGGAAAAAAAGGGAACAAAAAATTAAATATTCTCGTTGAATAATTAAGAAGATCCTACCGGGTTTGTGACATGCAATTTACACGCCAGATTGTACGTACCCTGGAGGCAAATGGTGAAACTCAGGATTAAGAGCGATATCTTGCCATCTTTATTTTTGCCCACAGTTTGCATTGGTAAGAATTATTACAAATGGTGTTTTATATTTTCAAACGTTGTGACTCGTTGTGCCGCTATTTTTACCACACAGGCATGTTAAAATTAGTGATGAATGCTGAAATTAATGAAAAATAAAAAAAAATGCTTTCATTATACCTATCCTAATATTGTCACTTATCACGTTTTAATTTTATAACTCGACATAGACATAGACATAGACATTAATAGTATATTATACACTTATTAGTTTGTATTATTGACCTGGTTGTCAACATTATAATTTTTTTATATATTTCTGTTCCTGGGTGTCAACCATATTTAAATCATGTACTCGTGTGTTATTACCATATAAAATTTTTATTTAAATTTTTTGTTGTAAGTATATTTCTGAAAATAATTATTGCATAATTTTTTTTTTTAAATGTTGTATAGTATTGTAATAATTTTTATGTTTATTTTTAGCACCTTCTAATTATTTTTATAAAAAAAATGTTTTGCTCTGATGAAGATCATTGTATTGATCGAAACATATGTTAGTAATACCTCAGAAAAATGGAAAAAAATTAAATAAGAATTTTATATGGTAATAACACACGAGTACATGATTTAAATGGTTGACACCCAGGAACAGAAATATATAAAAAAATTATTATACACTCAGGTTGAGAAGTTAGCCATTATTTACCGAGCATTTTTATATTCTGAGGCGCGTAGCGCCGAAGGATATAATATGCGAGGTAAATAATGGCCTTCTCAACCGAAGTGTATATAGAATTTTTTTACTACTAAGAAATATTGCCATATTTTACATATTTGATTAGATTTAGCCTGGGAGTTCAGTTGTCAAGCTGATAAAATGACACTAACCTTTAAATGTCATATAGAAAATTTTTCATTATTTACCTAGGTATTTTTTATTATTTATTTACCTAGGGTGAGAAATATTACTTCTCATTAGAGGAATGAGGTAAATAATGGTGATTTCTCAGGTTAGTAGTAAATAAAAATATTATATATGTCTATGTGGAGTTATAAAATTAAGAGGTGTCTTAAAAATTTTAAATAATGACTATAAAAGATGTCAAATTTCCCGCTTAAATAGTCTGGTTTGTACTTAGCACAGCAGGGGGGCGTATGGATACAAAAGTTAATGGAGTTGCCTATCCATCCCTATACAGGATGTTTCTAAATTATGGTGCTAAAGTAATATGACAGGTAGAAAATGTCATTTTGAACAAAAAGTTTACTATAAACATGGGTCCGAAAATGCATAATGAAAAAGTTACAGGGTGATAAAGGTAGGTACAGTTTGAAAAACATTTTTTTTGCAAAAACTTCTACAGAAGTTATGCAATTTAAATGAAACTTTGCGCAGTTCATTAGTGGCTGAAGTGCAACAATTTCGTGTAATAGTTATTTATGTACCAAGGCACTGAAGTTCAACTTTTTATGACTCATGTGGAGTTTAGTTGCTGAGGCCTCTGGCCGAGGCAAATAAACCACATGAGTCATAACAAGAACTTCAGTGCCGAGGTACATATTATATTTTTCTTGAAATCGAAAAAAAAATGTTTTATTAGGCAAGAAAATATATAATAATAAGGGATCACCCGTCCATGAACCAACTACGCGCGGCGTTGCTTGACTTTACCGATCGCTCTACCTAGGACAAGTATAATGATGTACGGCACCTTCTGACAGACAAACCAAACTGCTGCTTCTTGTGCAGCCTACACAACAAATCTATTGATTTTCAAATTTACTAAAATATGTATACTGAAGGATTGCGCTTCTATAGGAAACAATTTCGCAATGTGTACGAAAAGTTAAATGAGCCTTTATCGGCCGGGTTTTGAATATTTGGTCACTTTTGACGAGCGATTTTTTCGCGTCTGACGTTTGATGTTTACATCTCGCCAAGGCCTACTTATTGAAAAAATCGTACAATAATGGGCTACATTATTGTACGATTTCTGTGCTTTTAATGACGATTTTGGGACATTTTAATGCCGATTTCAAGAAAAAACAATTTATTCCTATCGCCCAGAGGCAGAGGGACGGGATAGCGCAATGGGTTTTATACTCATAACTTTTTTGAGGTTATCTTTTTGGTATTGCAGGTTCATCATTTTAATGCATCTTCTCATTTTGCAACAAAAGTGTCCGTTACGATAAAATCAACTGTTGGCGTTGAAATTGGCAAAATGTGCTTCAAAACACCTGTTGACTCCACAAAGATCGAGAAATAAAATTTTCAACTACCGCTTTCAAATTTCGCAGAATAATAATTATTGTACTATTTAAAGTGACAAAAAATTCCCTATGAACAATGTACCAAAAATTGTTCGCTTTCAAAATGGAACGGATTGAGCTCGACCAAATTTTGACACACTATTTCAAGAAAAGCAGTGATGTTTCACTTTTTTCGTAGTTTCGAACGTACACTTCATCTGTAACATTTAAATGAGGTAGGTGATAATTTTATTTTTCGAACTTTGGCGTCTACAGGTGTTTTGGGGCACATTTTGCCAATTTTAACGCAAACGGTTGATTTGATCGAAATGGAACAAGAGAACACTTTTATTGGAAAATAAAAAGATGCACTAAAATGATGAACCTGCAAGACCAAGAAGATAATCTCAAAAAAGTTATGAGTATAAAACCCATTGAGCCGCCCCTCCCCTCCGCCTCTGGGCGATGGGAATAAATGGTTTTTTCACGAAATTATTGCACGTCAGCGACTAATGGACTGCACCAAGTTTCATTTAAATTGCATAACTTCTGGAGATGTTTTTACGAAAAATATGTTTTTTAAACTGTACATTTATCACCCTGTAACTTTTTTATTATGTATTTTCGGAGCCATGTTTAAAGAAAACTTTTTGTTCAAAATGACATTTTCTACCTGTCATCTTACGCCCTAATTTAGAAACACCCTGTATATAAATCCTTTATCTATGTACCAAATGAAAATTAGCACATTCATTATTAATTCATTTGAAAAACGTACCTTCTCCTGAAATTCATCTAATTCAATAGAAATGGAATCCTCGGCATTGTTCTTAAACCATTTACGCAGGTCAGCGTCTTGATAAATTGGCATATTTTTAGTGTTAAAGTGTTTTAGCACTTGAATAACTTCATCTGATTTTTGCGCTCAAATAATCCGCAGAACACTGCATTAGCTTTGAGTATGTCGTTGATTTTTAGTACATTTTTTATTCGTCGACTAAAAAGGGCTAAACAATCTCTCAAAAATACCTTGACGTCTATAGAATGTCTCAAGTTAATGATTAAGTCCGTCCTGATTCTTCCACTAAATGCTGAATGTAAATCTTCCCACCTCATTCTATCGGATGCTCTTGGTTTGCTCTTATTGACTCCACCCCCAGCAGTTATAAACCTTTGAAATAATTGTTTAAAATTTTTAACTTTAGAAAGAGTGGCAAGTGGCAGTGTTTTTTCGGTACAAAGGTAGCCTTTTTCAAGTAAGTATTTAGGACTTTGGTTATTTTCCCACATTCTTTCAATCCATCGTCTACAACAAGTTGATCACCATCAAACAATATCTAATTGCTTTTGAAACTTGACAACTATTTATTGTTTCCATTTTGCAAGTTGATACCTGTTCCACAGCTAACGAAGAGCACCTGTTGTAGCAACAGTTGTTGATGCCATAAAGTTCGTTAGTTCATCAGCTGTTGCAATGAACCGGTAGATACTCTCTCCCCCTTTATATCCCTTAAAGGACGGATGGAGTACTAAACATTTTGAAATAAATATAAATATATATCCCGCATACTTTAGTGTACAATTTATTTAACTATAAGTTAATGTTTATCATCTTAACCTAAAGAAATAAATGCCCTCATGTTAGTAATCCGATTGTTTTGTTATATTCCGTAAATTGATCTTGCATTATTGAGTTCAGTGAGGCGTATTTTTTTATTTTTATGTCTTCAGTCTCAAAGATTAATTATAATAACTTTTTAGTACACATCAGCTGAATTTTCTATATTGTATTTGCTACCGGTATTCCAAGTCTCCCGCTTTAGTAGGTGGTAGGTAGATATCGAATATCGAATTCACGAAATAAAACTATATATCCGATCCCCGGTCGTGTAGGTCGGCTGCCATTAAGACTGTAAAAGGTTTATCCAAAAGAAAGCTTTCTCTTTGGCTGCCTTTTCAACATGATAATGGAAAAAGTTTAAATTTAACTAAGTAGTTCAAAAGTGTTCTACCCCTAAGTAGTAGAGGGCTTCACACAAAATGAAATTGATGCAAAAATTATGAAAGTTAATAGCAAATTAAAAAATATATATGTAATATCAAAGAATAACCATTTTTGGCTAACCCCCTTTAAGAGGCCCAATCTCGGTTAGGTAGAGAGGTGCCTTTATGGTCCAAAATTAGATTTTTTGTCGCGAAGAATACTTATTGATAGAGCCATGTTGGTATTACGGAACACCCCGTATAATAACTTATGAATAAAATAAAATATAGCAATAAAAACATAATAAAAATAAATCGATTTTGTGCGATAATCTGACTCTTTCAAAACTCAGTCTAAGCGTGAAACGAGTAACGATGTAGGCGGCGGGGGACATCTTTGGGGCGCATCCCCAACTTCAACCCTCTATATGTGACGTATTTATGGTACTATTAACAAATGGTATTTGCTCTATGTAAAATAAAGGAGATGAAAATAAATTATAAATAAATTTGTACATTTTTTTAAGAAAAAAATATAATTGGTCTGGTAAGCAAAAACAACCTATTGGGGCCAGTAAGTCTACAACCCTGTCAAATTTCAAAACTCATCAACCTTTTGCACCAAAACACCCTATTTTACGTGTTTAATGATTGGAGTATATTAGATATCAAGAAACATTATTTTTCATCCCTATAATGGTATATTATTACACAAAAAAATATACCTACATAAAAAGGTTTCATCCTAGGGGTTTATCTCCTCTAACGCTTCCTGACAGGTACCCTCTCAGGGTGCAAGCGCCCGCGCACATTTGATAGCGTCATCAAGATTGGGTCTTTTTCAACTTTCCCGCCAATGACCACGAACGACGCGGATGGCGTCCCCGGACATTTTCGGTCCATCTTACGATCTGATTGGGTGCGGCTCTGCTCCAGAGATATAGAGGAGGGAGAATGCTTGTCAACGTGCGCAAGACCAAGGACAATACAGTCCTTGCGTAAGACTGTTAATTTTTCTATCGCCATTTTTACCCATGAAAGTGCGGCAAATTCAAAATAATTTGCTTTTTCAAATTGGTGTTGCATTTATTTACGTTTAGGTATCATTTTATATTGAAGTTGAAGCTTGTGGTAGGCTCGGACCACTTTGATGTTGGTCAGATAAATTTTCCGACGGTATTAGAAGTTGATCGGGGGCATTTCTTATTGCCAACCAACAAAAAACATCGGATTTAAAATATGCTGAACAAACGAATTTGTTCTTCGACCATATAGTATATTTCTGGGCAAATTTAAAGCATTTAAACATTCCAAATAAAGGTCCCGGTCTTTAGGTATCCTAGTATTTGTAGAATAAGCGCCACCAATACATTTTATTTTATCCTAAATAATGCAACATACCAATGGAAAGATATACCTTCAAGTCTAAATCTTTTGCAATTTGTACATGTTCTTACAGAGCAAGACATGTTAATGAACACAACACGATTACAAAAACACGCCAGCAAAAACGCTAAACACACGAAAAAGACCTTAAAAAAGAAAGTATGAAGTAAGCATGTCAAAACGTAAACAAACTAGAAGACAAGACTGAGTTAAAATGGCGGCCGTCTAGGATCCCAATGTGTCGCCGAAAAATCGGCTGCGTAGTAATTCAAAGCGCATTGTCCTCCTCTATGTCCCTGCTCTGGTCTTAACAACCTGATGACGTTATATAGTAAAATTATTTTACGGAGTCCTTACTGGGACTGTCAATTGGTAATTTCGCCATCCTAAGTTGGCATCAATGCAGCACAAAATGCAACCGGGTCATATAAGTCCAGGTCAGTAACGAGCCCATTTGCACAATGAATGTAACTACTAATAACACAAACAAGAACAACACTGATAACGGTAAACTCACAAAAAATACAAAACCCACGAATATTTTCACTGCCCAAAGTTTGAACCCTTTTGAACGATCCGGAAAACCTTCACTGTCACTTTCAGAACACCGAAATAAAATTTGCCTGAGTACGCACCATATAGACGCAGCCGCAAGTAGCTGATTATACCAAAATGAAAGTGTTTCCATGACGTTTGAAATTATTATTAAAATGAGTTGTAGTCATAGTTATTTTTATTTGTAGCGGTATAATCGTGATTGCAATAAGGTTTTTATTTTATTATGTTCTTTTTTCGTATCACTTGGGTAATATTCACATCATAAATCATTGAGTGACGTCATTAACTGGTTGAGACACAACTTACTAATGTTATACCCATGGTTAACAGAAAATTCCTAGGGATTTTGTAGAGAATGTCATCTGACAAAATCGGGACTTCTTACAGTAATCGGGGAATACCGCAGGTTAGCACAAACCGCGAATAACCTTGAATTGTAAAAGAGACTCATGTTATTTCTTATTGGATCGTGGTTCCGTACAGTCTATCTATTCCCACAGTTTTTTAATTGCAACGTTTCCGGACCACGCATTCACTCAGCTCATAAATGCGAAGACTTTGGGATTTCCTAAGACTAATTTTAAGTAGGTACTTTTCTTAATAGTTCCAAAAAAAGTCGCCCGCAGTGCATTTTGGTGACCAGTTGATGATTTTTTAAATACCTACTCGTGTTAAAAACATTGTTGAAAAAAATCTATATATGCAACTGATGCCCCTCCAGTTTTGGAGGTCACGCTAGGAATACACTGTTCCACTATTTTAAATTTAAAAACAACTTTATTTCCAGGGAATCCCGTAGGCGAGAACCATCATCGCCATCATCGAGACCCATCAAGCCGTGAACATCACAAGGAAGAAAGTGGCCGGCATCATGAAGCTTCATCACCGAAACAAAGTATTAAAAAAGATCCTGCAAAAAAAGGCCAAAACGGCGATTCTGAAGAATTGGGTTTTTTTGACCAAACAACAATCAAGCCTTGCGGTTCAATATATGGTTACCATAACGGCGGTAAGACCAAGGAGTCGGTGACTTATCCTCCTGTATATTTGTGTTAATAGTCGTGCCAAGGTAATAATGAAATGCTTTCCAAAGTGATTGATTGTATAATATAGTAAAATATTTATTTTATATTTAACGGTAATGACTCTGTACAAATGTATATGTACCCAATATCTACATTAGGAACTTACTTACTTTGTTTTTAATTAGTTGCTATTAAAGGAATTATTATTTAGTTGCATCCAAAAAAGTGTGTATCCAATTTGGTGTCTCTATACCTCTAAATTTGTTCCATTTGTAACCTACTTTGTAACCTACTTAAAGATTTGGCAATTAAACTTTTAATAAAACTCGACGTTTGCGTTGGCGCTCGCGGTTGACGGTGACCTTCGTCGTTGCCTTCCCTAGCAGACATTTTATAAACTTTCCGTTTGTGACCAGAAATGTCAGCTGAACAAAACAACACGTGACCGCTGAACTTAATTTTTATTGGACTACGTCGAATTGCTACGAACGGCGGGACGTGAAATATGAAATTGGTTTATCTCGGACGGCATCCGACGCAGACGATGACGTTCAAAGACGTTTATAAATGGTTACACGTAAAATATAGGGATTGAATTTTCGACGCAAACGGCAACGGCGAGCGCCAACGCAAACATCGAGTTTATAAATCCACCTTAAGTTTCGGTATTCTACTCACAGCTTTGTATTATTAAGATTAGTTTGGGGGTATTGTCTGTTACAACTCCATGTTTTTTGTTGTTTTTCTCTAATATGCTTCCACAGGTATTTCTAGAAATACACTCTAGAACTATTTAATTTGTAGATCTATGATGCTTGAGGAATATTCTAGAAAATCATCCAATCTTCCATCTTTAGAAAGTGATTTTCGTGAGAACTTGGAGCTGAAGAGTAGGTATTCTTGATCAGTGACAGTATTTGACAAGTGTATTTTTGGACGCTACAATAAAGGTATTTTAAACGCCGTGGCAACGACCCCTCACGACGCCTGTGATCGGTCGCCACAGCTACTCAAAATTTAGTTCTCAACCATAAACTAAATTAATATCTCAACTTCAACGATTCTGTTATCGACAGACAAAATTACACGTCATTATAATATTATTTTAAACGCCGTGGCAACGACCCCTCACGACGCCTGTAATCTGTGATCGGTCGCCATATGGGTGTTCCTTAATGACATGCTAATACTTAAGGGGGTTATTCTTGGGCCCATTTTAAGAAAAAAACTTCATATGAACGTATGTCGTAAACGTCCTAACTTTTGAGGTACAGGGCGTTAAAGTTCATTTTTTTAAATTGAATTTTGGCTACATCTCCCTAAATAATCAAGCTGCTGAACTGAAATTTGGCACTGCTTTGTTTTTGGAGATGGAGAATAAGCTGAAAATGTCAATTTCACCGTATCTCACAGAGGGCGCCACTTGCGCTGTTTTTCGATCACGCTTTTACGCGTAACTTTTTTGAGGATATCTTTTTGGTCCTGCAGGTCCATCATTTTAGTGCATCTTTTCATTCTGCAACGAAGAGGTACTTTTGTTTCATAACGATTAAATCAACCGTTTGCGTTGAAATTACCAAAACGTGCCCCAAAACACCTGTTGACTTCAATATTCGAAACATAAAATTTTCACCTACCACCTTCAAGTGTTATAGATCAACTGTACATTCAAAATGATGAAAAAAATGCCAAATGGGCATTGGTCAAAACACCATTGGTTTTCTTGAAATAGAGTGTCAAAATTTTGTCAAATTCAATCCTTTCCATTTTGAAAGCGAATAATTTTTGGTACATTGTTCATAGGGATTTTTTTCTCAGTTTAAATGGTACAGTTGATCTGTAACACTTGAAGGTGGTAGGTGTAAATCTTTTTGTTTCGTATATTGAAGTCAACAGGTGTTTTGGGGCACGTTTTGGTAATTTCAACGCAAACGGTTGATTTAATCGTTATGAAACAAGAGTACCTCTTTGTTGAAGAATGAAAAGATGCACTAAAATGATGGACCTGCAGGACCAAAAAGATAACCTCAAAAAAGTTAGGCGTAAAAGCGTGATCAAAAAAACAGCGCAAGTGGCGCCCTCTGTGAGATACGGTAAAATTGACATTTTCAGCTTATTCTCCATCCCCAAAAACATAGCAGTGCCAAATTTCAGTTCAGCAGCTTGATTATTTCGGGAGATGTAGCCAAAATTCAATTTAAAAAAATGAACTTTAACGCCCTGTACTCAAAAGTTAGGACGTTTACGACATACGTTCATATGAAGTTTTTTTCTTAAAATGGGCCCAAGAATAACCTCCTTAAGTATTAGCATGTCATTAAGGAACACCCTGTATATGTCGTAGGCATCGGGCGTAATACGTATTTTCGCAGAAAGTCTAGTCATTACAGGTATTGCCGGCAAAAGCTGTAAAAAAATAACTATTACCCCGTTTGACTGAAATTATGCGTCACGTCAGGGATTGCCCTTGCCCTTGTCAGTCAAACACAGTAATCGGTCGAACCATTAAACCACAGGATAGGTTCCTATTCCCTGAACTGTGAATAAACGTTACAGCGTCTGACTGCCGTTTGTTCAGTCATTTGTTGAAAATTTGTAGAATTTGACTGAACAAACTGCAATCAGACGCTGTAACGGCCGATTACGCTGTTTGACTAAGAAGGGCAAGGGCAATCCCTGAAATGACGCATAATTTCAGTCAAACAAGGTAATAATTATTTTATTACAGCTTTTGCCGGCAATACGTGTAATGACTAGACATTCCGCGAAATGACGTATTACGCCCGATGCCTACGACCACGATAAACTTACCCACGGTATGTCATTGCGCATCTTGTGACGCGTCAGTTGCGAGTCAGAATTTAAATTGCTCCATATGTCTTGTCTGCGGCATGCGGCAATCGATTTTTTGGCAAGATTATTGTCCTTGGGAAATCTATAGTACTTAATTTCCGTTCCCATTACTGTTTCTGTTATTATTTGGACAAACGCTGACTGCACATCCCGGCATTTCTGGCCTATTTTAAAGCACTGTCGAGCTGGACTGGCAGTTGTTTACACTTTTTTCTTGATACATTAAACTGTAAACGATAAAAAATCGTAAAACACAACCGCATTTTGAATTCGTGACTCGCAACTGACGTAGATGCGCAGATTTGCCTTGTTTTGGGATTCGTTACTGACATACCGTGGGTAAGTCTATCGTACCTACGACACATATACATATGTAGGAGGGACAAATGATTGTTATTGGAAAAGCAGTCCAGTTTATTTTACGAGGGCCGTGGTTTTTATATAACTTTTTATATACGCTTATATACGCGCTTAACGTTAAGTTGGATGAGGTTGACCAAAACGTTCCAAACTCTCACAATGACACAACAAAATCTATATTATATTATATTTGAATGCTTGAAACTGTTTGACGTCAGACGTGAACGTTGACATAACATTTTACACTTCAACTCGATTTTGCAGTGCTGCAGTGCTCCATTAACGTTAATTTTTATGCATTTATCTAAAAGTATATTTTATTTATATTTATTTTATAAGCGACCCTGGTAATATACCAAAGAAATGTTAACTATCTCCTCTCCTGTAAGCTTAACTTAGAAAATAGCTGCCCAGGTGATTACGAAGTTCGCGCACTTCCTACTTCCGTATCTCTGGTGAAAAGGCGCCAAGGATTTGTTTCTACCAGGATCTGTGATCTGTCAAATGCGTACACGTCACGTAACCAACTTACATCCCTTAAGCTGGTTTTACATGGAAATAGAGTTGTGATCAAATTTGTACATAATAGCAGGTAACCAACACACCCTTGGATAATTTCCTAGGGAAATGTGCAAAAATAACTAAATTAATGTTGGCAAAAAAAACAAAAATCGTGGACCTATGTATATGTTGTACTTTGAACTAAAATAATTTCCATTTTACAAAAAACGACAACCAAGGCATTACATTATAATTAGAACCCACCCGTATAAATAATTTCAAATTTCCCGCCTCATTTAGGGTTAAAAATGGCCGCCAAATTATTCCCCTGGTCGGACGTCTCTCTTGCACGGTATAGGTTGCTATAGGTATATGCTATGAACTTGCAGACTGACATGACGTAAATGACCCAGAAAACCGAAAAATTCCTTTACCAACTGTATGGATTGTTATCACCGTGACCTCACCGAATCATTTCATTACAGGATTAAAGGATTCTAGTATCAGAGCCTTTTGTTAGCCAACGTAGGCAGGATTAGGGGAATGAGGAGAAAGGGGTGTTGTTTTTATGGCCCAGGAGGGTCATAGGTGGCTAAGGCAAAGAGGGTGTCTGGTCTCTCTTAGCTGGAGAATACTGGGAAATCTGAAATATACCTAGGCATGTGGCATGTGGCATGTATGATAAAAAAATGAAATTTTGGGTATTTTGCTATATTATATTCAGCTGCTATACCTACCTACAACAAAATTATTCTCGAGAAAAGGAATAAAGTAATTTAGTTTTCCGAAAATCAATCAGAAATATTGACATTTTTGATAACATTTTTGAAAGAAAAAGTCAATATTTCCTTGCACTTAGTCGTTGCCAGGCAACGGAAAGTAACTGTTAGGAAATATTTATTTTTGTACTGTAAGGAAATATTATTTCCTTACAGTTATTTATAAACTAAAAAAATGATTGAGAACAAGTTTTTCGAAAACAATTTTATTTTTAAGAATTTCAATTCATTATAAAATACATTTCAAAATTAATTGTTTGTTATATTTACAGTTATTTGACAATTAGTACAAGTATTGAACACTGGAAGAACATGAGAACTAGTGAGTTTATTTTGCTGAATATTTTCCACACTAATAATTTTATTTGTTTGACAATAATTAATATTGGGCATTGGGGGAACATTACAACTAGTGAGGTTATTTTGTTGATTATTTTCCGCTGCGAAAATTTTATTTGCCACCTGTACCTTATTAGTAAAAGACTCTTCTATATATCCCTCAGCGACGTTTGATGATTTCCATCCGCCCAGCCTCTTTAAACTAGTAATATCTCCACCAGAGTCAACCAACATCGTGGCAGAAGACCGACGAAAACAGTGGCCGGTATATTCGGTCGGATTTGGTAAATTCAAATAAGTAGCCACTACTTTAGGCATTTTTCTAAATTGGTGTATTCCTACTACCTGTCTACATCCTTTTCCGTTTTGGTACTTAAAGAAAAATTGGTTGTTATTCATGTTTCCTGGTCTTAAAGCCACATACATGCGGTAAACATTTAAGTACATTTCATTTACTACAAATGATCTTGATGTATTCGTTTTAGAGTCTGGTATGCCAACTAAAAGCTTAGATTGTAGGTCTTCTACATCTTGTAAGGTCATTTTAACTAACTCGTCCATTCTACAAGCTCCAGAAATACCAAATATTACAGCAACCTACAACAATAAATAAATATGTAAATAATCCGAATAAAAATTGATGTTTTGTGACCTACCTTAATCATTAAATATTCTTTATCTGAAACTTCCTGGATAAATTTGTTGATTTGTTCTTTAGTTAAAATCTTGGATTTTTTTGGCCTATAGCCTTCTGCCTGCCGTTTCAATAATGAACGAAGTTTTGGATATTTAGATATATCCACATCATGTCTAATTGCAAAGGTTGCCTTCAACATTGAATAGTTCGCCCACAAAGTAGAAGATTTCATCTTGGAACCAAGCTCCAAGAAGTATGCCATTACAACATTTTCTGAGAATGAACTTGCATTTTTATTCTTACGATATTCCATAAAACGATTGTATGCATAGTTATATTTTTCTCTGGATTTTGAAATGGAACAGTCATCATCACTCATCACTTTATACTTTTACTTTTGCTTTTTAGAACGTTCGAAAACGCGGAAAACACTATGGGAAAACGCCAAAAATAAACTTTTCATGCGTCAAGTTTGACAATTCAATATTACTTTGTTTCCATAGTTACAAAACAAATATTTCATGGCATCCTTTATTTGTGAATAAAATTAATAATGCTTATTTCAAAATTTTAACAAGTTGATTGTAATAATTTATGTTCTTTGAGTAATTTTCGATTTTCGGAAAAATAGTATGTATACCTCGTAGGAAAAGCCACATTCCCTGACTCCGTATTGCCAGTCTCGGCTTACGCCTCGACAGGCAATCTTTACGGTCGTCCGGGAATGTTCAGCTTTTCCTACTAGGTACACAATGTACTATTATTGCAACCCGAATGTCCCAAATTATTCTCACTGTTATCGAGGCGACGCCCATCAAAAAAAATCAACCATAATAAGACACTTGTTCGGCATCTAACGAAGATGGTTTTATACAGGGTGAGTCAGACTGTAATAGTTAGGTACTCTTAATTCACAATTTCTCGAAATTAACTCACATCGACAACGTACTCGCTTTGTTTGGCACATATAAAATGGCCGCCGTTCAAAAAGACGTAACAAAATCTATACAAGGCAGGGTAGGCAAGCGCGATGTCCTATCTCTCTTTCCTTGTCTTAGGATAATGGTCGTAGATAAGGATGGTAGGCTCGTTCGCCAGTCAGCAGGCGGGTGTGACGTCAGCGCTAGACCAACAGTTATTTGTATATCGGTGCGTGTGTTTCGTGTATTTTATTTAATCTGTTTTTAGTTTTCTTGAATCTTTATACTAAATTAGTACATCTTACCACAGAAAATTCGTAGTATATTTTCTGTGATCTTACTTAGTATTAAAAACGTAAGAACTAATATACCTATATTTTGCCAAATTTAGGTTTAGAAACATAAAATTAAACAGGACCATACGCATATAATATTCCATCTTGGGTTCAGCAACTTTCACATGGTGGACTTATAAAACCATCCAGACAATGGCTACAAAAAGGAAAAATAGAACAGATACTATTTGAAGTTCAACATGGTGGGTCATATAGAAAAGTAGCCGGTATTGTAAAATATTTGTCTATTAACATTTTTAAGAAGGATAACACTATAAGGTTACATATTATAAAGTTTTTGTAAGTTAAGGACAATCATAAGGATGAATTATAGAAATTTATTATCGAAACAAGGGCAAATTAAACTAAGAAAGAAAAGAAATGCTGCCGAAAACCAAGAAATGCAGATAACGACGAAAATAAAAAATGAGGAAGTTAAATAAAACAATAAGTTGAGGATAAATAATGTATGTACCTAATGGCGCATAAGGCCTCCTTTAGTTAATACAATGTTTGTCTTGTTTTACTTTTTTCTTTTACTTACTATAAAACCAAATGTCAAGTCCTATAAGCGTCTTTTATTGAACCTTTTGTGAAACATAATTTTCATATGGTGTTTATAATATACAATAAATTAAAACTAAAATTTAGGATACATTATTTTTAATATTAATTTGTAAATAATATCGCAAAAGAATAGTATCCTACTTAGGTAGGGTCAGTCAAACATCTAGGAAAATACTTTGTATAATAATATTAATATTTTTCGAAATTTTTTCAGTATGAATCCAATTATTCCGTGTATTGGCAATTTTATAAATTAATCCTTAGTCTCTAAGTAAAAAATAAAAGTTCTCTGTACTCTTAGTGGTATCTAAAAACCGAAGGATTAACAAAATTATTTCAAAAACACAGCACGTAGAGGTCTAGCGGTGACATCATGCGCGCGGAGAATTTTGTCCGATCGACCAATCCTGTGCGTCTACCACAGAGATCATATACCGATATGATCTCTGTGGCGTCTACTGTTCTTGCTATCCTAACGATTATATTTTGTCACAGAATTTTGTGATCGTTTCATTCAGGTAGTAGTGGACGGGAGAAGCTGTCACGTGACCCAAAACGGGTTCACCTACGTCATAGATTACCAGAACAACGTCAATTTGTTGACTCGGTGCTAAAAGTGCATTAAAAGTTGCTAAAAGTGCAGTTTTCCTTGTTATTGCCAGCTATTGACCTCTGGAAATAAATATGAAAATATGTCATGTGCTGTACGTTGTTGCAGTAGCAATTCTAAAGTGGACAAAAAGAAATTCACAGGAATTACATTTCACAGGTAATGTAAACAATAGACAGAGCCGTACCAATATAATTTATAATATCCACTTTGGTACTTTATGAAAAGAAAAATATTACCTTTATAACTACTCTAGGTATGTATTTTTCAAGGATTGCCTACAGGGTGTTTCTTCCTTCGATTCAAAATAACCCCATATTTTCTTTCGTAGGTTTTTTATAATTTTACTAGGAATACTGTTTAATCAGACCCTGACGTGTCAGCCATATTGATCACAGCCCCTGAACCCGTTTGCTATATGCGACAAAGTAATGTTATGGCGCCTCCCCCCCCCATACTACCTCAAAGGATCGTTTACGGCCTAACCTAACGTATATATTTTGTGGTTTACTGACGTTAAGTTTCCCCTATTCTGTGGTTAAATACGTTCCCCCCCAACGGCCGCGGACGCAATCTTGATCACAGATTATTGATCTTGATTCCAAGTTATCAACCTTCGTCGCAGGTGGCAGTAAATATTTTCCTAATAATTAATTATCTCGAATATAAACAGTCTTGTCTTGGCACAGCTTGCTTTTTTGAGGTACAGTAGTGTTCAAAACTAATAAAAAATAATTATGAATATTGCAATAAATATCGACGTTGAAGATATGACCGCGGTTATAGTTCGTTATGGGCTTTATGTGGGCGCAGTTTTCCAAATAATATGTTTGGCTGCTTGTATTTTCTTTACGGATTCGCCTGGAGATAACAATGGTTGGGGAGCAAGAGTAAATGTCTTTCTTTTGCGCTTTCTTATAAGAGTATGAACAAAAATTGTTTTAGGACAGTGAAGAGGAAATATCGGAACATAATACTCCACAAAATACACCCAGGCGGCCACACCACCGGGGACGAAAACAAGAAAAGAAAAAACGGAGATAGAAAATCATAAGATGCAGTTTTTGAAGCCAAATCTGTTTTTAGTTTTCTTCTGTATATTTTTTCTCTAAGTTGTGATATAGATAGGTGATAGGTATTATTATATTATAAAAAGCATTAAAACATTCCTTTATAATTTTTTAACAAACATTTATTAAATAAATATAAACTCTCCAACCAAAACAAACTATTTTCTTCACTTCTTCGCTTTGACTGCCTTTAGGGCTCCCGCTTTCGCTGCTTTTACAATGTTCCGGAATTGACCACTTGCTTTCATTTTTTTCCTATAGAAAAGTAATAAAATGATGTAAGTGTAGCCACGAAGACAAAATAATAGTAATTGCCCCCCTCACCCGCACAAGTATGTGGTTGCTTCTGGATTACTCCTAGTTTGGAGTATTGTGAGGGTGAGAATTATTATTATTTGAATATTTTTTACCTTTTATTTAAAGCTGATCGTTTAAGAGGAATATAGGCATAAGGATCCAATTTCTTCCCCCTCTTTTTAACATCACCAGCGGCTTTCTTTGATTTATACTGAGATCCCGCACCACTGAATCCACTTTTTACTGATGATGTTGCTCCATCGACATTTCTAAAAAAAAATAATAATAAATGCTCAGGGTTGTCACTTTCCTGGAGAAATGCCAGCAAATTTTAATATTGCAAAAAATTCAGGGAAATGTGAACAGCCTGGGAAGTTTGCTGCAATCTGCTGAAATTCATGGAAAATTTTTCGATATTTTTTTAAAATTTAAAAATCAGTTTACAATTACCTAAAAATTGGACATTCATGAACATAAATACCTACATATTCTGTGAAAAAGTTATAATGAAATAAACATTCCCTCCACTTTGCTTCATATAGGAGCTATACATATTAAGGAGTTCTACTGAACTTCATACCAATTTCTACGGCAATAGTTTGTTGTGTGTACTTAGTTTTAATAATTTGAAGTGAGTAATTTTTTTTCTAGTTGAAAATCTGCGAAAATGCCTTTTGGGTTACTGTGTAATAATTATTGCAGTAGTATTTGTTTCTAGCGAACTATTCCACTACAAACTATTGTGCGAGGGGGGGCAATTCCTATTATTTTGTCTTCGTTGCCATTTGCGAAACGTTAGATTACATAGTTCGGCGACCCATTTCCAGAGGGCCCACTGACGGATATGGTACATGCACATTTCATTCAGTTTGATTTCAGAGAGGCCACATTTCCTGTTCAGGATAGGAGTACAGAATTCGGAAGAAACACCCCCGTATTTTTTTTATTTTCATCCGATTTTAGCCAGGTTTTTTCCTTTTACTTTGGTGCAAAATTTCAGGTCTTAATCTCAATTTTGAAGGCCTACTACGAATTCAAGTAAAAAAAAATGACGAAAAACCGTTTACCTAGCGTTTTTTTTTTAAATCTGACACCTCAGTGTTAATCAGAACACCGTAAAACTACCACATCAGGGAGTTCCATTCAGCAGGGTGTCAAAGTTGAGCAAAATAGGAATTTTAAAGGCATCTGGCAAGTCAAGTGGGCCATAGATCCCGTTAAAACAGTTGAATGGTCAACAGGACCACTCAAACTGTTGTCTAATCTTGTTAGACCAATAAATTTCAGCGAAAAAAATCTAAAATGTCAAAATCTAAAGCCTGAGCAATAAAAACTTTGGTGTCTATCTGTATGTGTGTTCCGTCGGTAAATTTCGAATGCATTGAGATATTGAATTCAAATTTGGGATACGTAATCTTGCCTACAATGAAATGATTTGGACTGTTTTTGGGTGAAATCACTCCTCGAAAAAGGGTAGAAATAATGGAGGATGAAAAACATTTAATATTTTGTTTTCGTGTTATAGTAGTTTCTAGAGAACAAAGTTACTATGTAACTAGCTATATTTAACATTTAAATGGGAAGTGTCGGCTGTGTGCACGTGACTATATATGAAAAAACGAGGTGCATCTTCATGCAATTTTTTTTTTAATTAAATTGGCATGATAAAGCGTTTTCGGCTGTATATGTTACCTGAAAGTCGAATTTTCTTTGTTCATGTGTTCATATATGCGAACTTTAAGTGGACGCCAAGTTATTAAGTACTGTTGCAGGAGTGGCAAGACAATTTATAAATACCACTTTTAGCCAAGTGATCAACCTTAACCTTATCCTTTCAATTAATCAAAATCTGACTCAACTTGGTTTTTGAACCTATAGAAACGTTTTGACATTCTTGGCGGAAGCACCGGGAAATTTGATTGTTGATTTTAGTTTCTATAAAAGGAAGAGAATAATGTTTGATATCTGATATTATTGTTAACATTGTTAACTGTGAGATGTCTTCACGTTTTAATTTATTATATTTGATTTTTTTGATGAGTCTATTATAGAAGGGTTATAATGGTTATTAAACACAATTTGTTTGATTGTATTAAGTTAGTTTTTATAATTTTCTGAAGACATTGGTATATTGAGTAGATGATGGATGTAGCAGTAAAAAGCTGAGTTCCAAGTTTTAATTGCACTTGTTTGAAAGAAATTCACAAAAATTGTCCCTCCCCACACGAAATTAATTTCTATATACGCCACTGAAGTGATCTAAACTCATCGCCCCGGCCTACTTTTTTAAAAAGTGACATGAAAAATATAGTAGTGGCTTATCAATCTTCAAAAATTTGTTCTAATGGATTAAATAATCCCTTGCCGGGGCCCTGCACTGTCATCCGGCACCCAGCCCCACAAAAGCTTGAGCCAATCCTGAACCCCCCCCAATTTTCGCTAGATACACGGCCCTGCCTACCACCCTTGTAAAATCTTTACTTGTTGTCAGATAAACTTTACTTGTGAAAAATAAGTAGATATTGAAAATGCACATTCAATGAGTGAGTAACTTATGATCACTTAAAACATATTATCTATACCAATTTCCATTGTTCTAAAATAACAAAAGAAATATATTTTTTAAATTGTAGGAATATATTTATGTTTTTTTAACATAGAACACATTTTTTCTCAATCACTACTTAAATTTTTCATAAAATGTTGCAAAAGTAGTAAAAGTTAAATTTTAATAAATAATAAATGATGTTATTCTCATATTTTAAAACAATGTAAATTGGTATAAATAGGTTTTGAATGGCCCTAAATGAGACTCTATAGTCGTTTTTTTTTCCTGAAAAAATCTCCAATAGTAGGTACTTTTTGAAAGGACCCCACACAAAACTAATGGGAAAATGATCTAGGTGTAACAAGATTATTTGCCAGTCTTATTCTGAGGAAAAATAGTAATAAATATAATTTCCTCCATCTTGTTCAGATAACTCATAGGATATAAGAGCTAGGGTAGAGTGTATGGCACGAAAATTGACAGTTATTCGTTTTAACACAGGTTGGACAACCGATTTTGGCAGATCTAGTGATATTGTTTTCATTATAAACTCACTTTTATATATTAGCTTAACTTGTATGTATGCAGTGCCAAGTGCCATAGATAGTTCAACCCCCCCCCCCACCTGAGAAAAAAATCAAAAGAACGTGGTGCTGAACTGTGAATATGATGCTGTAATTATAATTTTCTACATCTCATAATAAAATATGGATGATCTTTAGCAGAGCTGGGCTGTACTCGAATACCTTTGGATTTGAGTACTGTATCCGGATACTTTGGCTGTATCTGCAGGGTCGTATTCGGATACTTTTTAAATTTTGTATGCGTTATCCGTATCCGCGAGAAAATTTCTAAGTATCCGGTATCCGGATACTATTTGAAATCCCGTGAATACAATTCCCCGCATGGCGCATGCGCATAATAATTGAATGTTGTTTAGTCAGTTCGGTAGATAAGTAATAAAATATATTGTAACCTTTATTATCCATATTTCCTCGCTCCCCAGTTGAAGCCTGTCTCTGAATATCTAGGTTGAATAAATCTTTGCTTTTAGGTATCATTTTTCTATTACTTACCTTTTTAAAAAGCTATAAACGTTAATCTTTCTGAATATTATTGATCTTTTATTTTTGTTATACTGTTTTTACAATAATTATTAAATTAGATAAATAATAATAATTATTAAATTAGAGTATCCTTATTCGGATATAATCGAAGTATCCGTATCCAGTACTCGAATACATTTTATGAGTATCCGGACCCAGCTCTGATCTTTAGAGTGTTTTAAGTTCAATGTAATTTGTTTACTGAATCAACAGGTTGTATACAAATTTGGACTATGGGGAAATGCAACAATATTTCAAAGGCGAATACTCATTATCATTTATGACATTTTTTCCAATATAAGGTATATCTGCAAAGGTTTCATTTTCGAAAAAATTGACACCGATACCGCAAAATTGAAAGTTTCAAGGTCATTAATTTAAACTGTTCTTGAAATTTAGAAGAAAAAAACTTGCGGCGTTTTTTTAAATATAATTAAAAATTTCCCATTCATTTAAACGGTCGAATCTTGACAATTTAAAAAATTTTCGGCTGTGGTGTAAATTTTAATTAATCAATTAATTTAGAAAGCCTAGTTTTTGAAAAATATATAACTAAATTTGCCATAGCCTGTAGGTATAAAACCTCTAAACAAATCTAGCAAATCGATTTTCACACACTTCTCTAATTATTGCAGTATTGCCATTCCTAAAGTAATCCCTTTGTAATAATAATAATAATAAAAAGAGAATCATAGAAATCGGTTCAATATGAAATTTCATCCCCTATTTTTGTCCACCCTTAGGGGTGGAATTTTTTCTTAAAATTTAAATGGGACCATTCTGTAGGTATACCCTTTCAAATAAAAAAAATTGTATAAATCGGTTTAAAAATTAACGGAATTCTGAGGTAACAAACATAAAAAAAAAACACACAACCGAATTGATAACCTCCTCCTTTTTGAAGTCTGTTAAAAAACAAAAAATATCTGTTCTTTGTAAGAGGCAAAACTAAACATTTTCCTTAAATGGCATAAAATGATACAAAAGGAGAAAATAATCTTATCTATTGTTTCATCTGCCATGGAGCGAAATTTTGTTCGCTCTTCTAAAATGTTATCATTTAATTTTTTATTTGTGCCTCAAAGTTTTGAATCTTTGCTACTGGCGCTATTGCTGCTATTGATAATTTGACATTTTTCTTGTTAGTGCTTCGTTTAACCTCTCTGAAAGTGACTTGTTTTTATTTGAATCCTGACACTGCCTCTGAATAGTGGCAATTGACAAATCGTCATCTGAACTTTCTGAGGAATCTGACATGATTTTGCTTGGGTTACTGTTACTAATTGCTAGTCGTTTTCTAGTTTTTGCAAAAGCATACCCCAAAAATAAACGCTAAGTACACGTGCGGCCCTTGAAATCATTCCAATACGTGCGGTCGCAAAGGCGTTCAACTGACAACGTTGCAATTACCCCTCCCCTCTATCTCGCGGTTTGAAAGCCAGCGATAACCTTAAAAGCGTAAGTGACGGCAAATCTAACATCTTATTACGCGACATTACCTTACGTGACATTGCCAGTTACAGTGCAAAAAACAGTAAATTCGGCGCTGTTAGGTTGGCCTTAGATTGCCTGAATAATAGTGGAAAATCTTATAATCCTGCCCACGCACATTGGCGGCTTTTTTCGCAAAAGTCTTTCGACAACCTCGAATATAGCCGTTCTAAAAATTGAAGAAGGTGGTAAATACCTTAATTGGGTGTCGTACTTTCCTTCGGTACCAAAAAGAACCTCGAAAATCCGATATCTAAGAGAAATTGCCGATTCACTATTAACCACTTTCGAGAAACGGGACGGCTGTAGAATCAACGAAACCGACCGAAAATCCTCTGAAACCACTATTGGAAATTGCTTGTTTTTCTCATTTCTCGATTTTTTGGGGGCCTGGGAAGCATCAGAACCTCATCCGAAGACTCCAGAGTCCATGGAAGCTAATACCACTTTGACAATCAAAGAAATCCGCATAATTTCACGTTACGTGAATCTCAAAACACCAAGAAACTGTGTAAAATTTTAAATTCACTTTATTATAATGATAATCTAGCGATTTATTATCTAACCTATTTTCGGTGACTGGCGTGTTAATTTTTATTTTCTACGGGGAGGAGCGGGTCGGTACGAGGGAATGTAGGGGAAGTTGTTGATTTAAGTAGCCGTGGAATTGGCGCAACGTTGCCGCACTTACCCGAAATTCTTGATTTCTTGCTTATTTCTCATGCCTAGTGGAACGATTTATGAGGCCGCGCGTGTACATTGAAATCCTGGGATCTAATACTTTAATTCCGGGATCCTGGGATTGGAAAAATCATTTAAAAAGGCCTACACCCCAGGATTGGATTCCCTACTCCTCACCCACGAGAGAATTGATTTTGGTCCCATTATCACCGTTTTTAACACTCTTTTTTTATTATTAACTTGACTTGTATGCATGATGTAACTTTGTAAACAAATCTAGCAAATCAGTTTTTCGAATTTTGCAAACTTATTCATAATCGATCGATCGATCGACAACTGCGCCACTGAGATGTAGCCATGAGATGACTAAAGCCGTTTGGGCTTTCCTATTGGTTCCGTCTCTTATTCATTCTGTAACATTTATTATTCATTCTGTAACATTTCCTGAAACCTATCAAGGTGAAATCATGGGCACACTGTATACATGTATAGAATCTTAAAAAAAAAATAGCGATGATACTCCAAAATATCATCCTGCAAATAAAAATATCATTATTTTTTCTTGCCTGACTGTACATACATACACTGTTGCCAATACATCATTGGTGCAGGGGCTATTTTGAACATCCTCTTAAATAATGAAATACATCTGTTTATATTTTCAACATAACGTTAAAAATTAACAAAAAAATCGCATTTACTGCAAAATGGTAGCCAATACGAAACAAGTATCTAAATTTGTTGCCAAATAAATTGTGTATCTAAAAATTACAAAATTTTCATTTTTCCCGGTGACCCCTATCTCCGCCACTGGTCAACTGGTGAGCTTGATAATGGCAGGAGTTTTGGCTCTTTATGACAAGATGTCGTGCACCAAATTTGGTTCCAATATTTTTTTTATTATACTTCTTTGAAAACCCCTTATTTTCTTCTGTTTTAGCAATAATGAAAGATGGGGTTTTTCGGGCTAGCGCATGAAAACAGCGCTTGGAAAAACTTTCCGTGCGCTGAATAAAAATACCGAATATATGACTTTAAAATAGAAATATACAGCAAAGTAAACTAAATTTAAGAAACTCTATATGCTCTCTGATATTTAACATATGCCTATTTTGTATTTTAATTCGTAGGTGTTTCAATATTTAGATACATTTCTGTAATATTTTTGACGTTTTATTTACCTTATCTGACAATAACTAATTTACAACAAAGCACCTTTGAAATAATTTGAGAGTAACCATGGAAACACATCATACATACCAAACACTATTTTGTCTGCATTCTGCATTGTTTATTTTTTGTCAATAAAATTTATTATAATATGCCGATAAAATGTTTTAAGTTTCCGTTTTCAAAGTATAATAAAAAATATCGTTCATTACACGTCCAGAAATAGATTTTTCCATGCTTGCATGACTTCCCGTGTTCGGCTGCGCACGCAAAAATCTTTATTTCCAGACTCGTAATGAAATATACTATTCTACTTTCGGACATAAGGCAAAAATTGTTTTTTTTTCATGAAAATTTCAACACCCTGTATCTTGAAAACGGTTAACAATTGGATAACAACATATTGGGTTTTTCTTGTCGCAAATGGCCTCCCCTGTCACCCAGAGCCGCTTGATCCATGACTTACGGGACACCCTGTATAGACCGGAAGATAGTGACAGATTTTTGGAAGAGATTTTACTCAGTATGCCTTTGAAAGGGCATTATGTGGCATATATTCTCCCAATAATGTGGTATGAATCAGAGAGTCATCCTGGGTTCTCCATATGGAAAAGTGAGTTTTCATTTATTCGAAAAATAAGCATTTTGATATGATTTTAGTCAGGCTGCCATGCATTTTATAATGAAGTTCAAATTAGAAAATTCCTCGGAAAACCATAGGCATACCGTTAGCGTTAGCCCAAAGAGCTGTTACTGTCACGTGAACTAGTAGTTTAATAATTATTAATTTATCCACGTTTCTGAACAGGCTGTCAATGAGAAGTATGCAAGTTCGAGTTGCGCGAGGTGTGGATTCTATTGTTGCCTTTATCAACCGAATGCGTTCTGTCTTTATTTCTGCTGCGCAGCGTAACTGTTCTCAAGCTTTATGCTAGACTTGACAAGCTGTACTTGGATATGCGCAAATGATATACCATGTTTTCTTCAGCAGTTTTGTGACAAGAACTTACATACTTATCATTGGCAGCCTGTTTGGTAACGTGGAGTATTAAAATACAAGTTCATGTGACAGTGGAAGCCATTTAGGTCTACGTTAACGGTATTTTTGAACTTAATTATAAAACACATGGCAGCCTGTATAAAATCATATCAAAACGCATATTTTTCGAATAATTGAAAACTCAGTTTTTCACATGAAGAACCCAGGATGACTCTCTGATTCATACCTTATTATTGTGAGAATATGTGCCACATAATGCCCTTTGCAAGGCATACTGAGTAAAATCACGTCCAAAAATCTGTCTATCTTCTGGTCTAGTACGTGTACAAACTTGCAATTCGTTTACCATGGCCAACTTACTGTTTTAACAATTTACTTATTACAAGAAATCATGTTTTTTAGAAAAGGTGCGAAAACTAAAGTCTAATTAAAACAATGCCTTCTTTTGACAGTTTCCCTATATCTTACATCCATTTAATATTTTATAAGATTAAATACTCACGTCTTTTTAAAAGAACAATAAAATTATTTGAACTTTGCACTGTTCGTGTCAACATCTTTCATGGTTGCAATTTTAGTTTTTAGAAATATGGAAAGTAAATAAAACATTTGTCATGGAACTGACATGTGACAGTAAGTATTACAGAAATAAATTACTTTTTACCAGTTAAGTAAACTTTGGATTTCTAAAAAATATTTTTCTTGAAATCGGCATTAAAATGTCCCAAAATCGTCATTAAAAGCACAGAAATCGTACAATAATGTAGCCCATTATTGTACGATTTTTTCAATAAGTAGGCCTTGGCGAGATGTAAACATCAAACGTCAGACGCGGATAAATCGCCCGTCAAAAGTGACCAAATATTCAAAACCCGGGGGATAAAGGCCCATTTAACTTTTCGTACACATTGCGAAATTGTTTCCTATAGAAGTGCAATCCTTCAATATCAATAGAGTTGTTGTGTAGGCTGCACAAGAAGCAGCAGTTTGGTTTTTCTGTCAGAAGGTTCCGTGTCTCATCATATTTGACCTAGGTAGAGCGATCGTTAAAATCAAGCAAGGCCGCGCGTAGTCGGTTCGTGGACGGGTGATCCCTTATTATTATTTTCTTGCCTAATAAAACTTTTTTTTTCCGATTAAAAAAAAAAAAATATGTACCTCGGCACTGAAGTTCTTTTTATGACTCATGTGGTTTATTTGCCTCGGCCAGAACCCTCAGCAACTAAACTCCACATGAGTCATAAAAAGTTGAACTTCAGTGCCTTGGTAAATAAATAACTATTATTTGATAAAAATATAAAACATCTCAACTGCATTCCAGGCTTTTGAAATTTTGCGCACGTACATAAAATCACAGTAGAAACATCTTTTTCTTGAAATCGGCAGTGAAGTAGCCCATATTTGTTCGATTTTTTCAATAAGTAGGCCCTGGCGAAATGTAAACATTAAACGTCAGACACAGAGCCATCGCCCGTCAAAAGTGACCAAATATTCAAAACCCGGCCAATAAAGGCCCATTTAACTTTTCGTACACATTGCGAAATTGTTTCCTATACGTAGCAGCACAATCTTTCTGTATAAATATTTTAGTAGGTTTGAATATTAATCTATTTTGCATGGAGGCTGCAGAACAGGCAGCAGTTTGGATTTTCTGTCAGAAAGTGCCGTGTCTCGTCATACTTGACCTAGGTAGAGCAATCGTCAAAGTCAAGCAACGCCGCGCGTAGTCGGTTCGTGGACAAGTGATCCCTTATGATTATTTTTTCCCTTATGATAAGTTTTTTTTTTCGATTTAAAAGATAATTATATGTACCTCGGCACTGAAGTTCTTTTTATGACTCATGTGGTTTATTTGCATCGGCCAGAGGCCTCGGCAACTAAATTCCACATGAGTCATAAAAAGTTGAACTTCGGTGCCTTGGTACATAAATAATTATTTCAAATAACTTTTTCTACTCCTATGCTAGTAACATACCTATTAAGTGACGGTTTAGGTTATAAGTAAGTCCAGTGTTATGAACACTGATACGTAATGACCGACACGTAATAAAAAAAATTCCGTATCTGTTCTTAATTAAAACGCAATTATCACGGGTGCCTTGCTAGCGCGGCATCCGTGTCACCATAGCAACTAACCAACATACTAATTGTTGCCTGTCAGATAATCAGAAGTATTGTTTATCTGTTATAAGAGTTTTTCTTTCGTCGAAGAAAAATTATAATACAAAACTCGAGTTGTAACCTTATTACATACTCGTGGAATTACAGCACTCGCTGCTGCGCGGCTCGTGCGCAACTTTTCCACTCATACGTAATAAGCTGTTTACAACTCTCGCTATGTAATATACTATTACGCGACAAATATCAAATTTGACAGCTAACAAAGATTGCTTGGCCACAACTGTTAATGTAGTTTTTGCTCCAATTTGAAGCAACAACTGCTCCCACATCAAGTTTTAACCACAGCTTTAAAAAAAATCCCATATAGTGCAGACTTTAATGATGACACTGTATGTAGGTCACTTGTATATAAATAAATAAATACCTGTGAATTCCACTTCCGCCAGTTATATATTTCGAAGGCGGCTGACTCGAAGTCCCACTTTTAATACTTTCCGCCCGTTTCCTCTTGTAGTTGGACAATTTTAGTGTTTCCGCAATACTGACATCGTCCTCCGAGTCCGACGTATCCGAATTAAACCCAAACGGATTTTTCTTTTTCCCATCTTTGTCATCGTTATCACAGTCACCTGCTATTATTAATCTTCCATCTGACGCTGTCTTGAAACCTCTATCTTTTTCCTCCTTTTTATTGGGAGATGTTGATGGAACGTTGATCGATTGGCCAGGTTTTGTAGCTTCGGGAAAAAAATGGAGATAGGAAACATTCATTCCACAGAGAAAAAAAAATACTAAAATGCTAAAGTTGCAGAACTTTCCCAGCTACTCACCAGTCCACTCCGAAATGTCCGTGTCGCAATCCAATGGAAACTATGGTAGGTACCAGAAGCAGAGAGAATATATTAAAAACCATCTCTCCACTTCCAGTACCTGAAATAGTCTCCATCAATTCTCCGGGCAAATACAAATTTCTGAATACAACGATGAGGAAACAAACACCAGGTTAGGCATTAAAAGTGAAGAAAAGTCAAAGGTACTTTCTTCACTCGTAGTACCTGTCCCAGTATTTGAAATAAATAACAATAAATAAAGAAAATAATACTAAAGCAAATGCCATCACGAATGCTGGCACTCATAGTCAAACCGAAATTCGTCTGATAAGAGCAGCAAATTCAAATTCATTAAAAAAACACAAACTAAAACAACATTTTTAGAACCACAACAATTTTTACCTGTAATTTTACTGGCAACAGTTGGATCCGTAAAATCAACAATACTTTCTGGATATTCTTCAATCCACGTGCTACTTTGATTTTTACTTTTAACTGTTGGTTGATCAGTTTCCATTGCATCATAATCGGAGTCTGAATCGGCCAAAATTTCTTCAACACTGAAAAAAGGTTACATTAGTTTTTTGAAAATTGTCACCATTCTTATAAAACCTTTTTGGTTTTGCTTTAACAGTAAAATCTTCATCTTCACTATCTTCTCCTTTTCTTCTTTCTTCCTTATTTCTCTTCTTTCTGGCGTTTAATTTTCGTAAATTTCTCAATCTTTTATACATTACAGTATCACTTACAGGAATATAAGGAGTTATAGAATCACACCCATATTTTCTTACTAATCGATCTAGAATATCACGAACTTTAAGGCGGTATTTCCTTTTACAACCTTCGGTCATTGCACATAAAGCTTTAACCTAAAGAAAAATCTTTATGAATAAAAAAAATCATCTGGTTTCTTTTAAAAACTTACAATCGTCTGTAAAGATGAAGCAACCAAAGGGCTTGGTAAACTGGTGCTATAAACTTTAATAAAACTTAAACTGGAATCGACAACTTCACGAGTTGGTGATGTCAAAAGAATACAAGTATTTTCGAGCATTAGTTTTATATTTTCCAATCCCAAAGTACCTACCAAAAAAAAAATTACTTTCACTATTCAGGTAGCTTAAATTTACATAGGCATTAATTATTACAATTAAAAATTCAGCCTAAATATTTGCATTGATATTTAACTTTAGTAATGAGGTATGTGTAGAACACACTTGATTCTTCTAAGAAAACGATGTGTAAGTGAAGTTATAAACATCACAGGGTTTTATTTACTATCTGTTATTACCCCAATTTCTATCTGTAGTCAGGGTAATAAGATCCTATAGTTGTACATTTTTGAGGCAATAGTGGACTGTTGTTTCAGATGCCTAAACATTACATAGAAACAGGTGCTCGCGTGGGAATTACCATGAAAACTCTCCAAGAAGCAGTAGAGACGCTGGGAGAGGCTGCATCGGCTTAAAAACTACTTCTAAAGGGTATAGGATAAATCAATCGGTCCACCTTAGCTCTTCTACAACAGAAAAATCTGCTGCAGGAAGTTTGTATGTTTTTATTTGAAGAAAATATTACTTATTTCATTTATTCCAACTAAAATACACTTAAAAATATATTGATAGTTTTGTTTTTGTCTAAATTCAGGGTTCTAAAAAATGGCCCCCGAGTTAAAAATGTTAAAATTCCACTTTCTAAAAACTAACTTTTGCCAAAGTTTCTTGGTCAAAGAATTCAACATGTTACCCTGATCTGTTCAACCAGTTGTAGAAGCAAGAATTCTAGATATCATTTTGGAAGAGAATTTTGTAACGTATGCAAGAATGAAAATAGAAATATTGTTTATAGTCCCAAAGCGAACCAATGGTCCACTATATAAAGAAACTGAAAAATCTAATGTGTTTTAAGCTTACATTTTTATAGGTCGATAACTGACGATATTTTCTAAAGCCGACATTCTTCTAAAGTCTATTCAAAGATTCAAAGTAAATGCAAGTGGGCGCGTAAACACTTACACAATGGAAGCATGTAAACAATTTCAAAAAAATAAAAAATAAGTAAAAAAAGGAACTAAAAACGAGTAAAGATAATGTTCAAGCTGTTTGACATTCTGTTAAACCTTGTAGGACACATAAACCAAGCCAAAAATAAATTTAAACCGAATGCCTTGGAAAATAAAAGAGTTACGATAATTATGAAAATAAAAAACAAAAAATGATATTTTCTTTTAAAATTCTCACCAGAAAAATTATGCAGCACACTCGCCAATGCTAAAACTGTACAACTCATCATTTGCGGAGCTCCTGCCAATCCAGCACAAATAAATGCCACAAACGCCTGCATTTGGTCATGATTCAACAAAATTTCACCCACTGTGTTCAAAACTTCAACCGACATCTTTCTGCATTTTTCGTTTAAATCTTTTATACTCAGCACCGCTTCTGGTATTGTTGATTTTATCAACTTGCTGTCTTGGTCTAGCTGGGGTTGAGCCTGGGAGATTAAGTGATGAAGAAAAAGACAACAAATTCAAAATGGTTGCCTACCTTTAATAAATAGTTCAAACATCTCAACCGGACACCTTTGCTCGAAACCACAGCGGTGTGCAACGATTTCATCATCAACTTCTGAATCTCCTTTCTGTTATTCTTCAAAAACTCCTTACAGCCATAAGCCTCATTTCCGCAAATTTCTTCAAGGATTCTATAAGCTTTCTTCTGCTCTTTGTTACTTTTTATTTCAGGGAGTGATTTCACGCATTCTTGATACAACAAATTAATATTCTCGCAAGGTTGATAGGGTACCAATGCTTTAAGTAAATCGAGAATCGATTCTTTTATAAAGGAATCTTCGGGATCTTCTGATGAACTATTTAATCGTTCCAAAGCGTTTGTGAATAGTTGTTGGTTAAGTTCCAATTTTGATATGGTCAAATATATCTAAAAAAAATCGGTAAATGTATGCTTGATACGCTTGACCTACTTTTATGTAAAACCCTGTATATACACTAAAACGTGGCTAAAATCTATTCTCACTTACTTTTATTGTATCTAATGCTGCCAATCTTTGTCCCTCCTCGTCCGATCCTATCGGTTTTGTTGTGTACAAATTAAATAAAATTGGCAAATAATTTTTATCGAATCTCGCCAATTCCGCCAAATCTTCCTCGTTTTTACTGTCCTTTGCACTCAAAATTAACTTTCTTAAAGCTGCCATCACAGCTAGCCTCAATTCCTTTCTCTCTGATATTGCTGTACCCAAAAGTTTTGCAATATTCTAAAATATTTTATGTAAGAAACATCGAACTTTTAAAATCAAAATTCTACCTTAAATTCTTTTTTAATATCGGTAGGTCCGTTACAAAAACATGGCAATAAATTCCACAGTTGCATATATAACAATTCGGAACTGTGCGATCCGATTCCGTCGTTCATTTGGGCCAGTTGCATAGATTTTTGTTGAGAAAATTTTGCGAGAGGAAAAATACCTTCACGGAAATATTTTAAAGTTGCGAATTTGATGTTTTCTTTTAAAACTGGCAGCAACCAGGAACGATCAATGTTTAAGTCGCCATTTTCTTGCTAGAATGGAAAAATTAAGGGATCCGAGAGGTAGCAGTCGCAATAGGCCTATTTCCCACTTTTTAGTCATATTTAGAAAAAAGATTTGTACAGGGAGACATGGGAAACGAACGTTTTTCAAATAAAAGTATCCTTGGAAAAATTATTTTATTTTACAGAACTAAAAGTGAACATCTACCATCATTTTTCCTTTTCAAGGAAAACGACCTTACAGTGACAGTGCACTCAAATCGTTATATTCAGATGTTGAATAATATGTTTTTGCGACCAGAACATCAAAGACAATAATTAATTAAGAAATGTTTATTTACAACAAGATTGTGCCACAGCACACAGCATACTGTGGCAGTACTTACAAGAACATGTCTACGTTTCCAAACACTGTAGTACTTTAATGGAGTTGAAAGATGCCATTACAGAAGAGGTGCATTTGATTAACGAGAGCTGTTAGCCAATGTTATGGATAACTTCCGGCAGGCTTGAAGCGTTGACTGACGTGTTTATAAAGACTTCTCACGGCTATAGCTTCATGTCCTGGAAAACAGATTGCTCTGATGGCTAACAATGCGTTTTGCATTGTATTTTGTCTCCGGAAAGCACATGGTGAGTTGAAAAAGTGTCAGGCGTGACAGCCGTGAGCAATCTTTATTAATACGTCAATCAATGTTTGAAGTGTGCATTCGTTTTGTAAAATAATAGTTATTTATGTACCAAGGCACTGAAGTTCAACTTTTTATGACTCATGTGGTATTTAGTTGCCAAAGCCTCTGGCCAAGTCAAATAAACCACACGAGTCATAAAAAGAACTTCAGTGCCGAGGTACATATTATATATATTTTTTAATCGGCAAAAAATGTTTTATTAGACAAGAAAATAATCATACGGGATCACCCGTCCATGAACCAACTGCGCGCGGCGTTGCTTGACTTTGACGATCGCTCTACCTAGGTCAAGTATGACAAGACCCGGCACCTTCGAACAGAAAAACCAACCTGCTGCTTGTTGTGCAGCCTCCATAACAAATCTATTCATATTCAAACCTACTAAAATATGTATACTCAAGGATTGCGCTGCTATAGGTAACAATTTCGAAATGTGTATGAAAAGTTAAATGGGCCTTTATTGGACGGGTTTGACGGGCGATGGCTCCGCGTCTTACGTTTGATGTTTACATCTCACCAAGGCCTACTTATTGAAAAAAATCGTACAATAATGGGCTACTTCAGTGCCGATTTCTGAGCTTTTATTGACGATTTTGGGATACTTCACTGCCGATTTCAAGAAAAATAATTTTTTCATCAACTGATATACTTTTATTTGAAAACGCCCTTTTATTATGGCACCCTCTGTTATTAACCTGCTTTATAAACTATACATGCTGTTAAAAAAGGTTTAATTTTGAACGAGGAAATAGGCCCTTTCAAATCAGAAAAGATTTTTTTTACCTTTAGACAGATGACACTAAGCACAAATTCAGGCCCCATAGTTCTCACGGCAGCACCAACTGCAAATTCTAACTCTGCGTTATAACTAAATTTGTATGAGTCCCTTAATTCCGCCAAAGATTTCAACGTGCCGAGAAACATATTGTTACAGTTAGCATTCGAAACCTAAAACTGTACGTTTGAACCAAAATTGTTTTAAGTTACTTTCTGTCACTTCTTACCTCAAACATTACACTAATAATGTGCAAAACCTGATGCCAGACCATGTTATATTGATAGCTCAGCCCTGATTGTATCGTTCTGAAGCATTTTTCAAGTTTTGATCCGTACTGTTCGACCAAATCTTCGGTAGCACAAGCAGGTGCTACCGCATCTTTAAGTAGCACTTCTAAGGCATGTGTCGCAGCTGTCATAATTTCTGCCCGTTCGGAAAGCCACAAATTTGTGATAACCCCAAAAATTTTCGGAAGAGATATACATGATGTTGTCAGATCTACACTAAAACAACCACAAACTTTTTTGTTACTTCTTTCAAGGTGTCAGTGGATGAACTTCTGGATCAAGAATGTTGACATTTACATCATCGGATGCCAAGTGCTAACATTCTTTGTTATATCACGAAAGTTAACATCAAATTATTAAAAAAAACTTACTCAGCTAAATGAACATGTGCTTGCTGCATCACAAGCAGCCAAGCTACGGTCGGTTGAACATCGGTAGCACTCGGTTGATATTCATATAAAGCAGAAATCAACTGAGAGTTCAATTTTGCAGAAACCACAGCATTTTGTGATGAAAAAAGTGAGTGCAAAACCTGAAGTCCCCACGAGGTAACCAAAGGATAGTTTAGAGTCATAAGGCGAAGAATTATTTCGCAGCATTTCTAAAAAGTGAATACAAAAAAAATGATGTCGAAAAAGCTAACAATGTAAAATTTTCCGTTGTGTTTGTCCTTGACCAACACTACATTAAAGACCCGAGCATGACGTCATAATTTCACTGTTGTTTGAGAACTGGAGTGGGGCTAAGAGTAGGTTCTAAAAAATGGCAAATATTTCGCATTTTGGTATACATTTCAATTGCTCTCAATTTTGAGTTCCAAGTTGCTGAAATGTGCGTACACCAAAATGTAGTCAAAACACGAGTTATCACTTTATTCAAAATTGAAGTGACTAATATGTTCCTAGTAACACAGACCTATATAGCTTCGCTAAGCTATATAGGTCTGTGCTAGTAGCATGTATGTGAAAGTAAAGCTTAAAAGAGCCACAATTTGGGAAGACACGCCCAAGGGTTACCCCTTTGTGGATGTTTTCAATTTATTCACTTGAGTTATAATTGTAATGTATTAATGTAATTTTTAATTATTATTATTCTTATTATTTGCACAACACGTGTTTTGAGTAAAAAGAGCTGGGCGATTATCAAATTTTATAATGGATTATTCATTATGGGAAATAATCGTTATCGAACTAATCAAACATCGATTAATAAAACAATTGATTAATTGACTGTTTCAGAATATATAATGGTTTATTGGTCATTAAAAAATATTACGGATAAAGTACCTAACCTTTTATTTTAATGACTGAGACCCGAAAGGAATCTTTTAAGTATTCTATAACTTTCGATGACTCGTAAAAAAGCTAGAACCGGCTATGATTTTTATACTCTAAATACTCAACTATCTCGGCGATTTGTCGATCGAAAAGATAACAGAAAACCTTTATTATTCAATTATTTTAAACATTAATATTTAATTTTTTAGGCAATATAGCAAAATAAAAGAGATAGCTATTACATTTCAGTTATGCCTCAAAAAAAATGCTTGCAATACAACCATTTGAAATTGACTGTTCTGGTTCTGTTGTATGTGAATTGTTCACTGGATACATTGTCGATCGATTTATTGATTGCGTGATTAATAGATTATTTGATTAATCGATTGTCTGATTAATCGCTTAATCGATTGTTTGATTACTTGATTAATCAACTGTTTGATTAATCGATTATTTCAAAATATTTAATCGAGCCCTCGATTAATCGATTATTCTGCCCAGCCCTAGTTTTGACAAAACTGACAAACTATAGAACATTATTAAATGTAAGTACTGAAATGGCAGGTCATAAATATAAAAATAATGTACACAAATTTGTATTTTCCCTTACCTTGATGTGACTTTTCGAAAACTGGCAAATAGTCTCCTTCAAAAGCCCCAAAACATGCAAAATGGTAGTTTGACCTGCTTGCACCGAAGAAACCAAAACTGCCCCGCTATTTCCACCCATGCAATTTTCCAAAGTCAATTCACAAAATTCTGCTACTTTATCAGCAGGCGGGTTAACATTTGGATTGCTTTTCAAAAAATTACTTGCTTTTACTATTGCTGTGACGGCCTGCTGTGCTCCTTTCCTCCACTAAAAGTTTCATAATATTTTTTTTAACCAATCCAGGGTAGCCGTATGGATTAATGATCTTGATACAATTTTAATATCAAACTTACTTTGGGTTTGCTGTGGACACAAAATGGATTCAATATAGCATTAAAAATCTGCAGAATAGATCCCTGTGACCAAGTGACAAGATCCTGATTTCGCAACAAGTGAGATAATATCCCAAAAATACACTTCATAATAGTGTTGTTGTCAGAATTGACATAATCGTTCAAAATATGCAACATTTGGACAACCATAGTCTCAAAATTTGTCTTCAAAACTCCCTCGGGAACAGTTTTAATGCCCATGCTTATTAAGGAAAGAACTGCAGTGATTTGATGGTCGTTTCTCTCTTCTACATTGTACACTGTTTCTAGTGTTGTTAGCTGTGTAAAAAAAAGTTATATTGGAACAGGAATTTTGTTGGCTTGCCAAAAACAAATAGTCAACCATCATCGGTGACTTTATCACTCATTATTCGGAATACAAGGATGTGTGTACACGCGCGGCCCTTGAAATGATTCTAATACGTGCGGACGCAAAGGCGTTCAACTGACAACGTTGCAATTACCCCTCCCCTCTCTCGCGGTTTGAAAGCCAGCGATAACCTTAAAAGCGTAAGTGACGGCAAATCTTATTACGCGACATTACCTTACGTGACATTGCCAGTTACAGTGCAAAAAACAGTAAATTCGGCGCTGTTAGGTTGGCCTGAGATTGCCTGAATAATAGTGGAAAATCTTATAACCCTGCCCACCGACATTGGTGGCTTTTTTCGCAAAAGTCATTCGACAACCTCGAATAGAGCCGTTCTAAAAATCGAAGAAGGTGGTAAATCTCTTAATTGGTTGTCGTACTTTCCTCCGGTACCAAAAAGAACCTTGAAAATCCGATATCTAATAGAAATTCCCGATTCACGATTAACCACTTTCGAGAAATGGGACGGCTGTAGAATCAACGAAACCAACGAAAAATCCTCTGAAACCACTATTGGAAATTGTTTGTTTTTTCTCATTTCTCGATTTTTCGGGGGACCGGGAAGCATCAGAACCTCACCCGAGGACTCCAGGGAAGCTTTAAAAATTGAAATAAACCAAAGATTTGGTTCGCGGTTAAGATAAAGAAGTGTAATAAACCAATGTAAAAAACCACTACGAGATTCTTCTATAACACAATTATACTTAGATATTATACCTTATTTAACTAATACCACTTTGACAATCAAAGAAATCCGCGTAATTTCACGTTACGTGAATCTCAAAACACCAAGAAACTGTGTAAAACTTTAAATCCACTTTATTATAATGATAATGCAGCGATTTATTAATCTATTTTCGTTGACTGACGTATCGCAATTTTTATTTTCTACGGGGAGGAGCGGGTCGGTACGAGGGAATGTAGGGGAAGTTGTTGATTTGAGTAGCCGTGGAATTGGCGCAACGTTGCCGCACTCACCCTAAATTCTTGATTTGTCGCTTATTTCTCATGCCTAGTGGAACGATTTATGAGGCCGCACGTGTACTTATCATATTTAAAATATTAATTCACCCAAATGCGGTTAAAAGACAAGAAAGAGCTGTTATAATAGTTTGGATAACCAAAATTTAATAATAAGTGCGAATAGGTTGTAACCAGCGAATTTTATTTAGTACTCATTTTGTGGGGCAATACATCGAACAATTTATTATGTTGGAGGAGGAAGGTTAAGTTTGGTTATTATTTAACCAGAAACACTAATTTTAAAGCTGGATTTATCGATTGACTTAACGTAACCGTAACGCAACCGTAACATAGTGTTAACGTAAAGAGCAGGATTTTCAATTTATAGATTTATACATTACGTTACGTTTGACGCATGCAAGATATGATAATGGCGCATGCACTTTACGCTGTGGATATCAGCTGTTTTTACTGATTTTTCATCTCCAAAAATACAACTGTACCAAATTTCGATAATGTACCTAGTATAAAGTAGAAGTTATGGTCAATATTCAATTTTAAACAGTACACCTGGAAGCCCTGTATTTAAGAAAACTAAAGACGATCGACACATTATGGTCAATAAGAATTTTATTCTTTGAAGTTCTGTATGCTCCAGAAGTTATGCCAGGTATTTCTGAAATACCCTGTATAAGTATATTTTTCTAAGATTTTTGTGTTCCGAGGGCAGTGAATTGGACTAAACTTGTTTGTATTTATATTTCATGTATGATTAAAAAATTTGAAAAATTAATGTGTTTTACTAAATGCTAACTCTTGCTTCTTTTCGTTAAATAATATGCCTAGTTAATATTGTGCCTAAAAAACACTTTGGTAAACTGTTTATTAGGTACACAAAAATATAATATTCCTGTTATATATTAATATAAATATATTTTAAACCAAATCACAAAATACAAAACAAACAAAAAATACCTACTTATCCAAACTACTAAGAAGCATTAAGAAAAAAAAAACAGTTAAAACGTAAAAAATATATCAGTATTCTGTCTTATCGATAAAATCCAATGTTTTCATTGGTCGAACGTAAGAACGTAACGAAGTTGATGAACTTCTTACAGAAACGTTACGTTACGGCATACTTTACATAAATCTATAAATTTCCTGGTCTATTTTTGTATGTTTCAACTTCTTGAAGTTGCGTTACGGTTACGTTACGTCAATCTATAAATCCAGCTTTATTTTCTTAGCTTAGGTAAGGTTAAATTACCTTTATCCACGTTCATTTGCTTGTAAAGTTTCATATTTAGTTTTTGACTAATGTCAAAAATTTTTGGCAGCCAGCATTAAAGGAAAAGTACCTAGAAAATTCATAGAACAACTGCTAACCCAAGGGACAATTTCTTGAAAGCATTTGTGTTTATGTCCTCCGTGGCTGGTGGGGACTTTCAAAATGTGTGCGGGCTGTTGCGCGAAATGCTAATTGTGGGCTATAAACTTGTTGGCGAGAGGTCAAATTAAAATGAGAGGCTTTTTGTTTCATAGGGTTTAATTTTGGAGTTTTTGTTATTTCCGCGCACATAGCTTATTCGTTTTTATATTATATTTTCAAGAAAAGACCACAGCCAGTGGTCAGAATTTAGTTAACTGGCATATTGTTAAACTTAATATTCTGTGTAAAAGAACTTTAATGCAGAAAATGGCATAAGAGGACCTTTATACAAGCTTTTATTTAACTTGCCCTGTTAGTATGTATGTATGTATGTATGTGTGGGTCGAATCTTGCAAGCTGAATTAGAACCACTTTTTGACATCCGATTGAGGTGAAATTTTGCATACACCTTTTGTTCTGGTGACAATACAATATGCAATACTCAATATTGTAATACTTTCAAAATGTCCGTGGCCACAAGTTGGCGGATGATGTATTTTTTGTCAACCCCCTTAAAATGGGTATCAAATGAAAGAGCTTGAAGAGTAGAAAACGATTAAGTTAAAGACATCACACTAAATTCAATATGGCGGCCGCTCCAAAATGGCGGATTACATTTTCTTTTCAACCCCCTTAATATGGGTATCAAATGAAAGGGCTTGAAGAGTAGAAAACGATAAAGTTAGTGACATCACACTAAATTCAATATGGCCGCCGCTAAAAGATGGCGGATTAATTTTTTTCTTTTCAACTTCCTTAATAAGGGAAAGGTCTTGAAGAGTAGAAAATAGTAATGTTAGTGACATCAAACTAAATTCAATATGGCGGCCGCCCGAAGATGGCAGATTACCTATTTCTGCAGAGCCTACTTGACATGGGTACCAAATAAAAGGGTTTGACGAGTACAAAATAAAAAGATAATTGACGTCATACTAAATCCAATATAGTGGATGCCCCAAGGTGGCGGACAAAATTTCTTTACTACTCTCCTGATATGGGAATCAAGTAGGTACTAACAACCACAAAATAAAATAAAAGGTAAAAAAAAACCTTTTCCAAAAACAAGCTTTTATTTAAGTCATGTACTAAAATGAATAAAATAAAAAATAAAAGACAAAAAACCTTTTTAAAAACAAGCTTTTTAAGCCATGTACTAAAACGAATAAAATAAAATATGTCTAGGTTTTTGTTAATATAATTCAGTCACAACTTTTTGTAAATCAAAAAGCTTGTCGCGAGAATTGTAAAGAAAACACATACTTTGGCAAGTAGGTACTTGCTTATCAACCACAACTTGTCACAATTTGGCATTGAATTATCTTAACGAAAACCTAGACTTATTTTAATTTATTCTTTTTAGTACATGGCTTAAAAAGCTTGTTTTTGAAAAGGCTTTTTTTACCTTTTATTTTATTTTGTGGTTGTTAGTACCAATTTGATTCCCATATCAGGAGGGTAGTAAAGAAATTTTGTCCGCCATCTTCTGGCATCCACTATAGTGGGCATCCACTATAAAAGCTTGTTTTTAAAAATGTGTTTTTTTACCTTTTATTTTATTTTTATGCAATTTGATTCACTTTTTAAGAAAAATACAACCCTGTATGCTGTTTAACTTGCAACCATTCTAAGTGCACCTAATAGGATTACTGAACGTGCACCAACTTTCGGCAATCTCTGTATTTTGGTTGTACAATTAATAAAAAAAAGTCCCATATGTTGCACACTTAAATGACCACACTGTATATTAGCTGTTATTGGATGTTCAAATTTTTTTCTGAAAATGCATTCCAATAACCTTGTAGGAACCCTACAACTACTTTAATTAAATTTCCTTTCTTGCCCCAAAAATAAAAAAGTTATTAAGGATGATCTATACTGTACCGGCAGTTTCTAGACAGTCCTTGCATTATTAGCACTATTGGCATTAAATGGTAATAATCGTCAGTATCTGTTTTTTCGCGAAGTACATGCAGTAGGTATGTTGCTTTATATAGTATTTTGACCATTCGATATTAGAATTTCGCCCTTCAGGCTAATCAAGGTGGCTGAGCAAACAGTACATTATGCATTGAGCATTTAATGATAGCTATTAAGACCTGAGTATGAAGATTACGACACGAGGTAACAATAAGTAGTTGCTAAAACTTTCAAAAAAATTTTTCGTTAGTTATTTACATTGTTTAATTGCAGAATGTAGCTATAACAAAAAATGTGTGCGTCATTTTAACCACTGATCAACGGTTTAGTTTGGTTGATATTAACTTTGAGGATATAATTTTAATTACACATAATGCAAGAAATCAGCAGATTTAATATACATATTAGAGTAGTGGATCTGGCAACACATTAAGGCTGAAATCAGAAGATCTACAGAAAAATTAGTAGATTAGATCTGGCAACACTGTGTCTGCGGGCGCTAATCATGTCCGTTCCGCTGATTTCCAACAGAAACTAGTGACAGTGAAAAATCCAAAACTCGTCCGTGCGCGTGATAACCACAGTTTCCGAACCAAGGCCAATGTGCCTCCCCCTGGCAGATTCGCAAAAATTCCCGATTTGCCATTGACATATATGCAAGTACAAATAAATCACAAGTGGAAGACTTTATTATTATTGAATTCTGGGACAATCCCGGGTCCTGGAAGGTACTTAATTTTGACCGGGACCCATCTTTTGAACACGGGATAATCCCGGTGATTCTGGGGTGGGTGGCAACCCTACTATCTATTGATCAATACCTATAATAGCCATTCTTACTTGAGTGTGGAAATACTGATATTATTTTTTCTTTCATGATTCTCAATTTTACTGTTGCACATTTTTAACCGATTTTCTTTGAAAAACCATCAATTGGAAAAATTTACCAAGTAAACAGTAACTATGAACTGCCCAAATTAGAAATGCAAAGGAGGGAATGTTCTCGTTCCTGCTAACAGAATAAAATTAACGTTCTCTTGAAAATTTTGAATATGCTCAAGCACGTGAGAACGTACGAGCACGAAAGGAACTTGTGGCGAAATTTTAAGAATTTGGAAAAGTTGGAATTTTGGACATGTATGTGGCACCGCCACACGAGCATTCAACCCTCACTCATTATTATCATTTATTATTTTATACTCAAGAGTAAAAATGCAAAACAGTCGAAACTGCCATCATATTCTATATATATTTGAGCATTTTCAGCATTTTGAGCATTTTTGGTCAAAGAATTTTCACAAAAAAAATAGCTTACCATTTTGCTATAATGAAGCACCTATCCATGGCATTTATTCTCGTTCGTTCTTGCCGAAACTGCTCAAAATATATGCTCCAGAATTTTGCATCTCTAGTCAAAACTGATAGGAGTAATTCTAAATCTGTCATGGCCATGGCAATCTAGATATTAAGCGAATATTGCTGTGACGCTGCATTTCTATTGGTTGCAAATTGTGATATTGCATTTCTATTGGTTATAAACTTCTATCATAATGATAAATCTGTATCTCAATGAACCACATTATAAAACAGTGTAATAGTAAATCAATTAGAGCATGGGGAATTTACTTGTCCCTTTCGAGTGGCTTATGTAACCCAGCAAAATCCCCGTTTTCATCTGTATTATTAAAAAAAAAAACAACTTGAGTGATATAACACGTGTAGATCATTATTGTTTGTATCAAGATTTTTTCATATAAAATATACAAGGTGTCGTAAGAAAGTAGGTAAGCGTACAGTTTTCGAATTTGTTTATCTGTACCTAAAGTTGGTTGTATTTGCTCGAAAATCAGGTGAAGGAATTTTTTTCGGGTAACATATACAGTGTTCCGTGAAAATAAGAATGTTTTTAATTTTTTTATTGGTGCTTGGTGCAAATCAAAAAGTTGCATGTATTTTTTCGAAAATGAAGCAGGCAGAGGAAAAATTTCTTTAAGCCATTTCATTTCCTCTTTCTTACCCATTCCACAGCGAAAACGAAATTTTCATCTCCCTAAGTGTTATCAGTTTTGAATACACCAAGCATGCCATGGAAACATTTTTTTTGTAATTTTGCTTTTCGGATATGGGACAGAACAAAAAATATACTAAGTCGCTATCTCTACCAATAAAGTTATTTAATTCCTGAAAATTGGGGGTGGCCGGGGATTTTTTTAGTTGAGCGCATTTTTACCATTTGCACCACCTAACAAAAGCAAAATTTAGAACACATAGCAAAACAGACCAATTTTGGCAAGTCTGTATTTATTGAGCAGATCCGTAGTTGCCAAGCAATGAAGTGATAAATCCCCTTGGTATTTATCGCTTTGCGACATTCACATGCCATCTGCCGCTGAACCAACGAAGTGCGAATTTTTCTATCAAAGTTTGAAAGTACAAAAATCAAATTTCGGTTTGCAGACTACAGAAAACCTCCATAGTCCTTTGTGGCATGACATGACATTCCAAGTAACACAAAAGTTTTATAATTTGAAATTATAAGAGTAAATTACTTTATTACTGCTAGGTTACCTACTACTTTATTGGCAACAAATGTTATAAGTTCTGTTATGAAGACGAAAGAGTTACATAGTTTAGATTATTTTAAATGCAAGCACAGAAAATATAGTTCCACAACAGAAAGCTCCTTAACAATAATACCTGTCAAATGGACTCCAACTACAGACTCCAAAAATAAGCAGATTGCATTTCTTATCAAATGATATTTTCCCAAGATATAATCTCAATTTGTACATTAGCCAAAATTTAATAGTGGACCTCAATATCAATGCATTTGGAAAATATTAAGCTTCAAAGTTGGAGTCCATTTGACAGCTGCCATTAAGGAGCTCTCTGTTCTGAATATATTTTCTATGATGCAAGTTCTTTAGAACATTCTATAGATAAACTTGTAAAACTGTTTTATTCTTGTAGTAAAAGAATGTTTGTAAATGTTCTTGTGACATGCTTTATAAAACTGTTTTGGCTATGAGAGAAAATTGTTTCATTAGCAGTTTATACCAATCCTAATGATGTTAATAATAAAACTGATTTAATTTGCCAGCTAAAACATGTTTATAACTGTTTTAATACCACATCATTAAGAGTTTTCTATTTATAAGATAAAGATATGATATTAAGGTTTTATATGGATCTCAAACAGTGCAAGACAAAAATATTTTTTATGGTTGTACTTACAAGGCACTGTAAGATTACAAGCAAAGATATTAAAAATTATTCTTATAAAACATTGTCAATACAAAAATGTGAATTTTTCTATTCTGGTGGCCATGTTTGGGCAAAAAAATTATATTAGAATCAAATTTTTGTTTGAAATAGGTACTGGCTATTTTTCTGTAAACTGAAATGGAGAGATTATTTTTGAAACATTGTCATTGAAGAAGTTTCTGTTGTCAAATGCAGTTATTATTTATTCAGTTAAATGTATGGTCCCAATACTGTAGTCTTGGTCTGGCCACAGTTGTTTTGCTTAAGTATCTAAGTAACACACCCGTTAACACATTAGGTACCTATATTATGTGTCCTTTTTGGTGTACTAGAATTAAAAAAATAGAGATTTAAGTACCTAATGAACTTTGTTTTTTACTAAAAGAAAAAATTCCTCATACTCTACTGAAATGGGGTTTTTGGAATGCCTTCCCGGAAAATAAATACATCCCGGATTGTACCGGATTCTCAATCCGATCCCGTTTTGTCCCGGAATTAGAAATTTGCTGTTAAAAAATAGTTACAAAGTAGTTTTGATTGTTAAATGACAGAAATATATAATCATTTATCCATCAATAATGCATGATATGTGCAATGCATTGTGTCAAACGGCTATGCTATAAGAACAGGTAATATTCTTTCAATTTTTCATCTGTTGCAAAGGTTTCTTCTTTTCAAGCAAAATAATATTATGTTAATGTTAATAATTTACTTATTTTATTAGCATAGGTAGAAAGTTGCCTACAGGGTGTCCCAGGATAAGTGAGCCAATAGGTGTAAAAGGCAAAACAATTTCGAGTTCAAATTTGATCGTTTGAGGTTCTGACCTGCTTGACTGCTGCTGACTGGCATATTTTAGTTTTTGAAAAAGCATTATGGCGTCGACAGCGACCATTTTTTTATTTTCATTGTAGGTGAAGTGCCTTTTACTTTAAAGATAGCGAAAAATTTCAGTAGGAAAAGTTGTTTCCAATTAAAAGTTACCACCTGGTACCAAATTTTGGAAAGATCGGCCTACTTTGTTTTTCTCACTCTTTTCTTTTTCTAACGTGCTAAAGTGGCTTCTAAATACAAGGTATCGAAAAATTTTATGAGAAAAAGTTGTTTAGAATTAAAACCAAACCAACCAAAAAAAAAACAAATTTTGAGACAATCAGCTTACTTAATGTTTTTCTTTTTTCATTAGCGCGTTAGAAAAAGAAAAAAGTGGGAAAAACAAAGTAGGCCGATCTTTCCAAAATTTTGTACCCTGGGGTAATTTTAATAATTCTTAATGAAATTTTTTGTTATCTTTAAAGGAAAAGGCACTTCACCTACAATGAAAATAAATAAATGGTCGCTGTCGACGCCATCTTTTTTCAAAAACGAAAATTTGCTAAAAATTAGTTTTCAGTCAAGCAAATCAGAACTACAATCAAATTTGAATGCGAAAATTTTTTGTCCTTTGCACCCATTGGCTCACTTATCCTGGGACATCCTGTATATTGTAAACAGCCAGTATTTTTTTTTAAATTTATGTACCTATGGCTTTGTGTTAATTTTATTTTTATTATATTACTTGATCACAAATTCTTTTTTTATTTCCCTTGGGTGGTATTTATTGGTTAAAATCATGAACCAGATAAAATCATAATAATAATAATAAAAATCATAAGTTGATTAAACTACAAAACTTGACAGTTGCATATTATAAGTAGGTAAAAAATAGCTAGGTACCTAACTACTGTCCCGGTTTTCGTCAGCCAGGAGTTGGTCACCTTGCATAAAGTGTACACTGAATGAAAATATCACAGTTTTTTATATTAACAATAAACACAAAACCACCAATTTGTGTTAGAAATCTCAAATGGCAGGGCGATATTATACCTCCGACAGAGCAGATCAGACTCCATTTTTCATGCAAAACTGCTGGAATTCCAAACAATCGCACGTTGTATATATCACCCCGTTGTTGCACAACCAACCAAACAAGAAAATTCGGCGTTTTCGTAAAAAGAAACATGTAAAATTAGCTCAATGCTATCACCCACAGTGGCATGTTGATCAAATTTTTCTTTTAAAATTTGTGCCTACCGGTAAGCGCAGGATACACTCCCTTAAGAATATAGGAAAATATAATATAGGAAAATATCATTTCATAAGATATACATATACAATCTGTTTGTTTTTGGAGTCCCTTTTGACAGGTATTGTTAAGGAGGGAACTATATTTTCTGTGATGCAATGCTTATATTCGTTTTTCTTATTGAATTCAACAACAGTTTGATGGAAACATCAAATCACATTTTCGGTGTGCTCTCAGGTGTACTCATCAAGAATAATTAAAAACAAGTTTCAACAGATATCTTCGCAAACAGCCTACACTTACCAAGGAACAAAAATACTCCGTAGGCGTTTCTGTGCCCCCGTTCTGCTTAATAACTTCCGCTATAGCAGCCAAAATCGCTAACATCTCCTTATGCAATGCAGAATCTGCACGGAAAACATTCAAGAACCTCCGAAATGACATATTGCTGCAATCCGACCATTCCGATGCAAACGATGCCATTGTTTGATAAGAAAAAGCATTCGACGATACTGCAGACATTTCTTCATCCATTTTAGCACTCCCCGGCTTTGGAGGCAAAGGTTTAAATGATTGGACAGCATCGTGCTTACGGAGTGCATTGGAAGTTAATGAACTACTACCTAAGGTGAAAATGATTTATAGAAGAATTTCAGTGTTTTCTTGGGGTGGGAACGATCAAACAAAGAAAAAACGCTAACCTAAGTTCTCCTGGAAGAACCTCGACTTGGCCTGATCTCTGTATTTACGCGTCTCAGGGTTGGAGCTGGCGCTCTGGCCTTTCGGCCAGCGTTTGCCCTTGGTCTGGCCCTTAAGCTTGCTCCTGTATTTGCCCATTTTCTACCGGTTTTCAAGCCGAAATCATCGCGAAAAAAACACGTGCACCCGCAATGACGTCGAGCGCAGAAAAGAACCCACAACCCACAAACAAACACAAAATAATAAATGGCTTTTCTCTGGCAACAGTGGCAACACCGATGGCAGGCGTGGGCGTGACAAATGACATGACGGTCAACCCCACAAAACAGCTTACTTCTTCTTCTTCTTCTCGTTTTTTAATGGCCTCCGCACTTGCGAGCAACTTAGCCACTATGGGGCCTTCGCCAACTCTTCGTTGGATCGGATATGTTCAGCTTTTGCTGTGTCCGCCCAACTTGGTCACTTGAACAAATTTGCTGCTTTCCTTTTTCAATCCTTTCCTTCCCAAGATCATACTTTCTTCAACGTTAACAACACTCATTAACAATATCAACATTAATTAAACAACATCAGTTATATCATCGATTTTTACCGTTCATCAATCATCCCCAAATTTGTTCACTACTTTCCTTCACAAGATTATGGTAACCATGTTAATCTTCACAAATCCGTTAACATCTCCTGTATCTTATCATCTTTACGGCAGGGCCGTAGTCAGACAGAAACTACAGGCAGGGCAAACACGAGAGGATAAATCCCACTTAGGGTTCCACGTTTTCATTGGTCATTGGTCGACTCAAGGTTACATCAATTTGAACATTGTAGGCTTGTGAGGTTGTTTAGAAATCATATTGCAATATTTCCTTCCAGCATAATAATGGCTTAGTTAATCACTTATCTGAAGAACATATGGTAATTATGGAACATACCGTATGCACCGCGCGATTTTCTTGAAATTTTGGCTACTCCCACATTTTCGAGGTCCCTGAACACGAATCCGACCTCTATAATGGTAATGGAGATGAATTTAGCTCAAACCCTAACTTCGCGAATACCCGCGGAAAAAACGAAATTTTGAAAGATTTGTGCCGTGTTTACGTCCGGCCCGGCCGCTGTTTTCGCCCGAAATTCGGCGCGCGCCGGTTTCCGCGAGTATTCGCGAAGTTTCGATGTTGCAAAAGGTGCAAAATAGGGTGGTGATCAGTTTGAGCTGCATAGAATAAAAATTCATCTGAATTTGATGTTATTTCTTAACTCATTTGCATAATTTATGTCGCAACGAGCTATTGAATACAAGACCAGAGGCTTAATATTCAGGATTCAGGTAACCTTGAGTCGACCAATGAAAACGTGGAACCCTAAGTGGGATTTATCCTCTCGTGGGCTACGACTTTCCTGTCAGGGCAGTACACATTATTTGAGAAGTGAGGGATAGGTACCTACAGGGCGTTACTTTGTCGGTGGGGACAGGAGAGGGGGGGTAAAAAATAGAATTTAATTTTCGTCATTAAAATACGCGCCGCAGGCGAAAATTCGTGAAATTTTCAAGCTCAAATATAATATGAACACACATAATTCAATGGTCGGTATTTTTTTTGCTAATTATGCGGGTCCATAATCATTTGTGCAGTAAGCAAGAATACGCTGTCTTCTTTCATATCAAAGTTCTATTTTATTGTTGATTTTTAACTGACAAAAATCCAGCAATAATTATCAATAACAACACTGAACACCGCCTTTTGTGATGTGGAAGTAAAAATAAAAGTATTAGTGCTCATAGTGCCCTATAAATTATCATATTTTTTCAAAGGGCCACATTATGTCTATAATTTTTGCAAAAAATTTCTGGACAGTGTAATAGTTAGGTATGGGTAAATTGAAATTTGTATGAAGGCGGGGCAATAGATTGTTGTTTTTTAAGCGGGTAATAAAAAGAGTAGGTAGGTACTTAGAGGCGTCTGCTCACTAAAATGCGCGGCAGGCAATTTTTTTTAGAAACGTTAAGGACAAATTCAGTTTAAATGAAGTATAATAAATTAAAAAATCATCATGATGTCTTCTTTCCTAGTTTTTTTTCTCAATGGAGCAGCACCTTATCTACGGCCCTGGTGAGGTGACCGGTGAACTTGTGGCCCAGACAGGGCAAACATTCTGCCAGGCAGGGCAATGCCCTGCCTGCCCCCCCTGGCTGCGGCCCTGCTTTACGGAAACCTCATTGAACACTCACTACACACTAATCTACACTATTTATTGAACAAGAATAGTCATGGGCCATGACTCATGGCCCTCTTGGACCGAAATATTTAAATGAACATGCCCTCAGTGAGGCGGCTACCCTAGGACCCAATTGTCACAGAACAGGTTAGGATAGGGTTAGGTTAGCCCACTGAGCTCTAGAAGCTTAGACAAGGAAAGATACTCGTAGAGGACGCCTAACAGCGCCCTCGGCCGTGTTACACACTACCAAGAACGGTAGACGCACCTACCGTTCTTGACCCACTACCACATCACACGACAGGCCACTGGCGTAGCATGAAACGCGTTTTTAGCCAATATCACAAATCACAAAAATGTTAAAAATGAATAGGTAGTTAATTTTGACTTGCCTTATATGTAATTTAAAATATTGGTATTTATTTGCAGATAATTTCTCAAATGTAAAGCTGGTGTCAAGTGCTAAAATATATTTATTTGTGGCGATTTCGAATCAATCAAAATAATATAAATTATGCAGGCCCATGGAAACCAGCCCATATTTTAAGCTGGTATTACACTTGTCGATTTCTTGGCCAATAAATTGCACAATAAATTGGCCAAGAAATTGTAGATAATGTAAATAATGATAATGAAAATTGGTATTGTGGTCGGAACACAGAAAATCCCTAGAAATACCCGAACTTGCTTCAATTTCTTGGCCAAGAAATTGACAAAGAAATTGAAGGTAAATTGACGACAATTTCTGTTTTACACCTACAGTTCAACTTGCACAATTTATTGTACAATTTATTGACGAAGAAATTGACAAGTGTAATACCAGTAAGTATCATAAATTAATTAAGAAATTTTTCAATAAATGTACTTTATCATACTAAAAGGTAGAAAGAATTTGAAGAAGTTATATTGAGAAGAAAGAAAGTTTTAGGGTTTCTTTCAAAGGTAGCTTGCTAAATATTTACCTGTGAAACGAAAACCCGGGCTCTTGCAACCAAACGCTGAACAATCCACCATCGTACGAGTATATTTTCCCCTTAATCACTGTTACTTTGGACATACAAATTCACGAACGTAGTCGCTTTGTCTGCCACATATAAAATGGTCGCCGTCCAAAACGACGTAACAAAATCCTATACCTACACCCTATACACGGCAGGGTAGGCAAGCGCGGTGTCCTCTCTCTTTCCCTGTCTAAGTCTAGAAGTAAATGGAAACAACACAAAAGAACGCGAAAAGTGCTCTACCATCTAGAAACCTAAGCAAAATTGGTAAGACCACCAAAGAAATTCATTCCGGTTCAAGAAGTAACTCATGGAGATGAGGAGTGCCGCATTTCTGGAGCAAATAGAATTAACCGAAGAAATGCAAATAATAATAATAATAGGACTTTATTGCAAGAGTACAGTACAAAACATGTAGGTATCTTGTACAAAGGCGAAGTCTGGCAACAAGTGCCATTCATACTTAACCTTTACCTAACCCTAACCTATATCTACCTATATCTACCCAAAACATAGCCTATACATTTTATTAAACTACGGCATATCAAACGATATAATACAGTTATAACCAACGACGAAAACAGTGTCCAGGACATATAAAAAGCACCATCATCTAGAAAGCAGCAACCTCTTTACCTTTCCGCTAAAAACTCTGTTGCCAATCTCGTTCCTCAAAGTTGTATCTAAGGAATTATACAGGTGAACAGCGTTAAAAGAAAAAGACCTTTGAAAGAATGATGTGCGGTGGGCAGGCATTGTAAATAAATTTGTGTGACGAACATTTAAGCTATGTATTGCAGCGAGTTAGGATCTGTGGCCGAAACAACCCGTTTTTAAAAACAGATTTTATTCGATAAAACCTAACAAAATTTATAAGGGTTGTAAGATAATTACGATACAATAAAAATGTCAAGACTGACTTAAGGCGGGCCAGCGCGAGAATATATAACCTCGGTTGGTGGTAAGTCGGCAAAATAGTCTCTCGTGCTTTCTAGGCAATATTAGCTCCTGTAACTTCTCCATCCTCTGAAGAAGTTTTGTAAGGGACGAACAAAACTTTATTTTTGGCTTCTTCTTCCTGGTGCTTCTTGAGTCTAAGTCGGTGCAGGCATTTGTAGCAGACAAATGCGAAAATCACTGTCACAAGTAAGTACAGCGGTGTGGTCCAAAAATGGGTGTAGTCGATGGCGTCTTCGTAGACTAATGATTGGAGTTGTTCTTCTTGTTGAATTTTATGCAACTCGTCTAAAGGTATTTTATCTAATTTAATCGGCCTTCTGATTTCTTTCCGATTAATTTGGGTTGTCTTGATTTTCGGTAACAGCAAGGGTTGTTCTTTGGATGAGTCATCGGAGTTGATGAAGTTCTCTGTCGGAGTTTTGAAGTTGCAGCCTAGGGGTAACTCGATGAGGTAGGTACCGTGAAGGTCTGCGATGCTTGAAGTCGTACACTGTAGATAGACTTTGGTTGGCTTTGGGAAAATTCCAATATAACTTGATTTTGTTAATTCTTCAATAAGGGTGCTGTTCGCAACAACTGGAATGTAGTGGCAACGGGCTTCTCGATCGGTGAGGCGAAATATTTCTACGATGCAATCGTCCGAGTTGTCGTGGAGTTGTAAAGATCGAGTAGGGCATAAATAAATTGATTGAATTTTTCGACATGGTACATTTGAATATTGGTAAAGTGCAGTATTCATGGTCAGATAAGGCAAAGGTGGAATAATTGTGGTAAAATTACTAGTGTGGATAGAATAGAGATGATAATGTGTAAAAACTTGAGGGTGTAGGAGAGGAAAGTGCAGAATAAAGACTATCATCTGGTTCGAGTAGTAGGCGTCTAATGATATGACGTCATAATATGCAGTCAAATCTTGTTCTTTGACGTAAAGCAGCTGTTCTTTTAAATGGCTTTCTAACATTGTTTCAATTATGGTTTCCATTTCATCTATTTTTGCTATACTATTATGTAGGGTATTTACCTTTGCAAACGTGATTGCGTTTTCTAGGTCGGTTAAAAGATGTAATACAATCTGTAGCGATAAACTCAGCTGGTCCATGATACTGTGTATTCTTATGTACTGGGATGTTTCATAAATATTCTGTTGAAGTTCATTTTTTAACGTGTTTATTTCTTTTGCCAGGATATTTTGGTTATGTTTTACCATTGTTGTCGTAGTATTAAAATTATCGATTAGTTTTTTAGTTAAGGAAATATGTTGGTTTACTTCTCGAATAACATTTTTTTGATTTTTTTGTAAGGTCGAAATTGCCTTGTTATATCGTTCAGCATCTGCGTTGTCTAAATTTCCAGATATCGTTTTAATAATGCTGCCTAAGGCATTTATTAGTCCTCTTTTGGTCCTGTGAATTGGGTAAATTGTTTCAAATTTTCGATGAACTACTTGTATTTGATAATGTAGAATTTTGTTGAAGTTTTTTAAGTTTTCGTTTCCGTATCCAATTAGAGTAGGCATACATTTTGAAAGTTCTTGGAAATGTTTTTGTAAGTGGTCGATCTCTTGGGCGATCGGTGTCAAGTTATAATAATGTATAAAATCGTGTGTACTAGTTTGAATCCTTGCTTGTCCCAGGTTTAGGGGAAGTATCCCTGGATTGTCTTTCAGGTCTTTTATTTTCACTTCCTGGCCCATGGCGAGGGTCCATCTGTAATGAAGTACCTGTGTCAAATTTTTGTTGTTTCAATTTGGGTGTATGTATAATATTTTTCTTATGGATGGTTGTATTAGGGAGGTTTACTGTGACTTTATTATTTGATTTTACTTTAGTGGCAGTAAATCTAGGCAACATTTTATTTCTTTTTGTTGTAGTTTTGGTGTAAATTTTAGTGTTTGCCTTATATGTCACTGGTACTTGTCGTTTTTTGTTTCTGTTTTCGATAGTACGTTCTTTTGTTTGAATAGATTTTTTATTTAGTTTAGAATATATCGTTTTTGTTTTTTCTCTGTGATTTTCGATGTAGTTATTAACCAAAGTACGATTTATATCAATATCGAAAGGGTCGCTCGGGTCTAGATGTCCATTTAATACGTCGATTGGTCTTTGTTCTTTTAGAATGCGGAGATGTTCTATGATAGTTGAATGAAAACGTTCGATCATTCCATTTGATTGTGGATTTTCTGGAGTTGTATAATGAATTGAAATTTTGTGTGTATCGACAAATTCTTGCATAAGTCCGTTTTTGAATTCGGTTCCGTTGTGTGTCGCAAAGTTTAATATATTCCTCGATGTCACTCTTTAAAGTTGGCCAATAATAGCGTCTTCTGATTTGAATTTCTGTCTCGTTTATTCCTCGGTGGTTGGTCTTTCCTTCATGATAGTTTTTTATGGTTTCTTGTTGACGCTCGGTGTTGTTGACGTCTTCCAAAAATTGGTTGCATTTGACAAGGTCGAAGGCTGTATTTTTAAAAGTTTTTTGAAGAAATTCGCATGTTGGTTGGTAATTGTTTTCGGGTTCAAAAAGTACTGCGTACTTCACTTTAGGTCGGACATATTCTTTGAAAAAATTAATTATATTTTGTTCTGTGTTATCTAAGCCAATTTGAACATGATATCTTTTTTTGTTTAGAAAACATTGTTCTATGACTGGTCTGGCTGCACTGTGATTGACAAAACTTAGTCTTATTTGATTATTATAGTAATTTAAGGGTTTTTCTGAAATTGGAAAACTAAATATAGGTTCTTTTTGGTTTGTGTGAGCAGTTTCGTCATCATCGGGAGACAAGTCGGGTATTTCATCAGCTGTTTCTGTTGTGGAAGTTTCGTTGCTCTCTCGTCTTATATTTTGGATTGAAGGTTGAACAGGAGCGGTAATTTCTGAGAAATCGTCCGTTCTGTCATCAGGCGGGTTATTGTACAGCGAAGCATTTTCAACGTCGTTGTTTCGAGCTGTTTATTAAAATCTTTCATATAGTCAAAAAGGTCGAAAGTTTCTTTTGTATGAATTTCTATCCTTGAGAGGGCATCGGCATTGGTGTTACTTTTTCCTTTTTTATACACGATGTCGTAGGTGTATTCCTCTAATTTTAGTCTCCATCGAATTAATTTTGAATTTGGGTCCTTTAATGAGAAGAGCCATTGTAGAGGTCGATGATCCGAAAGAATTGTGAATTTTCTGCCAAACAAGTACGGCCTGAAATACTTGGTGCCATAAATGATTGCAAGCATTTCTTTCTCTATAGTCGAGTAATTTTGTTCAGAGTCATTGAGTGTCCTTGAAGCATATGCTATTGGCTTGTCTTTCCCAATCGGTCCTTGAGATAGGATAGCACCAATTGCAAAATTGCTAGCATCTGTTGTGAGATTGAAGGGTTGGTCAAAGTCTGGATACTGTAGTAAAGGCTCATTTGTAAGTAGATTCTTACAAATTTCGAAACATTGAATAAATTTTGGCGTATGTTCTATTTTTGCATCTTTTTTGAGACATGAGATTAACGGTTTGGTAATTTTAGCAAAATCTTTGATGAATTTACGGTAGTATCCCAAAAGTCCTAAAAATCCTTTAATTTCTCGTGTTGTCTTAGGAATAGGATATTTTAAAATTGCCTGAATTTTGTCGGGATTGGGTCTTATTCCCTCTGGTGTGATGATGTGACCTAAAAATGAAACTTGTTTTTGCAAAAATTCTGACTTATCAAGTTGGATTTTCAAGTTGGTCTCTCGAAGTCGTTGGAAGACTTTTGTGAGATTAACGATGTGTTCTTGTAGGGCAGTTGAATAGATAATAATATCATCCATGTAAACCAAGCAGATATGTCCTTGTAGTCCTTTTAGCACACTATCCATAACCCTTTGGAAAGTGGCAGGAGCGTTCTTAAGGCCGAATGGCATTCGGACATATTCAAAATGTCCATGTTCCACGTTAAATGCAGTTTAGGTATATCTTCTTTCGCCATTTCTATTTGATGGAAGCCACTGGCAAGGTCCAATGTAGTAAAGTATTGGCATCGTCCTAATTTGTCCAATACGTCTGAGATGTTGGGGAGAGGATACTTATCGTCGATGGTTTTCTCATTTACCTTTCGGTAGTCGACTACTATTCTCCACTTAATTTTTCCAGATGCGTCTGGTTTTTTTGGGACTACCCAAATTGGCGATGACCATGGGGAATCACTCGGTCTTATTATGCCCTGATCTAGCATTGATGAAATTTGGTTTTGTACTTCTGGTTTGTGGACATGTGGGTACCGGTAAGATTTTGTGTAAACTGGTATTTCGTCCTTAGTTTTAATTCGGTGTTTGACTTGATTGGTGAAAGTTAATGGCATATTAGGTCGGTGGAAAATATCTGAGAATTTTTCGCATAGTCTTTCTACTTGTTCTTTTTCTTCGGCATTCATATGATCTGTACGTATCAGATTTTTTATATCTATGTCTTCTTGGGAAACGGGGACTGGATATATTTCCGCTGAATAAAGATGATGTTGGTGTAAATTAAATTCAGTCGCAGTTACTGTAATCTGAATAAGTTTGTCAGTGTTGTTGATAAGTTCTGCCCACGCTAAACTTTTATTTGCTGTCGACAACGTGTTTCTAAGAATTGCGCCTTGAATATTCTGTTGGGATAACATTACGGATCCATGTTCTTGTGTTACTGGTAACTTAACCTTTGTTACTGTGTGAGGCTCAAGTTGGATGTGATAAAAATGCGCTTTGTTTGTTTCGTATGATTCGAGGGGTAATATGGCTTTTGAAGTCAATAAACGATGTGGATACGATCTGAGATCTATCAGAGCTTGTAAAAGCTTAAGATTGTCCATTCCAATAAGTCCGTGGAAGGTCTTATGAAATTTGAATAGGTAAAATTTTAGGAATAATTTTGGGTGATTAAATTCGTTAAAACTAGGAATTTCTGCTGAATATTCTTGGGAATAATTTTGGAATACAGAAGTTACGATAAAGGGTTCGTTTTGGATATATTTTTGGAAATTTTGAAAAGCGATGTCGGGATTTATAAAGGATTTTGACGATCCGGTATCAATAAGTAATTTGAGAGGTGGGTTTTTTATGACAATATAGGGTAACTCTTTTTTGTCTTCTAAATTATTAAGTTCAATTATGTTCCTTCGTGGAAGTAGGCCTCTGTAGAAAAATTTACTTCCTCTTCGGTCGTGTTTTCATATTGGGGTTCTGTCAAAAATTCTTCTTGTGGGGTTTCCTATTAGTAAGGATTTTCCAAATTTTCTTCAGCATGGTGATAAGATTGCTCTTGCTGTTCAATATTGTAAAGTGGAGCTTTGTACGATGGTGTCGCAAATGGTTTTTTATTCTGTTGACTTTGAGTATATCTCGAAGTTGTGCTCATGGGAGTTGGTTTTGGAAGTAAGCCGGAAGGGGTATTTTTTGGTGCCCATACATTCTGAAGAGGCTTTCCAAAAACTTGTTGGTTAGTGAAAAATTTTTGAGGTTGCAAGTTTGGTTTAGGCGTTACAGGTATAGGTCCTGTTGGAAATTTTTGGGGTGCCTGTTGATAATAATTTTGATATTGCTGTGAATGATTTTGAGGTGCTTGCGAGAAGTGTGCTTGTTGATAAGTCTGGTTTTGCGACGTGTTTTGAGAATGCCATTGCATTTTTGGTTGAAGTTGAGATTGGGGTTTTCTTGGAACTTGTACTTGGGGCGAGTAATTTCTTTGAAGATAACGAATATTATTTTCTTCTTGAATGTACTGCATAGCGAGTGCGAGTGTAGTTGGTCGCATAGCTCTTATTGTTGAACCGAGAGGTTCACGAAGTCCTGCTAAGAAGGTTGTTAGTGTTTGTTTTCTGAAAAAGTCCCTTTTGTTATTCCTGATATTTTCTATGTTGTTATGAATATCGATATAATTGCAGATTGTATTTAACAGTCCCATACAACGTTCATAAAAATTGATTGGAGCTTCGTTTGGAGCTTGTCGTAAATTAACTAAGTCTCTGGTTAAAGAATTTTCGTCACGTTGGTCACCGAAATTTTGAATAAGGGTGTTTTTTATGGTGTCCCAGGATTGACATCCGTGAATGGAGATAACTTCTTTTGCGCGTCCTGTAAGTTTGCTTGTAATACCGTGTAGAAGCAATTTATTTTGAATACAGTTAACATTTGCCGGTGCGAAGTCGAAATAATGATTTAATAATGTGGTAGATACGTTTATAAAATCGTGAAGTTCGTTGGGATTTCCATCGAAATTCGGGAGAATGGTAAGAACTTTGAAATCGAATTGTGGTCTAGCCATATTTTCTTCTGATGAATCTTCTGAATTCGAGCAAATTTGCAAGTTGCTGAGGAGTTCGCTTAAGCCTAACTCTGCACTTGGGTCCGACAAAGGATAAGGAACAGAGGAGTCTGACATGAAATAATCACAGTAAGATGATTATGCCCAATTGCATTCCGTCTTCTGCTTTCTTGAAAAGCTAATCCAAGTTCTGGGGGTGAGCGTCCAAGTGCTGCCTCAAATGAGTATCCCGTCGCGGACTCTTTCACGATCCTACCAGCAAGACTGCGCCAGTTAGGATCTGTGGCCGAAACAACCCGTTTTTAAAAACAGATTTTATTCGATAAAACCTAACAAAATTTATAAGGGTTGTAAGATAATTACGATACAATAAAAATGTCAAGACTGACTTAAGGCGGGCCAGCGCGAGAATATATAACCTCGGTTGGTGTTGAGTCGGCAAAATAGTCTCTCGTGCTTTCTAGGCAATATTAGCTCCTGTAACTAGCGCGTGGCACAAGTTTTCTTACTAAGTAAGGAGGAGAAGAGGCTTTAATAATGTTAGCAACAAAAGTGAGCATATGTAGCGCAAAATTGCCCCTAACATCCAACCATTTTAATTCTTTGAAGGCTGGAGATATATGATCATATTTTCTTAGGTTTGTAATTAGCCTGCAGCAAGTGTTTTGTATTCTTTGTAATCTGTTCAATGTCGCACTATCCAAACACGGTACATATACAATATCTCCATAATGAATTTTTGAAAGAATTAAGCTTTCGCAGAGAAGCTTTCTTTTATTCATATCCAATAAGCTCCTACTTGCGTATAGCAATTTTAGTCTCAAGTAGCATCCCTTGGTCAACCCAACAACATGATCCACGAATCGAAGTCATTCATCAAATGTCAAACCAAGAATCCTCGCAGTCGACACAACAGTCACATCCGAACCATCTATTTGAACTCGCATATTTAATTTCAGAAATTCTCTATGCTTCTTTTTTGAAAATATAATTAGTTTAGATTTTGTCGGATTCAAATGCAAATTGTGACTTATAGCATATTTATTTATACATAGCAGATCCTCACTCAAATTTTTCTGTGCTACCAGATAATTTTTGGGATGAAAATTCAAGTAAACTTGCGTATCATCGGCAAAAGCCTGAGTATTTGATCGAGTAACAACATTTGTTAGGTCAAAAGTATAAACGAGGAAAAGCGTAGGCCCCAGCACGGAACCCTGTGGGACACCCGACGTAATAAGTGAGCGTTCAGAGACGTTGTTTCCGATACTAACCTGCTGAAATCGATCCTTTAAGTAATTAGATATGAATTTTAATGCAGAATTATCAAAACCGATATATTTACATTTAGCAATCAGCAAATTATGACTTATAGTATCGAATGCCTTACTAAAATCCAAGAGAACCAAAAGTGGCTTCATCGTTGTCAATACCTCTTAGAATGTTATCACTTAAATTTGCCAGAGACGAAACGCAGCTATGGGCTTTCCTAAATCCTGATTGATTCTCTGGAAATAAATTATTTACCTCCAAGAATTTCACAAGTTGTTCAGATACTATTTTCTCAAAAATTTTAGAAAAAATCGGTAGCAAGCTAATAGGACGCCGATCGGAATAAGCTTTCGGGTTCTCAATCTTAGGTAGCGGAGTGACAACAGCCACCCTCCAAGTAGTTGGAAAGTAACTGTGTTCAATACAACAGTTTAACAGATGAGTTACATGCGATAACAGGTAAACAGTAGCGGATCATGTCTAAGCTTATACCGTCGCCACCCTTCGAATTCGATTTTATTTTATTTATTACTTCAACTATTTTATCTACGGTTGCAAATTCGATCTTAAACGACTTCTTGCCATTAATGCTATTATTTGTATAAAATTGAATTTTATCAAGACAAGGTGTATCGTTGTTTTGAAAAACAGATAAAAAATAGTTATTTGTATCACTCGGATTTTGCAAGTGGTGGGGAATTTCACAGTTGGTCGAAGGCTGAATATTAAGCGACTTAAGAGATTTGTAAAAAGTTTTGGTGTCTTTTTGTGAAAGAAGGTACTTGAGGTATGCAGCTTTTTCCCTTCTGTGAGAGGCCTTGGCATAATTTCTGAGGTATTTGTAATGCTCCCAGGATTCATTTGTCTGTGATTTTTTTATAAACTGACAATGCCTTATTCCTCAATTTAAAGATGTACCGTAGATTATCAGTTAGCCAAGGTGCTTTCGGTTTGCTGATTAGCGAAGTTTTAAGAGGCGCATGACAATCAAACAAATGAGTTATCCACTTTGTCAAGAAGTCAACCTTGTCATCAATATCCTTGATATAGAAAATATCCGACCATGGAACATTACACAAATCTTTATTAAAAGAATCCAAGTCGAAATTTCGAAAACATCTATATGTTTTTGTACCTTTCAGGGGTCTGCACACCTGCAAGTCAAAACTGCAGCTCACCATTCTATGGTCAGAGAATAAATCTGCATTCAAAGTTTTCACACCAGAGCAACGCTCAGGACAATTACAAAGTATAGGATCTAGTAATGTTTGCGAGTGTTGCACGATTCGCGTGGCTTCGCCTAACACTTGTTCCAAATTATACGAGTGAAGACATTGCAATATTTTATTATTGGGGTTAAAAAAAAATCAACATTGAAGTCGCCCAATACGAGAATCAAATCACTGTGAGCTGAGACGACCGAAAGAGCATTTTCAAAACTGGCCAGAGCCGCATTCATGTTTCCCTTTGGCGGCCGATAAACAATCCCTAAGATTAATGTCAATCTGCCAAAAGACAACCTCAACCACATATGCTCTAGATCTGAAGACATTTCACCAATATTAATTTTATTTATATTAAAATGCTCACACTTTATATGTGATTTTATATAAACACCAATGCCTCCCCCTCGCCCCACTCTATCACTGCGATAAAAAAAAAGCTTGCGAGAGCCAAGTTTCTGTCACGGCCATAATATCAAAATCATTATCAATCACCATATCAGAAAACTCGCTAAAAGAAGGCAAGAGTGATCTTGTATTTACTTGGCCGATTTTCGCGAGGTTACTCACAGCAGTATTATTTCGAGTCATAATTTATTTTTGACTTTAAAATAGACAAATGATCTTCAAAAACCGGACAAGCAGTGTCGAAAGTGGAATGATCAACGGGCACATTTGATTTAAATTTTGAGTTAAATTCAGTGCAGTTTATACAATGTTTATGAGGACTTTTGCATTCATTTTGAGAGTGTTGTTCACCGCAAAGAGAACAACAAATAACCGACTCACAACTCTTAGCGGAATGGCCGTACCTACAACACTTATAACATCTAATGACAATAAAATGATCTGAAACAAAAGATTTTTTCCAGCCTATAAAAACATATCCCCTGCCTAATAACTTTTTCCTCACATTTGGCGACACTTCTATTATCAAATTAAGACTGTCGCGATGTCTAAGTTTTTTAACAATTTTAATGTCATTTCCTGATAGAGTACAATCCGCAATGTCATTCAAGTTGATAATATTATTTATGATCATCTCATCGGAGGTGAGACCATCCAACCGTACATTTTTTATAACTAACCTGGGATTTAATTTTTTCGCTTCACTGATAGTGTATTTTGTTCCCATATTGGAGGATAAGTGTTTTTTTAAATTATTCATAGATTCCACATTATCACAATCGATGGCAACTCCTCCTCGGATTTTTCTTGATGATTGAATACACACATTTATATCACCGGGATTAGTTTTTTTAGCAACTTCCCGGAAAATGTCCACATTTTGGTCATTGTCCCGTGCTGTAACCAACAGAGTTAAGGGTGGTTTTCGTTTTTTTACAGCATCACTAAAAGATAGTTGTTGGGTTTTCATGGATGAATCTTGCGCTGTTCCTCGATGATTTGCAGATCCATTTATTAAGGTTTTTTGCAAATTGTTGGTATACTCCATTTCCATCAGCAACTTTTCCAACATTGATTTTTCACGCTCCAGGCAATTTATCTCACGTTTAAATATTTTTATGTCCGCATTAGTTGTTTCTTCATCCCCAGCGTTCATTTTTTCCTTCCATTTGTTTTTGCATTCATCGCAAAACCAAAAAACGTTGTTGCTTTCGACGATAATTTTTTGCCAGGAGTCTTTAATAGATGCACATGACAGCAGCAAGTAATCCTGTTAACTGCAGATCACCGCCAGCAAAATTATTGAAGCTTATCAAAAAAGGGGCGTAATTAGAAATCACTTCACTTGCATTTTTGAAGCAAAGATTAAAAGTGCTCAAGTTGTCTTTTGCTTGCATTTTTTAAACAAAAAAAAAAAGAAAAAGTTCTAACGAATAAAACTGTTTTTTTATAAGTACCTAATTATTTATAATGTAGCTATTGTACAAGGTTGTTGGAGTTTAGAAGTTGCATCGTAACTAGGGAAACGAAAATCCGCGATCTTATCCGTATCGGGACGCCATGTTTGTGACGTCCGTCAGTTCCTTTTAATTGCTTTTGTGCGATCTGTGCTTTTAGTTTTCGAGTTTTAAGATTCTAATAACCGTTTTTTATAAACGTAAGTAAGACAATTCACGTGGTATTTTAAATTCTCAATTCATATTTACATAATAACTTTGGTAGATGCCTGATGGACATTCCTGTGGGATTGCTAGTTGCTCAAGCAAATACCGTAAGGTAGATGGCAAAGAAATTATTGAGCGGGTTAGCTTTTTCACCTTTCCTAAAGATGATATCATCTCCAAAGAGTGGATACGACTGTGCCATCAAAAGCCAGCTTTTGCATATAAAGTTAACAAGCGTAGGTATATGTTCAAAGCACTTCCAACATGATGATTTCGAAGATAGAATTAAATCCAGGCTTATGGGTTGTGCTCCAAAGAAATTGAAGAAAACCGGTAAGTTACAAAAATGTGCTTCCACCTTTGATTTAAAATTATACAATGTTATAGACTTTTTTGAAATCACGGCTTGTCGTATCATGTTAGATCAAAAAGTTATCATGGATATGCAGCCAAATGTAACTTTATTTAACTTCTTCTAAAAAGCTAAGCTTTCGTTCGTATACCTTTGGCTGCATACCCGTGATAACTTTTTGATCTAACATTATTCAGTGTGCCCAGGGATTGAGTGCACGTGGGGTGTAAATGACAAAAAAAATTCGAGTTGAAATTTTAGTTTGTGGGGATCAGCCATATACCTGAATATTAACATATACCGCTTTTGGCCCTATTGCGCACGGCAAGGCGCAGGGAACGAAAAGAGATGGAATTCGCCGCCATTTTTAACCCTTTGACAGTTTGAATGGTGGCTACCTTATTCCTTGTTTAAATTTTTGTATACAGTATAAATGAAATTTGATGAGAGATGCGTTTTTAGTTTTTAATCGCGATTTTTCCTTTTGTACGGTTGATAGCTTTTCGTTCTCGTATTTACGAGATCAAAACATGACCCGGTGCAAAAATGCAAAGAGGCTTTTACATCCAGATTGTGAAATTGCATTCCATAGGTAAGTAAATAGGTATAATTTTTTGCCAAATAATATTTTTTTCTCATCGATATTTTCTGATTTCTTGCTGATTTTTAAGTTTTCAAGAGAAGAAACTAAATTTAGAAAGTGGCTTAGTCTTAGTACTGTATTAGGTGTCATCGACTATAATATTCAAGAAGAAGTTCAAGAAATAACTCGGGGAGATGAGGAAAATGGAGACGTTGTAATTATCGATTCGACGAAGAGAGCCGCATTTCTGGAGCAAATAGAATTAACCGAAGAAATGCAAACATCAGCAGCAAGTAAACCTGTTAACTGCGCAGATCACCGCCAGCAAAATTATTGAAGCTTATCAAAGAAGAGCGTATTAAAAATCACTTCACTTTCATTTTTGAAGCAAAGATTAAAGTGGTAGAAGTTGAAGTTACCAAGTTTTCTTTTGCTTGTATTTTTTAAACAAACAAAAATAAAAAGCTCTAAGGAATAAAACTAGCTGCCTAAAAATCCAGAAACAGGTATAGATATGTTCCTGGAAAATAGGTTATTATTATTAAAAGTATTCAAAGAAATAATTATACCAAGTAATATAGTGTATGAAAATGTTAGGTAATTAAAAATATTTTCATATTTTTGCAAGTATTTATAATGTAGCTATTGTATAAAGTGTAATGTACAATAATAATTATATTACTTCTCCTTATGATGATTAAAATATTGTTTTGATTAAGTTGTACAATTTCTCAACCTATTTAACTGCTTCGTTTCCCGAATGCATTAATTTAAAATTAAAACCAACAAAAATAGTGGCCCTATGTTGTACTTTGAACTAAAATAATTTCCATTTTACACAAAACGGCAACCAAGACATTACATTATTTATGGAACCCACCCGTATAAATTATTTCAAATTTCCCGCCTCATTTAGGGGTAAAAATGGCCCCCAAATTATTCCCTCTTGCGCGGTATAGGTTGCTATAGGTATATGGGATCAGCCCTTCTTGGTCAATCTGGCATACATTATTTTTATTTATAATTTATATTAATTTTTTTTTTTAAGTCTGAACTACTTTTCTAAGTAATAATTTTTGATATTTTTAAAAACAAAGGTAGGTACTTTACTCTTACTCTCGACAATTTTTGTAACTTTTGAAAAACATCCTGTACCTACATTAATTAATCGGACTGATTTTTTCAACTTTTTAGTTTTAGCGTTGATTGAGATCGACGGTTTTAGACCAAGCAGTGCTGATCCCCAAAAGGTCAAATTTCAACTCGATTTTTTTTTATCATTCACGCCCTACGTGCACTCAATCTGTGGACACACGGTATATACTTTTGTCCCCGTTCCCCGCTCACCGCATTATACTAGTTCCTATTTCACTTAACCAACGTGTTTGGGTCTTTTCGGTTGAGGTGCGCTGCGTCTGCCTGATGAGGGCCAACAAGCCCGAAACAGGTACCTGTCGTGGTCTGCACACCTCCGAAAGACCCATACATAATTTCCATTAGATATTGGAAACTAGTTTGGTGTTGCCAATTACCAAAGCATTTTGTCCCATATACCACAAGCCATTAATTTTAAAATTTTATAATATATCTACTCCTGGACAAAATTAACGCACCAACATACAAAATTTCAAATTATATTTTAAATTATTTTGCGGGTCTACCAAGAATATAAATAGTAGGCTTTGGACATTTACTACTGTTAAACTAATTAAATAATGCAATTTGTTGATTTTCACTTAATTTCCATTAATTTATTATTCCATTAATTTATTTTAAAAAATGCAATTTTTGTGAGGATTTATTATGTTAATTTTGTCCAGGAGTTTATTATTATTGTTACATTTTAGCTAGTTACATGAACACATATGCCAGGTTTCTGGAAAGAAGACGCTACATGCTGAGAATACACTTTTAATATTATAAATACTAAAACATGTTCTATTACGACTGTCTCTCTTGTAACTTTTGCCAATAAACATCTTTTTAAAAACAAATTTGTTACGTAACTAGCTATCCCATCTTTGCATTTGCCACCCGAAACCATGCCTTCTGAGAGAAGTATACCTATACGGACAGAAAAGCGCCAAGCAATAACAGAACAAGAAGTCCTGGTGAATAATTTGTTACAATTTGTTGAGTCGCCTTGTGAAAATTCTATTCCCTCAGTAGTAGTTTGTGAAAATAAAAAAGGTATTCCAATTTTTTTCAAATGACAAAGTTTAAAGTTGTCTGTTATTACAGATTGTGAGGCCTCCTCAGAAAGATTAAATATGAATAATAATGACGCTATAGAATTTGTAAAAACTGCAGTCTTCCCGAAATGAAGAATGCGAAAAGTTGAAAAAAATTGTTGAGGAAAAGTCTTTATTAATGAAAAAAATCAATTACATTTCGAAACCTTACAACGGAAAATAGAACAACTTACAACGGAAAATGCTTTGATAAACAAGAAGAAAGGGCAAGAATTCGAAAATTTTACAAATAAAATACGAAGGCTACAAAAAGAAAATGAAGCCCTTAAAAAAGGCTTGAAATTGCTGAACAAGCTATGAAGCAGAGTGTCCAAAAATTTGAGGATCAGGCTGCTGTTGCGTTCAAAATTTTTTTAAGCGTTAATCAAATCGCCATTACCTTAAAGAAGAAAACTAAGGCCAAATGGACACCAGATGAATTGTCAATGGCATTTACTATTAGATACTTGAGCAAAGGATGTTATGTTTTTTTAAGAGAAAAATTGAAATAACCACTTCCTGGAATATCAACCTTGCAACATTGGGCAGCACAAATAAATTTGAAAAACGGAGTATTAAAAGACATTCTTAATGTGATGGAAGTGGCAGGGAGACTTAAAACGGAATTCAATAAAGTTACTGTGCTGTCTTATGATGAAATCAAAGTAATAGGTTCTTTTATCTTCGTTTTCAATAATATGTATAATTTATGTCCTTTTGCAGATTTCATCCCATTATGAATATGACCAAAAAGAAGATACAGTACTTGGTCCACATAAGAACATGCAGGTAGTGATGGCGCGTGGGCTGTTTGATAATTGGAAGCAACTAGGGCTGTTCGATCTCCGAATTTCAGTATCGGAAATCGATACCGAAAAAATATCGATAAAATCGATAAATCGATCTTATCGATAAAATCGATCTTATCGATAAAATCGATCTTATCGATAAAATCGATCTTATCGATATAATCAATTTTATTTAAGAAGCTAGACAAAAAAAGTTCGATCGGCTTTCTGCGGGCGCGGTCTGGACGCAATGGGTGCAGCAATTTCCTTTATTCCCATCAAAAGATAGATATAATTGGAAAGATCGGTAAAATAAAAAATATCGACAAAATCGAAAAGATCGATAAAATCAAAAATATCGATAAAATCGAAAAGATCGATAAAATCGAAAAGATCGATAAAATCGAAAAGATCGATAAAATCGAAAAGATCGATAAAATCGATAAAATCGAAAAGATCGATAAAATCGAAAAGATCGATAAAATCGAAAAGATCGATAAAATCGAAAAGATCGATAAAATCGGAAAGATCGAAAATATCGATAAAATCGATAATATCGATATTTCGATTTATCAAAATTGAATATCGAGTATCGATAAAATCGATAGTATCGATACTTTCGATTTTATCGATATTTTGTCTCAGGCCTAGAAGCAACCCATTTACATTGGCTTTGATCAAAAAATGACAAAGGAAATCTCGATGATTTATTAATACGTCTTCACAACATAAACTACAATGTAGTGGCTTGTGTGTCAGATTGTGGAGGTGGGAATTAGGGCTTGTGGTCATCGTTAAATATTACACCCAATCACTCGCTGATGTTCCTCATCTGCTCAAATTGATACGAAATTGTTTACTGGATACTGGATTTGTTTTAGAAGATGGAACATCCATAAATATTGAGCCCGTAAAAGAATTAATACAAATAACCAAAACAGAAATCAGTTCTTGTCATAAATTAACTGACCTCCAACCTCCACATTCAATGTGCTCAAACGCAAAGGCAAAACGTTAGATTAGCCGCCGAGTTGTTGTCTCATTCTACCGCAACAGCTTTAAAGCAGTATGCCCCTGGCCAGAACAAAAAATTATCTAAAGATGTGGGAAATTTCTTCGAACTGATCAATAATTGGTATGACGTTATGAACAGTTATAAGCCTTCTACAGCCTTAGCTCTACAAAAACTATATGGATTATGTTTAGACCAGCAAAATTACGTTTTGGAAAGCATGAAGAAAACTATATCTCCTATGTTATGCACGGGAAAAAATACCTTACAAGTTTTCCAAACAGGTATTTTGTTATCCATTGAATCCCTTCAAAGTCTATACTTACACACATTTGCAGACGAAATATGATGGCTTTAAATTTATATTGACACATCGATTGACTTTTTAGAAAACTTTTTTTCTCAGGTGTGAACTATTAGGTACATAGGTTTGTATTAAAGTTATCCTATTACTTAATATTTTTTCCAGCTGAGAACAAGAGGTGGCTTACATGATCATCCATCTCCCCTGAATACGATTTATAGAATCAGGATGATCCTTCTCGGCAAAAATCCGGGTATAGTCCAAATAGGAACGAACGTAACAATGGCTCCTCCCTGATGATTCTCTTCATGAGGGGGCATATTTATTAGTTGAAGCCCTTCAGAAAGCCAAGATAACCACTGAGCTTGAAGAAAACCGCCCTGTTATAGAAGAAATTGAGGAAGAAATTTTCGACAATTTAAGTATTGCCAGCACAAGCAGCTGTTAATTAACCTATGTGTGAAAAGGATGGGCTGATATATATAGCTGGTTATCTAGCTAGAAAGCACAAAAAGAATTACCCCACGCTTTAGCAGCCTCCGTGGCGATGTTAGTACAAGCCCCAAAATAGGGGATGTGCTGACTGAAGCTGCAAATGTGCTGTTGGCTCCTGCCTGGACTTCATTTGTTGCTTCCCAAATCATGCCTATCTTTTGATTTGGTTAATGTTGCACCGTACTGATGATTGCCAAATAGCATGAAACACGTGTATGCGGTTACTAGTTTTTTCTTTTTGTTAACTTTGAGTGTTTGCCCATTATCACCTTTTCTTGTAATTGTTACATTTACACTCGCTAATCTTACATCCTTATATATATATATATATATAATAAGGATGTAAGATTAGCGAGTGTAAATGTAAGTGGGCCATGGATGCCGATTTCTTTTGCAGCACCACTTAGCTGTCCAAAATTGCAACATTTTTGTTTCTTACGGTTTTTTGTAGGGCGCAAAATAAGCGAGAAAATCGCGGTGGTAGACCTAAAAAAAATCATCGTGTATACAGTGTGTCCCAATTTGATACTGGACACCTCAGAACTATATGAAGGACAAGGAAAACAAATGGTCTCTATTTTTTTATTGGTAGTCTCAAGCGGGAGTATCTCATAGGCGGCGGTATTTGGATGGGGTAATTATTTCATGGCCCGCTATGATTTTTTAAAATAGCTAATTTTCAAGAAACCCTGTTAGGGTCTTTTTTTACTACAAAATGTTATTAAGAAAAATTGTTCAGAATAAAAAACTGAGTGGAATTGCAAAATTTCAAAAGTCTAGGCCTACTTTGATTTTTAGCTTTTTCGCATTTTTCTCCCACTTTTTTCTTAGAAATGTGCCCATTCTGGAGCTTTCACGTCAAAATATTATCAAGGAAACTTGATCATCGTGAAAAAATAAAATTTTGACGTGAAAGCTGCAGAAAGGACACTCTTCGAAGAAAAAATGGGAGATAAATGTAAAAATCGAAGTAGGCCGAGCCTTTTGAAATTTTGCGAATCTACTCAGTTTTTCATTCTGAACAAGTTTTCTTAATTACATTTTGTCGTAAAAAAATCCATAATAGGGTTTCTTGAAAATTAGCTATTTTAAAAAATCATAGCAGGCCATGAAATAATTACCCCATCCAAATACCACCGCCTATGATATACTACCAATAAAAAAATAGAGACCATTTGTTTTCCTTGCCCTTCATATATTTCTGAGGTGTCCAGTATCAAATTGGGACACACTGTATATAGTTATAGTTACATACTAGTATATAGGTACTTATACATATACCTAGTTACATAGTAGTAGTATTTATAGTACCACAGAAAATATAGTACGATATTTTCTGTGATAGTACCTACCTACGTTGTCTTGCAAATTTGCATATTTAAAGTAGGCAAATGTACATATTATTATTTTATGTTATAATCATAGGTACTTTCCAGTGGAAATATTGGTGTAATTATCTTAAATGGATACTTAACTGCATATTCTTATTTTAACAATACAAAAGTATAAAAATGTCCTTTTTATTTTAACAAGCAAGATTTTTATAAACATTTTCCTTGTTTTTATAAAATTAGCCCCGGGTCAATATATGTAACATTATGCATTACATGATTCTTTACAATTTAATGCTTGCAATATATTATTATAAATGTGATGTGAAAAAAAAAAAACAAAGTTGTTAGAATATTGAATCAGCCACTTCATTACGCATTTTAAAAATATCAGTGTGGGTATCGCCAGCTAACAAATAAGGTCGATTATTTAAAAATGTATACACTAACCATTTAATTTAAGGCCTTTTAGTTTGACATATAATGTTTCTTAAAATCTCTGCGACAATTTTAGTGTGTGTGTTTCTGGGGTTTGTTGAAAATCTGGAATTCGTGCCCATCGAAAAATATGTAAGTGTTAGTAGGAACTATTTTCATTCTACACACATCAAAACAATCTAAGGGACAAGGATAAAAATTATGAAATAAAACATAATTTTCTGCCATATTTTTTTATATTATAGCTGAACTCTAAATAGACTTATATGTGTCAAAATTCACAAAAGGATTAAGAAAATTTACATAGTTTCCAGAAAAAAAAAATATGCATGTTTTTGCAGTACATAATTAACAACAATAAAGCAACATTAAATAATAATTAATACAGAGGATTAACACCACCATTAACCACCATTAACAACCGCTCTACATGTTATATCTTATAAGTGCTAGATGGGATTAAGATCAGACGATTGTGGCAAAACCTTAATTTCATTGTCCTCCAGAAATTCGCGCACGACACTTGCCGCATGAGGACGCGCATTGTCCTTCATTAATTGAAATTTTGGTCCAATTCTCTCAGCATATGGAACAACAATAGGCCGAAGAATAATGTTTTGATAATCATTGGAATTCAGGTACCGCTCCAACCAAACGAGATTAGTTCTTAATTCTTAAATATTCGCATTTTTGTATTTGTCCCTTAGATTATTTTGATGTATGTCTTTAAACAGTGCATTAAAATCGAAAAAACTTATTTGTTTCCAATAATACCACATTGGACAATTATCATAAAATAATAGAAACATGGCCATTTCATGTGAGTTGTATTCTATATTTTAATCAAAATATCATAATAAAATCAAAATTTTTCATGTTTTTAGACACCAAAATTTCAAAACTTTAATCTGCTTTTTGTAAGACAACCGTACCGAATTCTTCAAAAACATACTTAGTTACATGGATAATAAAGTGTTAATCATTGTACAGTTCGTATCTGCGGCAAGCAACTGTGATCAATGTCATCTGCAAAAGTATATTTTTTAACTAAATTATGAAAATCATTTAAACAAAATAATAGTAAAAAAAATTATACGCTGACCGATTCGAACTCTAGACCTCATGTCTCATACTTTACTCTCAAACGTTTTGAGGTTAAGCGTGGAATACTGCTACACAATTACTTCACTTGCATCGCCTGGGGCGAATAGGTAGGTACCTACCTAATATAATCAATGACTGGGGAGATGTCCATATACTGACCCCAACAATTACTGTTCAATGAATTTTTTAATATTAACATACATATTTGGCGCCGCGGCGGTGGCGATGTTCGCAGCGTCGCCAAACCATATTAACTGCATGTTTTTCTGCCTTTTTAAGCAAGTCGGACGACTTTGGCTTAAATGGGTAAAAAATTACCCTCTGACACGTCTTTTAATTCTAAACAACTTTTCTAAATAAATATTTTCGATATTTTTATAAACCAAGGAATTTCACACTTGGAAATCAAAAAAATCGGAGTTGGCTGATTTGTTTGAAAAGTGACAATCGGACACATATTTTAATTCTAAACAACTTTTCTAAGTAAAAGTTTTTGATATTTTTAAAAATAAAGGCAGTTTATTCTTGATCGCACTTCATGTTTTTGTATTTTTTGGACACCCTGTATAAAAAAAATTGAAAATTCTCTTCGTGGACCATATTTTTTCGAGAAGCAAAAACTTTTATCAAGAATGACTTTTTGTCGAAAAATGAAATTTTTGGTCCATTTGTCCTCTTGGGATGTCTATCCGTGGACATACTGTATACGGGTATAGGAATTGTATTTCCCGTATTATCTAAAATAACAATTATTTCTGCTACTGTCTGGAAAAATAGTTATGGCTTGCTTGATAAAACCTTCTCACCTGAATAAAAAATGCAAAGAAATTTTCTTAAATACTAAATATCTCGAAAACGGGTAGCTTTTGGTATAGAATGTTGTTTACGTAAAATGTGGGGCTTGGACGCCGGCATCCAACAAACTATATAAGGGTCATTCCATTTGAAAAAAAAAGTTATTGCTGTTTGAAATTATCCGATTTTGAGAGCCTGTTATGAACACACTGTGTATGCAAAACCAATTTCTATATACCACACCACACACAGTTGTGCTGTCATACTTCGGCTAAAATATATCTTTGATATCTATTAAAATAAAGATACAGCATTCAGTTTCCATAACCTGCACGAAGTCCCTAAATTCCAAGAAAAATTCGATATCTTGGCAACGCTCCATCCAAAATACAAAACAAAAAAACGGTTCTGTAGAAAACTTCATGGAGAATGCAAATATTCCAAAGGATTAATGCAATTGTCAAAATCTAAATATTTTATTTTTGTCCTGCAAATACGAATCGCCCTGTATATGTGAAAATAAAAGAGGGGTTACGTCCACTGCCAACCTTACAACTTTTGTATTCAAATTTTTTTCGTATCTCTTACGGTTCCTGAGATCCAGGGGGTTGGACAAACTATTTGGGACACGCTGTACTTATAGTTACAGCAGAAAACTGGCATCAAAAATAAATCATTATTAACTTCAATAATAATAAAATAATTATCCTTATTTTTTGTCAAGATTTTATATTTTTCATCATCTTGTCAATTCATATAGCAATAGCTACTAGCATTTATATATTATCATCATAAATGTTAGCATTATCGTCATAATCATCATCATTATTTTTTATACGAACTTCACTATTATCATTATCATAACTTCCATCGAGTATGATCATTAGAATCATACGTATCACCACAGATATCACGTATCATCATCTTTATCTTCATTAGTAAAAACGTCGATATCTAAATCTTCAAAATTAATCCTCTTAGGCGTATCTCATTGCTATTTAAAACTGTCCTAAGGAATGCACCGTCGCCATTTATATGAACAAGTGCCCTTGGTATATAACGTTATCTAGTGTCTTAGCTAAAACAATAGCGTTAATGTTATGAAAATTGTTTGTTTTGAATTTGCAATTTTTTCTACGCTAGGCTCAATTTATTGAAATCACGTTCACTTCACTTTCTATAATGACTAATTGTTTCTTTGCGCTTGCATTTGCGTTTGCGTCTGGACTTCATCAGCAGTGCAGTTAAGGGAATTATATCACATTTAGTAAAATTGTTTGGGCGCTGGAACTCTTGTCTAAGTAGATTGAAATTTTGCCTAAAATTATTTGACCTAAAATTTTGCCATTGGTGACTGTTGTATGATCATTATGATTAATATTAGGAATTATTTCTTTGAAAATTATTTTGTGGAAATCTGTTCTGAGAGTTATTATTAACTCTTGTTCGACATTCTTGTATTGTATGTCCTTGTTATTTACACTAGTTACAAAATTTTGGTTGATTTTGCCTCTGAGAAATTATTTTGTTTGAAACAGTAGGTACTTGCTCTAGAAAATTGTTGATTTTCTAAATAAGATAATTGAGGATTTTGTTTTATTCCATTAATCACATCCAAAACAGTATTTTAAGTACCAGAAACAATAATTTGTCATTTGTCCTAACTTTGGCTTTAAACCGGTTAAGTGTCATACCTACCTTCAGAAGGTAGTACCTTCTATTAAATTAGATTAATAGATTGTGTTTGTTTTTGTGCAAACGTTTTGTGATTGCCGATTGCATCCTATATTAGAGTTGATGTTAACGACCCGATTACAGAAAGTTAGAGCGCTTTCATTTGGCATCTGCCGTAATCTTTGTAAGTCATGAATTAGAGCGTTTAAATCTCGCGGGTCACCAAAATGGGATTGCAGAAGATTATTAATGTCATGCCATGAATTAAATCTCTGCTATTTATAACATAAATACATGTACCTACTACATAGGTATTATGTATTCTAGGACCGGTCCCTCCAAGTTCACATTAAAAATGGAATTGTACAAGGGAGAACAGGCAAAAGCGTAAAAGGAACTTCTTATAAGGCATATCAAGGGATACCATTCGCCCAACCACCGATAAACCATTTACGATTCAAGGTAAGTATATTATAACAGTAATAACAGATAGCCGAGTAGATAACCCAACCTAGATTGGCAGATACCTACGCCAATTTCGGGTGGGGCGTAGATATAGGGCGATATTATACTAATATCACTCGTGTATTTCCTTTCTGCGCACAGATCCAGATTCAGAATAAGATCAAGACCCTTAAAATTGAGCCTAAATTTCTGTTTTTGGGTTATAATAATAATTATTGGATAGCTTGCACGATTTTCCTGAACTTGGGAATAGTGCGGAAAATGGTGCGATTTAATATAATGTAATGATACACGTATTCTTTTATTTTGTCAGAGAAGCCACCATTTAAGGGACCAAAACATTGACATGTTATTCTAACGAGCCTAAAATGATTATTATTCTGTGTTTCAGACATTTATTTAAAGAAAAGGTATGTTCTCTATATTTGATGCGATAAAAGCAGTGTTGATAACAGAAAATTTAGTTCGTACTAAAATTGAGAGACAAAGGAAATAGATTTGGGGTATTTAGTATCTTTTGATTTCTGATGATTTTTAATTAGGCTCTCCTTTGATAAGCTTCAACAATTTTGCTGGCGGTGATCTGCAGTTAACACTTACTCAATCCATTTCTTCAGTTAATTCATTTGCTCCAGAAATGCTTCTCTCTTCGACTTATCGAGAATTACAATTTCAAAGTTTTCCTCATCTCCATGAGTTAGGTATTTCTTGAATTGGAATGAACTTCTCTTGTGGTCTTTTAATTCCGCCGCTTCTTCAGTTGCCGCCATATTGGATTTATTAAGACGTCACACACCTTGTCGTTTTCTACTCATCCAACCCTTTCATTTGGTACCCATCTCGAGGTGGTCGTGAGGAAGTAGGTGAAGCGCCATCTTGGTGCGGCCGCCATATTGGATTTATTATGACGTCACACACCTTGTCGTTTTCTACTCGTCCAACCCTTTCATTTGATACCCATCTCGAGGTGGCCGTGAAGAGGTAGGCGAAGCGTGAGCTGGGTCTCGTTTTTCGGGGCAGAATAATGGCGTTTATCCAAAAAAAGAAAAGGGACCCTGTGTTGGTGATTTCTTTAATTTACGTCTGTTCAATGCTGAAAATTACAAAATCTGGTTTATGAATGAAAAAATACAATAACAATTAATTACCTGATACCAAGCTTTAAGTTTCAAAAAATTACTGTCAATTAATCTTACACAAAATCAACGCCAAAGGCTACCAGAACGAACAGCAAAATGCGCGTCGAAAACGCGACGCAAGAAACGTGGGATCTTTTTTCCAACATACAAAAAAATAACGTTAATTCAATAACGGCATTAGTAGTGCACTCTGGTTGAGAATGGAGGAAACACTTTAAAGTCCAGAAATAGGAACTAGTTACCAACGTAGGCACCACCAAAATTCTTTGTTATGTTACAAGCGCCATCTTGGTGCTGCCGCCATATTGGATTTATTATGACGTCACACACCTTGCCGTTTTCTACTCATCTAACCCTTTCAATTGATACCCATCTCGAGGTGGTCGTGCAGAAGTAGGTGAAGCGCCATCCTGGTGCGGCCGCCATATTATATTTATTGTGAGGTCACACACCTTGTCGTTTTCTACTCATCTAACCCTTTCATTTGATACCCATCTCGAGGTGACCGTAAAGAAGTAGGTGAAACGCCATCTTGGAGCTGCCGCCATATTGGATTTATTATGTCGTCACACACCTTATCGTTTTCTACTCATCTAACCATTTCATTTGATACCCATCTCGAGGTGGCCGTGAAGAAGTTGATGAATCGCCATCTTGGTGCGGCCGCCATATTGGATTTATTATGACGTCACACACCTTGTCGCTTCCTACTCATCCAACCCTTTCATTTGATACCCATCTCGAGGTGGTCGTGAAGAAGTAGGTGAAGCGCCATCTTGGTGCGGCCGCCATATTGGATTTATTATGACGTCTCACGCCTTGTCGTTTTCTACTCATCTAACCCTTTCATTTGATACCCATCTAGAGGTGGCCGTGAAGAAGTAGGTGAAGCTCCATCCTGGTGCGGCCGCCATATTGGATTTATTATGACGTCACACACCTTGTCGTTTTCTACTCATCTAACCCTTTAATTTGATACCCATCTCGAGGTGACCGTAAAGAAGTAGGTGAAACGCCATCTTGGAGCTGCCGCCATATTGGATTTATTATGTCGTCACACACCTTATCGTTTTCTACTCATCTAACCATTTCATTTGATGCCCATCTCGAGGTGGCCGTGAAGAAGTTGATGAATCGCCATCTTGGTGCGGCCGCCATATTGGATTTATTATGACGTCACACACCTTGTCGTTTCCTACTCATCCAACCCTTTCATTTGATACCCATCTCGAGGTGGTCGTGAAGAAGTAGGTGAAGCGCCATCTTGGTGCGGCCGCCATATTTTATTTATTATGACGTAACACACCTTGTCGTTTTCTACTCATCCAACCCTTTCATTTAATACCCATCTCGAGGTGGCCGTGAAGAAGTAGGTGAAGCGCCATCTTGATGCGGCCGAAATATTGGATTTATTATGACGTCACACACCTTGTCGTTTCCTACTCATCCAACCTTTTCATTTGATACCCATCTCGAGGTGGCCGTGAAGAAGTAGGTGAAGCTCCATCCTGGTGCGGCCGCCATATTGGATCTATTATGACGTCACACATCTTGTCGTTTCCTACTCATCCAACCCTTTCATTTGATACCCATCTCGAGGTGGTCGTGAAGAAGTAGGTGAAGCGCCATCTTGGTGCGGCCGCCATATTGGATTTATTATGACGTCACACATCTTGTCGTTTCCTACTCATCCAACCTTTTCATTTGATACCCATCTCGAGGTGGCCGTGAAGAAGTAGGTGAAGCTCCATCCTGGTGCGGCCGCCATATTGGATTTATTATGACGTCACACATCTTGTCGTTTCCTACTCATCCAACCTTTTCATTTGATACCCATCTCGAGGTGGCCGTGAAGAAGTAGGTGAAGCTCCATCCTGGTGCGGCCGCCATATTGGATTTATTATGACGTCACACATCTTGTCGTTTCCTACTCATCCAACCTTTTCATTTGATACCCATCTCGAGGTAGCCGTGAAGAAGTAGGTGAAGCTCCATTCTGGTGCGGCCGCCATATTGGATTTATTATGACGTCACACATCTTGTCGTTTCCTACTCATCCAACCCTTTCATTTGATACCCATCTCGAGGTGGTCGTGAAAAAGTAGGTGAAGCGCCATCTTGGTGCGGCCGCCATATTGGATTTATTATGACGTCACACATCTTGCCGTTTCCTACTCATCCAACCCTTTCATTTGATACCCATCTCGAGGTGGTCGTGAAGAAGTAGGTGAAGCGCCATCTTGGTGCGGCCGCCATATTGGATTTATTATGACGTCACACATCTTGTCGTTTCCTACTCATCCAACCTTTTCATTTGATACCCATCTCGAGGTGGCCGTGAAGAAGTAGGTGAAGCTCCATCCTGGTGCGGCCGCCATATTGGATTTATTATGACGTCACACATCTTGTCGTTTCCTACTCATCCAACCTTTTCATTTGATACCCATCTGGAGGTGGCCGTGAAGAAGTAGGTGAAGCTACATCCTGGTGCGGCCGCCATATTGGATTTATTATGACGTCACACATCTTGTCGTTTCCTACTCATCCAACCTTTTCATTTGATACCCATCTCGAGGTGGCCGTGAAGAAGTAGGTGAAGCTCCATCCTGGTGCGGCCGCCATATTGGATTTATTATGACGTCACACATCTTGTCGTTTCCTACTCATCCAACCTTTTCATTTGATACCCATCTCGAGGTGGCCGTGAAGAAGTAGGTGAAACGCCATCTTGGTGCTGCCGCCATATTGGATTTATTATGTCGTCACACACCTTGTCGTTTTCTACTCATCTAACCATTTCATTTGATACCCATCTCGAGGTGGCCGTGAAGAAGTAGATGAATCGCCATCTTGGTGCTGCCGCCATATTGGATTTATTATGACGTCACACATCTTGTCGTTTCCTACTCATCCAACCCTTTCATTTGATACCCATCTCGAGGTGGCCGTGAAGAAGTAGGTGAAACGCCATCTTGGTGCTGCCGCCATATTGGATTTATTATGTCGTCACACACCTTGTCGTTTTCTACTCATCTAACCATTTCATTTGATACCCATCTCGAGGTGGCCGTGAAGAAGTAGATGAATCGCCATCTTGGTGCGGCCTCCATATTGGATTTATTATGACGTCTCACACCTTGTCGTTTTCTACCCATCTAACCCTTTCATTTGATACCCATCTCGAGGTGGCCGTGAAGAAGTAGATGAATCGCCATCTTGGTGCGGCCGCCATATTGGATTTATTATGACGTCTCACACCTTGTCGTTTTCTACCCATCTAACCCTTTCATTTGATACCCATCTCGAGGTGGTCGTGAAGAAGTAGGTGAAGCGCCATATTGCTGCGGCCGCCATATTGGATTTATTATGACGTCACACGACAAGGTGTCGTTTTCTACTCGTCCAACCCTTTCATTTGAGACCCATCTCGAGGTGGTCGTGGTTAAGTAGGTGAAGCGCCATCTTAGTGCGGCCGCCATATTGGATTTATTATAACGTCACACACCTTGTCGTTTTCTACTTATCCAACCCTTTCATTTGATACCCATCTCGAGGTGGTCGTGAGGAAGTAGGTGAAGCGCCATGTTGGTGCGGCCGCCATATTGGATTTATTATGACGTCACACATCTTGTCGTTTCCTACTCATCCAACCCTTTCATTTGATACCCATCTCGAGGTGGTCGTGAAGAATTAGGTGAAGCGCCATATTGCTGCGGCCGCCATATTGGGTTTATTATGACGTCACACGACAAGGTGTCGTTTTCTACTCGTCCAACCCTTTCATTTGAGACCCATCTCGAGGTGGTCGTGGTTAAGTAGGTGAAGCGCCATCTTAGTGCGGCCGCCATATTGGATTTATTATAACGTCACACACCTTGTCGTTTTCTACTTATCCAACCCTTTCATTTGATACCCATCTCGAGGTGGTCGTGAGGAAGTAGGTGAAGCGCCATGTTGGTGCGGCCGCCATATTGGATTTATTATGACGTCACACACCTTGTCGTTTTCTACTCATCCAACCCTTTCATTTGATACCCATCTCGAGGTGGTCGTGAAGAACTAGGTGAAGCGCCATCTTGGTTCAGCCGCCATATTGGATATATTATGACGTCACACACTTTGTCGTTTTCTACTCATCCAACCCTTTCATTCGATACCCATCTCGAGGTGGTCGTGAGAAAGTAGGTGAAGCGCCATGTTGGTGCGGCCGCCATATTGGATTTATTATGACGTCACACACCTTGTCGTTTTCTACTCACCCAACCCTTTCATTTGATACCCATCTCGAGGTGGCCGTGAAGAAGTAGGTGAAGCGCCATCTTGGTGCGGCCGCCATATTGGATTTATTATGACGTCGCACACCTTGTCGATTTCTACTCATCCAACCCTTTCATTTGATACCCATCTCGAGGTGGTCGTGAAGAAGTAGGTGAAGCGCCATCTTGGTGCGGCCGCCATGTTGGATTTATTATGACGTCACACACCTTGTCGTTTTCTACTCATCCAACCCTTTCATTTGATACCCATCTCGACGTGGTCGTGAAGAAGTAGGTGAAGCGCCATCTTGGTTCGGCCGCCATATTGGATTTATTATGACGTCACACACTTTGTCGTTTCTACTCATCCAACCCTTTCATTCGATACCCATCTCGAGGTGGTCGTGAGGAAGTAGGTGAAGCGCCATCTTGGTGCTGCCGCCATATTGGATTTATAATGAAGTCACACACCTTGTCGTTTCCTACTCATCCCACCCTTTCATTTGATACCCATCTCGAGGTGGTCGTGAGGAAGAAGGTGAAGCGCCATCTTGGTGCGGCCGCCATATTGGATTCATTATGACGTCACACACCTTGTCGTTTTCTACTCGTCCAACCCTTTCATCTGATACCCATCTCGAGGTGGTCGTGAGGAAGTAGGTGAAGCGCCATCTTGGTGCGGCCGCCATATTGGATTTATTATGACGTTACACACCTTGTCGTTTTCTACTCGTCCAACCCTTTCATTTGAGACCCATCTCGAGGTGGTCGTGGTTAAGTAGGTGAAGCGCCATCTTAGTGCGGCCGCCATATTGTATTTAGTATGACGTCACACACCTTGTCGTTTTCTACTCATCCAACCCTTTCATTTGATACCCATCTCGAGGTGGTCGTGAGGAAGTAGGTGAAGCGCCATCTTGGTGCGGCCGCCATATTGGATTTATTATGACGTCACACACCTTGTCGTTTTCTACTCATCCAACCCTTTCATTTGATACCCATCTCGAGGTGGTCGTGAAGAAGTAGGTGAAGCGCCATCTTGGTGCGGCCGCCATATTGGATTTATTATGACGTCACACATCTTGTCGTTTCCTACTCATCCAACCTTTTCATTTGATACCCATCTCGAGGTGGCCGTGAAGAAGTAGGTGAAGCTCCATCCTGGTGCGGCCGCCATATTGGATTTATTATGACGTCACACATCTTGTCGTTTCCTACTCATCCAACCCTTTCATTTGATACCCATCTCGAGGTGGTCGTGAAGAAGTAGGTGAAGCGCCATCTTGGTGCGGCCGCCATATTGGATTTATTATGACGTCACACATCTTGTCGTTTCCTACTCATCCAACCTTTTCATTTGATACCCATCTCGAGGTGGCCGTGAAGAAGTAGGTGAAACGCCATCTTGGTGCTGCCGCCATATTGGATTTATTATGTCGTCACACACCTTGTCGTTTTCTACTCATCTAACCATTTCATTTGATACCCATCTCGAGGTGGCCGTGAAGAAGTAGATGAATCGCCATCTTGGTGCTGCCGCCATATTGGATTTATTATGACGTCACACATCTTGTCGTTTCCTACTCATCCAACCCTTTCATTTGATACCCATCTCGAGGTGGCCGTGAAGAAGTAGGTGAAACGCCATCTTGGTGCTGCCGCCATATTGGATTTATTATGTCGTCACACACCTTGTCGTTTTCTACTCATCTAACCATTTCATTTGATACCCATCTCGAGGTGGCCGTGAAGAAGTAGATGAATCGCCATCTTGGTGCGGCCGCCATATTGGATTTATTATGACGTCTCACACCTTGCCGTTTTCTACCCATCTAACCCTTTCATTTGATACCCATCTAGAGGTGGCCGTGAAGAAGTAGGTGAAGCTCCATCCTGGTGCGGCCGCCATATTGGATTTATTATGACGTCACACATCTTGTCGTTTCCTACTCATCCAACCCTTTAATTTGATACCCATCTCGAGGTGGTCGTGAAGAAGTAGGTGAAGCGCCATGTTGGTGCGGCCGCCATATTGGATTTATTATGACGTCACACACTTTGTCGTTTTCTACTCATCCAACCCTTTCATTCGATACCCATCTCGAGGTGGTCGTGAGAAAGTAGGTGAAGCGCCATGTTGGTGCGGCCGCCATATTGGATTTATTATGACGTCACACACCTTGTCGTTTTCTACTCACCCAACCCTTTCATTTGATACCCATCTCGAGGTGGCCGTGAAGAAGTAGGTGAAGCGCCATCTTGGTGCGGCCGCCATATTGGATTTATTATGACGTCGCACACCTTGTCGATTTCTACTCATCCAACCCTTTCATTTGATACCCATCTCGAGGTGGTCGTGAAGAAGTAGGTGAAGCGCCATCTTGGTTCGGCCGCCATATTGGATTTATTATGACGTCACACACTTTGTCGTTTTCTACTCATCCAACCCTTTCATTCGATACCCATCTCGAGGTGGTCGTGAGGAAGTAGGTGAAGCGCCATCTTGGTGCTGCCGCCATATTGGATTTATAATGAAGTCACACACCTTGTCGTTTTCTACTCATCCAACCCTTTCATTCGATACCCATCTCGAGGTGGTCGTGAGAAAGTAGGTGAAGCGCCATGTTGGTGCGGCCGCCATATTGGATTTATTATGACGTCACACACCTTGTCGTTTTCTACTCACCCAACCCTTTCATTTGATACCCATCTCGAGGTGGTCGTGAGGAAGAAGGTGAAGCGCCATCTTGATGCGGCCGCCATATTGGATTTATTATGACGTCACACACCTTGTCGTTTTCTACTCGTCCAACCCTTTCATCTGATACCCATCTCGAGGTGGTCGTGAGGAAGTAGGTGAAGCGCCATCTTGGTGCGGCCGCCATATTGGATTTATTATGACGTCACACACCTTGTCGTTTTCTACTCGTCCAACCCTTTCATTTGAGACCCATCTCGAGGTGGTCGTGGTTAAGTAGGTGAAGCGCCATCTTAGTGCGGCCGCCATATTGTATTTAGTATGACGTCACACACCTTGTCGTTTTCTACTCATCCAACCCTTTCATTTGATACCCATCTCGAGGTGGTCGTGAGGAAGAAGGTGAAGCGCCATCTTGGTGCGGCCGCCATATTGGATTTATTATGACGTCACACACCTTGTCGTTTTCTACTCGTCCAACCCTTTCATTTGAGACCCATCTCGAGGTGGTCGTGGTTAAGTAGGTGAAGCGCCCTCTTAGTGCGGCCGCCATATTGGATTTATTATGACGTCACACACCTTGCCGTTTTCTACTCATCCCATTCTTTCATTTGATACCCATCTCGAGGTGGTCGTGAGGAAGAAGGTGAAGCGCCATCTTGGTGCGGCCGCCATATTGGATTTATTATGACGTCACACACCTTGCCGTTTTCTACTCATCCAACCCTTTCATTTGGTACCCATCTCGAGGTAGTCGTGAGGAAATAGGTGAAGCGCCATCTTGGTGCGGCCGCCATATTGGATTTATTTTGACGTCACACACCTTGTCGTTTTCTACTCATCCAACCCTTTCATTTGGTACCCATCTCGAGGTGGTCGTGTGGAAGTAGGTGAAGCGCCATCTTGGTGCGGCCGCCATATTGGATTTATTATGACGTCACACACCTTGTCGTTTTCTACTCGTCCAACCCTTTCATTTGAGACCCATCTCGAGGTGGTCGTGGTTAAGTAGGTGAAGCGCCATCTTAGTGCGGCCGCCATATTGGATTTATTATGACGTCACACACCTTGTCGTTTTCTACTCATCCCACCCTTTCATTTGATACCCATCTCGAGGTGGTCGTGAGGAAGTAGGTGAAGCGCCATCTTGGTGCGGCCGCCATATTGGATTTATTATGACGTCACACACCTTGTCGTTTTCTACTCGTCCAACCCTTTCATTTGAGACCCATCTCGAGGTGGTCGTGGTTAAGTAGGTGAAGCGCCATCTTAGTGCGGCCGCCATATTGGATTTATTATGACCTCACACACCTTGTCGTTTTCTACTCATCCAACCCTTTCATTTGATACCCATCTCGAGGTGGTCGTGAGGAAGTAGGTGAAGCGCCATCTTGGTGCGGCCGCCATATTGGATTTATTATGACGTCACACACCTTGTCGTTTTCTACTCGTCCAACCCTTTCATTTGAGACCCATCTCGAGGTGGTCGTGGTTAAGTAGGTGAAGCGCCCTCTTAGTGCGGCCGCCATATTGGATTTATTATGACGTCACACACCTTGCCGTTTTCTACTCATCCCATTCTTTCATTTGATACCCATCTCGAGGTGGTCGTGAGGAAGAAGGTGAAGCGCCATCTTGGTGCGGCCGCCATATTGGATTTATTATGACGTCACACACCCTGCCGTTTTCTACTCATCCAACCCTTTCATTTGGTACCCATCTCGAGGTAGTCGTGAGGAAATAGGTGAAGCGCCATCTTGGTGCGGCCGCCATATTGGATTTATTTTGACGTCACACACCTTGTCGTTTTCTACTCATCCAACCCTTTCATTTGGTACCCATCTCGAGGTGGTCGTGTGGAAGTAGGTGAAGCGCCATCTTGGTGCGGCCGCCATATTGGATTTATTATGACGTCACACACCTTGTCGTTTTCTACTCGTCCAACCCTTTCATTTGAGACCCATCTCGAGGTGGTCGTGGTTAAGTAGGTGAAGCGCCATCTTAGTGCGGCCGCCATATTGGATTTATTATGACGTCACACACCTTGTCGTTTTCTACTCATCCCACCCTTTCATTTGATACCCATCTCGAGGTGGTCGTGAGGAAGAAGGTGAAGCGCCATCTTGGTGCGGCCGCCATATTGGATTTATTATGACGTCACACATCTTGTCGTTTCCTACTCATCCAACCCTTTCATTTGAGACCCATCTCGAGGTGGTCGTGAGGAAGTAGGTGAAGCGCCATCTTGGTGCGGCCGCCATATTGGATTTATTATGACGTCACATACCTTGTCGTTTTCTACTCATCTAACCCTTTCATTTGATACCCATCTCGAGGTGGCCGTGAAGAAGTAGGTGAAGCGCCATCTTGTTTCGGCCGCCATATTGGATTTATTATCACGTCACACACCTTGTCGTTTTCTACTCATCCAACCCTTTCATTTGATACCCATCTCGAGGTGGCCGTGAAGAAGTAGGTGAAGCGCCATCTTGGTGCGGCCGCCATATTGTATTTATTATCACGTCACACACCTTGTCGTTTTCTACTCATCCAACCCTTTCATTTGATACCCATTTTGAAGTGGTCGTGAAGAAGTAGGTGAAGCGCCATCTTGGTGCGGCCGCCACATTGGATTTATTATGACGTCACACACCTTGTCGTTTTCTACTCATCTAACCCTTTCATTTGATACCCATCTCGAGGTGGCCGTAAAGAAGTAGGTGAAGCGCCATCTTGGTGCGGCCGCCATATTGTATTTATTATCACGTCACACACCTTGTCGTTTTCTACTCACCCAACCCTTTCATTTGATACCCATCTCGAGGTGGCCGTGAAGAAGTAGGTGAAGCGCCATCTTGTTTCGGCCGCCATATTGGATTTATTATCACGTCACACACCTTGTCGTTTTCTACTCATCCAACCCTTTTATTTGATACCCATTTTGAAGTGGTCGTGAAGAAGTAGGTGAAGCGCCATTTTGGTGCGGCCGCCATATTGGATTTATTATCACGTCACACACCTTGTCGTTTTCTACTCATCCAACCCTTTCATTTGATACCCATTTTGAAGTGGTCGTGAAGAAGTAGGTGAAGCGCCATCTTGGTGCGGCCGCCATATTGGATTTATTATGACGTCACACACCTTGTCGTTTTCTACTCATCTAACCCTTTCATTTGATACCCATCTCGAGGTGGTCGTGAGGAAGTAGGTGAAGCGCCATCTTGGTGCGGCCGCCATATTGGATTTATTATGACGTCACACACCTTGTCGTTTTCTACTCATCCAACCCTTTCATTTGATACCCATTTTGAAGTGGTCGTGAAGAAGTAGGTGAAGCGCCATCTTGGTGCGGCCGCCATATTGGATTTATTATGACGTCACACACCTTGTCGTTTTCTACTCATCTAACCCTTTCATTTGATACCCATCTCGAGGTGGTCGTAAAGAAGTAGGTGAAGCGCCATCTTGGTGCGGCCGCCATATTGTATTTATTATCACGTCACACACCTTGTCGTTTTCTACTCATCCAACCCTTTCATTTGATACCCATCTCGAGGTGGCCGTGAAGAAGTAGGTGAAGCGCCATCTTGTTTCGGCCGCCATATTGGATTTATTATCACGTCACACACCTTGTCGTTTTCTACTCATCCAACCCTTTCATTTGATACCCATTTTGAAGTGGTCGTGAAGAAGTAGGTGAAGCGCCATCTTGGTGCGGCCGCCATATTGTATTTATTATCACGTCACACACCTTGTCGTTTTCTACTCACCCAACCCTTTCATTTGATACCCATCTCGAGGTGGCCGTAAAGAAGTAGGTGAAGCGCCATCTTGGTGCGGCCGCCATATTGTATTTATTATCACGTCACACACCTTGTCGTTTTCTACTCATCCAACCCTTTCATTTGATACCCATCTCGAGGTGGCCGTGAAGAAGTAGGTGAAGCGCCATCTTGTTTCGGCCGCCATATTGGATTTATTATCACGTCACACACCTTGTCGTTTTCTACTCATCCAACCCTTTCATTTGATACCCATTTTGAAGTGGTCGTGAAGAAGTAGGTGAAGCGCCATCTTGGTGCGGCCGCCATATTGGATTTATTATGACGTCACACACCTTGTCGTTTTCTACTCATCTAACCCTTTCATTTGATACCCATCTCGAGGTGGTCGTGAGGAAGTAGGTGAAGCGCCATCTTGGTGCGGCCGCCATATTGGATTTATTATGACGTCACACACCTTGTCGTTTTCTACTCATCTAACCCTTTCATTTGATACCCATCTCGAGGTAGTCGTGAGGAAGTAGGTGAAGCGCCATCTTGGTGCGGCCGCCATATTGTATTTAGTATGACGTCACACACCTTGTCGTTTTCCACTCATCCAGCCCTTTCATTTGATACCCATCTCGAGGTGGTCGTGAAGAAGTAGGTAAGGCAAGGCGCCATCTTGGGGCGGCCGCCATTTTGGATTTATTATGACGTCATACTCCTGGTCGTTTTCTGGGCATCTAACTAGCATCTTCTTCAGAAAGTTTTTCTGATGGCGTATGCATCAGTGGCAATTTTTATATTCGGGTTTACGTTAGGAAACAAAGGTTTCACGAGTCTTTGCAGCTCGTCATTCATCTGCTGGCATTTTTCCTGCAAACGAGCAATATGAATGACAATAATGTCTTCAGTTTCATCTTTCCCTCAAGTATAAAACTACTCAATCAGTCTATATAATTTTTGGTTTAGCTTAGTGTTTTACCAGTGTTTTCTCCCAACTAAGCTAAACCATAAACTGATTAATTTTATGAGACTAATATATCAACAATTAATTATTCGTCATTTAGTTACTACGAGGTTTAATCTTTTGCACCTTGCACCTTCAACAATTACCTGTAAGAATTTTAATAGATCGTTCTCACGCTACTGAGAACGAAGGATCTGCTAATCTATGTTGGATTAACTGTGGTTATATTTCTAAATTTGTAGCTAATTATTATAAAAAAAATCCCCTTTTTAGAGTCCAAAACCTGTACAAAACTGGACTGGAGTCCTAAACGCAACCGTAGATCCCGAAACCTGTGCCCAAGTTCATATACGATTAATAATAGACTTACGAGGATCAGAAGACTGTCTTTATCTAAATGTGTACATACCAGAGGTAAAAAAATAAAATTTAACTTTCCCTCCCTTTGAAAGAATTCAAAATGTCACTTTTACCTTTATGTATCAAACGGCTTCACTTGAAGACTTGGGGAAGTTTTAACAATGATGGCCCTAGAGCTCCGATTCGAAGTAACATCGCTACGGCTTGACAAAAAAGGGCAATTTCTCACAATATCGAGACATTTTCGTATGTAATATCACAAGTGTCGGAAATTTTATCGATTATTTCCCTCATACTGCTTGTATCCAATAAGGTAGCTCCTTCCATAAAAATCCAACCAATCATATGCCTCTGCTAGCGATAATTTGCACTAGTGCAATTACCGGTAATTAAACTTGTGCAAATTATCACTTCGTTGCTTAGCAACCGCGAATCTGTTGGATACAAGCACGTACCTACTTCTTAAAGTTTGTGTGTTTCACACTGTTCTAAATTATGCAGCTTATAGGTAAATTATGTTGTGGTATTATTAAGCATTATATCAATGAATTTATATAACTTTTACATTGCTTAATTCTTGTTATTTAGACCTCTGCCTCCGTTTAAATTTATGACACATTCAGAAAATAAACCAACGCCGACAGGGTGTAGGTATAATCGCATTTGCCTTGGATACCCAAGCGTCATGTTTGTTTACTCGAACGCTACAGTCGAAGCTGTCAATAAACTCGTTCAAAATGAGTCGTTTTAGAAATCTAAACATAGAAAAAATCAATATAGAAATTATTAAATCGTATTCGTGAAATAATCTCGACAAATACCACTCGTGCCGGAAATTTTTCTAGATAATTTTATTCTCAAGCCCTATTTTGCCCATTAGCAAAACCACTCGTACAAATTGGGCTTTTATTTTCAGAGATAAAATAAAAGCTCAATTTATACTCGTGATCTTTCTAGTCAAAATAGCGCTTTCGAAAAAATTATCGATACAATTTCCGGCACTAGTGATATTACATACGAAAATTTCATGTCGACAAGGTACAACCAATAAAACACAAGCATTTCTTAACGTTGCCATGGCAACTTGTGTATTTTTTCGGAAATCACCCTCCCATAAGCACCTAGCTGTAAGATTAATAAGTGGAAATCTCCCTCCTATACAACAATAACACCAGTCACCATATGTCACCAATTTAATTGTATTTTCAAATAGTTTTGACATGAAATTTTCGTACCGAATCTCCCGCGAGCATCAACTAAAATTCCGGAAATTTTTTCTCGGTTGCGAATTTTTTAAGAAAATTTTGCTCGGCTACCGCCTCGGGAAAATTTTCAAAAAATTCGCACCTCGAAAAAAATTTCCGGAAATAATTCATGCTCTAGGGAGATTATAAGTGGAATTATTTTGACAGGTGGCATTATTATAATGTAACATTATAACATATACTCAAAAAATTTTTGATAATAATTTCGTTTAATTTACGTGTAGGTATGGAATTTTCTTACCGGATCCCCCACGTTCTTGAATTAATATCCGGAAATTTTTAAGAAAATTATCCCTCGTTGCTACGCGACTCGTGAAAATTTTCAAAAAATTCGTGTACTCGAGAAACTTCCAGCAATAATTCAAGCACTAGGGCGATTACTAGTGGTAATTTTTTCGAAAGCGCTATTTTACCTAGAAAGATCACGAGTATAATTTGGTCTTTTATCTCTGAAAATAAAAGCCCAATTTGTAAGAGTGGTTTTGCTAATGGGCAAAATAGCGCTTGAGAATAAAATTATTTAGAAAAATTTCCGGCAATAATTTCTGTATTACTTTTTTCTATGTTTATATTTCCAAAACAACTCATTTTGAACGAGTTTATTGACAGCTTCGTCTGTAGCGTTCGAGTAAACAAACATGACGCTTGTATATCCAAGGCAAATGCGATTATACCTACACCCTGTTAGCGTTGGTTTATTTTCTGAATGTGTGTCATTAATTTAAACGGAGACGGAGGTCTAATAACAACAATTTAGCAATGTAAAAGTTATATAAATTCATTGATACAACAACAAAACACACAAATTTTAAGAAGTACGTGTTTGTATCGAACAGATTCGCGGTTGCTAAGCAACGAAGTGACAATTGCACAAGTGGTATTACCGCTTTGCTTTTGCATAAGTGCAATTATCGCTAGCAGAGGCATCATCATCATCAGCTCAAGGGGTGGCCGCCACTGATCGGCCCGGCATGTAGGCCTCCATGGGCCCATTGTGCCCCTAGCAGAGGAATATGATTGGTTTTATTTTTATGGAAGCTAGCTTATTGGATGCAAGCAGTATGAGGGAAATATTCGGAATAATTTTTATAAAAACGATCCTATTCCTCCCGGGAAAATAGCTTAATGTATTTTGCAGTAACCGTTTTAAAAACAAGAAAAAGTGTTTATTTACAACCATGTATGTAATGTTGACATTTCTGACTTTTTAGAAGTTTGAAAGTGTCAATTTTTTGACTTTTACTTTCGAGATAAAGTTAACCTCGGCGCTTCGCACCTCGGTTAACTATTTAATCTCTCGACAGTAATGAAACACTTCCCACCTCTGTGTAATATACTATAAATCTCTTAAAACCATCCTTTTCCTTCAATTTTCCTCGCCCTACGACCTTAATTAAGATTTTTTTCGTCTTGGTCTCTACCGAGACGGTTTTCAGAGGCCACTATATCATCCAAAACTATACCTATAGTATTAAAGCACGGAGAATTTTCATGGCTTGGAAAATACGCTTATCCTATAGAGGGTGTGTCGGTCATCAGTAGGTACATTAATTTTAAGGGCAGGTAGGGAAAATGCGCTTGTTAGGAATCTGCAATTAATGTTTTTCTAAAATTTATTTTAATTTATTTAATTCCAACAGGGTATTTAACTCGGAGACTCCTCTACCTCTGTTTCGTAGACAATATTTTTCATGTGTCCCCAAATACAAAAATCCAACGGATTTAGGCCGCAGGTCCCCTGCCTATCTAATTTGGACATTATTATAGCGAACGGGTCGGGCAAAATGTGAAGGAGCTCCGTCCTGCATAGGGATGAGACAAAGTAACTGAACCAGAACAGATACTGAACCACAAAATGAACAGGTAGAGTTGGCACATGGTACAGTTCAGTTGACTGTTTAGTTCGAGGTGCAACCGCCACCTATGTATAGTAACTAATGAGTTCAGTTATGGACCGGGCCTTCTAAAATCTAAAGTAGGCTGTCAAAAAAATTGAAATTTGGCAGACGTATATCCGACTTATTTCCGCATATTTTGAAGTCATTTTCAAATATCAACCCCCTTTATTACAGAATATACAGGGTGGAGGTATTTTTTTAATGGTAACAGGGGGCGAAAATGCTAATTTCTGAAAGTACATTCTTTTCTGCACCCAACGGTGTATTACAAAATAGGGGTCCCATAAGAAAAATCGGAGTAAAAAAATAAAACAACAATTCAAATTTGAATTTTTATTCTTACCAAAACAAAGTAAAAAACGTCTGCTATCGCGTCTGCAACAAAAAGAATTAAAAAGCACTATTTTATCAACGGTTCAAATTGTTGACCATCAGCTGCGACACAATGTCCTAACCTATCCACAAAAGACCGCAACGAATTTATCAAAAAATGTTGTTTGTTTGCATTTATATCTTGTATTTCTTCGGAAATGCGGTTTTTTAAATTTTCTAGCTAGTTTGGTTTACTTTTATAAACTTTGGCTTTGAGATATCCCCAAAGGAAGAAATCCAACGCCCAGGACCATCTTGTTGAAACCAAATGCTTTCTTCAATATTTCCAAGGTTTCCTGGAAATAATTTCGCAAGCGATGGTAATATTGAGTTATTTAAAAGATCTAAATATTGAGTACCGTCTAAGTTGCCATCTATGAATAAAGGTCCAATAATGTGCCTATTAATAATGCCACACCAAACATTAACCCTTTGAGGATGCTGTGTGTAACATTCCCGCATTCAGTGAGGATTTTTGTCAGGCCAATATATACAATTTTGGCGATTTACAGTGCCATTTAAACAAAATGTCGCTTCATCGGAAGAACAAATTTTAAAATTAAACTGGGGATTATTCGTACATACCTATGTCCATAATAACATCACAAAATTCCGACCTCCTATCAAAATCATCATCAGATAACTCTTGCACTATCTGGATCTTATAAGGGTGGTACATTTCTTCTTTTAGTAATCTACAAACAGACCTTTGCGAGATTCCAAGATCTCTGCCAACTTGCCTAGTAGACACATGTGGAGACTCGGTAAAGCAATGAGTGTGTCTAGCCGTTTATCTTCACTTCTTGCAGTTTTCGGCCTTCCCGATTTAGGTTTATTTTTTATACTGCCCGTTTCTTCAAACCTCTTAATGGTCTTGCCCACAGTTCTCCTAGCGATAGGAGGTCTTTCGGGATATAATTCAATAAACACGTGGCAAACAGTTTAAATAAATCTCTCGCTGCATCTCTCTGTGATTTTTCGTTAGTTCTTCTGAAATAATTTAAAATTCGTTCTTTCTCGTCCTCACTAATTCTAAACCCAATTTCTCTCTTGCTAATCACACCTGTCGTTCTCAACCTTCGATACAGCTTACACACAGGGTGTCCAACTTTAAAACTGTTCAAATCCGTAAAATCTTCATTTTTTGAGACAAAGGCCTAAACTTTTTTTGTTTGAAAGGCCTTCAAAAACCGCTTCTTTTGACCTTCCTGCCATTTTCAAAATGCAAATCCAGAGCCGGCTCTGATTTTTTTATTCCCCCGATTTTCACGAAAACCATTTAGCGATTTTTTTATTTAAAATCTGACCCCACAGCGATAATCAGAACACTCCAAAACCCCTATATACTAAATTTGAATAACAAATATACAGGGAGTTCCATTCTGCAAGGTGTCAAAGTTGAGCAAAATAGGAATTTTAAAGGCATCTGCCAAGTCAATTGTGCCATGGAATCCCCTCAAAACAGTCGAATTCAACAGGACCACTCAAAGTGTTGGTGTGCAAAGGTCCAATACAAAATATACAGAATATTCTTATCTGTGCTATCTCAAATTACTGAATTTTTGGGACTTTATACGGGCCAAAAATCGAGTACATCAAAGCACACTATCAACGAACTAAATCTAAAAAATACAGAAGCCTGTCAATCAGTAAGTCCATATATCAGTTAAGGTGGCTGGTGTGCCACAACAGGAAACGCACAGAAAATGTATCATCTTAGACAGTGACTTTGTTGGGAAAGGTCCAATGATTTAAATTGTTTTGATTTGCTAGTTGGCATTTTGTAAAGAAATGTATTACTTCTGTGTTTATCAATATTTTTTCAATGATCCCAGAGTAGGTACTCTCTTGATCGGTATAAGTTTCATAAAATTTCAGAATTTTGAGGTGGCTCAGAGAAAAATACCCTGTATATTTTTGTAGTAAATCTTTTCACATCAACATTTTGAGTGGTCCTGTTGACCATTCGACTGTTTTGAAGTGATTCCATGGCACACTTGACTCGCCAGATGTCTTTAAAATTCTTATTTCGCTCAACTTTGATACCCTACAGAATGGAACTCCCTGTATATTTTTTGTTCGAATTTGGTATACGGGGGTTTTGGGGTGTTCGGATTAACGCTGTGTGGTCAGATTTTAAATAAAAAAATCGCTAAATGGTTTTCTGGATTTGCAATTTGAAAATGGCAGGAAGGCCAAAAGACGCGTTTTTTGAAGGCCTTTCAAACAAAAAAAGTTTAGGCAATTATCTCCAAAAATGAAGATTTTACGGATTTGTACAGTTTTAAAGTTGGACACCCTGTATAAATGAAGCACTCGGAACATTTCTATTTGGATATTTGCGAGAATACTCCGTCAAAGTTTCTACGTGTCTTTTATCATTTTTGATAAAGACTTTTAAAATATCACAACCTTCTTCTTTCAAAGACATTTTTTAAAACTGTATGTTATAAAAATTTAAGACTAATCTGACAGGTAAATAGAAACATTGAACTTACACAGCCTACTTGATTGTCAGTTTTATTGTCATGGCTGACTTGATTATCATAAATTTGGTTTTATTGCTTGGCCTACTCGGATAGAACATCAGACACTGCTCATGAGACCATGTAGGTATCTAGTTTGATGGAGCTTCTCTGATAAATATCTCGGAAACGGTCGGAGATAAATCGTTGGAATCAAAATTAAATAAAAAAGGAATCCTATAACGGTTAAATCGAATGTGTAAGTTGTAAAATCGAGAAAATCACTTTCATTTCCGCTATAACCAGAAGTTATTTAAAAAAACAAAATATTCAGGATGGCCCACCCTGTACCTACCTAATTCTGCAAGTATTTTTATTCCAGGGAAGGGTCCCTGTCTTATTCCAACCTAAAATGCGACAACGTCGCGGAACTTCCTCTCTCCCAATCACTCCTTGCCGGGTGCTTCTTGTCAATCTAGCGGCGTTACATTACGCAGGGGCTAAGGTTGATTTGCCCCATTTTCTAGACATCGAGTAAATAATTTTTTGTGTTTTCTGTTTCCGGTTTTATGAGGATTCCCGATTACGCGGTTAAAATTAATGTACTAATGACTGAAACACCCTGTAGAAAAAGGACGTCCCCACCCGAGATCCGTGTCAGAGAGATTCGCCCTTTTGCCCCGCTTTTTAAATGAAGCCTCCATTATCAGCTATTAAACAATATAATTGTGCTATATCTTTGACAGACAAGTCAATTTGCTTAAACTAAAAATAACTATTTGGCCCATTAAAGGCCTGCTTGATTTCCGCAAAATAAAAATGTGGTTCAGATTACTGTCTAGCAAAGCCTGCTTGAATGTCGAATTTACTCTTACACCTATTTTTTTATCATTCTCTAATGTAGTCCGCCCCCCCCCAATCTGGGGACACCCTATGTTGTTTAATCTATAGAAAACAAATGAGTACTTAACTGTTTTTAGTCCAAAAACAACAAACTAGCAGTCATGATGTGGACATATGGAGGAGCTTTTCAAGACGGAAATGCAGCTTACGAAGAGTACAGTCCTGACTATTTGCTGGATCAAGAAGTTGCCGTTATTACTTTCAATTATAGGCTTGGAATATTTGGTAGGTATGGTAATGGTAGACGTTCCATGAAAAGTATGTTTTTGAGTGAAGTTTGAACAAAAGGCTACTTGTAAATGTATGTCATTTAATGATTAGGGATTAGGGAAATTGAACGGAATAGGCTTTGACAAATATAATTTTCAAGGTTCCGCGGCCACTAGTGTTAAAATGTGTACTTTGTCCCATTCAAGAATTATTATAGTAGGTATAGTAGTGCGTCTGCGGTGAGAAAAGAAAGTAATAAGAGGGGTGGAGATCCTCCCGTGGGCAGAACTAGCGCCGAAAGATTACTTTCTCAAAGTACATTAAATTGTTATTTTACTTATACTTTCATTTGCGGAAATAATTAAAAGAAAAATGTAATAATAGAGACTGCGCTTGGCTATGTATTGTACACCCTGAACGATTCATGATCTCGAAAATACTAGTTACCAATTTTTCAAAACTATAAATTTCGAGGCGCAGGCCTGTGGATAATCATTCCTCCTCTCAACGTCGCCTGGTTCTAATAATTGCGAATAGGGAAGCGCGTTGCATCGCGTTGTTACGGCCAAAGTCTAGAGAATATCTACTAAAATCGGATCACTCCTTTGCAGTCGTTGAAAAGCCGCCGATTTTTTGCGACCGGTCGTAAATTAATGTCAGCTCGCCACTCCGTTATTTACGAGGGTGGACTATCCAAAACACGGTAAAGCTGGTTGGACCAAGTTATATCTACGAAGCATCTCTATTTTGACTTTCCATTGTGCACAACAGGAGTAATAGGTATAGACATTGATTAAGGTCTTATTCAATGGTATAGCGGAAAAATAAAGAGCATAATATGTATAATAAAAATGCAGGTATTTTACTTTTTCCGTTTAAATAACGCAAGATATACCTAACTAAACATAGGGTAAGTAAAAATATACATAAGTGCGTACCTAGGAGTAAGCAAAATTATTTGCATAGTTTACAAGTTTTGCAAAATTGTAAGTTTTGGATTTAATTTATTTTGTCTTTGGGTTTTTAATTCCCTATTCGCAAATTTAGGTGTACAGGGTGGCCCACCACGAACTGCATCGATCTATATATGGAAAACTAAAAGTAGGAAAATTCTGAAAATTTGGCACCTCACCAATGCCGATGAGCGCTGCTCAACAATAATATTTTGGTGAATCTGGCACTTCCGGTTATACCGGAAGTCGATATCAACTTTTTTATTTCAAATGGAACACCCTGTATATTATTGCATTTCTGGAGTCTAGGCATCATTTTGGAACAAAAACATGCAACATGTCCTATGTCTAAATCTAACCGTTTTTGAGATATTTGCATTTTTCCGAAAAAAATTACAGGTGTAGACCTAAAGTCAATTAGCAATTCATACGAGGAAATCGCAAAATTTCAAAACGAATTTTTGGCATCGTGTAACAGAAGCCCTGACCTAGTGATCTCTGCCGAGAAATAAATCCGTTCTTATACAGGGTGTTCACAAAATATGAATAAAAATTACAATCAAAATGTGCTTAAATCTCGAAATTTTCAAATGGAAACCCCCATTTTTTTTAATGCGATCTTATTCACCACTAAAAATGATGACAACTTTGTGTATCGCAGGTTCTTGGTTGTATTCTCTGTAGATAATAAAACATTTAAATAATTCTTCGTTTGTGTAATTTAAGCGCGCCGGCATTATTGTTGACAATAATTTATAAACCAAGTGACATTTCCTCAGCCGCGATTGTCTTTTCAACGTCCACGGCTAATATGATTTTCCAAGCGTTAAGCAAACCCCGCATTTTATGAGCGAAAAGTGGGTTTTTCGTTAATTAATCGAAAATTACTGCATTTAGGTATAGGAAACCTTTTTGAAAAGACATTCACTAATATTCACTATATCGTTTATTTCACGAATCCTTGGTGGAAAACATTTACGGGGCAAAAACTACCCCTTCCCACCCCAGAAAGTTTGTTTTAAAATTGATTATTGTCGTTTTTTGAAAATGCAATCACTATATTCCCTATTTCACGAATGTGTGGTTGAAAACATTTGCGGGGCAAAAACTACCCCTTCCCACCCCCAGAAGGTTTGTTTTTAATTTGATTATTGTCGTTTTTTGAAAAGACATTCACTATATCCCTTATTTCACGAATCCGTGGTTGAAAACATTTACGGCGCAAAAACTACCCCTTCCCACCCCCGAAAGTTTATTTTTAATTTGATTATTGTCCTTTTTTGAAAAGACATTCACTAATATTCACTCTATCGTTTATTTCACGAATCCTTGGTGGAAAACATTTACGGGGCAAAAACTACCCCTTCCCACCCCAGAAAGTTTGTTTTAAAATTGATTATTGTCGTTTTTTGAAAATGCAATCACTATATTCCCTATTTCACGAATGTATGGTTGAAAACATTTGCGGGGCAAAAACTACCCCTTCCCACCTCAGAAAGTTTGTTTTTAATTTGATTATTGTCGTTTTTTGAAAAGACATTCACTATATCCCTTATTTCACGAATCCGTGGTTGAAAACATTTACGGGGCAAAAACTACCCCTTCCCACCCCCGGGCCGGAAGTTTGTTTTTAATTTGATTATTGTCCTTTTTTGAAAAGACATTCACTAATATTCACTCTATCGTTTATTTCACGAATCCTTGGTGGAAAACATTTACGGGGCAAAAACTACCCCTTCCCACCCCAGAAAGTTTGTTTTAAAATTGATTATTGTCGTTTTTTGAAAATGCAATCACTATATTCCCTATTTCACGAATGTATGGTTGAAAACATTTGCGGGGCAAAAACTACCCCTTCCCACCTCAGAAAGTTTGTTTTTAATTTGATTATTGTCGTTTTTTGAAAAGACATTCACTATATCCCTTATTTCACGAATCCGTGGTTGAAAACATTTACGGGGCAAAAACTACCCCTTCCCACCCCCGGGCCGGAAGTTTGTTTTTAATTTGATTATTGTCCTTTTTTGAAAAGACATTCACTAATATTCACTATATCGTTTATTTCACGAATCCTTGGTGGAAAACATTTACGGGGCAAAAACTACCCCTTCCCACCCCAGAAAGTTTGTTTTAAAATTGATTATTGTCGTTTTTTGAAAATGCAATCACTATATTCCCTATTTCACGAATGTGTGGTTGAAAACATTTGCGGGGCAAAAACTACCCCTTCCCACCCCAGAAAGTTTGTTTTTAATTTGATTATTGTCGTTTTTTGAAAAGACATTCACTATATCCCTTATTTCACGAATCCGTGGTTGAAAACATTTACGGGGCAAAAACTACCCCTTCCCACCCCCGGGCCGGAAGTTTGTTTTTAATTTGATTATTGTCGTTTTTTGAAGGGTGCTGGGGGTATTATTCGCCCAACAATTTTTTTCGCCCAACAATTTTTTTCGCCCAACAATTTTTTAACCACGAATTTGTGCATCTGGAATCATTGCGAATGTCCTTGCTAAAATTGGCGAGGATCCGACAATATAAGTTATCATTTTTGTTCTTAAAGGGGTGCTGGGGGTAGTTTTCGCACAAGAATTTTTTTCAACCGCGAATTCGTGAATCTAGAGTCATTATAAGAACGTACTTGCTAAAATCGGCCAGGATCCGACAATGAAGTTATAATTTTTTTAAAAGGGTGCTGGGGTAGTTTTCGCCCAACAATTTTTTTAAAGTACAAATTTGTGCATCTGGAATCATTAGGAACGTCCTTGCTAAAAACGGTGGGAATCGTACCATGAAATTTTCCTTTTTTTTTCCTTAAGGGATAGTGGGGGTAGTTTTTGCCCAAAAAAATTTTTCAACTACGAATTCGCGCATCTAGAATCATTATAGGAACGTCCTTGCGAGGATCCGACAATGAAGTTATCATTTTTGTTCTTAAAGGGGTGCTGAGGGTAGTTTTCGAACAAGAATTTTTTTCAACCGCGAATTCGTGAATCTAGAATCATCTAGAATGTACTTGCTAAAATCGGCCAAGATTCGACAATGAACTTATCAATTTTTTGTGCTAGGGGTAGTTTTCGCCCAACAATTTTTTTGTGCAGAATCATCAGGTACGTCCTTGCTAAAAACGGTGGGAATCGTACCATGAAAGTTATCTTTTTTTCTTTAAGGGGTAGTGGGGGTAGTTTTCGCCCAACAAATTTTTTCAACCACGAATTCGCGCAATTGAAATCATTAGGAACGTCCTTGCTAAAATTGGCGAGAATCCGACAATAAAGGTATCATTTTTGTTTTTAAAGGGGTGCTGAGTGTATACCTACTTAGTTTTCGCAAAAGAAATTTTTTCAACCGCGAATTCGTGACTCTAGTCATTAAAAACGTACTTGCTAAAATCGGCCAGGATCCGATAATGAAGTTATAATTTTTTTAAAGGGGTGCTGGGGGTAGTTTCCGACCAACAACTTTTTTATAGTAGGTACAGATTTGTGCATTATCTGGCATCATTAGGAACGTCCTGGGAATCGTACCATGAAAGTTATCTTTTTTTTTAAGGGGTAGTGGGGGTAGTTTTCGCACAACAAATTTTTTCAACTACGAATTCGCGCATGTGGAATCATTAAGAACGTTCCTTGCTAAAATTGGCGAGGATCCGACAATGAAGTTATCATTTTTGTTCTTAAAGGGTGCTGGAGGGTAGTTTTCGCACAAGAATTTTTTTTCAACCACGATTTAGTGCATCTGGAATCATTACGAACGTCCTTTCTAAAATCGGCATGGATCCGACAATAAAGTTATTTTTTTTTTCGTCGGTGCTGGGGGTAGTTTTCGCTCAACAATTTTTTTAAGCACGAATTTGAGCATCTGGAATCATTAGCTAAAAATCGTACCATGAAAGTTGTCATTTTTTTTCTTTAAGGGGTAAGTAGTGGAGGTAGTTTTCGCCCAACAATTTTTTTCTACCACGAATTCGTGCATTTGGAATGATTAGGAACGTCCTTGCGGGGATCATGATATCAAATGAATATTTCAATAATACAAAAATACTTATAGGTAGAAAAAAACATTTGGAAACAGTGATTAAAATGATAAATTTAATATGCAACCAGTATTCAGTTAGTCCCAAAATTAAATAGTAAAACCGATAAATTTGGCATCATTGACATCCTGTACATATTTTCTACATTGTAGAACAAATATTTACCGTACCCTAAGTATAATAGGTAATTGGTAAATAAAATAGGCACGAATAAAATATATTAGGCCCCTCCTAGGTAACTGTCAAAGATGTAGAAGCTTTGTTTTTCTTTTCATGGCATTCCATTCAAGGCACACCTGATTTGATTGATATGTGATATGTTGATGAATAAATCATAATTAAGGATGGTGGATGATGCCTCCAATTGTTAGGAAATGTTAAAATCAAGTATGTTTTCCAAGGGGGACATAATGCAGTAGAATCCCTAATTTTTCTTTAAATATTTTTTAAATACATGATTTCATCAAATTTGATTTTTTTACGAACACCGTGTATGAGCTGGACTGGCTATAGGTACAATAATACCTCAGACAAAGCTTAATCGATTTGCAAAAAAAGATCACCAACCTGTGCCCTGTGGTTTATACAAGGTACTCTGGAAAATCTGGCCCTACTTTGTGAATGCCCTATATTAGAGTACTGATATTTTGTACAAAAGGTTTTGAGCTATGGCCACCATCCATTTTATTCTTAAAAGAATGCCTAATATGATATTCTGAAAATTGTTCGTTTAAAAAAAACATAGTTACCTATCCATGGAATAATAACCCAGTCGAAATAGTATAGTGTCTGTGAAATACCTTCCTCTAGGTGAATCTAAAAAAATATATGGTAAATTTTACTCGGCTCTTCATAGATTTCTACAGTGACATACTGTATTCCTTAACCTATTTTTATATCTTAATGTTGAAAACGACTATTCACATTCAACTTGAGAAATAGGCAATGCCAAAATGTACTGATATGCAGAAGCCAAAGCAGAAGATGCCCCTTGGAATATATTAGGAAGGGAAGAAAGGGCCGGATTGGGCATAGGGACGTCGCGTCATCGTTGACTGCGCTGCGGCCGCGGTGATGATTATTTTTATATTTTGCGTATGCCGTATGCCCGCTAGCTGTCCAGGCCGGCCCAAGTCGGCCCGATTGCGATCGGCCCTTCGGGCATTTGCCCGACTGCCCGACCGTCCCATCCGTCCCTGTACGCACGACATTCCAACGCAGTGAATAGTATTTCGTCTCTTTTCTGGGATAATATGAACACCGCCTTCTTTCTTGACATTAAGCAAGATATAACAGAGATAGTATTGTAATAAAAAAAATTCGGGAGGCTGGTGGCGTGGCAGTCTGGATCACGTGCCGGTCGAGTTTAGCAAGCTTGTGACGTCAGTATAGTGAGTAACTGTTTTATCAGATCGAAATAGAGCGCGCGAATTCTCCGGACGTTATCTTATTTCAAATTGACTTTTTATGCAAATTATGTTCAAACATATGTTGTGATAGGTTTAATCCATGGTTTTAACATATTTTAAAGTATATTAATTTTTTTATCGACAGACACTATTTGTTGCCAATTTGAAAATTGGCAGGGCCTGACAGTGTTTGTTTGAAGGCTACAATAAAGGTAGTAACCAAAGCAACGTGTTTGGACTGTTTAAATTCGGTACAATAACTATTTCAGCATGTAACTCGTCTACAATATTTTTTCCTACTTTTACCGATTTCGTATCGTATCTCTTAAGATAACGTAGATTACCGTGGTTGAGCTCGAAATTCGGGCACCCTCTATATAGTCAGAGCGAGAGAAGTTACTAAAGTTTGTATATTTCTAGGTTTCCTGAGCACTGGAGACATGGAGAGTCCAGGAAACTACGGTCTAAAAGACCAAAACGCTGCCTTAAAATGGACCAAAAACAACATCGAATTTTTTGGTGGTGATCCAAACAGAGTTACTATCTTCGGGGAAAGTGCTGGTGCTGCTTCTGTTGCCTACCACTTGGTGTCTCCTCTAAGCAAAGATCTTTTCCATGGTATTTTTTTTTACAAGAATCTACACACATTTACTCAAAATTGACATCAACTAGAACCTTTCCGAAGGACGATTTCATTTATACATTGTTCTTCTCCTTTCTTTAAAATGCCAACTTCAGTATACTTAAATAAGGTTTTCTTTCAGGGGTAATTTTGCAAAGTGGTTGTAACATCGCTCCATGGAGTTACCAAAGAAACCCTAGGAAGGTAGCGTTCGATGTTGGCATAAGATTTGGCATAGACACCGGCAGCACCAAGCAACTAATGGAAAGATTGAAAGAAGCTTCTACTACTGAACTGCTTGAGGCATCTTTTCTGCCTATGATAACGGTAGGGCGACTCAAAATCTAACTCTCCTTTTTTAAATAGATTTTCTTACAAGAATTATGTTCAAATTATGACTGATGGTTTACCATTCACTCCAGTGGTTGAACCACATCACAGCGAAGCTTTCGTCACAAAATTGCCTTATGATTTATTTGAAAATGGAAGTTTTCATAGGGTTCCTGTTATAGCTGGTGTAAACTCTTTGGAAGCAGCATTTTTGGACAATTGTAAGTCAACTTGATCTGAAGGTAATTATACATTTAGAGTCATTACATTTCTTTCAGTTGTTCCAATACTGAAATCTGCATTATTTTTATACGATCTGAGCCCAAGCTTGTTGTCAAGAATGAACATATCTTCCTTGGAGAATAGGACTCTAGTGGGAAATGAAATCAAGAAGCATTTTTTTCAAAAGGGATCCTTTGTGTCTGCTACAGAAGATGAACTATTACAGGTAATAACAAAAATAAAAAAATCGTGTTTTCATGTTTTCTTTTGTTTTACACTTAAAGTTTTTTATATTCAGTAGGATAAACATTTATTAATTTAATTAATAGGTAAAAATTTATTTTTTAATTAATAAAACAATTCCCAGTGGAAACTTAAATTCACAGTAATAAAAAATATTTTATTTTTTATTTTTTGTTTTCTTTTAGTTTTTTTCAGAAGATTTATATAGGAGACCCCTCATAAAAACCGTATCATTTCTATACAAACACATTCCAGTATATTTGTATATTTTTTCCCACCAAGGCCAACCTGGATTAATGAGGATGAGGGATCTTTTCCGCGGGAGAAGAAAATTCAGAGGTTCAATACATAATTTACTAAATTATTTAAAGTCAACAATAAGTATTTTGTAGGTGCAGCCCATACTGAAGAAATTTCTTATTTGTTTCAAAATTTTTCAATGATGCCAATAATGAACGAAAAAGACAAAAAAGTAGTGAGGGAAATGACGAAGTTATGGACAAATTTTGCGAAAACCGGGTAAAAAAATAAAAAAAAAACAACCGTAGGTATATTTTTATTTTTTAGAAATCCTACACCACAAAGGGAGAATATTCTTAAAAATATTAAATGGCCAAATGTGAACAATATAGAGAATATTCCATACATGGATATTAGTGAGAATTTAGAAATAAAACAAAATTTCTACGAAGACAATTTTAGATTTTGGGATATGCTTTATAAAAAATATACAACGGGTCCTTATCTTTGGTATTAAAGCCATTTAGTAAAAAATAAAATAAATTGTTTCGATATTATAATTATTATAAAATATTAGTACCCATCAAAAGAGTCTATTTTTCATTTTCCGAAAATTTTACATTTATCTCTTGTAAACAGATACTTCTATCACCTTTGGTAAAATAACATGTTCGTTTGGGTTTGTATTAGCTTACTTTTAATTTTTGTTGGTAACTGAAGTTTGTAATTTGTATCGAAGTCGATAGAGATATCGAAACTGCATTTTCAGCTGGATTAATGATGTAACTTGTCCAGAAAAATGTGTATTACAAATATTTTATATATGCAAATTCGTACTAAATCCGTGCGGCTCTAAAAAAGTTATTTACAATATAAGATAAAAAACCGCTTTAGAAATATTTTTGAAAAAATGCCCGGAAGGTAATTTGTTCGCAATGAATTTAAGTGCAATGAAATTAAGAGTAATTTTCAAGTTTCTGTGAAAATTTAAATAACTGATCAAAATAAACTCATGCAAAATATACCTCAAACTATTTACAATAAGCACCCCACTCCATTAACAGATATGTAAAAAATGTTGTTTGATGAGGTTATATACATCTAGGGCGCCTATAATTTTGGAATTTTGCACAACGCAATACAAGCTTGGGAATCGAAATCTTTTTGCAAAATTCGACCAATTGGTACCTACCTTTTTGTGAGTATTTCGCCCGGCAAACTTTTTGATTTATAATTGAATTATCTTAACGAAAACCTAAACTTATCTTATTCGTTTTAGTACATGGCTTAAATAAAAGTTTGGTTATAAAAAGGATATATTTTTTTATTTTATTTTGTGCTTTTTAGTACCTACCTATTTGATTCCCATGTCAGGAAGGTGATAAAGAAAGTTATTGGATTTAGTATGACGATGACGTCACTTATCTTATCATTTTGTACTCGTCAAATCCTTCCATTTGATACCCACGTCAAGTAGGTTGTCCTGGCCATCTTGGAGTGGCGGCCAACTAGGGAATTTTTTCTTAGAAAATCGCAAAAACGCGTCGATTCTGTTTGAGAGAGAGAGACATTTTCTAAAATTTATTTGTGACGCAAACAGATCCATTTTATTTTTAATTGGGTTTTTCGCCACCAAAGTGATCGAAAGACAACTTTTTCAAGTGTCCTGGAAAATTCATAAATTCTTAACAGTGAATGAACCCAACTTTAAACGTGTAACTCAAAAAATAACTTCAACAAATTTGTTTTCTGAGTTTTCGGAGAATAAATCTTCCTCCTTTCTCAAAGATCATGCCACGTCAAAGTGAAGTGACACAGATTAATAAATTTCAGGTTAAAATGTTATGACAACAGAAACAATAGCCTAGCCACCTGCCTGATATTGTACCCCGTGTTCTATCTAATTATCTATACTTACTTCTCTTTGAATAAGTGGCAATAATATTTTACTGAATTCCACTGAACATTCAGCAATACAGTTGTCCATATTTCCTAGAATAAATGCAGATTCTTTAATTTTTCGTCTATTTCCTACTTCTTCTTTGAGAATTGGTTTGGACCTATCCCACAATAGCCTATGATTGTTATTAAAATAAGTTCACATATTTTTGACTTAGAAATTTGATTTTGCCTGATATAATTTTTATGTTCTTTTAAACGAACGTTAAATGGCCTACAAGTCTCCCCGACATAGATCTTTCCACATTCACAAGGAATTTCATAAATGCAATTTTTAGAGAGAGACATTTCTGAGCATGAATTTAACAGTTTTATCTGCAACCCCCTAAGCGGGGGCTGCATCCCTTCAAAAATGTTAAATGGAAAGGGATGTCGAGTTGCACATCATTGGAAAGCCCTTTCAATTCTCGACGCAACGGTGGATCATTTCTTAAATTTGATAGATTTTCAAAAAGTTACGGGCGATCAAACGAAAACAAAACATTAGGCAACTTCGGGAATCCAGATTTTTTTCATAAAAGCGCTCGGACATTCTTTTCGAGAAGGAAGCTCTTCCGGCGTAATGTGCAACTCCTAAATTTCAACCCCAAATCCTTAAATCGAAAAGAAGGTCGAGTCCTATGTACCTTGTTTGGGAGGTATTTTAATTGTCTTTACAACGATACACGATACACAACTTTTAAATTAAGTCCAAACTAATGTGTAACTTCCTTAGTTATTTTTACTTTTAACATGCATTAGAATTTTAGAGTTGAGAATCATTGTAAAGACTAGTAAAAGACCTCCCACATAAGGTACCTACTCGACCCCCTTTTCTATTTAAGGATTTAGTGGTTAAAGTTCAACCCCGAGAAAAGGTTGTTATTTAGGAGTTGCCCATTACGCCGGAAGAGCTTCCTTCCCGAAAAGAAAATTGAAAATAAAAACCGGCATGTCAGAAAACGCCTAATATTTCGTTTTCGTTTGATGGCTCGTAACCGTTTGCAAAATTCGTCAAATTTCAAAAATTACCCACCGTTATGTAGAGAATTGAAAGGGCTTTCCAACGATGTGCAACTCGATCCTTCTTCCCATTTAAAATTGTTCAAGAGATGCATCCGCGTCCCCGTTTAGGGAGAACAAATAAAACTGTTAAATTCATCCAAAAAAATTGACGTGTTTTTGCGATTCTCTAAGAAAAAATTTCCCTAGTTGTTATTGGGTCTGTTTCGTTTTCGTTTGGCCACCCTGTATAATGAGATTCACTTTACCTCGAGACAATTTTCATTATTTTTTAATGGGTTCAGCTACTCTCAAAAATTGTGTGTCTATAATATAGTACTCCAAAAGACCTGCATCCTGATATACAGGGCGTTTCATTAATATGGTAAAAAAAATGAAACTGGGAGTAGAGGGGGAGCACAACATCAAACAAAAAGATACAGGGCGTTCAAAGTTAAAATTTTATTTGCAAATTTCTTAATAAGTTCGACAGTTTTTATGATACCGGCTTAAAAATTGCTACGTTAGGGTTTTCTAGGACGGCAAACAACAATTTTATCAGTTTTAATGTAGTCTCTAGAGGGCGTCGCTTACTCCCTTAGAATTATTTAAAAATACGCACAACTTTTTTGTCTGTCAAAAATCGAGATTTTTGATCCAACATTTATTAAACTAAGTTACCTTTTAAACAAAAAAGTATTCTTGGCAAAAGTATAAAAACCTTACCGTTTTCACGATAAGCCCGATTTTAACTATATGGAAGTCAAAAATAAATAATAAAACAAGAGTACTGTATTAAACAATTTTAAGTCTACATTGCGTGTTTTTGTTTGAGTTTCATCCAAAAAATAGTGTACACAAATAGTGAAACGTGCTGCATGCATTTTGTGTATAGTCTTGCCAATGGTAATGCGTTAGCAGCTAAGCGTATTTATGAGCAAAGATATCCCAATCGTGTAATACCATCCGCTCGAATGTTTGCTACTCTCCATCGCCGACTCAATGAAACTGGAAGTTTTAAAAAACAAACAGCTGAGAACTCAACTCCACAAGTTGAAGAGGAAGTGCTAAACGAAATTGGCGAATGTCCTTCCACAAGCACAAGAAAGATTGCTACAAATCTGAATATTAGCCACGCAACAGTTTTTAGGATATTAAAAAGTCAGCGTTTGTATCCATATCACATCCAACGGGTTCAAGGACTTTTACCGGGCGTTTATCCCCCAAAGAGTGGCTTTCTGTCAATGGGTATTAGAAAGAAGTGTACGAAACCCTCAGTTTTTGGCAAACATACTTTTTACCGACGAGTCTAATTTCTCTAGAGATGCCATCATGAACTTTCATAATAATCACATATGGGCAGAAGAAAATCCACGTGAAATAGTTAAAAGTCGAAACCAACATACATGTTCTGTAAATGTGTGGGCCGGTATCATTGGAGACCACTTGATTGGGCCGTTCTTTTTGCCAGGGAGGCTAACTGAAGAAACATATCACAATTTTCTTCAGAACGAATTGCCAATACTTTTAGAAGACGTCCCAGTCGAATTGAGCCGACAAATGCATTTTATGCACGGCGGGGCGCCACCTCATTTTAGTTTACTTGCGCGTCAATGTTTGGACGCAGCATACCCACGTAGTTGGATTTTGGATTGGTCGAAGAGGCCCACAACACAACCACAATTCGGCACACACCTGGTATTTATTTTTGAACGTGTTCGGCATTCAATGCGTCGTAGAATCGAAGGATGCATTGACGTCGGAGGTGGACATTTCCAACAACTTTTAAGTATAATTCATATCATAAAAACTGTCGAAGTTATTAAGAAATTTGCAAATAAAACGCCCTGTATCTCTTTAACTATCAACATTTGTATAAGCGATGTTGCGCTCAATAGTCATATTTTGGTCCCCTTTACTCCCAGTTTCATTTTTTTTACCATATTAATGAAACATCCTGTATAATTTTTGGAAATTTATACTTTCCATGGCCTACTATTATTAAAATAAAACAAAAATGATGAAAGTATAATATTAGGCATTTATAATTAATAGTGGTCAAAAATGAAACCACGTATTGAATTTATAAAAAATGTTTTGTATTTTCTATTTTTCTCCCTTTGTAAAAATATTAAAGTCGGCCCGCCACTGGGTAGTATTTGTAAATACATTTATCTCTTTCATAAAGTGAGAAGGATCAGCTTACTGTTTACATCTGTATAAAGACGCTGTAATGCGGTGTCCCCTTTATTAAAAGCTTTTATTTAACTTGCAATGTATGTATGTATGTATGTATGTATGTATGTATGTATGTATGTATGTATGTATGTATGTAATTTGTTCGGGTGGAATCTTGCAACTCAATTTTGAAGCAGATATCTTCAACCGATCGAGCTGAAATTTTGTACACACGTTTAATTTGGATGACAATGCATGATTATATGTGTGACGTCATTCTAAATCCAACATGGCGGATCACCCAAGATGGCGGACTAGTTAAATTTCAACCGATCGAGCTGAAATTTTGTACACACGTTTAATTTGGATGACAATGCATGATTATATGTGTGACGTCATTCTAAATCCAACATGGCGGAACACTCAAGATGGCGGACTAGTTAAATTTCAACCGATCGAGCTGAAATTTTGTACACACGTTTAATTTGGATGACAATGCATGATTATATGTGTGACGTCATTCTAAATCCAACATGGCGGAACACTCAAGATGGCGGACTAGTTAAATTTCAACCGATCGAGCTGAAATTTTGTACACACGTTTAATTTGGATGACAATGCATGATTATATGTGTGACGTCATTCTAAATCCAACATGGCGGAACACCCAAGATGACGGACTAGTTAACTTTGACTTGTGTAGTTTGGTGAGATAGGCGTCAACAGCATTGGTCTGCAACCTGTCTCGTTGTATATTTAGGCTCCAAGCTCTTCGCGCCTGGTCAAGCATACGTGGCCTTAAGTAGGGTTAGATCATTAGAAGGTCTCCTCATTGAAGAGCTAGACTGTTCTAAACTAACCGGCAAACGACCTTGCAACAATGATGCGTTAACTGAGATGAATAGACTCAGACACCTGGCCAAACTAAAAATTACAAAATAAATTAAAAGTAAAAAAATATTTTTAAAAAAAGCTTTTATTTAAATGCGCTAAAAAGAATAAAATAATCTTTTCTTTTAAAACTTTTACTATCAACTTATAACGTCATTCCACAATTTATATGATATAAAAGCTTGTCGCGAGATTTAAGTTTTCAAACTAAGTAAATACCACTACTTAAATCTCGCGACAAGCTTTTATATCATATAAATTGTGGAATGACGTTATAAGTTTTTTTAAAAATATTTTTTTACTTTTAATTTATTCATTAGTCTGAGCCCTACACCCACAGTTATAACACTTAAAGTAGTATAAAGCTTTAAAATAGATTTGTTTTAAACCATTTTTAGTATATTTATTAAACTAAAATAGGCGGAATATAGTTATTTTCACAATTTTATTTAGATACTTTATAACTGTAATTATAACACCCTTGAATTCAGATAAGGTGTAAATAACAAAACATTGTTGATTTGAAATTTGAGCTTCTGGGGATCAGCCCTGCTTAGTTTGAAATTAATTTGTGACAATTTTAGTTTGGAAAAATTGGAAATTACGAAGAAACTAATTTTCCACATCAGTATAGTGCTCTTATTGTAGGTTTTACGAAAAAATGATATTAAGGAAACTTGGTCAGAATGAAAAACTGAGTAGGTTTGCGAAAATCTACGTCAACTTTGAGTTTTTGGCATTTGTCCCATTTTTTTAGAAAAGTGCTTTCTTGTAGGTTTTACGGTTATTAAGGAAACTTGTTCATAATGAAAAACTGTATAGGTTTGAAAAAGTTCGAAAGCCTAAGCCGACTTTGATTTTTTCTTCTAAAAAATTAAAAATATTAAAGTAGGTAGACCTAGGCTTTTGAAAATTTTCACACCTATACAGTTTTTCATTGTGAATATGTTTTTTTAATAACATTTTGCCATAGAACCTACAAAAAGGGCACTTTTCTAAAAAAATAGGTGGGAAAAATGCCAAAAAATCAAAGTAGGCCTAGACTTTCGAAATTTCGCAAACCTACTCAGTTTTTCATTCTCAAAAATTCCCTTAATAAGATTTTGTCGTAAAACCTACAAAAAGGGCACTTTACTCATGTGAAAAATTAGTTTCTTTATAATTTCCAAGGCACATGTGATTTTTCGAAACTAAAATTATGTCACAAATTACTTTCAAACCAAGCAGGGCTGATCTCCAGAAGCTCGCAAATTTCAACTCGATTTGTTTTTGTTATTTATTTTAGTGTTGTTTATATTTTAGTGAACATAACTGTAAAATAGATTTATTTTAAACAATTTGTTTGGTTTTATTAAACTAAAATCGGAGGAACATTGGTTTTATTTGCATTAACGTATACATTTGGGAGAATCAATTTATAGGTTTGTTTTATATTTTGTAGGTTAATAATGAGAAATGTGATCGACCAAAGTTGAAATGATTTTATTTTTGTGGAAGGCTGATGTAACTTTAAAGATGTTTTTAACAACATTTTAATGTGTTTGACAAATCTCGTTAGTGTAACAAAAGGTAATTTGTAGATTTTTTAAAAATTATTAGGTGTTCCTTCTTAATAATCCGTTTTTCTAGTGTTTGCTTGTCTGAGGATGTGAACATTGTGGTTCACGAAACCGGTCACACACTTTTTTAAAATAAAATATTTTTGGGACGTAATAAGGCTTCTTTGAAACAAACCTATAAATTGGTTTTATGTTTAAGTTTTGGTTAGGTACCTTACCCCTGCAATTATAATACTTAAAGCGAAATAATATTAAAAAAGAAAATTCCACCTATTTTATTATGCAAAAATTTATTTACAATAAAAACTTAATAGTATATTTCCTAACAAGTGCGGAAAGTGCCACTTTTCCGCACGCGATTGCAGTTGGCTGAACGACGCGTAGCGGAGTTCAGCCAAGAAATCGAGTGTGGAAAAGACACTTTCCGCAAGAGTTAGGAACACTATTTTTTCTACAAGCGTGCGGAAAACTAAGTCACTTTTCCGCACGCATTTACTTTAGAAAGTGACACTTTTCCGCACTAGTGCGGAAAAGAAGTGCGGAAAAGTACTTTTCCGAAATTATTTGGGTCACATTTATTAACAATTTTTTTACCGCATCTTTCTAACTTGCATAGTTCCCGAGAAATGGCCGAGTGCCGCCCCTGTATATCGGTTATTTGAAAAATAGCAATAAAGTTAAAACATAAGAAATTACCCGAAACTCTTTCTCTTTGCACAAATTTAATTTTAGATTTTATTTCGCATCTTTTCCGAGATTTTGTAATTTGGAACTTTATGGAACTTTTCTTAGTGGAAAATTTATGCTGTAATTTGTGCTTTTTGCGTGTGAAATAGCCAACGAATTGGCAAAAGCTATTTGGGCAATTTTTTCGATTTTGGTGTTCGCGGCGTGATTCGAATTAGGCAAAGCGCCTTTCGGTTGACTCAGTCCGCGAACATACTGTACATACATATAGTTATAGTTACATATTAGTATATAGGTACTTATACATATACCCAGTTACATAACATCGTAATAGTATTTATAGTACCTACCTACGTTGTCTTGCAAATTTGCATATTTAAAGTAGGCAAATGTACCTACATATTATTATTTTCTGTTATAATGATAGGTACCTTCCATTGGAATTATTGGTGTAATTATCTTAAATGGATATTTAAATGAGTATTCTTATTTTAACAATACAAAACTATAAAAATGTCCTTTTTATTTTAACGAGCACGATTTTTAAAAACATTTTCCTTGCTTTTATAAAATTTGCCCGGGTCAATATATACAGGGTGGTCCAAACTTTATCAGCAATATTACACATACTGAGTTTTCAATTCCGAACAACTTTCCTTAATAACATTTGGTCCCAAAACCTACAAAAAGGTTACCAGATTCGTAAAATCATGTGTCCTGGGAATTTAAAAAATCTCATTTTTCGCACCAGTAAAGTGGGCTTTAGGTAGGTCTTACGGCAAAATGTTATTAAGGAAAATTGTTCGAAATTAAAAACTCAGTAGGTGTGCAAAATTTCGAAAGCTTAGATCTACTTTGATGTCTTTCATTGTCTTCTGCTAAAAAAATTAAAAGCATAAAATTGAATTTTTCAAAAACGGTACAATTTCGAAAATAAGTCAAGAATAATTTTTTTCTTATAATTAATTGAAAAAATAGTGAAGGCAAAAAAAATACTTTTCCAGTGCTGTACCATTTTTTTATTAAAAAATATTATATGGTTGACCCCCGTCTCTCCGGCACTGGTGGAAGTAGATGGGCTGAATTATTTTTAATTTAGAGTATTTAATGAGCGTCTAAACTGTACCAAATATGGTTGCCTTAACTGTCTTCCTTTAGGAAAAATAAAAGAATACTTGAAAAAAAAAATTAAACTTTGACGCCCCGTATATCAAAAACCGCTAGGATTTCGTACATGTTTATATGAGAATTCAACGCCTGCCGATATGAACCAATGAAATGGCATGATTTTTGAAATATTAACCAATCAGGTGATGATTTCAGCGATAATACCATTATTTTCGTATGTAATATCACAAGTGCCGGAAATTTTATCGATAATTTTTTCTAAAGCGCTATTTTGCCTAGAAAGATCACGAGTATAAATTGGTCTTTTATTTTCTGATAAAATCCCGAGAGCGAAGCTTGAGGGATTTTATCTCTGAAAATAAAAGCCCAATTTGTACGAGTTGTTTTTGCTAATGGGCAAAATAGGGCTTGAGAATAAAATTATTTAGAACAATTTCCGGCACGAGTGGTATTTGTCGAGATTATTTCATTAATACGATTTAATAATTTCTGTATTAATTTTTTTCTATGTTTACATTTCCAAAACGACTCATTTTGAACGAGTTTATTGACAGCTTCGACTGTAGCATTCGAGTAAACAAACATGACGCTTGGATATCCAAGGCAAATGCGATTATACCTACACCCTGTCAGACTTGGTTTATTTTCTGAATGTGTGTCATAAATTTGTCATAAACCATTGATACAATGCTTAATAATACCGCAGCAAAATTTATAAGCTGCATATAATTTAGAGCTGTGTAAAACACAAATTTTAAGAAGTACCTACGTGTTTGTATCGAACAGATTCGCGGTTGCTAAGCACCGAAGTTTGCACTAGTGGTATTACCGCGATAATTTGCACTAGTGCAATTATCGGTAGCAGAGGCATATGATTGGTTGGATTTTTCTGGAAGGAGCTACTTTATCCTACTCTCTTAGTTACGTCCTAGTTACGCTAAACCAATATTGTGGCAGCTAAAACTGATAACCTGATAACCTGACCTTCTTCACATTACCAAATTTAATATAGGACTAGAAGGTATGTTTTTAGTGAACACATTGATCGTTAAATTAATATCTATTAGCACAAAAACACATTCAGAACCAAAAGCACAACCTAAATGACAGCTGTCAAATGAACTAACTTTTAACCATGGTAATTCAATTTATATACGGCTAGTTAAGTAAAACATTCATATATGACCTCAATGGACTAGTGGCATGATTCTCGCTTTGTATGCGATAGGTCGCGGGTTCAAATCCCGGATGTGGATTCCTTTTTTATTTTTATTTTTTAAATTACATTTTTGAAGAGGAGAAATATTTATAATTCTTGTAGTTAATTTATTCCTAAGAAGTTGAGTTGTTAAATTATGGCTACACATACACACTGAATAATTATTAAACTATTTGCAGTTGTTAAATTCTCTTTTTAAATACAACTCGTGGTATCCCTAATAATAGATAATACCTTTCGTTAATTTATCCCTCATTATAATCCAAATGCTAAGAAAATACCACTCCTGCTGCGCAGTCGTGGTATTTTTAGCTTTGGGGTTATAATTCGTAAAATTAACGAAATGTATTATCGATAATAGGCACACCACTTGTTATATTACCCCTGAAAAAATCTCCCTTTTTTGAAATTTTCTAGCAGTTTTTAAAGTATTGCTGATAAAGTTTGTACCACCCTGTATATAACATTATGTATTACATGATTCTTTACAATTTAATACCTGCAATATATTATTATAAATGTGATATATGAAAAAAAAAGTTGTTAGAATATTGAATCAGTCACTTCATTAGGCATTTTAAAAATATCAGTGTGGGTATCGCCAGCTAACAAATAAGGTCGATTATTGAAATATGTATACACTAACCATTTAATTTAAGACCTTTTAGTTTGACACATAATGTTTCTTAAAATCTCTGCGACAATTTTAGTGTGTGTGTTTCTGGGGTTCGTTGAAAATCTGGAATTTGTGCCCATCGAAAAATATGTAAGTAGGTAGTAGGAACTATTTTTATTCTACACTCATCAAAAGAATCTAAGGGACACGGATAAAAATTATGAAATAAAACACAATTTTCTGCCATATATTTTTTAGATTAAAGCTGAACTCCAAATAGATTTATATGTGTCAAAATTCACAAAAGAATTAAGAAAATTTACATAGTTTCCAGTAGGCATTAGGCATTAAATAATAATTAATACAGAGGATTACCACCACGACTGTTAACAACCGCTCTACATCTATGAGGCATACTCAGAATTAGATTTGTCAGTCATGTTGTTCGATGGCGTTCTTAATTCATTTGAAAGGCATTCGAATAGTTGTTGGTCAGTTTAAAACACAATATTTTGCACCGAGCATCGAGCATATCTTATAAGTGCTAGATGGGATTAAAGTCAGAGGATTGAGGCAAAACATTAATTTCATTGTCCAATTGTCCAATTCTCTCAGCATATGGAACAACAATAGGCCGAAGAATAATGTTTTGATAATCATTGGAATTCAGGTACCGCTCCAACCAAACGAGATTAGTTCTTAATTCTTAAATATTCGCATTTTTGTATTTGTTCCTTAGATTCTTTTGATGTATGTCTTTAAACAGTGCATTAAAATAGAAAAAACTTATTTGTTTCCAATAATACCACATTGGACAATGATCATAAAATAATAGCAACATGGCCATTTCATGTGAGTTGCATTCTATACTTTAATCAAAATATCACAATAAAATCAAAATTTTTCATGTTTTTAGACACCAAAATTTCAAAACTTTAATCTGCTTTTTGTAAGACAACCGTAACCAATTCTTCAAAAACATTTGTACTTAGTTATATGTCTGTATAGTCTGCGGCAAGCACCTGTGATCAATGTCATCTGCAAAAGTATATTTTTGAACTAAATTATGAAAATCATTTAAACAAAATAATAGTAAAAAAATTATACGTTGATCGATTCGAACTGTAGACCTCATGTCTCATACTTTACTCTCTAAAGTTTGAGACAAAAAATGAAACGTTTTGAGGTTAAGCGTGGAATACTCCTACACAATTAGTTTACTTGCATCGCCTGGGGCGAATAGGTACCTAATATAATCAATGGCTGGGGTGATGTCTATATACCGAGCCCAACAATTACTGTTCAATGAATTTTTGAATATTAACATAGGTACATATTTGGGGCCGCGGCGGTGGCGATGTTCGTAGCGTCGTCGAACCATATTGAGTGCATGTTTTCTGCCTTCGATCGTCGATGGTTCGAATCGAGGTCGAGGCAGATGCATGCACAGATCTTAATAGAAAAACACCGCTGATGGCCAAGAGCGCCGGACAAAGTGTGGATTCGCGGTATTGCTCCTTGCTCCTTAATAGCTTTATCAGCGTGATTTACTAATTATTGTCCTACACTCACTGGGATTACCTACTACGCTTTTCTAGGGTTTACCGTAGTACTTGAGCGAATGCTATCCTAGCTCTATCGGGAAAAGTCGGCCCTTCCCGCACACGCATTCAGTTGCTTCTTTGGTATCTACTCCTAGTTCGCGGTGTATTGTGGGAGTGAGAATTATTATATTGTAGATTAACAAAAGAATAAATTGACTGACTTAGTAAATTCACCTGAACCACGCTGAACTTATAGTTACAGCAGAAAACTGACACATAATGCGCAAATGAATATCTTTCTGGCATCAAAAATAAATCATTATTAACTTCAATAATATTAGAAAAATTATCCTATTTTTTGTCAAGATTTTATACTCTTCATCATATAACAATAGCTACTAGCATTTACAATATCATCATAAACGTGTCATTATCGTCATAATCATTATCATTGTTTTTTATAAGTACTTCACTATTATCATTATCATAACTTCCATCGAGTATGGTCATTAGAATCATACGTAATAATAATAATAATAATAATAATAATAATAATAATAATAATAATATAATAGTGAATTGGACCAACACGGACATCAACAACCTGCAACGAAAAGTTAGGACACTACTGACAAAAGCTCATAAACATCATCCCCGTAGCGCCGTAGAAAGAACAACTCTGCCACGTCAACTAGGAGGAAGAGGATTGGCAGATCTCAGCAAGCAATTGGACCAACAAATATTAAATCTGCGTAATTATTTCTACAGGCAGGCCAACAGCTCCACACTACATAGGGCTATATGCGGAGCAGACGTCTCAACACCGCTACGTCTGACGGAACACGAGCGTCAAAATCACCACCGAACCGACAACGATAAACTACAGAGGTGGCTGGGGAAGCCGCTGCACGGGAGGCATCCTAATGAGGTTAACCAGGAACATGTCGACAAGTTAGCGTCGAACTACTGGCTGACCTCGGGAAGAATGTTTCCTGAGACGGAAGGCTTCCTACTGCCATACAAGATCAGGTTATACCAACTCGCAACTACCTAAAATTCATTGTAGGAGATGCATCGGTAGTGGATGACAGATGCAGATACAGGTGCCCAACTTCAGAAACAATCCAGCACATAACAGGAGGATGTCAGATGTTCGCATCAACGAAATATAAGGAACGACACGATTCGGTTGCCAAGATCTTGCACCAGGAACTGGCGGAAAAGCTGCTGCTTGTGCAGGCAGAGAGGGTCCCATATTACAACTACACACCTGAGCCTGTTCTTGAGAACAGCAACTACAAGATGTACTGGGATCGTACAGTTCTGACAGATCAACGAGTTGCCCATAACAGACCGGACCTTATAATAGTTGATAAAATTTCTAGGCAGACAACTCTGATTGATGTGGCCATCCCGAACAACAACAACCTGCGTGTGAAGCAAGTCGAGAAGATCGCGAAGTACAGAGATTTAGAAGAACGAATTAGAAGGCAATGGGAAATGGAGAACGTCCAGACGATTCCAATCATCATGTCAACAACTGGTGTTATACCAAAAAGTTTGCTGAGGAACATCAAGGAGCTGGGTCTAACTGATAGTCTTTACAGGTCCATGCAGAAAGCGGTATTACTTGCGACAACCCGAACCGTCAGGAAATTCATGGGGAATGCAGGATCATCCAACAACATCAATGTCACCTAAGGCCCGATAACATGGCAAGGGTCTCGTCCGAGCCAGATCCTTTTGGTATCCGGGATACCCGGGATCTGAGTGAATATTCCCCGTAGAGGGAGTGCGAATGCCTTTTGGCTAAGTCGAGATAATAATAATAATAATAATAAAATTGTCATAGGGCCGCTGCCTGGGGATCGCCAGGGCATGTCTGGAGCCGGCGCTGGGCATGACAGTGAGCGGGACGTCGGTGACAGGGCGCGGATGAGGCGGGCCCCTGTTGCACAAACAGCTACAGCCCAGCAACACGAACATCTACAACATGGGAGCCAAACGAGAACTAGGGTTCCACCCACCGAAGGTGCTGCGCGGGAACTTCAGCCAGCGTTCACTCAGGCGGGATTACAACGACGACGCATGAAATGGACTGGGTCCATGAATGAATCGATAATGCGTATTTTTTACAGGGTGACAAACTTAGGACAAGAGATGATCGGCTACCGACAACAACTGCATGCCGAGTTCTGCAGGGAGTTTCCACACATGCAAGTGTCTGAACAAAGAGTGTCAGATCAGTATCGAACTATTCTAAGAAATAACCGAATTCCAGAAACGCGACTTAACGCTATAAAACGGGAAGTTGAGCTAGAGATCCATGGCGAACACATAGACATAGACAACAACAACGGGGAAATTCAAGTGCCTGGACCGCAACAAGAAGCCGGAACGGCAGAGCGAACAACTGAGAATCGGGAAATTCAAGTGCCTGGACCACAACAAGAAGCCGAGACGGCGGGACGAACAACTGAGAATCGGGAATCAGTTAACGGAGAACACTTTGAAAGCCTGGACACACAGCTGAGAAGGGCGGTATTGCGATACGAAGGCACAGACCCACTGAGCAGACCACCGCTACCAAGATTGAATTCTTCCAGGAAGCTTGCAATCATGCTCGATATTATGAACACCAGAATTTTACCCAACTATGTTTCAGTAACACCCACATTAGAACATATGCACATGTTAATCTACTGTGCCGCAACGGCTATCATCACTGCAATGGGAGCCAAGATCCGGACGGCTCAAGAGTTAAATCGTGCAAGACCAGAACCACGAATGGCTCAATGGGAGATGCGACTAAATCGGAAGATCGAGAGTCTCCGTAAAGACATAGGACAAGTAACGGAATATATCAGAGGAGTTAGAACTAGAAAGATCCAGAGGGCGGTGCAGGCAATAATGAGCCGCACCCAAATGCATTCTCAGCGTGACCCCGCGAACATCACTGCTCAACAATGTCTTGATACATTAAAACAAAAACTTTCTGTTTTCGCAGGGCGTCTGAGGAGATACAAGGCTAGTAACAACAGGAAACGAGACAACAAACTTTTTGAACGATCAGAAAAAGTTTTCTACCGTACTTTGAATTCTAGCGCCGATGCCACAAATACGAGTTACCCTAGCACAGAACAGGTCGACGGTTTCTGGAGAAATCAGCTTGCCACACCAGGTCCATGCAATGTCAGTGCAAGCTGGATCAGTGAAGAACGCGAGATGGGCCGGAACTATAGCCAGATGCAACACGAGCAATTCACAACCGATGAGGTCTCCAATGTCATCAAGAATTCCCACAGCTGGAAGGCACCAGGTCCAGATCATCTCCAAAATTATTGGATTAAGAAGTTGTGGTGCACGCATGAACAAATCAATGAAGTCTTGCTCGATCCTCTGAAAATGCCATTGTTTCTTACACAGGGTGCCACCTACTTGTTACCAAAAGACCAGCGGAATACGGATAACCCTGCCAAGTACCGCCCAATAACCTGCTTGCCTACGCTGTACAAGATAATCACTTCTTGCCTTACGCAGCGAATATATGCTCACTGCGAGCGGAACAACATCATGGCAATGCAGCAGAAGGGCTGCGCGAAGGGCGCAATGGGATGCAAAGAGCAACTCATCATAGACTCTGTCATCTGCAACCAGGCTCATTCCAAGCAACGAAACCTCTACATGGCTTATGTGGACTACAAAAAAGCATTTGATCCCGTACCTCACGACTGGCTAACAGGTATCTTAAAGCTGTATAAAATAGATCATCATACAGTTTCCTTTTTAGAACACGTTATGACAACCTGGCGCACTAAGATAAAACTCAGAACCGCAAGCAGCAACATCGAGACCGACACAATCAACATCCGAAGAGGGATTTTCCAAGGAGATTCACTCAGTCCACTGTGGTTCTGCATGGCGATGAACCCTCTAGCACATCGGTTGAACTCTACAAAATACGGCTTCGCTATCAAAAGCAACAACGCAGAAGCGATCAAGTTGAATCACCTATTATATATGGATGATTTAAAACTGATGGCCGCAACCAAAAACCAACTAACGCAAATGCTTAAAATTGTAGAGGAGTTCTCCAGGGACATCGGAATGCAGTTTGGACTGGACAAGTGCCGCACTCTTAACATCGTCCGGGGAAAGCTCGAACAAGGCGCACACGAGATGCAGGACGGCCAGGAGATCGAAGCAATGAGCATGGGAGATACATACAAGTATCTCGGGATGAAACAAGCTCAAAGGATAGACCATCGAACAATGAAGATCGATTTAAGGAATGAATTCATCAAGAGAGTAAGACAAGTAGTGCGAACTGATCTTAACAGCAGGAATTTGTTTAAGACCCTGAACACGTATGCGTGCTCTGTACTCAGCTATTCGTTTGGAATAGTGAATTGGACCAACACGGACATCAACAACCTGCAGCGAAAAGTTAGGACACTACTGACAAAAGCTCATAAACATCATCCCCGTAGCGCCGTAGAAAGAACTACTCTGCCACGTCAATAGGAGGAAGAGAATTGGCAGACCTCAGCAAGCAATTGGACCAACAAATAATAAATCTGCGTAATTATTTCCAGAGACAGGCCAACAGCTCCACACTACATAAAGCTATATGCGGAGCAGACGTCTCAACACCGCTACTCACACCGCTACGTCTGACGGAACACGAGCATCAAAATCACCACCGAACCGACAACGATACACTACAGAGGTGGTTGGAGAAGCCGCTGCACGGGAGGCATCCTAATGAGGTTAACCAGGAACATGTCGACAAGTTAGCGTCGATCTACTGGCTGACCTCGGGAAGAATGTTCCCCGAGACGGAAGGCTTCTTACTGGCCATACAAGATCAGGTTATACCAACTCGCAACTACCTAAAATTCATTGTAGGAGATGCATCGGTAGTGGATGACAGATGCAGATACGGGTGCCCAACTTCAGAAACAATCCAGCACATAACAGGAGGATGTCAGATGTTCGCATCAACGGAATATAAGGAACGACACGATTCGGTTGCCAAGATCTTGCACCAGGAACTGGCGGAAAAACTGCTGCTGGTGCAGGCAGAGAGGGTCCCATATTACAGCTACACACCGGAGCCTGTTCTTGAGAACAGCAACTACAAGATGTACTGGGATCGTACAGTTCTGACAGATCAACGAGTTGCCCATAACAGACCGGACCTTATAATAGTTGATAAAATTTCTAGGCAGACAACTCTGATTGATGTGGCCATCCCGAACAACAACAACCTGCGTGTGAAGCAAGTCGAGAAGATCGCGAAGTACAGAGACTTAGAAGAACGAATTAGAAGGCAATGGGAAATGGAGAACGTCCAGACGATTCCAATTATCGTGTCAACAACTGGTGGTATACCAAAAAGTTTGCTGAGAAACATCAAGGAGCTGGGTCTAACTGATAGTCTTTACAGGTCCATGCAGAAAGCGGTACTACTTGCGACAGCCCGAACCGTCAGGAAATTCATGGGGAATGCGTCCGACAACATCAATGTCACCTAAGGCCCGATAACATGGCAAGGGTCTCGTCCGAGCCAGATCCTTATGGTATCCGGGATACCCGGGATCTGAGTGAATGTTCCCCGTAGAGGGAGTGCGAATGCCTCTTGGCTAAGTCGAGATAATAATAATTCTCACCCTCACAATACTCCAAACTAGGAGTACCTATATCTTTCTGGCATCAAAAAACAAATCATTATTAACTTCAATAATATTAAAAAATGTATCCTTATTTTTTTGTCAAGATCTTATATTCTTCATCAACTTGTAAATTCAACAATAGTTAATAGCTACTAGCATTTACATTATCATCATATATAACAATAGCTACTAGCATTTATATTAACATCATAAATGTTATCATTATCGTTCTAATCATCATCATTATTTTTTATAAGTACTTCACTATTATCATTATCATAACTTCCATCGAGTACGATCATTAGAATCATACGTATCACGTACCATCATCTTTAGCTTCATTAGTAAAAACGTCGATATCTAAATCTACAAAATTAATCGCCTTAGGCATATCATTGCTATTTAAAACTGTCGTAAGGAATGCACCGTCGTCATTTATATGAACAAGTGCCCTTGGTATATAACGTTATCTAGTGTGTTAGCTAAAACAATAGCGTTAATGTTATGAAAATTGTTTGTTTTGAATTTGCGATTTTTTCTGCGTTAGGCTCAATTTATTGAAATCACGTTCACTTCACTTTCTATAATGACTAAGTTATTATTGTTACTTTAAGCTTGCATTTGATTTGAGTTTGCGTCTGGACTTCATCAGCAGTGCAGTACCTATACCTAAGCGTTGACTGACGTATTAATAGGTCAGTCAACGCTATAAGGGAATTATATCACAATTAGTAAAATTGTTTGGGCGCTGGAACTCTTGTCTAAGTAGACTGAAATTTTGCCTAAAGTTATTTGATCTAAAATGTTGCCTCTGGTAACTGTTGTGATCATTATGGAAATCTGTTCTGACAATTATTATTAGATAACTCTTGTTCGACATTCTTATATTGTACTTATGTCCTTGTTTTTTACACTAGTTGCCCTATAAAATTGTTGATTTTCTAAATAAGATAATTGAGGTGGTTGTTTTATTCCATTAATCACTTCCAAAACAATATTTTGAGTACCAGTCCTAATAATTTGTCCTAACTTTGGCTCTAAACCGGTAAAGAGTCATACCTTCTATTAAATTAGATTAACAGATTGTGTTTGTTTTTGTGCAATCGTTAAGTTTTGATTTGTGATTGCCGATTGCATCCTATATAGAGTTGATGTTAATGACGATTACAGACAGTTATAGAGCGTTTTCATTTGGCATCTGCCGTAAACTTTGTAAGACTTGAATTAGAGCGTTTAAATCTCGCGGGTCACCAAAATGAGTTTGCAGAGGATTATTAATGTCATCCCATGAATTTAAATCTCTGTTATTTATAACATAAACATATGTACCTACTACATAAATATTATGTTTTCTAGGACCGGTCCCTCCAAGTTGACATTAAAAATGGAATTGTACAAGGAAGAACAGGCAAAACCGTAAAAGGAACTTCTTATAAGGCATATCAAGGGATACCATTCGCCCAACCACCGATAAACCATTTACGATTCAAGGTAAGTATATTATAACAGTAATAACAGATAGCCGAGTAGATAACCCAACCTAGATTGGCAGATACCTACGCCAATTTCGGGTGGTCCCCTTAAGAGGGGCGCATAAATATACAGGGTTATCCATAAATTTCTACCGTCCGATATATGTATAATTATTGGATAGCTTGCACGATTTCGCTGAACTTGGGTATAGCCTTCTATAAAATGGTTCTACTACAGTAGATAACTTTATAGGGTCTAAATTTATTTGGCCGCTTCGAGGCGTCCTCGGCAGTCACGTGACATTCGTTTCTTGACGTGAGTTCTTTTGAAATAACGTCCCAACTCATTCTTATCTTATGTAGAATTTAATTTGAAATAAGTTCTCATCTGTCACAGTATCTATTAAAGTCAACTTGATTGTTGTGTTCATAGGGGGTGTTTCATATTAGTGTTTTTACTGAGATGCCTATTAACGGAGATATGGGGCAACATGAGATTTACCTTTTCGGCTGTATAGCATTGAATAAGGAATTCGAATAACTTAATCAATGGCTGTAGGTAACTTTCAAACTACCCCGAAATGAAATTTTGTGGGTTGGTAAACAGTGTAAGAACACATATAATGTAATGATACACGTATTCTTTTATTTTGTCAGAGAAGCCACCATTTAAAGGACCAATACATTGACACGTTATTCTAAGGAGCCTAAAATGCTATTATTCTGTGTTTCAGACATTTATTTAAAGAAAAGGTGTTGCCAACAGAAAATTTAGTTCGTACTAAAATTGAGAGACAAATGAAATAGATTTGGAGTATTTAGTAATATAATAGTAATAGTCTTTTAACTTCTGATGATTTATAATTAGGCTCTTCTTTGATAAGCTTGCTTGCTGGCGGTGATCTGCAGTTAACAGCTTTACTTACTTCTGAATCCATTTCTTCACTTATTTCTATTTGCTCCAGAAATACATCCCTCTTCGACTTATCGAGAATTACAATTTGTACTTCTTGAATTGAAACGCATTTCTATGGTGGTCTTGCCAATTTTAACTCCATACCGCTTCTTCAGTTAGGTTTCTGGATTGTAGAGCGCCACTTTTCGCGTTCTTTCGTGCTGCATTAAAAAATCCTGTTTATCAAAATGAATAGAAAGACATAGAGGCTTCCAGAGAATAGTCTTGTCGATGACATCTAGAGTACTAAGCCACTTTCTAAATTTAGAGAATATCAATGAAAACAATATTATTTGGCAAAAAATTATACCTATTTACTTACCTATGGAATTTAATTTCACAATAATCTCGATGTAAAAGTGTCTTCGCATTTTTACAATGCTTTATGAAGTCTCGTATACAGTATGTCCACGGATGGGGTAAATAAGAGGACAAATGGACCAAAAAGTGAAAGATACGAAAAAATGTTATTCTTTATAAAAGTTTTTGCTTGCTTTAAAAATAAGATCAACGATGCCAAAAATTTGTTTTTTTTGTATAGGATAGATATGCAAAAAATACAAAAACGTAAAATTTGATGAAGAGTAAAGTTAGTTTTTTATAAATTTTAATGCAAAACGTTAAATAAAAAACTTGTTTGAAATTTTGAAAGAATTATTATTCCAGATTTTCAAGGAAAAATTTGAAATTTCTAAATTACTCTTTTAAAACCGAAATTTTTCCAAGTCATATTATGACCTTTTTACTTGATTACACCTTTGATAACTGTGGCGTATTTGTCAAAATAAGAAAGATGTTTTTAGAGCAAAGAATATTTATAATCCAAAATTACAGACAGGTTAAATAAAATTACTAATGGAATATTAAGTAATAATTTTAATACCCGAGAAATATTTCTTATTTTATTAAACTTTAAAACAATTAGGAGCACATTATTTTTATTTTTCAAAAACTTCTCCTCCATATTCTACGCATTTTTCTAACTGACGTCGTAAATGGCTAAAGCTGCTTCTTATTTCTCCTAGTGAAATTGATTCTATCGCTCTTAAAATTCTCTGCTTTAAAACTTCTTCGTTATTTTCAATGGGTCTTTCATATGTTAGTTGTTTAATACGCCTCCATAGAAACATATCACAAATTGTCAAGCCGGGACTCCTAGGGGGCCACAAAATTGGACAATTTCGGCCCATCCATCGATTTCCAAATTTGCGATTGAGCCAATCCCTGACTTCTGTAGCATAATGGGCATTACACCCATCGTGCTGAAAATACATATTTTGGCGATATTGAAGAGGCAATTCTTCTAACTTGTCTGACAGAAATGAATCCAGCATATGCAAATAAGAATGTCTGTTACACGTATTATCAAAAAAATATGTTATAATCCTATAATAGGAAATGGCGCACCAAACATTTACTTTTTAAAATACTGGCGGCGGTTCGCAATTCTAAACTCTGGGTTTTTCCTACTCCAGTATCTCACATGCTGAGAGGCTACAGTGCCGTTTGTACTGAAGGTTGACGGTTGACACATCTGAGAACATTATCAGCTTATGAAAGTTCACGTTGTTATTTAGAATTTCATCACCGACCCACAAACAAAAATCCAAGCGTTTGTAACTGTCTCCATCTTCCAAAGTATGGTTAAAAATTGGTTTAAAAGGATAAAATTTATTTTCCTTCAACACATTTTGAATATGGCTTTTTTTACAGATTTGTAAACTTTGGGCTCGTTTTCTTAAAGACAGCATAGGATTTTCATCAACAGATTGCAAAATCAATACTGTAGAAGCACCGTTTTCGTCGTATTTTTTCTTCGTCTTATTTAAATCATTAACGGATCCAGTTTTTTAAATCTGATTACTAACTTATGTACTGGACTTATGCATAATTGCACATTTGGAAACTTTTCTTGAAACTTCTTAATAACGTAGCGATAGCTATTCTCGCCGTTTCTGTAATTTTGGATTATAAATATTCTTTGCTCTAAAGACAACATCGTTCTTATTTTGACAAATATGTCATAGTAACAGTTATCAATGGCGTAATCAAATAAAAAGGTCAGAATATCTATGACTTGGAAAAATTTCGGTTTTAAAAGAGTAATTTAGAAATTTTACAATTTTCCTCGAAAATCTGGAATAAGAATTCCTTTAAAATTTCAAACAAGTTTTTTATTTAACGTTTTGCATTAAAATTTATAAAAAGCCGACTTTACTCTTCATCAAATTTCTCGTTTTTGTATTTTTTGCATAACCTGTACAAAAAAACAAATTTTTGGCATCGTGCATCTTATTTTTGAAGCAAGCAAAAACTTTTATAAAGAATAACATTTTTTCGTATCTTTCACTTTTTGGTCCATTTGTCCTCTTATTTACCCTATCCGTGGACATACTATATATGAAAACGAAAAGATGTTAACCGTACAAAGTATAAAGAAGAAAGGTGGGTTTATGCAAGCCAATTTAACGTAATTTAACACTAACATAACGCGTGCGTAATTTCATTGTCTAAGAAGCAAACTCCCTAGCACTGGTTGTTTATTATTAATTATTTAGGATGGTTATGGGTTAGGTTTTGTATTTTTGTGCTGAGGGGCGAAGTCCTACGTCTCCCAGGGGGGCTCCGATGTTGACACCGAGAACTAATAGATCTCGTGCGAAAATTTGATTTTGACATTTCCCCTGTTTTTGCGCAGGCTTAAATTATTAAATAGTCCTTGCATAAACGGTATACTAAATTCTTATGTTACGTTACGTTAATATTAAATTACGTTAAATTGGCTTGTATAAACCTACCACTGGGTCACCCAGTCGAAGATTTTTCCGTGTTACCGACTGCCACATCGCACGACAGGCCAGTGGCGTAGCATGAAACGCGTTTTTAGCCAATATCATAAAAATATTAAAAATGAAAAGGTACTTAAGTGTTAAAAAATAATTATATTGGTCCTATGTCCTATTTACAAACAAAACAATGTACTTTATCATACTAAAAGGTAGAAGGAATTCGAAAAAGTTATATCGAGAAAAAATAAAGTTTTAGGGCATCTTTCAAAGGTAGCTTGTTAAATATTTACCTGTGAAATTAAATCTTGGGCTCTTTTCACTTTTGCTTTTGCAACCAACCGCTGAACAATTCCACCAACTTAAGATTATATTTTCTCCCTAATCACTGTTACAACGTACTCGCGCGCTTTGTATGCCACATATAAAATGGCCAGCGTTCAAAACGCCGTAACAAAATCTATACACTGCAGGGTAGGCAAGCGCGGTGTCCTCTCTCTTTCCTTGTCTAAGGATGGCAGCCTTCGCTCGGAGAATCTTTGATATTCCCTTACAGTTGTTTTGGAATTCTCATTACAAAAATTGTAAATGAAATGAATATCGGCATATTCAGCATTGGTAAAATTCAGAGGCATTTCTAGATAATATTTTAAAACAATGATATTATAAGAGAGAGCCAACAAAAAACAACGATTTGACAGTTGCTTTCAGATATTAAATTTCCATGGCCTCCATATTTGTGGCCGCCATATTGGATTTATTTTGACGTCACACACCTTGTCGTTTTCTACTCATCTAACCCTTTCATTTGATACCCATCACGAGGTGGTCGTGAAGAAGTAGGTGAAGCGCCGTCTTGGTGCGGCCGCCATATTGGATTTATTATGACGTCACACATTTTGTCGTTTTTTACTCATCCAACCCTTTCATTTGATACCCATCTCGAGGTGGTCGTGAAGAAATAGGTGAAGCGCCATCTTGGTACGGCCGCCATGTTGGATTTATTATGACGTCACACACCTTGTCGTTTTCTACTCATCCAACCCTTTCATTTGATACCCATCTCGAGGTGGTCGTGCAGAAGTAGGTGAAGCGCCATCTTAGGTGCGGCCGCCATATTGGATTTATTATAACGTCACACACCTTATCATTTTCTACTCATCTAACCCTTTCATTTGATACCCATCTCGAGGTGGTCGTGAGGAAGTAGGTGAAACGCCATCTTGGTACGGCCGCCATGTTGGATTTATTATGACGTCACACGCCTTGTCGTTTTCTACTCATCCAACCCTTTCATTTGATACCCATCTCGAGGTGGTCGTGAAGAAGTAGGTGAAGCGCCATCTTGGTGCGGCCGCCATATTGCATTTATTATGACGTCACACACCTTGTCGTTTTCTACTCATCCAACCCTTTCATTCAATACCCATCTCGAGGTGGCCGTGAGGAAGTAGGTGAAGCGCCATATTGCTGCGGCCGCCATATTGGATTTATTATGACGTCACACGCCTTGTCGTTTTCTACTCGTCCAACCCTGTCATTTGAGACCCATCTCGAGGTGGTCGTGAGGAAGTAGGTGAAGCGCCATATTGCTGCGGCCGCCATATTGGATTTATTATGACGTCACACGCCTTGTCGTTTTCTACTCGTTCAACCCTTTCATTTGAGACCCATCTCGAGGTGGTCGTGAAGAAGTAGGTGAAGCGCCATCTTGGTGCGGCCGCCATATTGGATTTATTATGACGTCACACACCTTGTCGTTTTCTACTCATCCAACCCTTTCATTTGATACCCATCTCGAGGTGGTCGTGAAGAAATAGGTGAAGCGCCATCTTGGTGCGGCCGCCATATTGGATTTATTATGACGTCACACACCTTGTCGTTTTCTACTCATCCAACCCTTTCATTTGATACCCATCTCGAGGTGGTCCTGCAGAAGTAGGTGAAGCGCCATCTTGGTGCGGCCGCCATATTGGATTTATTATGACATCACACACCTTGTCGTTTTCTACTCATCCAACCCTTTCATTTGATACCCATCTCGAGGTGGTCGTGAAGAAGTAGGTGAAACGCCATCTTGGTGCGGCCGCCATGTTGGATTTATTATGACGTCACACGCCTTGTCGTTTTCTACTCATCCAACCCTTTCATTTGATAACCATCTCGAGGTGGTCGTGAAGAAGTAGGTGAAGCGCCATCTTGGTGCGGCCGCCATATTGGATTTATTATGACGTCACACACCTTGTCGTTTTCTTCTCATCCAACCCTTCCATTTGATACCCATCTCGAGGTGCTCGTGAAGAAGTAGGTGAAGCGCCAACTTGGTGCGGCCGCCATGTTGGATTTATTATGACGTCACACACGTTGTCGTTTTCTACTCATCCAACCCTTTCATTTGATACCCATCTCGAGGTGGTCGTGAAGAAGTAGGAGAAGCGCCATCTTGGTGCGGCCGCCATGTTGGATTTATTATGACGTCACACGCCTTGTCGTTTTCTACTCATCCAACCCTTTCATTTGATACCCATCTCGAGGTGGTCGTGAAGAAGTAGGTGAAGCGCCATCTTGGTGCGGCCGCCATATTGGATTTATTATAACGTCACACACCTTGTCGTTTTCTACTCATCCAACCCTTTCATTCGATACTCATCTCGAGGTGGTCGTGAGGAAGTAGGTGAAGCGCCATATTGCTGCGGCCGCCATATTGGATTTATTATGACGTCACACGCCTTGTCGTTTTCTACTCGTCCAACCCTTTCATTTGATACCCATCTCGAGGTGGTCGTGAGGAAGTAGGTGAAGCGCCATATTGCTGCGGCCGCCATATTGGATTTATTATGACGTCACACGCCTTGTCGTTTTCTACTCGTCCAACCCTTTCATTTGAGACCCATCTCGAGGTGGTCGTGGTTAAGTAGGTGAAGCGCCATCTTGGTGCGGCCGCCATATTGGATTTATTATGACGTCACACACCTTGTCGTTTTCTACTCATCCAACCCTTTCATTTTATACCCATCTCGAGGTGGTCGTGAGGAAGTAGGTGAAGCGCCATATTGCTGCGGCCGCCATATTGGATTTATTATGACGTCACACACTTTGTCGTTCTCTACTCATCCAACCCTTTCATTCGATACCCATCTCGAGGTGGTCGTGAGGAAGTAGGTGAAGCGCCGTCTTGGTGCGGCCGCCATATTGGATTTATTATGACGTCACACACCTTGTCGTTTTCTACTCATCCAACCCTTTCATTTGATACCCATCTCGAGGTGGTCGTGAAGAAGTAGGTGAAGCGCCATTTTGGTGCGGCCGCCATGTTGGATTTATTATGACGTCACACACCTTATCGTTTTCTACTCATCCAACCCTTTCATTTGATACCCATCTCGAGGTGGTCGTGAGGAAGTAGGTGAAGCGCCATCTTGGTGCGGCCGCCATATTGGATTTATTATGACGTCGCACACCTTGTCGATTTCTACTCATCCAACCCTTTCATTTGATACCCATCTCGAGGTGGTCGTGAAGAAGTAGGTGAAGCGCCATCTTGGTGCGGTAGCCATGTTGGATTTATTATGACGTCACACACCTTGTCGTTTTCTACTCATCCAACCCTTTCATTTGATACCCATATCGAGGTGGTCGTGAAGAAGTAGGTAAAGCGCCATCTTGGTGCGGCCGCCATATTGGATTTAATATGACGTCACACACCTTGTCGTTTTCTACTCGTCCAACCCTTTCATTTGAGACCCATCTCGAGGTGGTCGTGGTTAAGTAGGTGAAGCGCCATTTTGGTGCGGCCGCCATGTTGGATTTATTATGACGTCACACACCTTATCGTTTTCTACTCTTCCAACCCTTTCATTTGATACCCATCTCGAGGTGGTCGTGAGGAAGTAGGTGAAGCGCCATGTTGGTGCGGCCGCCACATTGGATTTATTATGATGTCACACACCTTGTCGTTTTCTACTCATCCAATCCTTTCATTTGATACCCATCTCGAGGTGGCCGTGAAGAAGTAGGTGAAGCGCCATTTTGGTGCGGCCGCCATGTTGGATTTATTATGACGTCACACATCTTATCGTTTTCTACTCATCCAACCCTTTCATTTGATACCCATCTCGAGGTGGTCGTGAAGAAGTAGGTGAAGCGCCATTTTGGTGCGGCCGCCATGTTGGATTTATTATGACGTCACACACCTTATCGTTTTCTACTCATCCAACCCTTTCATTTGATACCCATCTCGAGGTGGTCGTGAGGAAGTAGGTGAAGCGCCATGTTGGTGCGGGCGCCATATTGGATTTATTATGATGTCACACACCTTGTCGTTTTCTACTCATCCAACCCTTTCATCTGATACCCATATCGAGGTGGTCGTGAGGAAGTAGGTGAAGCGCCATCTTGGTGCGGCCGCCATATTGGATTTATTATGACGTCGCACACCTTGTCGATTTCTACTCATCCAACCCTTTCATTCGATACCCATCTCGAGGTGGCCGTGAAGAAGTAGGTGAAGCGCCATCTTGGTGCGGCCCCCATATTGGGTTTATTATGACGTCACACACTTTGTCGTTTTCTACTCGTCCAACCCTTTCATTTGATACCCATCTCGAAGTGGTCTCGAAGAAGTAGGTGAAGTGCCATCTTGGTGCGGCCGCCATATTGGATATATAATGACGTCACACACCTTGACGTTTTCTACTCATCCAACCCTTTCATTTGATACCCATCTCGAGGTGGTCTTGAGGAAGTAGGTGAAGCGCCATGTTGGTGCGGCCGCCATATTGGATTTATTATGACGTCACACACCTTGTCGTTTTCTACTCATCTAACCCTTTCATTTGGTACCCATCTCGAGGTGGCCGTGAAGAAGTAGGTGAAGCGCCATCTTGGTGCGGCCGCCATATTGGATTTATTATGACGTCACACACCTTGTCGTTTTCTACTCATCCAACCCTTTCATTTGATGCCCATCTCGAGGTGACCGTGAAGAAGTAGGTGAAGCGCCATCTTGGTGCGGCCCCCATATTGGGTTTATTATGACGTCACACACTTTGTCGTTTTCTACTCGTCCAACCCTTTCATTTGATACCCATCTCGAAGTGGTCTCGAAGAAGTAGGTGAAGTGCCATCTTGGTGCGGCCGCCATATTGGATATATTGTGACGTCACACACCTTGACGTTTTCTACTCATCCAACCCTTTCATTTGATACCCATCTCGAGGTGGCCGTGAAGAAGTAGGTTAAGCGCCATCTTGGCGCGGCCGCCATATTGGATTTATTATGACGTCACACACCTTGGCGTTTTCTTCTCATCCAACCCTTTCATTTGATACCCATCTCGAGGTGGTCGTGAAGAAGTAGGTGAAGCGCCATCTTGGTGCGGCCGCCATATTGGATTTATTATGACGTCCCACACCATGTCGTTTTCTACTCATCCCACCCTTTCATTTGATACCCATCTCGAGGTGGTCTTGAGGAAGTAGGTGAAGCGCCATGTTGGTGCGGCCGCCATATTGGATTTATTATGACGTCACACACCTTGTCGTTTTCTACTCATCTAACCCTTTCATTTGGTACCCATCTCGAGGTGGCCGTGAAAAAGTAGGTGAAGCGCCATCTTGGTGCGGCCGCCATATTGGATTTATTATGACGTCACACACCTTGTCGTTTTCTACTCATCCAACCCTTTCATTTGATACCCATCTCGAGGTGGCCGTGAAGAAGTAGGTGAAGCGCCATCTTATTGCGGCCGCCATATTGGATTTATTGTGACGTCATAAACCTTGTCGTCTTGTACTCATCCAACCTTTTCATTTGATATCCATCTCGAGGTGGCCGTGAGGAAGTAAGTGAAGCGAAATCTTGGTGCGGAGGCCATATTGGATTTATTATGACGTCACGCACCTTGTGGTCTTCTACTCATCCAACCTTTTCATTTGATACCCATCTCGAGGTGGCCGTGAAGAAGTAGGTGAAGCGCCATGTAGGTGCGGCCGCCATATTGGATTTATTATGAAGTCACAGACCTTGTAGTTTTCTACTCATCCAACCCTTTCATTTGATACGCATCTCGAGGTGGTGGTAAAGAAGTAGGTGGAGCGCCATCTTGGAGCGGCCGCCATATTGGATTTATTATGACGTCACACACCTTGTCGTATTCTACTCATCCAACCCTTTCATTTGATACCCATCTCGAAGTGATCGCGAAGAAGTAGGCGAAGCGCCATCTTGGTGCGGCCGCCATATTGTATTTATTATGACGTCACAAACCTTCTCGTTTTCTACTCACCCAACCCATTCATTTTATACCTATCTCGAGGTGGTGGTGAGGAAGTAGGTGAAGCGTCATCTTGGTGCGGCCGCCATGTTGGATTTATTATGACGTCACACATTTTGTCGTTTTTTACTCATCCAACCCTTTTATTTGATACCCATCTCGAGGTGGCCGTGAAGAAGTAGGTGAAGCGCCATCTTGGTGCGGCCGCCATATTGGATTTATTATGACGTCACACACCCTGTCGTTTTCTTCTCATCCAACCCTTCCATTTGATACCCATCTCGAGGTGCTCGTGAAGAAGTAGGTGAAGCGCCAACTTGGTGCGGCCGCCATGTTGGATTTATTATGACGTCACACACGTTGTCGTTTTCTATTCATCCAACCCTTTCATTTGATACCCATCTCGAGGTGGTCGTGAAGAAGTAGGAGAAGCGCCATATTGCTGCGGCCGCCATATTGGATTTATTATGACGTCACACACCTTGTCGTTTTCTACTCGTCCAACCCTTTCATTTGAGACCCATCTCGAGGTGGTCGTGAAGAAGTAGGTGAAGCGCCATCTTGGTGCGGCCGCCATGTTGGATTTATTATGACGTCACACACCTTGTCGTTTTCTACTCGTCCAACCCTTTCATTTGAGACCCATCTCGAGGTGGTCGTGAAGAAGTAGGTGAAGCGCCATCTTGGTGCGGCCGCCATATTGGATTTATTATGACGTCACACACCTTGTCGTTTTCTACTCACCCAACCCATTCATTTTATACCTATCTAGAGGTGGTGGTGAGGAAGTAGGTGAAGCGTCATCTTGGTGCTTCCGCCATATTGGATTTATTATGACGTCACACACCTTGTCGTTTTCTACTTGTCCAACCCTTTCATTTGAGACACATCTCGAGGAGGTCGTGGTTAAGTAGGTGAAGCGCCATCTTGGTGCGGCCGCCATATTGGATTTATTATGACGTCACACACCTTGTCGTTTTCTACTCATCCAACCCTTTCATTCGATAATCATCTCGAGGTGGTCGTGAATAAGTAGGTGAAGCGCCATCTTGGTGCGGCCGCCATGTTGGATTTATTATGACGTCACACACCTTGTCGTTTTCTACTCATCCAACCCTTTCATTCGATACCCATCTCGAGGTGGTCGTGAATAAGTAGGTGAAGCGCCATATTGCTGCGGCCGCCATATTGGATTTATTATGACGTCACACACCTTGTCGTTTTCTACTCGTCCAACCCTTTCATTTGAGACCCATCTCGAGGTGGTCGTGAAGAAGTAGGTGAAGCGCCATCTTGGTGCGGCCGCCATATTGGATTTATTATGACGTCACACACCTTGTCGTTTTCTACTCGTCCAACCCTTTCATTTGAGACCCATCTCGAGGTGGTCGTGGTTAAGTAGGTGAAGCGCCATCTTGGTGCGGCCGCCATATTGGATTTATTATGACGTCGCACACCTTGTCGATTTCTACTCATCCAACCCTTTCATTTGATACCCATCTCGAAGTGGTCGCGAAGTAGTAGGTGAAGCGCCATCTTGGTTCGGCCGCCATATTGGATTTATTATGACGTCAAACACCTTGTCGTTTTCTACTCATCCAACCCTTTCATTCGATACCCATCTCGAGGTCGTCGTGAAGAAGTAGGTGAAGCGCCATCTTGGTGCGGCCGCCATATTGGATTTATTATGACGTCACACACCTTGTCGTTTTCTACTCATCCAACCCTTTCATTTGATACCCATCTCGAGGTGGCCGTGAAGAAGTAGGTGAAGCGCCATCTTGGTGCGGCCGCCATATTGTCACGAATGAAAAGTAAGCAATTAAATTATAACGAAATAATTCAATGAACTCGGTTGAGTTCAGGCACCGCCGGTATTATCGAAACTTAACATAAAAATCGCTGACTGCTGATTCCGCGACAAAATCAAAGTTTACCTAAAACCATCGATCGGTTCAAGGCGGCAGTCAGTCCGTACGAGTGCTAAAGAAAAGATCGACCAACCGGCGGGGCCAACCAGCAACCAGGTATTCCAGCTGCGATGACGCCTGCCCCTGCTGTCTCTTCACAAAAGTAAGTGTCTTTCTCTCATTGTGTCAATTGTCAATTGTGTCAAGCTTTCTTAACCCTAAATAATAAATTAACCTATGTGCAATTAAGGCCAATTGTTATTATTTGCTACGCTCCCAGTCACGGCTATCCAGGTCGTGACATATGGTGGAGGCGCCTGTTCAATCTTAGGTAATTTTTATTTATGGTAATAGTTGAAGTTGTTTATAATGAGTTATTTATGGCACTTATGTTTTCGTTTTAATGAAGTATCTAATTACATTGTTAACTATATTATTTCAAGAATTCAAGGCATTTTATTAATAATTATATAATTCAAGAATACAAGAAATAATGTTTTTATTTGAAAATATTGATATTTTTTAAACCTCAATTTATTATTCTTTTCACTCTGGGTAGCACATTATGTAGCATTTATCTTTAGCTGATTAAATACAAAAAACCTCTAATTATTTGCAGTTATTTTCATGTTTTTCTTTTCCAAGTTAAAACGGTTAAACAGATACGTATTCATTAGCATTATCATTTTGTTCGTATAAGAATTTAAGCTTTCCAGGATAGACAAAACCCATTTTCGTTTTTATAGGAACAGGAATTTTAACAATTTTGCACATTTTTTTTAAAACTTTTTATTTTTGAAGAGATCTATAATAAATAAACATTTCGTTTTAAAACACTTATACATACCATTTCACTACAAAATGGAATCCCTATCAGAAGCATTTAAATCAAGTTCACCCATATTTCCAAAATTTGTACCACCACCGACTTCTTGTCCAAAAACCACCAACCCAATCATTTTTATAAACGAGTTTGAGTCAGCCAGCAGAAAAAATCAATGGAACGATTCCATTAAGATGGTCTATTTTTTAAATTATCTGGAAAACGCAGCGTACATATGGTACGAAGGCTATATTACTAATGACAAAAATAAAATTAAAAGTAAAAAAATATTTTAAAAAAAAGCTTTTATTTAAATGCGCTAAAAAGAATAAAATAATCTTTTCTTTTAAAACTTTTACTATCAACTTATAACGTCATTCCACAATTTATATGATATAAAAGCTTGTCGCGAGATTTAAGTAGTGGTATTTACTTAGTTTGAAAACTTAAATCTCGCGACAAGCTTTTATATCATATAAATTGTGGAATGACGTTATAAGTTGATAGTAAAAGTTTTAAAAGAAAAGATTATTTTATTCTTTTTAGCGCATTTAAATAAAAGCTTTTTTTAAAAATATTTTTTTACTTTTAATTTATTTTGTAATTTTTAGTTTGGCCAGGTGTCTGAGTCTATTCATCTCAGTTAACGCATCATTGTTGCAAGGTCGTTTGCCGGTTAGTTTAGAACAGTCTAGCTCTTCAATGAGGAGACCTTCTAATGATCTAACCCTACTTAAGGCCACGTATGCTTGACCAGGCGCGAAGAGCTTGGAGCCTAAATATACAACGAGACAGGTTGCAGACCAATGCTGTTGACGCCTATCTCACCAAACTACACAAGTCAAAGTTAACTAGTCCGCCATCTTGGGTGTTCCGCCATGTTGGATTTAGAATGACGTCACACATATAATCATGCATTGTCATCCAAATTAAACGTGTGTACAAAATTTCAGCTCGATCGGTTGAAATTTAACTAGTCCGCCATCTTGAGTGTTCCGCCATGTTGGATTTAGAATGACGTCACACATATAATCATGCATTGTCATCCAAATTAAACGTGTGTACAAAATTTCAGCTCGATCGGTTGAAATTTAACTAGTCCGCCATCTTGAGTGTTCCGCCATGTTGGATTTAGAATGACGTCACACATATAATCATGCATTGTCATCCAAATTAAACGTGTGTACAAAATTTCAGCTCGATCGGTTGAAATTTAACTAGTCCGCCATCTTGGGTGATCCGCCATGTTGGATTTAGAATGACGTCACACATATAATCATGCATTGTCATCCAAATTAAACGTGTGTACAAAATTTCAGCTCGATCGGTTGAAGATATCTGCTTCAAAATTGAGTTGCAAGATTCCACCCGAACAAATTACATACATACATACATACATACATACATTGCAAGTTAAATAAAAGCTTTTAAAAATAAGAAATGGCAGAACGTACGAAAAGACTTCCTAGATGAGTTTGGTGGGATATACTACCTTGCAAAATTAAAAAGGCAATTACGTAACCGTAAACAAGGTAATGAAGAGGGATTAAAAGATTATTATTATGATTTGGTTTGTTTAACTCATTTAATCGACCCCAACATGAAATTTTCATTTTTTAAAGAATGTTTCGAAAATGGACTGAACGTTAGATTATATGAACATTATTATTTGTTTTCAGACAAAATAGAAAATAAATACGATTTAAATCAATTAATTTTAAAACTTAATGATATCCAAAACAAATTAGCACCATACAAAAATTTCAGGAATGGTAAAAAAGATAAATTAAAGAGTAATACTTACAATGGCACATATTTTGAGACTTTTGATAGGAAGGTAGAAAATATAAAGGCCCATCTTCTACATAGAAATAATAGTAGATATATGAAAAATAATTCTAATGGTCAATTTCGGCCTAGTAGGGAATATAATAATCATTGTATGAATCGAGATTTTAGGTCGAAAAAGTATATTTTAAACAGTAGTCGATTCTCGGGCAATAATTCCCAAAGGTATCGCTCAGAATACCAGATTCCACGGAAAAATTTTAAACGACACAACTATATCGAAAGAAAAGAGGAAATTTATCAACCACGCACAAACAAAAAATATTACTATAATGGAAATGAAACGTTTTTTACAGACCCCCAAAATATCGCGAACACAAATCATGAGCACCAAAATATAATAATTGTTTGCAATAATCACAACTGTTCTCCGAAAAATGTCTTTAATAATAACCATTGTAACAATGAAAAGACCAGATATTCAGAATTTTTTTCAATTTTTGAGTAAATACGGAAATATAAGCAATATAGGCACAATATGATTTTTTTATATTATTATTTTTTAATAATCAAGTAGGTACTTTCAATATGTAGTAAATTTACTTTGACACAGATATTATATACAAATAATTTTTTAAAATTTTCGATTTCATTACTTTACCAATTCAATTTCTAATGTTTATCGTTTAATTTCACACCTTACAAAATGCAGCGTAGCCGTTATTATTGGTGGCCCATTTTTAGGTGGCGATTTGTTGCAAAATGCATAGTTAGCATGTTTAGTAATTCAAGTAACAATAAAAAGTGTACTTTAGAAAATAATTGACAAAACAAGTAAACATATAGGATCAGGTTTCACATTTTCATAAGCTCAATAAGAGTTGTCAACACTTCGTACCTACCTATATTACAAAAATTTGGTTTTATTGTTTAATTTTTATGGTTATATGTTAAATTTCTTGTAGGTATAGTTAATTAATACTAATTGAAATATCGACCTATAAGACAATTTACAACTTTAAAATATATTTAGAATTATTTAAAAATTAATATTACCATTCTCTCTAATAAGAGCTTGTTGTGTTTGTTAAATGGTTTCCTAAAATTATCATATTGTGAAAGATTTCCAAAAATTAGGTATTATTAAAGTCAAAAATGCTGATTCTAATATGGTATTTCGAAATTATTCAAATGATTTATTTATTTATTCAATAATATTTACTTATACTGACAATATCCTGAAACATACAAAATATGAGAACGATTCTTTTCAAAAATAACTAGATAATTTTTTACAATGCAGTACAATCTTCTTGATATTATTTAGTCTACCTAAAGCAGTCAAGCCCTGATCTGATTAATTGTCCTCTGAAATTCGAAACTCCGACCTATTTTTAATAATATTGTACCAACTTATTTCGACTTTTTGAAAAAATTTTTTTCGCCATTTAATTCTAGTTTCAGTTAGTTTTTATTTACTGATCTATACGAAATATTTTATTCTGAGTCTCATAGCAAAATTACAATTAAGTTAAAAACTATACATTTCTTCAGTAATCTTAATGAATATTAGACAATACCCTTAGAAAATTAATATTTGCAAAACTTTGTGTGAAACGCAATATTTTTCTTGGATTTAAAAAAAAAATGATTGATATAAATGGTAAATATAATCGCATTTCGAAATTTGAGTCGCTTACGCACTATTAGTTGTTTAAATAATAATAACAAAAATGTTACATATACAATTTGAAACTTACAGAAAACCAATATGTTAATCAAACCTCAGAAGTCTAAATAGAGAAACTATATTTTAGGAGCAGCTAAATAAAAATTATACATATTATCTACCTATAGGTTTCATTTTTATTCGTTAGAAATAATATAATTTTCACTACTGCTTGATTTTTACATAATGTATAGAATGTTTCACATTACGAACGTAATATTGTGATTGTTAAGATAATGACCAGTGTCAGTATGGAAAATTATTGATAACTCTTGTAGTATTTGGTTGCTGGTAAAGTTCTCATCATTCATTTTTTATTAGTCCTTGTCAGTGCTATTTCAAAAATATATTGAGTAACAATTTCTATTCTCAAGAAGAACATAAAATTTGCTATTATTTTACGTCCTCAAAAATTTCTAAATAACTCTTCAAATTTTGTTAAAATATATATATATTCATTATATAATATTAAATTAGTAAAAAGAAAAAAATCAATGTTCACTACAATAATATAAATATATTTTGTATTAATTTGTGGCATCATAATATTTTTGCATTATTCATTTTTTTTTTTCAAAGTTCATTTTTATGACCTATATAATATATATACCTACTTTCCTACGTCTACGTCTATCGGTCTGACACATTATTTTGAAGTTTCAAATTTAAAGTAGAGAAAATTATGGCCCTTTCCTCCCTGTATATACGTTTTTTCCTTCTTCATGGAACATGCCACAGGTACCAACCTATATTTTTATTTCTTAACTAATATTGTCAAAAAGAATATTTTGAGTGGAACTGTCCATAGTATGAAAAATTCTTTCGAAAGCTGTTTTGTAACATTTAAGGAAGGTGTGTGAGCTGTGTGTGCTTTTAAATAACATTCACTAACAATACTAATATTAACATAATAATTCTGGGTGCTTTGTATGTTTGTAAGTTTTTTTGTCAGATAAAAGATTTTTTGACACTCCGAAATCAAATTATTTTATTGAAAGTGAAGGCAGAAATTGAAACTAATAATAATGGGATAACAAGCCAAAGTAAGGAAATGTATAGTAGTAAAGTTTCAAGAATCATGAATAAGTAATAGATGAAGCTTTTAAACAAAAGAATAAGTTCTTCCCTGGTATTTTCATTCCCGGTATTTGTCCTTGTGTATATAAGGTAGTATCTTTTCCATGTATAACCGGTGAAAATTACTTTATATAAATATAAGGTAGAAGTTCTTCCCTCACCACAATTAGGGATTTGTTTAATAAAATAATAAATATGACTTAGTTATTTGGAACTGAAAAAATATATATTGATATTGTCTTAAAGAAAGTGGGAAACATGTCGTTTATAGCAGATACTAGAGAAAAATGATAAAAATTAATTACTTGGTCTATATTTAAGAAAGTAAATGTCGTTATGCAGAAGTTAATGACAAATTTTCAAACTAAAATTGCCCTTAAATAAAAAAGCATGGCCATGCAGTTAACAAGTAAGTTACATTTTGGAAGTCTATGATGTAAAAAATATATTAAGGTACCTCGAATGTAAAACTGGTTGAAATTATCCTTTACCCAAAGGGTAAAGGATCCAAAAGAATAGAAAAGGTTTTTTATAATTAGTATCCCCATCCGTGGAGCTCCACATTAGAATAGGTAGTTTGCAATGGTATCTAAGCCAGAGTTCAGCCGGCAAAAAGAACTCTTGGATAGATGTCATAGTAAAACTTTTATTTACCCAATAGTCAATTGAAATAGTGTTTTTACCTTTTTAATATTTATAGGACATTTTATTAAATAACCTAGAAATATTAAATACACCTATAGAAATATCGAAGAAATTAACCTTTATTTTAAAAATCAATTAGGTTTATACATAATTATTACGAGTAAAAATTAGGTGAAAATAAAGGAATTATTGTGTTTATTTGTTTATTTGAACTATCCCCTCTGGAAACACACAGCAGGTATCAAAATTATTCTGAAAAGTTATTTCGACAGTGATTACCAATGAAAAAAGGAATGAGCGTTTTTTTGTTTAACTTTTGTGTCGAAAACAAAGTACCTATATCATTAATTTCAACGCAACTTTTAAAATATGATTCATATAAATATATTATTTAGATCAACATACTTATACCGAAACTCTAGCAGCAGTAAAAATTGTAGAAAGCAAAGCCAAAAATAAATAAATAAATAAGTATGAGTTAATGAGAAAAAAAATTATATTGTGAGAATAATAGATAAAATATTAAGAATAATTTTGTACTAGTAAGAAATATTTTCCACTGTTTTTTTTTAAATGGCAACACAAAAACAATTAAAAACAAACAAAACGTGCAACAGTGTTATATCATATCAGATAACTTTTATCAATTCCAAGTATTTTATTTCCATTTCTATCAGAATTATTAGAAATGAACATTTAAATTTAACGTTTCCCACTAAACTTGTGGTCAAGACAAATTTAACATTAGTATAGGATATAACGCTGCATAACAGCATATACTTACACTTAGTTTTAATTTTCATGATAAAAAAACCCATCTCCGGACACGCCGCACAAGCATGCCGATGCCACCCCACCCCAGAGACGTACGTAGATGGTCCACAGACATCGAAGACATCGGACTAGGCCCTACAACTTCATGCAAAGCAGCCTCTTGCCACGTCTGAGACATATGCCATGCCACATTTTTCACTGCCGCAGAACCTAAGAAAAACCAGAACCTAAGAAATAGCCGTACAAGAAAAGTAAACCTTACCAGAAGTAGTTACCCCACCGTTTCTAAAATGGTTAGAACACTCCAGAAAAGATACACACATCGCAACTCCACGACGAAAAGAACTTTTCCACGCCTCAAACAGGGTACAACGAGTCAAGAAAATAACGGACACCTCCAGTGCATAAATGAAACGATAATACACCAAAAACACTTCACTTGAATAAATATATCAGCAGTAGCAACCACACAAAAAGAAACGAATTTACCCTATTCCAACCGAAACGACGCAACAAGAAAACTGAAGCATCTTCAAAAGAAAAAAAAATGCTGAAACCAGCATTTGCAATCCCAGCAACCGCAGGAAACGAAGGCCACCAAAGAAATTCACGGCTTTATTACGCCCGCACGGATGGAAACAACGAAAACATGGCATTCTCGACGGAGGCGAGTACGGGCTTGCTAGCATAGTAGGCCTAGTTCAGTATTTCCCTACACCAAGACGAGGCGCATACCGGTAGTATTTAATTGGTACTGCCTATCCACCAGAAGATGTCGCAGCGAGTCCCAACCGAAGGCCCAGCGTATGGAAGGTAGATCATCCATAGTCCAACGCTCAGCATCCAGTATTCGAGAGACTATTCCGAGGCAAGATACTACAGGGTGCAAGTGTATACGCGAGACAAGCCAGTGCAGTGCGGTCCGTGAGAAAAACTTCATATTAAATTTTTTTATTATATACCTACTTTTATTATTTTTTTTATTTAAAAACACGATAAACTAAAATTTTAATTTTGTCTTTATATTCATTTCTTTTTTTTTAATATCATAAATAAGTTATATTTGTTTTATAATTTTTATAATTTTTCTTTTATTTAATTTTTACAATTTATTTTTTTAGCTGGAGTCCAGCTTTGAAGAGACGGGGGCATGTGTCACGAATGAAAAGTAAGCAATTAAATTATAACGAAATAATTCAATGAACTCGGTTGAGTTCAGGCACCGCCGGTATTATCGAAACTAACATAAAAATCGCTGACTGCTGATTCCGCGACAAAATCAAAGTTTACCTAAAACCATCGATCGGTTCAAGGCGGCAGTCAGTCCGTACGAGTGCTAAAGAAAAGATCGACCAACCGGCGGGGCCAACCAGCAACCAGGTATTCCAGCTGCGATGACGCCTGCCCCTGCTGTCTCTTCACAAAAGTAAGTGTCTTTCTCTCATTGTGTCAATTGTCAATTGTGTCAAGCTTTCTTAACCCTAAATAATAAATTAACCTATGTGAAATTAAGGCCAATTGTTATTATTTGCTACGCTCCCAGTCACGGCTATCCAGGTCGTGACAATATTGGATTTATTATGACGTCGCACACCTTGTCGTTTTCTACTCATCCAACCCTTTCATTTGATACCTATCTCGAGGTGGTCGTAAAAAAGTAATTGAAGCGCCATCTTGGTGCTGCCGCCATATTGGATTTATAATGAAGTCACACACCTTGTCGTTTTCTACTCATCCCACCCTTTCATTTGATACCCATCTCGAGGTGGTCGTGAAGAAGTAGGTGATGCGCCATCTTGATGCGGCCGCCATGTTGGATTTATTATGACGTCACACACCTTGTCGTTTTCTACTCATCCAACCCTTTCATTTGAGACCCATCTAGAGGTGGTCGTGAGGAAGTAGGTGATGCGCCATCTTGATGCGGCCGCCATGTTGGATTTATAATGACGTCACACACCTTGTCGTTTTCTACTCATCCAACCCTTTCATTTGAGACCCATCTAGACGTGGCCGTGAGGAAGTAGGTGAAGCGCCATCTTGGTGCGGCCGCCATATTGGATTTATTATGACGTCACACACCTTGTCGTTTTCTACTCATCTAACCCTTTCATTTGGTACCCATCTCGAGGTGGCCGTGAAGAAGTAGGTGAAGCGCCATCTTGGTGCGGCCGCCATATTGGATTTATTATGACGTCACACACCGTGTCGTTTTCTACTCATCCAACCCTTTCATTTGATGCCCATCTCGAGGTGGCCGTGAAGAAGTAGGTGAAGCGCCATCTTGGTGCGGCCCCCATATTGGGTTTATTATGACGTCACACACTTTGTCGTTTTCTACTCGTCCAACCATTTCATTTGATACCCATCTCGAAGTGGTCTCGAAGAAGTAGGTGAAGTGCCATCTTGGTGCGGCCGCCATATTGGATATATTATGACGTCACACACCTTGACGTTTTCTACTCATCCAACCCTTTCATTTGATACCCATCTCGAGGTGGCCGTGAAGAAGTAGGTTAAGCGCCATCTTGGCGCGGCCGCCATATTGGATTTATTATGACGTCACACACACCTTGTCGTTTTCTTCTCATCCAACCCTTTCATTTGATACCCATCTCGAGGTGGTCGTGAAGAAGTAGGTGAAGCGCCATCTTGGTGCGGCCGCCATATTGGATTTATTATGACGTCCCACACCATGTCGTTTTCTACTCATCCCACCCTTTCATTTGATACGCATCTCGAGGTGGTCTTGAGGAAGTAGGTGAAGCGCCATGTTGGTGCGGCCGCCATATTGGATTTATTATGACGTCACACACCTTGTCGTTTTCTACTCATCTAACCCTTTCATTTGGTACCCATCTCGAGGTGGCCGTGAAAAAGTAGGTGAAGCGCCATCTTGGTGCGGCCGCCATATTGGATTTATTATGACGTCACACACCTTGTCGTTTTCTACTCATCCAACCCCTTCATTTGATACCCATCTCGAGGTGGCCGTGAAGAAGTAGGTGAAGCGCCATCTTATTGCGGCCGCCATATTGGATTTATTGTGACGTCATAAACCTTGTCGTCTTGTACTCATCCAACCTTTTCATTTGATATCCATCTCGAGGTGGCCGTGAGGAAGTAAGTGAAGCGAAATCTTGGTGCGGAGGCCATATTGGATTTATTATGACGTCACGCACCTTGTGGTCTTCTACTCATCCAACCTTTTCATTTGATACCCATCTCGAGGTGGCCGTGAAGAAGTAGGTGAAGCGCCATATTGCTGCGGCCGCCATATTGGATTTATTATGACGTCACACGCCTTGTCGTTTTCTACTCGTCCAACCCTGTCATTTGAGACCCATCTCGAGGTGGTCGTGAGGAAGTAGGTGAAGCGCCATATTGCTGCGGCCGCCATATTGGATTTATTATGACGTCACACGCCTTGTCGTTTTCTACTCGTTCAACCCTTTCATTTGAGACCCATCTCGAGGTGGTCGTGAAGAAGTAGGTGAAGCGCCATCTTGGTGCGGCCGCCATATTGGATTTATTATGACGTCACACACCTTGTCGTTTTCTACTCATCCAACCCTTTCATTTGATACCCATCTCGAGGTGGTCGTGAAGAAGTAGGTGAAGCGCCATCTTGGTGCGGCCGCCATATTGGATTTATTATGACGTCACACACCTTGTCGTTTTCTACTCATCCAACCCTTTCATTTGATACCCATCTCGAGGTGGTCCTGCAGAAGTAGGTGAAGCGCCATCTTGGTGCGGCCGCCATATTGGATTTATTATGACATCACACACCTTGTCGTTTTCTACTCATCCAACCCTTTCATTTGATACCCATCTCGAGGTGGTCGTGAAGAAGTAGGTGAAACGCCATCTTGGTGCGGCCGCCATGTTGGATTTATTATGACGTCACACGCCTTGTCGTTTTTTACTCATCCAACCCTTTCATTTGATAACCATCTCGAGGTGGTCGTGAAGAAGTAGGTGAAGCGCCATCTTGGTGCGGCCGCCATATTGGATTTATTATGACGTCACACACCTTGTCGTTTTCTTCTCATCCAACCCTTCCATTTGATACCCATCTCGAGGTGCTCGTGAAGAAGTAGGTGAAGCGCCAACTTGGTGCGGCCGCCATGTTGGATTTATTATGACGTCACACACGTTGTCGTTTTCTACTCATCCAACCCTTTCATTTGATACCCATCTCGAGGTGGTCGTGAAGAAGTAGGAGAAGCGCCATCTTGGTGCGGCCGCCATGTTGGATTTATTATGACGTCACACGCCTTGTCGTTTTCTACTCATCCAACCCTTTCATTTGATACCCATCTCGAGGTGGTCGTGAAGAAGTAGGTGAAGCGCCATCTTGGTGCGGCCGCCATATTGGATTTATTATAACGTCACACACCTTGTCGTTTTCTACTCATCCAACCCTTTCATTCGATACCCATCTCGAGGTGGTCGTGAGGAAGTAGGTGAAGCGCCATATTGCTGCGGCCGCCATATTGGATTTATTATGACGTCACACGCCTTGTCGTTTTCTACTCGTCCAACCCTTTCATTTGAGACCCATCTCGAGGTGGTCGTGGTTAAGTAGGTGAAGCGCCATCTTGGTGCGGCCGCCATATTGGATTTATTATGACGTCACACACCTTGTCGTTTTCTACTCATCCAACCCTTTCATTTTATACCCATCTCGAGGTGGTCGTGAGGAAGTAGGTGAAGCGCCATATTGCTGCGGCCGCCATATTGGATTTATTATGACGTCACACACTTTGTCGTTCTCTACTCATCCAACCCTTTCATTCGATACCCATCTCGAGGTGGTCGTGAAGAAGTAGGTGAAGCGCCATTTTGGTGCGGCCGCCATGTTGGATTTATTATGACGTCACACACCTTATCGTTTTCTACTCATCCAACCCTTTCATTTGATACCCATCTCGAGGTGGTCGTGAGGAAGTAGGTGAAGCGCCATGTTGGTGCGGCCGCCATATTGGATTTATTATGATGTCACACACCTTGTCGTTTTCTACTCATCCAACCCTTTCATTTGATACCCATATCGAGGTGGTCGTGAAGAAGTAGGTGAAGGGCCATCTTGGTTCGGCCGCCATATTGGATTTATTATGACGTCACACACTTTGTCGTTTTCTACTCATCCAACCCTTTCATTCGATACCCATCTCGAGGTGGTCGTGAGAAAGTAGGTGAAGCGCCATCTTGGTGCGGCCGCCATATTGGATTTATTATGACGTCGCACACCTTGTCGATTTCTACTCATCCAACCCTTTCATTTGATACCCATCTCGAGGTGGTCGTGAAGAAGTAGGTGAAGCGCCATCTTGGTGCGGTAGCCATGTTGGATTTATTATGACGTCACACACCTTGTCGTTTTCTACTCATCCAACCCTTTCATTTGATACCCATATCGAGGTGGTCGTGAAGAAGTAGGTGAAGCGCCATCTTGGTGCGGCCGCCATATTGGATTTAATATGACGTCACACACCTTGTCGTTTTCTACTCGTCCAACCCTTTCATTTGAGACCCATCTCGAGGTGGTCGTGGTTAAGTAGGTGAAGCGCCATTTTGGTGCGGCCGCCATGTTGGATTTATTATGACGTCACACACCTTATCGTTTTCTACTCATCCAACCCTTTCATTTGATACCCATCTCGAGGTGGTCGTGAGGAAGTAGGTGAAGCGCCATGTTGGTGCGGCCGCCACATTGGATTTATTATGATGTCACACACCTTGTCGTTTTCTACTCATCCAATCCTGTCATTTGATACCCACCTCGAGGTGGCCGTGAAGAAGTAGGTGAAGCGCCATTTTGGTGCGGCCGCCATGTTGGATTTATTATGACGTCACACACCTTATCGTTTTCTACTCATCCAACCCTTTCATTTGATACCCATCTCGAGGTGGTCGTGAAGAAGTAGGTGAAGCGCCATTTTGGTGCGGCCGCCATGTTGGATTTATTATGACGTCACACACCTTATCGTTTTCTACTCATCCAACCCTTTCATTTGATACCCATCTCGAGGTGGTCGTGAGGAAGTAGGTGAAGCGCCATGTTGGTGCGGGCGCCATATTGGATTTATTATGATGTCACACACCTTGTCGTTTTCTACTCATCCAACCCTTTCATCTGATACCCATATCGAGGTGGTCGTGAGGAAGTAGGTGAAGCGCCATCTTGGTGCGGCCGCCTTATTGGATTTATTATGACGTCGCACACCTTGTCGATTTCTACTCATCCAACCCTTTCATTTGATACCCATCTCGAGGTGGCCGTGAAGAAGTAGGAGAAGCGCCATCTTGGTGCGGCCGCCATGTTGGATTTATTATGACGTCACACGCCTTGTCGTTTTCTACTCATCCAACCCTTTCATTTGATACCCATCTCGAGGTGGTCGTGAAGAAGTAGGTGAAGCGCCATCTTGGTGCGGCCGCCATATTGGATTTATTATAACGTCACACACCTTGTCGTTTTCTACTCATCCAACCCTTTCATTCGATACCCATCTCGAGGTGGTCGTGAGGAAGTAGGTGAAGCGCCATATTGCTGCGGCCGCCATATTGGATTTATTATGACGTCACACGCCTTGTCGTTTTCTACTCGTCCAACCCTTTCATTTGATACCCATCTCGAGGTGGTCGTGAGGAAGTAGGTGAAGCGCCATATTGCTGCGGCCGCCATATTGGATTTATTATGACGTCACACGCCTTGTCGTTTTCTACTCGTCCAACCCTTTCATTTGAGACCCATCTCGAGGTGGTCGTGGTTAAGTAGGTGAAGCGCCATCTTGGTGCGGCCGCCATATTGGATTTATTATGACGTCACACACCTTGTCGTTTTCTACTCATCCAACCCTTTCATTTTATACCCATCTCGAGGTGGTCGTGAGGAAGTAGGTGAAGCGCCATATTGCTGCGGCCGCCATATTGGATTTATTATGACGTCACACACTTTGTCGTTCTCTACTCATCCAACCCTTTCATTCGATACCCATCTCGAGGTGGTCGTGAAGAAGTAGGTGAAGCGCCATTTTGGTGCGGCCGCCATGTTGGATTTATTATGACGTCACACACCTTATCGTTTTCTACTCATCCAACCCTTTCATTTGATACCCATCTCGAGGTGGTCGTGAGGAAGTAGGTGAAGCGCCATGTTGGTGCGGCCGCCATATTGGATTTATTATGATGTCACACACCTTGTCGTTTTCTACTCATCCAACCCTTTCATTTGATACCCATATCGAGGTGGTCGTGAAGAAGTAGGTGAAGGGCCATCTTGGTTCGGCCGCCATATTGGATTTATTATGACGTCACACACTTTGTCGTTTTCTACTCATCCAACCCTTTCATTCGATACCCATCTCGAGGTGGTCGTGAGAAAGTAGGTGAAGCGCCATCTTGGTGCGGCCGCCATATTGGATTTATTATGACGTCGCACACCTTGTCGATTTCTACTCATCCAACCCTTTCATTTGATACCCATCTCGAGGTGGTCGTGAAGAAGTAGGTGAAGCGCCATCTTGGTGCGGTAGCCATGTTGGATTTATTATGACGTCACACACCTTGTCGTTTTCTACTCATCCAACCCTTTCATTTGATACCCATATCGAGGTGGTCGTGAAGAAGTAGGTGAAGCGCCATCTTGGTGCGGCCGCCATATTGGATTTAATATGACGTCACACACCTTGTCGTTTTCTACTCGTCCAACCCTTTCATTTGAGACCCATCTCGAGGTGGTCGTGGTTAAGTAGGTGAAGCGCCATTTTGGTGCGGCCGCCATGTTGGATTTATTATGACGTCACACACCTTATCGTTTTCTACTCATCCAACCCTTTCATTTGATACCCATCTCGAGGTGGTCGTGAGGAAGTAGGTGAAGCGCCATGTTGGTGCGGCCGCCACATTGGATTTATTATGATGTCACACACCTTGTCGTTTTCTACTCATCCAATCCTGTCATTTGATACCCACCTCGAGGTGGCCGTGAAGAAGTAGGTGAAGCGCCATTTTGGTGCGGCCGCCATGTTGGATTTATTATGACGTCACACACCTTATCGTTTTCTACTCATCCAACCCTTTCATTTGATACCCATCTCGAGGTGGTCGTGAAGAAGTAGGTGAAGCGCCATTTTGGTGCGGCCGCCATGTTGGATTTATTATGACGTCACACACCTTATCGTTTTCTACTCATCCAACCCTTTCATTTGATACCCATCTCGAGGTGGTCGTGAGGAAGTAGGTGAAGCGCCATGTTGGTGCGGGCGCCATATTGGATTTATTATGATGTCACACACCTTGTCGTTTTCTACTCATCCAACCCTTTCATCTGATACCCATATCGAGGTGGTCGTGAGGAAGTAGGTGAAGCGCCATCTTGGTGCGGCCGCCTTATTGGATTTATTATGACGTCGCACACCTTGTCGATTTCTACTCATCCAACCCTTTCATTTGATACCCATCTCGAGGTGGCCGTGAAGAAGTAGGTGAAGCGCCATCTTGGTGCGGCCCCCATATTGGGTTTATTATGACGTCACACACTTTGTCGTTTTCTACTCGTCCAACCCTTTCATTTGATACCCATCTCGAAGTGGTCTCGAAGAAGTAGGTGAAGTGCCATCTTGGTGCGGCCGCCATATTGGATATATAATGACGTCACACACCTTGTCGTTTTCTACTCATCCAACCCTTTCATTTGATACCCATATCGAGGTGGTCGTGAAGAAGTAGGTGAAGCGCCATCTTGGTGCGGCCGCCATATTGGATTTAATATGACGTCACACACCTTGTCGTTTTCTACTCGTCCAACCCTTTCATTTGAGACCCATCTCGAGGTGGTCGTGGTTAAGTAGGTGAAGCGCCATTTTGGTGCGGCCGCCATGTTGGATTTATTATGACGTCACACACCTTATCGTTTTCTACTCATCCAACCCTTTCATTTGGTACCCATCTCGAGGTGGCCGTGAAGAAGTAGGTGAAGCGCCATCTTGGTGCGGCCGCCATATTGGATTTATTATGACGTCACACACCTTGTCGTTTTCTACTCATCCAACCCTTTCATTTGATGCCCATCTCGAGGTGACCGTGAAGAAGTAGGTGAAGCGCCATCTTGGCGCGGCCCCCATATTGGGTTTATTATGACGTCACACACTTTGTCGTTTTCTACTCGTCCAACCCTTTCATTTGATACCCATCTCGAAGTGGTCTCGAAGAAGTAGGTGAAGTGCCATCTTGGTGCGGCCGCCATATTGGATATATTATGACGTCACACACCTTGACGTTTTCTACTCATCCAACCCTTTCATTTGATACCCATCTCGAGGTGGCCGTGAAGAAGTAGGTTAAGCGCCATCTTGGCGCGGCCGCCATATTGGATTTATTATGACGTCACACACCTTGTCGTTTTCTTCTCATCCAACCCTTTCATTTGATACCCATCTCGAGGTGGTCGTGAAGAAGTAGGTGAAGCGCCATCTTGGTGCGGCCGCCATATTGGATTTATTATGACGTCCCACACCATGTCGTTTTCTACTCATCCCACCCTTTCATTTGATACCCATCTCGAGGTGGTCTTGAGGAAGTAGGTGAAGCGCCATGTTGGTGCGGCCGCCATATTGGATTTATTATGACGTCACACACCTTGTCATTTTCTACTCATCTAACCCTTTCATTTGGTACCCATCTCGAGGTGGCCGTGAAAAAGTAGGTGAAGCGCCATCTTGGTGCGGCCGCCATATTGGATTTATTATGACGTCACACACCTTGTCGTTTTCTACTCATCCAACCCTTTCATTTGATACCCATCTCGAGGTGGCCGTGAAGAAGTAGGTGAAGCGCCATCTTATTGCGGCCGCCATATTGGATTTATTGTGACGTCATAAACCTTGTCGTCTTGTACTCATCCAACCTTTTCATTTGATATCCATCTCGAGGTGGCCGTGAGGAAGTAAGTGAAGCGAAATCTTGGTGCGGAGGCCATATTGGATTTATTATGACGTCACGCACCTTGTGGTCTTCTACTCATCCAACCTTTTCATTTGATACCCATCTCGAGGTGGCCGTGAAGAAGTAGGTGAAGCGCCATGTAGGTGCGGCCGCCATATTGGATTTATTATGAAGTCACAGACCTTGTAGTTTTCTACTCATCCAACCCTTTCATTTGATACGCATCTCGAGGTGGTGGTAAAGAAGTAGGTGGAGCGCCATCTTGGAGCGGCCGCCATATTGGATTTATTATGACGTCACACACCTTGTCGTATTCTACTCATCCAACCCTTTCATTTGATACCCATCTCGAAGTGATCGCGAAGAAGTAGGCGAAGCGCCATCTTGGTGCGGCCGCCATATTGTATTTATTATGACGTCACAAACCTTCTCGTTTTCTACTCACCCAACCCATTCATTTTATACCTATCTCGAGGTGGTGGTGAGGAAGTAGGTGAAGCGTCATCTTGGTGCGGCCGCCATGTTGGATTTATTATGACGTCACACATTTTGTCGTTTTTTACTCATCCAACCCTTTTATTTGATACCCATCTCGAGGTGGCCGTGAAGAAGTAGGTGAAGCGCCATCTTGGTGCGGCCGCCATATTGGATTTATTATGACGTCACACACCCTGTCGTTTTCTTCTCATCCAACCCTTCCATTTGATACCCATCTCGAGGTGCTCGTGAAGAAGTAGGTGAAGCGCCAACTTGGTGCGGCCGCCATGTTGGATTTATTATGACGTCACACACGTTGTCGTTTTCTATTCATCCAACCCTTTCATTTGATACCCATCTCGAGGTGGTCGTGAAGAAGTAGGAGAAGCGCCATATTGCTGCGGCCGCCATATTGGATTTATTATGACGTCACACACCTTGTCGTTTTCTACTCGTCCAACCCTTTCATTTGAGACCCATCTCGAGGTGGTCGTGAAGAAGTAGGTGAAGCGCCATCTTGGTGCGGCCGCCATGTTGGATTTATTATGACGTCACACACCTTGTCGTTTTCTACTCGTCCAACCCTTTCATTTGAGACCCATCTCGAGGTGGTCGTGAAGAAGTAGGTGAAGCGCCATCTTGGTGCGGCCGCCATATTGGATTTATTATGACGTCACACACCTTGTCGTTTTCTACTCGTCCAACCCTTTCATTTGAGACCCATCTCGAGGTGGTCGTGGTTAAGTAGGTGAAGCGCCATCTTGGTGCGGCCGCCATATTGGATTTATTATGACGTCGCACACCTTGTCGATTTCTACTCATCCAACCCTTTCATTTGATACCCATCTCGAGGTGGTCGTGAAGAAGTAGGTGAAGCGCCATTGGATTTATTATGACGTCACACACCTTGTCGTTTTCTACTCATCCAACCCTTTCATTTGATACCCATCTCGAGGAGATCGTGAGGAAGTAGGTGAAGCGCCATGTTGGTGCGGCCGCCATATTGGATTTATTATGACGTCACACACCTTGTCGTTTTCTACTCATCCAACCCTTTCATTTGATACCCATCTCGAGGTGGCCGTGAAGAAGTAGGTGAAGCGCCATCTTGGTGCGGCCGCCATATTGGATTTATTATGACGTCGCACACCTTGTCGATTTCTACTCATCCAACCCTTTCATTTGATACCCATCTCGAGGTGGTCGTAAAAAAGTAATTGAAGCGCCATCTTGGTGCTGCCGCCATATTGGAATTATAATGAAGTCACACACCTTGTCGTTTTCTACTCATCCAACCCTTCCACTTGATACCCATCTCGAGGTGGTCGTGAGGAAGTAGGTGAAGCGCCATCTTGGTGCGGCCGCCATATTGGATTTATTATGACGTCGCACACCTTGTCGATTTCTACTCATCCAACCCTTTCATTTGATACCCATCTCGAGGTGGTCGTGAAGAAGTAGGTGAAGCGCCATCTTGGTTCGACCGTCATATTGGTTTTATTATGACGTCACACACTTTGTCGTTTTCTACTCATCCAACCCTTTCATTCGATACCCATCTCGAGGTCGTCGTGAAGAAGTAGGTGAAGCGCCATCTTGGTGCGGCCGCCATATTGGATTTATTATGACGTCACACACCTTGTCGTTTTCTACTCATCCAACCCTTTCATTTGATACCCATCTCGAGGTGGTCGTGAGGAAGTAGGTGAAACGCCATCTTGGTGCGGCCGCCATATTGGATTTATTATGACGTCGCACACCTTGTCGATTTCTACCCATCCAACCCTTTCATTTGATACCCATCTCGAGGTGGTCGTGAAGAAGTAGGTGAAGCGCCATCTTGGTTCGGCCGCCATATTGGATTTATTATGACGTCGCACACCTTGTCGTTTTCTACTCATCCAACCCATTCATTCGATACCCATCTCGAGGTGGTCGTGAGGAAGTAGGTGAAGCGCCATATTGCTGCGGCTGCCATATTGGATTTATTATGACGTTACACACCTTGTCGTTTTCTACTCGTCCAACCCTTTCATTTGAGACCCATCTCGAGGTGGTCGTGGTTAAGTAGGTGAAGCGCCATCTTGGTGCGGCCGCCATATTGGATTTATTATGACGTCACACACCTTGTCGTTTTCTACTCATCCAACCCATTCATTCGATACCCATCTCGAGGTGGTCGTGAGGAAGTAGGTGAAGCGCCATATTGCTGCGGCCGCCATATTGGATTTATTATGACGTCACACACCTTGTCGTTTTCTACTCGTCCAACCCTTTCATTTGAGACCCATCTCGAGGTGGTCGTGGTTAAGTAGGTGAAGCGCCATCTTGGTGCGGCCGCCATATTGCATTTATTATGACGTCACACACCTTGTCGTTTTCTACTCATCCAACCCATTCATTCGATACCCATCTCGAGGTGGTCGTGAGGAAGTAGGTGAAGCGCCATATTGCTGCGGCTGCCATATTGGATTTATTATGACGTTACACACCTTGTCGTTTTCTACTCGTCCAACCCTTTCATTTGATACCCATCTCGAGGTGGTCGTGAGGAAGTACGTGAAGCGCCATCTTGGTGCGGTCGCCATATTGGATTTATTATGACGTCGCACACCTTGTCGATTTCTACGCATCCAACCCTTTCATTTGATACCCATCTCGAGGTGGTCGTGAAGAAGTAGGTGAAGCGCCATCTTGGTGCGGCCGCCATGTTGGATTTATTATGACGTCACACACCTTGTTGTTTTCTACTCATCCAACCCTTTCATTTGATACCCATATCGAGGTGGTCGTGAAGAAGTAGGTGAAGCGCCATCTTGGTGCGGCCGCCATGTTGGATTTATTATGACGTCACACACCTTGTCGTTTTCTACTCATCCAACCCTTTCATTTGATACCCATCTTGAGGTGGTCGTGAAGAAGTAGGTGAAGCGCCATCTTGGTTCGGCCGCCATATTGGATTTATTATGACGTCACACACTTTGTCGTTTTCTACTCATCCAACCCTTTCATTCGATACCCATCTCGAGGTGGTCGTGAGGAAGTAGGTGAAGCGCCATGTTGGTGCGGCCGCCATATTGGATTTATTATGACGTCACACACCTTGTCGTTTTCTACTCATCCAACCCTTTCATTTGATACCCATCTCGAGGTGGCCGTGAATAAGTAGGTGAAGCGCCATCTTGGTGCGGCCGCCATATTGGATTTATTATGACGTCGCACACCTTGTCGATTTCTACTCATCCAACCCTTTCATTTGGTACCCATCTCGAGGTGGTCGTGAAGAAGTAGGTGAAGCGCCATCTTGGTGCGGCCGACATGTTGGATTTATTATGACGTCACACACCTTGTCGTTTTCTACTCATCCAACCCTTTCATTTGATACCCATCTCGAGGTGGTCGTGAAGAAGTAGGTGAAGCGCCATCTTGGCGCGGCCGCCATATTGGATTTATTATGACGTCACACACCTTGTCGTTTTCTTCTCATCCAACCCTTCCATTTGATACCCATCTCGAAGTGGTCGCGAAGTAGTAGGTGAAGCGCCATCTTGGTTCGGCCGCCATATTGGATTTATTATGACGTCAAACACCTTGTCGTTTTCTACTCATCCAACCCTTTCATTCGATACCCATCTCGAGGTCGTCGTGAAGAAGTAGGTGAAGCGCCATCTTGGTGCGGCCGCCATATTGGATTTATTATGACGTCACACACCTTGTCGTTTTCTACTCATCCAACCCTTTCATTTGATACCCATCTCGAGGTGGCCGTGAAGAAGTAGGTGAAGCGCCATCTTGGTGCGGCCGCCATATTGTCACGAATGAAAAGTAAGCAATTAAATTATAACGAAATAATTCAATGAACTCGGTTGAGTTCAGGCACCGCCGGTATTATCGAAACTTAACATAAAAATCGCTGACTGCTGATTCCGCGACAAAATCAAAGTTTACCTAAAACCATCGATCGGTTCAAGGCGGCAGTCAGTCCGTACGAGTGCTAAAGAAAAGATCGACCAACCGGCGGGGCCAACCAGCAACCAGGTATTCCAGCTGCGATGACGCCTGCCCCTGCTGTCTCTTCACAAAAGTAAGTGTCTTTCTCTCATTGTGTCAATTGTCAATTGTGTCAAGCTTTCTTAACCCTAAATAATAAATTAACCTATGTGCAATTAAGGCCAATTGTTATTATTTGCTACGCTCCCAGTCACGGCTATCCAGGTCGTGACATATGGTGGAGGCGCCTGTTCAATCTTAGGTAATTTTTATTTATGGTAATAGTTGAAGTTGTTTATAATGAGTTATTTATGGCACTTATGTTTTCGTTTTAATGAAGTATCTAATTACATTGTTAACTATATTATTTCAAGAATTCAAGGCATTTTATTAATAATTATATAATTCAAGAATACAAGAAATAATGTTTTTATTTGAAAATATTGATATTTTTTAAACCTCAATTTATTATTCTTTTCACTCTGGGTAGCACATTATGTAGCATTTATCTTTAGCTGATTAAATACAAAAAACCTCTAATTATTTGCAGTTATTTTCATGTTTTTCTTTTCCAAGTTAAAACGGTTAAACAGATACGTATTCATTAGCATTATCATTTTGTTCGTATAAGAATTTAAGCTTTCCAGGATAGACAAAACCCATTTTCGTTTTTATAGGAACAGGAATTTTAACAATTTTGCACATTTTTTTTAAAACTTTTTATTTTTGAAGAGATCTATAATAAATAAACATTTCGTTTTAAAACACTTATACATACCATTTCACTACAAAATGGAATCCCTATCAGAAGCATTTAAATCAAGTTCACCCATATTTCCAAAATTTGTACCACCACCGACTTCTTGTCCAAAAACCACCAACCCAATCATTTTTATAAACGAGTTTGAGTCAGCCAGCAGAAAAAATCAATGGAACGATTCCATTAAGATGGTCTATTTTTTAAATTATCTGGAAAACGCAGCGTACATATGGTACGAAGGCTATATTACTAATGACAAAAATAAAATTAAAAGTAAAAAAATATTTTTAAAAAAAGCTTTTATTTAAATGCGCTAAAAACAATAAAATAATCTTTTCTTTTAAAACTTTTACTATCAACTTATAACGTCATTCCACAATTTATATGATATAAAAGCTTGTCGCGAGATTTAAGTAGTGGTATTTACTTAGTTTGAAAACTTAAATCTCGCGACAAGCTTTTATATCATATAAATTGTGGAATGACCTTATAAGTTGATAGTAAAAGTTTTAAAAGAAAAGATTATTTTATTCTTTTTAGCGCATTTAAATAAAAGCTTTTTTTAAAAATATTTTTTTACTTTTAATTTATTTTGTAATTTTTAGTTTGGCCAGGTGTCTGAGTCTATTCATCTCAGTTAACGCATCATTGTTGCAAGGTCGTTTGCCGGTTAGTTTAGAACAGTCTAGCTCTTCAATGAGGAGACCTTCTAATGATCTAACCCTACTTAAGGCCACGTATGCTTGACCAGGCGCGAAGAGCTTGGAGCCTAAATATACAACGAGACAGGTTGCAGACCAATGCTGTTGACGCCTATCTCACCAAACTACACAAGTCAAAGTTAACTAGTCCGCCATCTTGGGTGTTCCGCCATGTTGGATTTAGAATGACGTCACACATATAATCATGCATTGTCATCCAAATTAAACGTGTGTACAAAATTTCAGCTCGATCGGTTGAAATTTAACTAGTCCGCCAGTTTGAGTGTTCCGCCATGTTGGATTTAGAATGACGTCACACATATAATCATGCATTGTCATCCAAATTAAACGTGTGTACAAAATTTCAGCTCGATCGGTTGAAATTTAACTAGTCCGCCATCTTGAGTGTTCCGCCATGTTGGATTTAGAATGACGTCACACATATAATCATGCATTGTCATCCAAATTAAACGTGTGTACAAAATTTCAGCTCGATCGGTTGAAATTTAACTAGTCCGCCATCTTGGGTGATCCGCCATGTTGGATTTAGAATGACGTCACACATATAATCATGCATTGTCATCCAAATTAAACGTGTGTACAAAATTTCAGCTCGATCGGTTGAAGATATCTGCTTCAAAATTGAGTTGCAAGATTCCACCCGAACAAATTACATACATACATACATACATACATACATTGCAAGTTAAATAAAAGCTTTTAAAAATAAGAAATGGCAGAACGTACGAAAAGACTTCCTAGATGAGTTTGGTGGGATATACTACCTTGCAAAATTAAAAAGGCAATTACGTAACCGTAAACAAGGTAATGAAGAGGGATTAAAAGATTATTATTATGATTTGGTTTGTTTAACTCATTTAATCGACCCCAACATGAAATTTTCATTTTTTAAAGAATGTTTCGAAAATGGACTGAACGTTAGATTATATGAACATTATTATTTGTTTTCAGACAAAATAGAAAATAAATACGATTTAAATCAATTAATTTTAAAACTTAATGATATCCAAAACAAATTAGCACCATACAAAAATTTCAGGAATGGTAAAAAAGATAAATTAAAGAGTAATACTTACAATGGCACATATTTTGAGACTTTTGATAGGAAGGTAGAAAATATAAAGGCCCATCTTCTACATAGAAATAATAGTAGATATATGAAAAATAATTCTAATGGTCAATTTCGGCCTAGTAGGGAATATAATAATCATTGTATGAATCGAGATTTTAGGTCGAAAAAGTATATTTTAAACAGTAGTCGATTCTCGGGCAATAATTCCCAAAGGTATCGCTCAGAATACCAGATTCCACGGAAAAATTTTAAACGACACAACTATATCGAAAGAAAAGAGGAAATTTATCAACCACGCACAAACAAAAAATATTACTATAATGGAAATGAAACGTTTTTTACAGACCCCCAAAATATCGCGAACACAAATCATGAGCACCAAAATATAATAATTGTTTGCAATAATCACAACTGTTCTCCGAAAAATGTCTTTAATAATAACCATTGTAACAATGAAAAGACCAGATATTCAGAATTTTTTTCAATTTTTGAGTAAATACGGAAATATAAGCAATATAGGCACAATATGATTTTTTTATATTATTATTTTTTAATAATCAAGTAGGTACTTTCAATATGTAGTAAATTTACTTTGACACAGATATTATATACAAATAATTTTTTAAAATTTTCGATTTCATTACTTTACCAATTCAATTTCTAATGTTTATCGTTTAATTTCACACCTTACAAAATGCAGCGTAGCCGTTATTATTGGTGGCCCATTTTTAGGTGGCGATTTGTTGCAAAATGCATAGTTAGCATGTTTAGTAATTCAAGTAACAATAAAAAGTGTACTTTAGAAAATAATTGACAAAACAAGTAAACATATAGGATCAGGTTTCACATTTTCATAAGCTCAATAAGAGTTGTCAACACTTCGTACCTACCTATATTACAAAAATTTGGTTTTATTGTTTAATTTTTATGGTTATATGTTAAATTTCTTGTAGGTATAGTTAATTAATACTAATTGAAATATCGACCTATAAGACAATTTACAACTTTAAAATATATTTAGAATTATTTAAAAATTAATATTACCATTCTCTCTAATAAGAGCTTGTTGTGTTTGTTAAATGGTTTCCTAAAATTATCATATTGTGAAAGATTTCCAAAAATTAGGTATTATTAAAGTCAAAAATGCTGATTCTAATATGGTATTTCGAAATTATTCAAATGATTTATTTATTTATTCAATAATATTTACTTATACTGACAATATCCTGAAACATACAAAATATGAGAACGATTCTTTTCAAAAATAACTAGATAATTTTTTACAATGCAGTACAATCTTCTTGATATTATTTAGTCTACCTAAAGCAGTCAAGCCCTGATCTGATTAATTGTCCTCTGAAATTCGAAACTCCGACCTATTTTTAATAATATTGTACCAACTTATTTCGACTTTTTGAAAAAATTTTTTTCGCCATTTAATTCTAGTTTCAGTTAGTTTTTATTTACTGATCTATACGAAATATTTTATTCTGAGTCTCATAGCAAAATTACAATTAAGTTAAAAACTATACATTTCTTCAGTAATCTTAATGAATATTAGACAATACCCTTAGAAAATTAATATTTGCAAAACTTTGTGTGAAACGCAATATTTTTCTTGGATTTAAAAAAAAAATGATTGATATAAATGGTAAATATAATCGCATTTCGAAATTTGAGTCGCTTACGCACTATTAGTTGTTTAAATAATAATAACAAAAATGTTACATATACAATTTGAAACTTACAGAAAACCAATATGTTAATCAAACCTCAGAAGTCTAAATAGAGAAACTATATTTTAGGAGCAGCTAAATAAAAATTATACATATTATCTACCTATAGGTTTCATTTTTATTCGTTAGAAATAATATAATTTTCACTACTGCTTGATTTTTACATAATGTATAGAATGTTTCACATTACGAACGTAATATTGTGATTGTTAAGATAATGACCAGTGTCAGTATGGAAAATTATTGATAACTCTTGTAGTATTTGGTTGCTGGTAAAGTTCTCATCATTCATTTTTTATTAGTCCTTGTCAGTGCTATTTCAAAAATATATTGAGTAACAATTTCTATTCTCAAGAAGAACATAAAATTTGCTATTATTTTACGTCCTCAAAAATTTCTAAATAACTCTTCAAATTTTGTTAAAATATATATATATTCATTATATAATATTAAATTAGTAAAAAGAAAAAAATCAATGTTCACTACAATAATATAAATATATTTTGTATTAATTTGTGGCATCATAATATTTTTGCATTATTCATTTTTTTTTTTCAAAGTTCATTTTTATGACCTATATAATATATATACCTACTTTCCTACGTCTACGTCTATCGGTCTGACACATTATTTTGAAGTTTCAAATTTAAAGTAGAGAAAATTATGGCCCTTTCCTCCCTGTATATACGTTTTTTCCTTCTTCATGGAACATGCCACAGGTACCAACCTATATTTTTATTTCTTAACTAATATTGTCAAAAAGAATATTTTGAGTGGAACTGTCCATAGTATGAAAAATTCTTTCGAAAGCTGTTTTGTAACATTTAAGGAAGGTGTGTGAGCTGTGTGTGCTTTTAAATAACATTCACTAACAATACTAATATTAACATAATAATTCTGGGTGCTTTGTATGTTTGTAAGTTTTTTTGTCAGATAAAAGATTTTTTGACACTCCGAAATCAAATTATTTTATTGAAAGTGAAGGCAGAAATTGAAACTAATAATAATGGGATAACAAGCCAAAGTAAGGAAATGTATAGTAGTAAAGTTTCAAGAATCATGAATAAGTAATAGATGAAGCTTTTAAACAAAAGAATAAGTTCTTCCCTGGTATTTTCATTCCCGGTATTTGTCCTTGTGTATATAAGGTAGTATCTTTTCCATGTATAACCGGTGAAAATTACTTTATATAAATATAAGGTAGAAGTTCTTCCCTCACCACAATTAGGGATTTGTTTAATAAAATAATAAATATGACTTAGTTATTTGGAACTGAAAAAATATATATTGATATTGTCTTAAAGAAAGTGGGAAACATGTCGTTTATAGCAGATACTAGAGAAAAATGATAAAAATTAATTACTTGGTCTATATTTAAGAAAGTAAATGTCGTTATGCAGAAGTTAATGACAAATTTTCAAACTAAAATTGCCCTTAAATAAAAAAGCATGGCCATGCAGTTAACAAGTAAGTTACATTTTGGAAGTCTATGATGTAAAAAATATATTAAGGTACCTCGAATGTAAAACTGGTTGAAATTATCCTTTACCCAAAGGGTAAAGGATCCAAAAGAATAGAAAAGGTTTTTTATAATTAGTATCCCCATCCGTGGAGCTCCACATTAGAATAGGTAGTTTGCAATGGTATCTAAGCCAGAGTTCAGCCGGCAAAAAGAACTCTTGGATAGATGTCATAGTAAAACTTTTATTTACCCAATAGTCAATTGAAATAGTGTTTTTACCTTTTTAATATTTATAGGACATTTTATTAAATAACCTAGAAATATTAAATACACCTATAGAAATATCGAAGAAATTAACCTTTATTTTAAAAATCAATTAGGTTTATACATAATTATTACGAGTAAAAATTAGGTGAAAATAAAGGAATTATTGTGTTTATTTGTTTATTTGAACTATCCCCTCTGGAAACACACAGCAGGTATCAAAATTATTCTGAAAAGTTATTTCGACAGTGATTACCAATGAAAAAAGGAATGAGCGTTTTTTTGTTTAACTTTTGTGTCGAAAACAAAGTACCTATATCATTAATTTCAACGCAACTTTTAAAATATGATTCATATAAATATATTATTTAGATCAACATACTTATACCGAAACTCTAGCAGCAGTAAAAATTGTAGAAAGCAAAGCCAAAAATAAATAAATAAATAAGTATGAGTTAATGAGAAAAAAAATTATATTGTGAGAATAATAGATAAAATATTAAGAATAATTTTGTACTAGTAAGAAATATTTTCCACTGTTTTTTTTTAAATGGCAACACAAAAACAATTAAAAACAAACAAAACGTGCAACAGTGTTATATCATATCAGATAACTTTTATCAATTCCAAGTATTTTATTTCCATTTCTATCAGAATTATTAGAAATGAACATTTAAATTTAACGTTTCCCACTAAACTTGTGGTCAAGACAAATTTAACATTAGTATAGGATATAACGCTGCATAACAGCATATACTTACACTTAGTTTTAATTTTCATGATAAAAAAACCCATCTCCGGACACGCCGCACAAGCATGCCGATGCCACCCCACCCCAGAGACGTACGTAGATGGTCCACAGACATCGAAGACATCGGACTAGGCCCTACAACTTCATGCAAAGCAGCCTCTTGCCACGTCTGAGACATATGCCATGCCACATTTTTCACTGCCGCAGAACCTAAGAAAAACCAGAACCTAAGAAATAGCCGTACAAGAAAAGTAAACCTTACCAGAAGTAGTTACCCCACCGTTTCTAAAATGGTTAGAACACTCCAGAAAAGATACACACATCGCAACTCCACGACGAAAAGAACTTTTCCACGCCTCAAACAGGGTACAACGAGTCAAGAAAATAACGGACACCTCCAGTGCATAAATGAAACGATAATACACCAAAAACACTTCACTTGAATAAATATATCAGCAGTAGCAACCACACAAAAAGAAACGAATTTACCCTATTCCAACCGAAACGACGCAACAAGAAAACTGAAGCATCTTCAAAAGAAAAAAAAATGCTGAAACCAGCATTTGCAATCCCAGCAACCGCAGGAAACGAAGGCCACCAAAGAAATTCACGGCTTTATTACGCCCGCACGGATGGAAACAACGAAAACATGGCATTCTCGACGGAGGCGAGTACGGGCTTGCTAGCATAGTAGGCCTAGTTCAGTATTTCCCTACACCAAGACGAGGCGCATACCGGTAGTATTTAATTGGTACTGCCTATCCACCAGAAGATGTCGCAGCGAGTCCCAACCGAAGGCCCAGCGTATGGAAGGTAGATCATCCATAGTCCAACGCTCAGCATCCAGTATTCGAGAGACTATTCCGAGGCAAGATACTACAGGGTGCAAGTGTATACGCGAGACAAGCCAGTGCAGTGCGGTCCGTGAGAAAAACTTCATATTAAATTTTTTTATTATATACCTACTTTTATTATTTTTTTTATTTAAAAACACGATAAACTAAAATTTTAATTTTGTCTTTATATTCATTTCTTTTTTTTTAATATCATAAATAAGTTATATTTGTTTTATAATTTTTATAATTTTTCTTTTATTTAATTTTTACAATTTATTTTTTTAGCTGGAGTCCAGCTTTGAAGAGACGGGGGCATGTGTCACGAATGAAAAGTAAGCAATTAAATTATAACGAAATAATTCAATGAACTCGGTTGAGTTCAGGCACCGCCGGTATTATCGAAACTAACATAAAAATCGCTGACTGCTGATTCCTCGACAAAATCAAAGTTTACCTAAAACCATCGATCGGTTCAAGGCGGCAGTCAGTCCGTACGAGTGCTAAAGAAAAGATCGACCAACCGGCGGGGCCAACCAGCAACCAGGTATTCCAGCTGCGATGACGCCTGCCCCTGCTGTCTCTTCACAAAAGTAAGTGTCTTTCTCTCATTGTGTCAATTGTCAATTGTGTCAAGCTTTCTTAACCCTAAATAATAAATTAACCTATGTGAAATTAAGGCCAATTGTTATTATTTGCTACGCTCCCAGTCACGGCTATCCAGGTCGTGACAATATTGGATTTATTATGACGTCGCACACCTTGTCGTTTTCTACTCATCCAACCCTTTCATTTGATACCTATCTCGAGGTGGTCGTAAAAAAGTAATTGAAGCGCCATCTTGGTGCTGCCGCCATATTGGATTTATAATGAAGTCACACACCTTGTCGTTTTCTACTCATCCCACCCTTTCATTTGATACCCATCTCGAGGTGGTCGTGAAGAAGTAGGTGATGCGCCATCTTGATGCGGCCGCCATGTTGGATTTATTATGACGTCACACACCTTGTCGTTTTCTACTCATCCAACCCTTTCATTTGAGACCCATCTAGAGGTGGTCGTGAGGAAGTAGGTGATGCGCCATCTTGATGCGGCCGCCATGTTGGATTTATAATGACGTCACACACCTTGTCGTTTTCTACTCATCCAACCCTTTCATTTGAGACCCATCTAGACGTGGCCGTGAGGAAGTAGGTGAAGCGCCATCTTGGTGCGGCCGCCATATTGGATTTATTATGACGTCACACACCTTGTCGTTTTCTACTCATCTAACCCTTTCATTTGGTACCCATCTCGAGGTGGCCGTGAAGAAGTAGGTGAAGCGCCATCTTGGTGCGGCCGCCATATTGGATTTATTATGACGTCACACACCTTGTCGTTTTCTACTCATCCAACCCTTTCATTTGATGCCCATCTCGAGGTGGCCGTGAAGAAGTAGGTGAAGCGCCATCTTGGTGCGGCCCCCATATTGGGTTTATTATGACGTCACACACTTTGTCGTTTTCTACTCGTCCAACCCTTTCATTTGATACCCATCTCGAAGTGGTCTCGAAGAAGTAGGTGAAGTGCCATCTTGGTGCGGCCGCCATATTGGATATATTATGACGTCACACACCTTGACGTTTTCTACTCATCCAACCCTTTCATTTGATACCCATCTCGAGGTGGCCGTGAAGAAGTAGGTTAAGCGCCATCTTGGCGCGGCCGCCATATTGGATTTATTATGACGTCACACACACCTTGTCGTTTTCTTCTCATCCAACCCTTTCATTTGATACCCATCTCGAGGTGGTCGTGAAGAAGTAGGTGAAGCGCCATCTTGGTGCGGCCGCCATATTGGATTTATTATGACGTCCCACACCATGTCGTTTTCTACTCATCCCACCCTTTCATTTGATACCCATCTCGAGGTGGTCTTGAGGAAGTAGGTGAAGCGCCATGTTGGTGCGGCCGCCATATTGGATTTATTATGACGTCACACACCTTGTCGTTTTCTACTCATCTAACCCTTTCATTTGGTACCCATCTCGAGGTGGCCGTGAAAAAGTAGGTGAAGCGCCATCTTGGTGCGGCCGCCATATTGGATTTATTATGACGTCACACACCTTGTCGTTTTCTACTCATCCAACCCTTTCATTTGATACCCATCTCGAGGTGGCCGTGAAGAAGTAGGTGAAGCGCCATCTTATTGCGGCCGCCATATTGGATTTATTGTGACGTCATAAACCTTGTCGTCTTGTACTCATCCAACCTTTTCATTTGATATCCATCTCGAGGTGGCCGTGAGGAAGTAAGTGAAGCGAAATCTTGGTGCGGAGGCCATATTGGATTTATTATGACGTCACGCACCTTGTGGTCTTCTACTCATCCAACCTTTTCATTTGATACCCATCTCGAGGTGGCCGTGAAGAAGTAGGTGAAGCGCCATGTAGGTGCGGCCGCCAAATTGGATTTATTATGAAGTCACAGACCTTGTAGTTTTCTACTCATCCAACCCTTTCATTTGATACGCATCTCGAGGTGGTGGTAAAGAAGTAGGTGGAGCGCCATCTTGGAGCGGCCGCCATATTGGATTTATTATGACGTCACACACCTTGTCGTTTTCTACTCATCCAACCCTTTCATTTGATACCCATCTCGAAGTGGTCGCGAAGAAGTAGGCGAAGCGCCATCTTGGTGCGGCCGCCATATTGTATTTATTATGACGTCACAAACCTTCTCGTTTTCTACTCACCCAACCCATTCATTTTATACCTATCTCGAGGTGGTGGTGAGGAAGTAGGTGAAGCGTCATCTTGGTGCGGCCGCCATGTTGGATTTATTATGACGTCACACATTTTGTCGATTTTTACTCATCCAACCCTTTTATTTGATACCCATCTCGAGGTGGCCGTGAAGAAGTAGGTGAAGCGCCATCTTGGTGCGGCCGCCATATTGGATTTATAATGAAGTCACACACCTTGTCGTTTTCTACTCATCCCACCCTTTCATTTGATACCCATCTCGAGGTGGTCGTGAAGAAGTAGGTGATGCGCCATCTTGATGCGGCCGCCATGTTGGATTTATTATGACGTCACACACCTTGTCGTTTTCTACTCATCCAACCCTTTCATTTGAGACCCATCTAGAGGTGGTCGTGAGGAAGTAGGTGATGCGCCATCTTGATGCGGCCGCCATGTTGGATTTATAATGACGTCACACACCTTGTCGTTTTCTACTCATCCAACCCTTTCATTTGAGACCCATCTAGACGTGGCCGTGAGGAAGTAGGTGAAGCGCCATCTTGGTGCGGCCGCCATGTTGGATTTATTATGACGTCACACACCTTGTCGTTTTCTACTCATCCAACCCTTTCATTTGATACCCATCTCGAGGTGGTCGTGAAGAAGTAGGTGATGCGCCATCTTGATGCGGCCGCCATGTTGGATTTATAATGACGTCACACACCTTGTCGTTTTCTACTCATCCAACCCTTTCATTTGAGACCCATCTAGACGTGGCCGTGAGGAAGTAGGTGAAACGCCTTCTTGGTGCGGCCGCCATATTGGATTTATTATGATGTCACACACCTTGTCGTTTTCTACTCATCTAACCCTTTCATTTGATACCCATCTCGAGGTGGCCGTGAAGAAGTAGGTGAAGCGCCATCTTGGTGCGGCCGCCATATTGGATTTATTATGACGTCACACACCTTGCCGTTTTCTACTCATCCAACCCTTTCATTTGATACCCATCTCGAGGTGGTCGTAAAAAAGTAATTGAAGCGCCATCTTGGTGCTGCCGCCATATTGGATTTATAATGAAGTCACACACATTGTCGTTTTCTACTCACCCAACCCTTTCATTTGATACCCATCTCGAGGTGGTCGTGAGGAAGTAGGTGAAGCGCCATCTTGGTGCGGCCGCCATATTACATATATTTTGACGTCACACACCTTGTCGTTTTCTACTCATCCAACCCTTTCATTTGATATCCATCTCGAGGTGGTCGTGAAGAAGTAGGTGAAGCGCCATCTTGGTGCGGCCGCCATATTGGATTTATTATGACGTCACACACCTTGTCGTTTTCTACTCGTCCAACCCTTTTATTTGATACCCATCTCGAGGTGGTCGTGAAGAAGTAGGTGAAGCGCCATCTTGGTGCGGCCGCCATATTGGATTTATTATGACGTCACACACCTTGTCGTTTTCTACTCATCCAACCCTTTCATTTGATACCCATCTCGAGGTGGTCGTGAAGAAGTAGGTGAAGCGCCATCTTGGTTCGGCCGCCATATTGGATTTATTATGACGTCACACACTTTGTCGTTTTCTACTCATCCAACCCTTTCATTCGATACCCATCTCGAGGTCGTCGTGAAGAAGTAGTTGAAGCGCCATCTTGGTGCGGCCGCCATATTGGATTTATTATGACGTCACACACCTTGTCGTTTTCTACTCATCCAACCCTTTCATTTGATACCCATCTCGAGGTGGTCGTGAGGAAGTAGGTGAAGCGCCATCTTGGTGCGGCCGCCATGTTGGATTTATTATGACGTCACACACCTTGTCGTTTTCTACTCATCCAACCCTTTCATTTGAGACCCATCTCGAGGTGGCCGTGAAGAAGTAGGTGAAGCGCCATCTTGGTGCGGCTGCCATATTGGATTTATTATGACGTCGCAGACCTTGTCGTTTTCTACTCATCCAACCCTTTTATTTGATACCCATCTCGAGGTGGTCGTGAGGAAGTAGGTGAAGCGCCATCTTGGTGCGGCCGCCATATTGGATTTATTATGACGTCACACATTTTGTCGTTTTTTACTCATCCAACCCTTTTATTTGATACCCATCTCGAGGTGGCCGTGAAGAAGTAGGTGAAGCGCCATCTTGGTGCGGCCGCCATATTGGATTTATTATGACGTCACACACCTTGTCGTTTTCTACTCATCCAACCCTTTCATTTGAGACCCATCTAGACGTGGCCGTGAGGAAGTAGGTGAAGCGCCATCTTGGTGCGGCCGCCATATTGGATTTATTATGACGTCACACACCTTGTCGTTTTCTACTCATCTAACCCTTTCATTTGGTACCCATCTCGAGGTGGCCGTGAAGAAGTAGGTGAAGCGCCATCTTGGTGCGGCCGCCATATTGGATTTATTATGACGTCACACACCTTGTCGTTTTCTACTCATCCAACCCTTTCATTTGATGCCCATCTCGAGGTGGCCGTGAAGAAGTAGGTGAAGCGCCATCTTGGTGCGGCCCCCATATTGGGTTTATTATGACGTCACACACTTTGTCGTTTTCTACTCGTCCAACCCTTTCATTTGATACCCATCTCGAAGTGGTCTCGAAGAAGTAGGTGAAGTGCCATCTTGGTGCGGCCGCCATATTGGATATATTATGACGTCACACACCTTGACGTTTTCTACTCATCCAACCCTTTCATTTGATACCCATCTCGAGGTGGCCGTGAAGAAGTAGGTTAAGCGCCATCTTGGCGCGGCCGCCATATTGGATTTATTATGACGTCACACACACCTTGTCGTTTTCTTCTCATCCAACCCTTTCATTTGATACCCATCTCGAGGTGGTCGTGAAGAAGTAGGTGAAGCGCCATCTTGGTGCGGCCGCCATATTGGATTTATTATGACGTCCCACACCATGTCGTTTTCTACTCATCCCACCCTTTCATTTGATACCCATCTCGAGGTGGTCTTGAGGAAGTAGGTGAAGCGCCATGTTGGTGCGGCCGCCATATTGGATTTATTATGACGTCACACACCTTGTCGTTTTCTACTCATCTAACCCTTTCATTTGGTACCCATCTCGAGGTGGCCGTGAAAAAGTAGGTGAAGCGCCATCTTGGTGCGGCCGCCATATTGGATTTATTATGACGTCACACACCTTGTCGTTTTCTACTCATCCAACCCTTTCATTTGATACCCATCTCGAGGTGGCCGTGAAGAAGTAGGTGAAGCGCCATCTTATTGCGGCCGCCATATTGGATTTATTGTGACGTCATAAACCTTGTCGTCTTGTACTCATCCAACCTTTTCATTTGATATCCATCTCGAGGTGGCCGTGAGGAAGTAAGTGAAGCGAAATCTTGGTGCGGAGGCCATATTGGATTTATTATGACGTCACGCACCTTGTGGTCTTCTACTCATCCAACCTTTTCATTTGATACCCATCTCGAGGTGGCCGTGAAGAAGTAGGTGAAGCGCCATGTAGGTGCGGCCGCCAAATTGGATTTATTATGAAGTCACAGACCTTGTAGTTTTCTACTCATCCAACCCTTTCATTTGATACGCATCTCGAGGTGGTGGTAAAGAAGTAGGTGGAGCGCCATCTTGGAGCGGCCGCCATATTGGATTTATTATGACGTCACACACCTTGTCGTTTTCTACTCATCCAACCCTTTCATTTGATACCCATCTCGAAGTGGTCGCGAAGAAGTAGGCGAAGCGCCATCTTGGTGCGGCCGCCATATTGTATTTATTATGACGTCACAAACCTTCTCGTTTTCTACTCACCCAACCCATTCATTTTATACCTATCTCGAGGTGGTGGTGAGGAAGTAGGTGAAGCGTCATCTTGGTGCGGCCGCCATGTTGGATTTATTATGACGTCACACACCTTGTCGTTTTCTACTCATCCAACCCTTTCATTTGAGACCCATCTAGAGGTGGTCGTGAGGAAGTAGGTGATGCGCCATCTTGATGCGGCCGCCATGTTGGATTTATAATGACGTCACACACCTTGTCGTTTTCTACTCATCCAACCCTTTCATTTGAGACCCATCTAGACGTGGCCGTGAGGAAGTAGGTGAAGCGCCATCTTGGTGCGGCCGCCATGTTGGATTTATTATGACGTCACACACCTTGTCGTTTTCTACTCATCCAACCCTTTCATTTGATACCCATCTCGAGGTGGTCGTGAAGAAGTAGGTGATGCGCCATCTTGATGCGGCCGCCATGTTGGATTTATAATGACGTCACACACCTTGTCGTTTTCTACTCATCCAACCCTTTCATTTGAGACCCATCTAGACGTGGCCGTGAGGAAGTAGGTGAAGCGCCTTCTTGGTGCGGCCGCCATATTGGATTTATTATGATGTCACACACCTTGTCGTTTTCTACTCATCTAACCCTTTCATTTGATACCCATCTCGAGGTGGCCGTGAAGAAGTAGGTGAAGCGCCATCTTGGTGCGGCCGCCATATTGGATTTATTATGACGTCACACACCTTGCCGTTTTCTACTCATCCAACCCTTTCATTTGATACCCATCTCGAGGTGGTCGTAAAAAAGTAATTGAAGCGCCATCTTGGTGCTGCCGCCATATTGGATTTATAATGAAGTCACACACCTTGTCGTTTTCTACTCACCCAACCCTTTCATTTGATACCCATCTCGAGGTGGTCGTGAGGAAGTAGGTGAAGCGCCATCTTGGTGCGGCCGCCATATTACATATGTTTTGACGTCACACACCTTGTCGTTTTCTACTCATCCAACCCTTTCATTTGATATCCATCTCGAGGTGGTCGTGAAGAAGTAGGTGAAGCGCCATCTTGGTGCGGCCGCCATATTGGATTTATTATGACGTCACACACCTTGTCGTTTTCTACTCGTCCAACCCTTTTATTTGATACCCATCTCGAGGTGGTCGTGAAGAAGTAGGTGAAGCGCCATCTTGGTGCGGCCGCCATATTGGATTTATTATGACGTCACACACCTTGTCGTTTTCTACTCATCCAACCCTTTCATTTGATACCCATCTCGAGGTGGTCGTGAAGAAGTAGGTGAAGCGCCATCTTGGTTCGGCCGCCATATTGGATTTATTATGACGTCACACACTTTGTCGTTTTCTACTCATCCAACCCTTTCATTCGATACCCATCTCGAGGTCGTCGTGAAGAAGTAGTTGAAGCGCCATCTTGGTGCGGCCGCCATATTGGATTTATTATGACGTCACACACCTTGTCGTTTTCTACTCATCCAACCCTTTCATTTGATACCCATCTCGAGGTGGTCGTGAGGAAGTAGGTGAAGCGCCATCTTGGTGCGGCCGCCATGTTGGATTTATTATGACGTCACACACCTTGTCGTTTTCTACTCATCCAACCCTTTCATTTGAGACCCATCTCGAGGTGGCCGTGAAGAAGTAGGTGAAGCGCCATCTTGGTGCGGCTGCCATATTGGATTTATTATGACGTCGCAGACCTTGTCGTTTTCTACTCATCCAACCCTTTTATTTGATACCCATCTCGAGGTGGTCGTGAGGAAGTAGGTGAAGCGCCATCTTGGTGCGGCCGCCATATTGGATTTATTATGACGTCACACATTTTGTCGTTTTTTACTCATCCAACCCTTTTATTTGATACCCATCTCGAGGTGGCCGTGAAGAAGTAGGTGAAGCGCCATCTTGGTGCGGCCGCCATGTTGGATTTATTATGACGTCACACACCTTGTCGTTTTCTACTCATCCCACCCTTTCATTTGATACCCATCTCGAGGTGGCCGTGAAGAAGTAGGTGAAGCGCCATCTAGGCGCGGCCGCCATATTGGATTTATTATGACGTCACACACCTTGTCGTTTTCTTCTCATCCAACCCTTCCATTTGATACCCATCTCGAGGTGGTCGTGAAGAAGTAGGTGAAGCGCCAACTTGGTGTGGCCGCCATGTTGGATTTATTATGACGTCACACACCTTGTCGTTTTCTACTCGTCCAACCCTTTCATTTGAGACCCATCTCGAGGTGGTCGTGGTTAAGTAGGTGAAGCGCCATCTTGGTGCGGCCGCCATATTGGATTTATTATGACGTCACACACCTTGTCGTTTTCTACTCATCCAACCCTTTCATTCGATACCCATCTCGAGGTGGTCGTGAATAAGTAGGTGAAGCGCCATATTGCTGCGGCCGCCATATTGGATTTATTATGACGTCACACACATTGTTGTTTTCTACTCGTCCAACCCTTTCATTTGATACCCATCTCGGGGTGGCCGTGAAGAAGTAGGTGAAGCGCCATCTTGGCGCGGCCGCCATATTGGATTTATTATGACGTCACACACCTTGTCGATTTCTACTCATCCAACCCTTTCATTTGATACCCATCTCGAGGTGGTCGTGAAGAAGTAGGTGAAGCGCCATCTTGGTTCGGCCGCCATATCGGATTTATTATGACGTCACACACCTTGTCGTTTTCTTCTCATCCAACCCTTCCATTTGATACCCATCTCGAGGTGGTCGTGATGAAGTAGGTGAAGCGCCAACTTGGTGCGGCCGCCATATTGGATTTATTATGACGTCACACACCTTGTCGTTTTCTACTCATCCAACCCTTTCATTTGATACCCATCTCGAGGTGGCCGTGAAGAAGTAGGTGAAGCGCCATCTTGGTGCGGCCGCCATATTGAATTTATTATGACGTCGCACACCTTGTCGTTTTCTACTCATGCAACCCTTTCATTTGATACCCATCTCGAGGTGGGTGTAAAAAAGTAATTGAAGCGCCATCTTGGTGCTGCCGCCATATTGGATTTATAATGAAGTCACACAAATTGTCGTTTTCTACTCATCCCACCCTTTCATTTGATACCCATCTCGAGGTGGTCGTGAGGAAGTAGGTGCAGCGCCATCTTGGTGCGGCCGCCATATTGGATTTATTATGACGTCGCACACCTTGTCGATTTCTACTCATCCAACCCTTTCATTTGATACCCATCTCGAGGTGGTCGTGAAGAAGTAGGTGAAGCGCCATCTTGGTTCGGCCGCCATATCGGATTTATTATGACGTCACACACCTTGTCGTTTTCTTCTCATCCAACCCTTCCATTTGATACCCATCTCGAGGAGGTCGTGAAGAAGTAGGTGAAGCGCCAACTTGGTGCGGCCGCCATATTGGATTTATTATGACGTCACACACCTTGTCGTTTTCTACTCATCCAACCCTTTCATTTGATACCCATCTCGAGGTGGCCGTGAAGAAGTAGGTGAAGCGCCATCTTGGTGCGGCCGCCATATTGGATTTATTATGACGTCGCACACCTTGTCGTTTTCTACTCATGCAACCCTTTCATTTGATACCCATCTCGAGGTGGTCGTAAAAAAGTAATTGAAGCGCCATCTTGGTGCTGCCGCCATATTGGATTTATAATGAAGTCACACACATTGTCGTTTTCTACTCATCCCACCCTTTCATTTGATACCCATCTCGAGGTGGTCGTGAGGAAGTAGGTGCAGCGCCATCTTGGTGCGGCCGCCATATTGGATTTATTATGACGTCGCACACCTTGTCGATTTCTACTCATCCAACCCTTTCATTTGACACCCATCTCGAGGTGGTCGTGAAGAAGTAGGTGAAGCGCCATCTTGGTTCGGCCGCCATATTGGATTTATTATGACGTCACACACTTTGTCGTTTTCTACTCATCCAACCCTTTCATTCGATACCCATCTCGAGGTCGTCGTGAAGAAGTAGGTGAAGCGCCATCTTGGTACGGCCGCCATATTGGATTTATTATGACGTCACACACCTTGTCGTTTTCTACTCATCCAACCCTTTCATTTGATACCCATCTCGAGGTGGCCGTGAAGAAGTAGGTGAAGCGCCATCTTGGTGCGGCCGCCATATTGGATTTATTATGACGTCGCACACCTTGTCGTTTTCTACTCATCCAACCCTTTCATTTGATACCCATCTCGAGGTGGTCGTAAAAAAGTAATTGAAGCGCCATCTTGGTGCTGTCGCCATATTGGATTTATAATGAAGTCACACACATTGTCGTTTTCTACTCATCCCACCCTTTCATTTGATACCCATCTCGAGGTGGTCGTGAGGAAGTAGGTGCAGCGCCATCTTGGTGCGGCCGCCATATTGGATTTATTATGACGTCGCACACCTTGTCGATTTCTACTCATCCAACCCTTTCATTTGATACCCATCTCGAGGTGGTCGTGAAGAAGTAGGTGAAGCGCCATCTTGGTTCGGCCGCCATATTGGATTTATTATGACGTCACACACTTTGTCGTTTTCTACTCATCCAACCCTTTCATTCGATACCCATCTCGAGGTCGTCGTGAAGAAGTAGTTGAAGCGCCATCTTGGTGCGGCCGCCATATTGGATTTATTATGACGTCACACACTTTGTCGTTTTCTACTCATCCAACCCTTTCATTTGATACCCATCTCGAGGTGGTCGTGAGGAAGTAGGTGAAGCGCCATCTTGGTGCGGCCGCCATATTGGATATATTATGACGTCACACATCTTGTCGTTTCCTACTCATCCAACCCTTTCATATGATACCCATCTCGAGGTGGTCGTGAGAAAGTAGGTGAAGCGCCATGTTGGTGCGGCAGCCATGTTGGATTTATTATGACGTCACACACCTTGCCGTTTTCTACTCATCCAACCCTTTCATTTGATACCTATCTCGACGTGGTCTTGAGGAAGTAGGTGAAGCGCCATGTTGGTGCGGCCGCCTTATCGTATTTATTATGACGTCACACACCTTGTCGTTTTCTACTCATCTAACCCTTTCATATGATACCCATCTCGAGGTGGTCGTGAGGAAGTAGGTGAAGCGCCATGTTGGTGCGGCCGCCATATTGGATATATTATGACGTCACATATCTTGTCGTTTCCTACTCATCCAACCCTTTCATATGATACCCATCTCGAGGTGGTCGTGAGGAAGTAGGTGAAGCGCCATGTTGGTGCGGCCGCTATATTGGATTTATTATGACGTCACACACCTTGTCGTTTTCTACTCATCCAACCCTTTCATTTGATACCCATCTCGAGGTGGTCGTGAAGAAGTAGGTGAAGCGGCATGTTGGTGCGGCCGCCATATTGGATTTATTACGACGTCACACACCTTGTCGTTTTCTACTCATCTAACCCTTTCATTTGATACCCATCTCGAGGTGGCCGTGAAGAAGTAGGTGAAGCGCCATCTTATTGCGGCCGCCATATTGGATTTATTGTGACGTCATAAACCTTGTCGTCTTGTACTCATCCAACCTTTTCATTTGATATCCATCTCGAGGTGGCCGTGAGGAAGTAAGTGAAGCGCCATCTTGGTGCGGCCGCCATATTGGATTTATTATGACGTCACGCACCTTGTCGTCTTCTACTCATCCAACCTTTTCATTTGATACCCATCTCGACGTGGTCTTGAGGAAGTAGGTGAAGCGCCATGTTGGTGCGGCCGCCATATCGGATTTATTATGACGTCACACACCTTGTCGTTTTCTACTCATCCAACCCTTTCATTTGATACCCATCTCGAGGTGGTCGTGAGGAAGTAGGTGAAGCGCCATCTTGGTGCGGCCGCCATATTGGATTTATTATGACGTCGCACACCTTATCGATTTCTACGCATCCAACCCTTTCATTTGATACCCATCTCGAGGTGGTCGTGAAGAAGTAGGTGAAGCGCCATCTTGGTGCGGCCGCCATGTTCGATTTATTATGACGTCACACACCTTGTCGTTTTCTACTCAACCAACCCTTTCATTTGATACCCATCTCGAGGTGGTCGTGAGGAAGTAGGTGAAGCGGCATGTTGGTGCGGCCGCTATATTGGATTTATTATGACGTCACACACCTTGTCGTTTTCTACTCATCCAACCCTTTCATTTGATACCCATCTTGAGGTGGTCGTGAAGAAGTAGGTGAGGCGCCATCTTGGTTCGGCCGCCATATTGGATTTATTATGACGTCACACACTTTGTCGTTTTCTACTCATCCAACCCTTTCATTTGATACCCATCTAGAGGTGGTCGTGAGGAAGTAGGTGCAGCGCCATCTTATTGCGGCCGCCATATTGGATTTATTGTGACGTCATAAACCTTGTCGTCTTGTACTCATCCAACCTTTTCATTTGATATCCATCTCGAGGTGGCCGTGAGGAAGTAAGTGAAGCGAAATCTTGGTGCGGAGGCCATATTGGATTTATTATGACGTCACGCACCTTGTGGTCTTCTACTCATCCAACCTTTTCATTTGATACCCATCTCGAGGTGGCCGTGAAGAAGTAGGTGAAGCGCCATGTAGGTGCGGCCGCCAAATTGGATTTATTATGAAGTCACAGACCTTGTAGTTTTCTACTCATCCAACCCTTTCATTTGATACGCATCTCGAGGTGGTGGTAAAGAAGTAGGTCGAGCGCCATCTTGGAGCGGCCGCCATATTGGATTTATTATGACGTCACACACCTTGTCGTTTTCTACTCATCCAACCCTTTCATTTGATACCCATCTCGAAGTGGTCGCGAAGAAGTAGGCGAAGCGCCATCTTGGTGCGGCCGCCATATTGTATTTATTATGACGTCACAAACCTTCTCGTTTTCTACTCACCCAACCCATTCATTTTATACCTATCTCGAGGTGGTGGTGAGGAAGTAGGTGAAGCGTCATCTTGGTGCGGCCGCCATGTTGGATTTATTATGACGTCACACATTTTGTCGTTTTTTACTCATCCAACCCTTTTATTTGATACCCATCTCGAGGTGGCCGTGAAGAAGTAGGTGAAGCGCCATCTTGGTGCGGCCGCCATATTGGATTTATAATGAAGTCACACACCTTGTCGTTTTCTACTCATCCCACCCTTTCATTTGATACCCATCTCGAGGTGGTCGTGAAGAAGTAGGTGATGCGCCATCTTGATGCGGCCGCCATGTTGGATTTATTATGACGTCACACACCTTGTCGTTTTCTACTCATCCAACCCTTTCATTTGAGACCCATCTAGAGGTGGTCGTGAGGAAGTAGGTGATGCGCCATCTTGATGCGGCCGCCATGTTGGATTTATTATGACGTCACACACCTTGTCGTTTTCTACTCATCCAACCCTTTCATTTGATACCCATCTCGAGGTGGTCGTGAAGAAGTAGGTGAAGCGCCATCTTGGTGCGGCCGCCATATTGGATTTATTATGACGTCACACACCTTGTCGTTTTCTACTCATCCAACCCTTTCATTTGATTCCCATCTCGAGGTGGTCGTGAAGAAGTAGGTGAAGCGCCATCTTGGTGCGGCCGCCATATTGGATTTATTATGACGTCGCACACCTTGTCGATTTCTACTCATCCAACCCTTTCATTTGATACCCATCTCGAGGTGGTCGTGAAGAAGTAGGTGAAGCGCCATCTTGGTGCGGCCGCCATATTGGATTTATTATGACGTCACACACCTTGTCGTTTTCTACTCATCCAACCCTTTCATTTGATACCCATCTCGAGGTGGTCGTGAAGAAGTAGGTGAAGCGCCATCTTGGTGCGGCCGCCATATTGGATTTATTATGACGTCACACACCTTGTCGTTTTCTACTCATCCAACCCTTTCATTTGATTCCCATCTCGAGGTGGTCGTGAAGAAGTAGGTGAAGCGCCATCTTGGTGCGGCCGCCATATTGGATTTATTATGACGTCGCACACCTTGTCGATTTCTACTCATCCAACCCTTTCATTTGATACCCATCTCGAGGTGGTCGTGAAGAAGTAGGTGAAGCGCCATCTTGGTGCGGCTGCCATATTGGATTTATTATGACGTCGCAGACCTTGTCGTTTTCTACTCATCCAACCCTTTTATTTGAGACCCATCTAGACGTGGCCGTGAGGAAGTAGGTGAAGCGCCATCTTGGTGCGGCCCCCATATTGGGTTTATTATGACGTCACACACTTTGTCGTTTTCTACTCGTCCAACCCTTTCATTTGATACCCATCTCGAAGTGGTCTCGAAGAAGTAGGTGAAGTGCCATCTTGGTGCGGCCGCCATATTGGATATATTATGACGTCACACACCTTGTCGTTTTCTACTCATCCAACCCTTTCATTTGATGCCCATCTCGAGGTGGCCGTGAAGAAGTAGGTGAAGCGCCATCTTGGTGCGGCCCCCATATTGGGTTTATTATGACGTCACACACTTTGTCGTTTTCTACTCGTCCAACCCTTTCATTTGATACCCATCTCGAAGTGGTCTCGAAGAAGTAGGTGAAGTGCCATCTTGGTGCGGCCGCCATATTGGATATATTATGACGTCACACACCTTGACGTTTTCTACTCATCCAACCCTTTCATTTGATACCCATCTCGAGGTGGCCGTGAAGAAGTAGGTTAAGCGCCATCTTGGCGCGGCCGCCATATTGGATTTATTATGACGTCACACACACCTTGTCGTTTTCTTCTCATCCAACCCTTTCATTTGATACCCATCTCGAGGTGGTCGTGAAGAAGTAGGTGAAGCGCCATCTTGGTGCGGCCGCCATATTGGATTTATTATGACGTCCCACACCATGTCGTTTTCTACTCATCCCACCCTTTCATTTGATACCCATCTCGAGGTGGTCTTGAGGAAGTAGGTGAAGCGCCATGTTGGTGCGGCCGCCATATTGGATTTATTATGACGTCACACACCTTGTCGTTTTCTACTCATCTAACCCTTTCATTTGGTACCCATCTCGAGGTGGCCGTGAAAAAGTAGGTGAAGCGCCATCTTGGTGCGGCCGCCATATTGGATTTATTATGACGTCACACACCTTGTCGTTTTCTACTCATCCAACCCTTTCATTTGATACCCATCTCGAGGTGGCCGTGAAGAAGTAGGTGAAGCGCCATCTTATTGCGGCCGCCATATTGGATTTATTGTGACGTCATAAACCTTGTCGTCTTGTACTCATCCAACCTTTTCATTTGATATCCATCTCGAGGTGGCCGTGAGGAAGTAAGTGAAGCGAAATCTTGGTGCGGAGGCCATATTGGATTTATTATGACGTCACGCACCTTGTGGTCTTCTACTCATCCAACCTTTTCATTTGATACCCATCTCGAGGTGGCCGTGAAGAAGTAGGTGAAGCGCCATGTAGGTGCGGCCGCCAAATTGGATTTATTATGAAGTCACAGACCTTGTAGTTTTCTACTCATCCAACCCTTTCATTTGATACGCATCTCGAGGTGGTGGTAAAGAAGTAGGTGGAGCGCCATCTTGGAGCGGCCGCCATATTGGATTTATTATGACGTCACACACCTTGTCGTTTTCTACTCATCCAACCCTTTCATTTGATACCCATCTCGAAGTGGTCGCGAAGAAGTAGGCGAAGCGCCATCTTGGTGCGGCCGCCATATTGTATTTATTATGACGTCACAAACCTTCTCGTTTTCTACTCACCCAACCCATTCATTTTATACCTATCTCGAGGTGGTGGTGAGGAAGTAGGTGAAGCGTCATCTTGGTGCGGCCGCCATGTTGGATTTATTATGACGTCACACATTTTGTCGATTTTTACTCATCCAATCCTTTTATTTGATACCCATCTCGAGGTGGCCGTGAAGAAGTAGGTGAAGCGCCATCTTGGTGCGGCCGCCATATTGGATTTATAATGAAGTCACACACCTTGTCGTTTTCTACTCATCCCACCCTTTCATTTGATACCCATCTCGAGGTGGTCGTGAAGAAGTAGGTGATGCGCCATCTTGATGCGGCCGCCATGTTGGATTTATTATGACGTCACACACCTTGTCGTTTTCTACTCATCCAACCCTTTCATTTGAGACCCATCTAGAGGTGGTCGTGAGGAAGTAGGTGATGCGCCATCTTGATGCGGCCGCCATGTTGGATTTATAATGACGTCACACACCTTGTCGTTTTCTACTCATCCAACCCTTTCATTTGAGACCCATCTAGACGTGGCCGTGAGGAAGTAGGTGAAGCGCCATCTTGGTGCGGCCGCCATGTTGGATTTATTATGACGTCACACACCTTGTCGTTTTCTACTCATCCAACCCTTTCATTTGATACCCATCTCGAGGTGGTCGTGAAGAAGTAGGTGATGCGCCATCTTGATGCGGCCGCCATGTTGGATTTATAATGACGTCACACACCTTGTCGTTTTCTACTCATCCAACCCTTTCATTTGAGACCCATCTAGACGTGGCCGTGAGGAAGTAGGTGAAACGCCTTCTTGGTGCGGCCGCCATATTGGATTTATTATGATGTCACACACCTTGTCGTTTTCTACTCATCTAACCCTTTCATTTGATACCCATCTCGAGGTGGCCGTGAAGAAGTAGGTGAAGCGCCATCTTGGTGCGGCCGCCATATTGGATTTATTATGACGTCACACACCTTGCCGTTTTCTACTCATCCAACCCTTTCATTTGATACCCATCTCGAGGTGGTCGTAAAAAAGTAATTGAAGCGCCATCTTGGTGCTGCCGCCATATTGGATTTATAATGAAGTCACACACCTTGTCGTTTTCTACTCACCCAACCCTTTCATTTGATACCCATCTCGAGGTGGTCGTGAGGAAGTAGGTGAAGCGCCATCTTGGTGCGGCCGCCATATTACATATATTTTGACGTCACACACCTTGTCGTTTTCTACTCATCCAACCCTTTCATTTGATATCCATCTCGAGGTGGTCGTGAAGAAGTAGGTGAAGCGCCATCTTGGTGCGGCCGCCATATTGGATTTATTATGACGTCACACACCTTGTCGTTTTCTACTCGTCCAACCCTTTTATTTGATACCCATCTCGAGGTGGTCGTGAAGAAGTAGGTGAAGCGCCATCTTGGTGCGGCCGCCATATTGGATTTATTATGACGTCACACACCTTGTCGTTTTCTACTCATCCAACCCTTTCATTTGATACCCATCTCGAGGTGGTCGTGAAGAAGTAGGTGAAGCGCCATCTTGGTTCGGCCGCCATATTGGATTTATTATGACGTCACACACTTTGTCGTTTTCTACTCATCCAACCCTTTCATTCGATACCCATCTCGAGGTCGTCGTGAAGAAGTAGTTGAAGCGCCATCTTGGTGCGGCCGCCATATTGGATTTATTATGACGTCACACACCTTGTCGTTTTCTACTCATCCAACCCTTTCATTTGATACCCATCTCGAGGTGGTCGTGAGGAAGTAGGTGAAGCGCCATCTTGGTGCGGCCGCCATGTTGGATTTATTATGACGTCACACACCTTGTCGTTTTCTACTCATCCAACCCTTTCATTTGAGACCCATCTCGAGGTGGCCGTGAAGAAGTAGGTGAAGCGCCATCTTGGTGCGGCTGCCATATTGGATTTATTATGACGTCGCAGACCTTGTCGTTTTCTACTCATCCAACCCTTTTATTTGATACCCATCTCGAGGTGGTCGTGAGGAAGTAGGTGAAGCGCCATCTTGGTGCGGCCGCCATATTGGATTTATTATGACGTCACACATTTTGTCGTTTTTTACTCATCCAACCCTTTTATTTGATACCCATCTCGAGGTGGCCGTGAAGAAGTAGGTGAAGCGCCATCTTGGTGCGGCCGCCATATTGGATTTATTATGACGTCACACACCTTGTCGTTTTCTACTCATCCAACCCTTTCATTTGAGACCCATCTAGACGTGGCCGTGAGGAAGTAGGTGAAGCGCCATCTTGGTGCGGCCGCCATATTGGATTTATTATGACGTCACACACCTTGTCGTTTTCTACTCATCTAACCCTTTCATTTGGTACCCATCTCGAGGTGGCCGTGAAGAAGTAGGTGAAGCGCCATCTTGGTGCGGCCGCCATATTGGATTTATTATGACGTCACACACCTTGTCGTTTTCTACTCATCCAACCCTTTCATTTGATGCCCATCTCGAGGTGGCCGTGAAGAAGTAGGTGAAGCGCCATCTTGGTGCGGCCCCCATATTGGGTTTATTATGACGTCACACACTTTGTCGTTTTCTACTCGTCCAACCCTTTCATTTGATACCCATCTCGAAGTGGTCTCGAAGAAGTAGGTGAAGTGCCATCTTGGTGCGGCCGCCATATTGGATATATTATGACGTCACACACCTTGACGTTTTCTACTCATCCAACCCTTTCATTTGATACCCATCTCGAGGTGGCCGTGAAGAAGTAGGTTAAGCGCCATCTTGGCGCGGCCGCCATATTGGATTTATTATGACGTCACACACACCTTGTCGTTTTCTTCTCATCCAACCCTTTCATTTGATACCCATCTCGAGGTGGTCGTGAAGAAGTAGGTGAAGCGCCATCTTGGTGCGGCCGCCATATTGGATTTATTATGACGTCCCACACCATGTCGTTTTCTACTCATCCCACCCTTTCATTTGATACCCATCTCGAGGTGGTCTTGAGGAAGTAGGTGAAGCGCCATGTTGGTGCGGCCGCCATATTGGATTTATTATGACGTCACACACCTTGTCGTTTTCTACTCATCTAACCCTTTCATTTGGTACCCATCTCGAGGTGGCCGTGAAAAAGTAGGTGAAGCGCCATCTTGGTGCGGCCGCCATATTGGATTTATTATGACGTCACACACCTTGTCGTTTTCTACTCATCCAACCCTTTCATTTGATACCCATCTCGAGGTGGCCGTGAAGAAGTAGGTGAAGCGCCATCTTATTGCGGCCGCCATATTGGATTTATTGTGACGTCATAAACCTTGTCGTCTTGTACTCATCCAACCTTTTCATTTGATATCCATCTCGAGGTGGCCGTGAGGAAGTAAGTGAAGCGAAATCTTGGTGCGGAGGCCATATTGGATTTATTATGACGTCACGCACCTTGTGGTCTTCTACTCATCCAACCTTTTCATTTGATACCCATCTCGAGGTGGCCGTGAAGAAGTAGGTGAAGCGCCATGTAGGTGCGGCCGCCAAATTGGATTTATTATGAAGTCACAGACCTTGTAGTTTTCTACTCATCCAACCCTTTCATTTGATACGCATCTCGAGGTGGTGGTAAAGAAGTAGGTGGAGCGCCATCTTGGAGCGGCCGCCATATTGGATTTATTATGACGTCACACACCTTGTCGTTTTCTACTCATCCAACCCTTTCATTTGATACCCATCTCGAAGTGGTCGCGAAGAAGTAGGCGAAGCGCCATCTTGGTGCGGCCGCCATATTGTATTTATTATGACGTCACAAACCTTCTCGTTTTCTACTCACCCAACCCATTCATTTTATACCTATCTCGAGGTGGTGGTGAGGAAGTAGGTGAAGCGTCATCTTGGTGCGGCCGCCAAATTGGATTTATTATGAAGTCACAGACCTTGTAGTTTTCTACTCATCCAACCCTTTCATTTGATACGCATCTCGAGGTGGTGGTAAAGAAGTAGGTGGAGCGCCATCTTGGAGCGGCCGCCATATTGGATTTATAATGAAGTCACACACCTTGTCGTTTTCTACTCATCCCACCCTTTCATTTGATACCCATCTCGAGGTGGTCGTGAAGAAGTAGGTGATGCGCCATCTTGATGCGGCCGCCATGTTGGATTTATTATGACGTCACACACCTTGTCGTTTTCTACTCATCCAACCCTTTCATTTGAGACCCATCTAGAGGTGGTCGTGAGGAAGTAGGTGATGCGCCATCTTGATGCGGCCGCCATGTTGGATTTATAATGACGTCACACACCTTGTCGTTTTCTACTCATCCAACCCTTTCATTTGAGACCCATCTAGACGTGGCCGTGAGGAAGTAGGTGAAGCGCCATCTTGGTGCGGCCGCCATGTTGGATTTATTATGACGTCACACACCTTGTCGTTTTCTACTCATCCAACCCTTTCATTTGATACCCATCTCGAGGTGGTCGTGAAGAAGTAGGTGATGCGCCATCTTGATGCGGCCGCCATGTTGGATTTATAATGACGTCACACACCTTGTCGTTTTCTACTCATCCAACCCTTTCATTTGAGACCCATCTAGACGTGGCCGTGAGGAAGTAGGTGAAGCGCCTTCTTGGTGCGGCCGCCATATTGGATTTATTATGATGTCACACACCTTGTCGTTTTCTACTCATCTAACCCTTTCATTTGATACCCATCTCGAGGTGGCCGTGAAGAAGTAGGTGAAGCGCCATCTTGGTGCGGCCGCCATATTGGATTTATTATGACGTCACACACCTTGCCGTTTTCTACTCATCCAACCCTTTCATTTGATACCCATCTCGAGGTGGTCGTAAAAAAGTAATTGAAGCGCCATCTTGGTGCTGCCGCCATATTGGATTTATAATGAAGTCACACACCTTGTCGTTTTCTACTCACCCAACCCTTTCATTTGATACCCATCTCGAGGTGGTCGTGAGGAAGTAGGTGAAGCGCCATCTTGGTGCGGCCGCCATATTACATATATTTTGACGTCACACACCTTGTCGTTTTCTACTCATCCAACCCTTTCATTTGATATCCATCTCGAGGTGGTCGTGAAGAAGTAGGTGAAGCGCCATCTTGGTGCGGCCGCCATATTGGATTTATTATGACGTCACACACCTTGTCGTTTTCTACTCGTCCAACCCTTTTATTTGATACCCATCTCGAGGTGGTCGTGAAGAAGTAGGTGAAGCGCCATCTTGGTGCGGCCGCCATATTGGATTTATTATGACGTCACACACCTTGTCGTTTTCTACTCATCCAACCCTTTCATTTGATACCCATCTCGAGGTGGTCGTGAAGAAGTAGGTGAAGCGCCATCTTGGTTCGGCCGCCATATTGGATTTATTATGACGTCACACACTTTGTCGTTTTCTACTCATCCAACCCTTTCATTCGATACCCATCTCGAGGTCGTCGTGAAGAAGTAGTTGAAGCGCCATCTTGGTGCGGCCGCCATATTGGATTTATTATGACGTCACACACCTTGTCGTTTTCTACTCATCCAACCCTTTCATTTGATACCCATCTCGAGGTGGTCGTGAGGAAGTAGGTGAAGCGCCATCTTGGTGCGGCCGCCATGTTGGATTTATTATGACGTCACACACCTTGTCGTTTTCTACTCATCCAACCCTTTCATTTGAGACCCATCTCGAGGTGGCCGTGAAGAAGTAGGTGAAGCGCCATCTTGGTGCGGCTGCCATATTGGATTTATTATGACGTCGCAGACCTTGTCGTTTTCTACTCATCCAACCCTTTTATTTGATACCCATCTCGAGGTGGTCGTGAGGAAGTAGGTGAAGCGCCATCTTGGTGCGGCCGCCATATTGGATTTATTATGACGTCACACATTTTGTCGTTTTTTACTCATCCAACCCTTTTATTTGATACCCATCTCGAGGTGGCCGTGAAGAAGTAGTTGAAGCGCCATCTTGGTGCGGCCGCCATATTGGATTTATTATGACGTCACACACCTTGTCGTTTTCTACTCATCCAACCCTTTTATTTGATACCCATCTCGAGGTGGTCGTGAGGAAGTAGGTGAAGCGCCATCTTGGTGCGGCCGCCATATTGGATTTATTATGACGTCACACATTTTGTCGTTTTTTACTCATCCAACCCTTTTATTTGATACCCATCTCGAGGTGGCCGTGAAGAAGTAGGTGAAGCGCCATCTTGGTGCGGCCGCCATGTTGGATTTATTATGACGTCACACACCTTGTCGTTTTCTACTCATCCCACCCTTTCATTTGATACCCATCTCGAGGTGGCCGTGAAGAAGTAGGTGAAGCGCCATCTAGGCGCGGCCGCCATATTGGATTTATTATGACGTCACACACCTTGTCGTTTTCTTCTCATCCAACCCTTCCATTTGATACCCATCTCGAGGTGGTCGTGAAGAAGTAGGTGAAGCGCCAACTTGGTGTGGCCGCCATGTTGGATTTATTATGACGTCACACACCTTGTCGTTTTCTACTCGTCCAACCCTTTCATTTGAGACCCATCTCGAGGTGGTCGTGGTTAAGTAGGTGAAGCGCCATCTTGGTGCGGCCGCCATATTGGATTTATTATGACGTCACACACCTTGTCGTTTTCTACTCATCCAACCCTTTCATTCGATACCCATCTCGAGGTGGTCGTGAATAAGTAGGTGAAGCGCCATATTGCTGCGGCCGCCATATTGGATTTATTATGACGTCACACACATTGTTGTTTTCTACTCGTCCAACCCTTTCATTTGATACCCATCTCGGGGTGGCCGTGAAGAAGTAGGTGAAGCGCCATCTTGGCGCGGCCGCCATATTGGATTTATTATGACGTCACACACCTTGTCGATTTCTACTCATCCAACCCTTTCATTTGATACCCATCTCGAGGTGGTCGTGAAGAAGTAGGTGAAGCGCCATCTTGGTTCGGCCGCCATATCGGATTTATTATGACGTCACACACCTTGTCGTTTTCTTCTCATCCAACCCTTCCATTTGATACCCATCTCGAGGTGGTCGTGATGAAGTAGGTGAAGCGCCAACTTGGTGCGGCCGCCATATTGGATTTATTATGACGTCACACACCTTGTCGTTTTCTACTCATCCAACCCTTTCATTTGATACCCATCTCGAGGTGGCCGTGAAGAAGTAGGTGAAGCGCCATCTTGGTGCGGCCGCCATATTGAATTTATTATGACGTCGCACACCTTGTCGTTTTCTACTCATGCAACCCTTTCATTTGATACCCATCTCGAGGTGGGTGTAAAAAAGTAATTGAAGCGCCATCTTGGTGCTGCCGCCATATTGGATTTATAATGAAGTCACACAAATTGTCGTTTTCTACTCATCCCACCCTTTCATTTGATACCCATCTCGAGGTGGTCGTGAGGAAGTAGGTGCAGCGCCATCTTGGTGCGGCCGCCATATTGGATTTATTATGACGTCGCACACCTTGTCGATTTCTACTCATCCAACCCTTTCATTTGATACCCATCTCGAGGTGGTCGTGAAGAAGTAGGTGAAGCGCCATCTTGGTTCGGCCGCCATATCGGATTTATTATGACGTCACACACCTTGTCGTTTTCTTCTCATCCAACCCTTCCATTTGATACCCATCTCGAGGAGGTCGTGAAGAAGTAGGTGAAGCGCCAACTTGGTGCGGCCGCCATATTGGATTTATTATGACGTCACACACCTTGTCGTTTTCTACTCATCCAACCCTTTCATTTGATACCCATCTCGAGGTGGCCGTGAAGAAGTAGGTGAAGCGCCATCTTGGTGCGGCCGCCATATTGGATTTATTATGACGTCGCACACCTTGTCGTTTTCTACTCATGCAACCCTTTCATTTGATACCCATCTCGAGGTGGTCGTAAAAAAGTAATTGAAGCGCCATCTTGGTGCTGCCGCCATATTGGATTTATAATGAAGTCACACACATTGTCGTTTTCTACTCATCCCACCCTTTCATTTGATACCCATCTCGAGGTGGTCGTGAGGAAGTAGGTGCAGCGCCATCTTGGTGCGGCCGCCATATTGGATTTATTATGACGTCGCACACCTTGTCGATTTCTACTCATCCAACCCTTTCATTTGACACCCATCTCGAGGTGGTCGTGAAGAAGTAGGTGAAGCGCCATCTTGGTTCGGCCGCCATATTGGATTTATTATGACGTCACACACTTTGTCGTTTTCTACTCATCCAACCCTTTCATTCGATACCCATCTCGAGGTCGTCGTGAAGAAGTAGGTGAAGCGCCATCTTGGTACGGCCGCCATATTGGATTTATTATGACGTCACACACCTTGTCGTTTTCTACTCATCCAACCCTTTCATTTGATACCCATCTCGAGGTGGCCGTGAAGAAGTAGGTGAAGCGCCATCTTGGTGCGGCCGCCATATTGGATTTATTATGACGTCGCACACCTTGTCGTTTTCTACTCATCCAACCCTTTCATTTGATACCCATCTCGAGGTGGTCGTAAAAAAGTAATTGAAGCGCCATCTTGGTGCTGTCGCCATATTGGATTTATAATGAAGTCACACACATTGTCGTTTTCTACTCATCCCACCCTTTCATTTGATACCCATCTCGAGGTGGTCGTGAGGAAGTAGGTGCAGCGCCATCTTGGTGCGGCCGCCATATTGGATTTATTATGACGTCGCACACCTTGTCGATTTCTACTCATCCAACCCTTTCATTTGATACCCATCTCGAGGTGGTCGTGAAGAAGTAGGTGAAGCGCCATCTTGGTTCGGCCGCCATATTGGATTTATTATGACGTCACACACTTTGTCGTTTTCTACTCATCCAACCCTTTCATTCGATACCCATCTCGAGGTCGTCGTGAAGAAGTAGTTGAAGCGCCATCTTGGTGCGGCCGCCATATTGGATTTATTATGACGTCACACACTTTGTCGTTTTCTACTCATCCAACCCTTTCATTTGATACCCATCTCGAGGTGGTCGTGAGGAAGTAGGTGAAGCGCCATCTTGGTGCGGCCGCCATATTGGATATATTATGACGTCACACATCTTGTCGTTTCCTACTCATCCAACCCTTTCATATGATACCCATCTCGAGGTGGTCGTGAGAAAGTAGGTGAAGCGCCATGTTGGTGCGGCAGCCATGTTGGATTTATTATGACGTCACACACCTTGTCGTTTTCTACTCATCTAACCCTTTCATATGATACCCATCTCGAGGTGGTCGTGAGGAAGTAGGTGAAGCGCCATGTTGGTGCGGCCGCCATATTGGATATATTATGACGTCACATATCTTGTCGTTTCCTACTCATCCAACCCTTTCATATGATACCCATCTCGAGGTGGTCGTGAGGAAGTAGGTGAAGCGCCATGTTGGTGCGGCCGCTATATTGGATTTATTATGACGTCACACACCTTGTCGTTTTCTACTCATCCAACCCTTTCATTTGATACCCATCTCGAGGTGGTCGTGAAGAAGTAGGTGAAGCGGCATGTTGGTGCGGCCGCCATATTGGATTTATTACGACGTCACACACCTTGTCGTTTTCTACTCATCTAACCCTTTCATTTGATACCCATCTCGAGGTGGCCGTGAAGAAGTAGGTGAAGCGCCATCTTATTGCGGCCGCCATATTGGATTTATTGTGACGTCATAAACCTTGTCGTCTTGTACTCATCCAACCTTTTCATTTGATATCCATCTCGAGGTGGCCGTGAGGAAGTAAGTGAAGCGCCATCTTGGTGCGGCCGCCATATTGGATTTATTATGACGTCACGCACCTTGTCGTCTTCTACTCATCCAACCTTTTCATTTGATACCCATCTCGACGTGGTCTTGAGGAAGTAGGTGAAGCGCCATGTTGGTGCGGCCGCCATATCGGATTTATTATGACGTCACACACCTTGTCGTTTTCTACTCATCCAACCCTTTCATTTGATACCCATCTCGAGGTGGTCGTGAGGAAGTAGGTGAAGCGCCATCTTGGTGCGGCCGCCATATTGGATTTATTATGACGTCGCACACCTTATCGATTTCTACGCATCCAACCCTTTCATTTGATACCCATCTCGAGGTGGTCGTGAAGAAGTAGGTGAAGCGCCATCTTGGTGCGGCCGCCATGTTGGATTTATTATGACGTCACACACCTTGTCGTTTTCTACTCAACCAACCCTTTCATTTGATACCCATCTCGAGGTGGTCGTGAGGAAGTAGGTGAAGCGGCATGTTGGTGCGGCCGCTATATTGGATTTATTATGACGTCACACACCTTGTCGTTTTCTACTCATCCAACCCTTTCATTTGATACCCATCTTGAGGTGGTCGTGAAGAAGTAGGTGAGGCGCCATCTTGGTTCGGCCGCCATATTGGATTTATTATGACGTCACACACTTTGTCGTTTTCTACTCATCCAACCCTTTCATTTGATACCCATCTCGAGGTGGTCGTGAGGAAGTAGGTGCAGCGCCATCTTATTGCGGCCGCCATATTGGATTTATTGTGACGTCATAAACCTTGTCGTCTTGTACTCATCCAACCTTTTCATTTGATATCCATCTCGAGGTGGCCGTGAGGAAGTAAGTGAAGCGAAATCTTGGTGCGGAGGCCATATTGGATTTATTATGACGTCACGCACCTTGTGGTCTTCTACTCATCCAACCTTTTCATTTGATACCCATCTCGAGGTGGCCGTGAAGAAGTAGGTGAAGCGCCATGTAGGTGCGGCCGCCAAATTGGATTTATTATGAAGTCACAGACCTTGTAGTTTTCTACTCATCCAACCCTTTCATTTGATACGCATCTCGAGGTGGTGGTAAAGAAGTAGGTGGAGCGCCATCTTGGAGCGGCCGCCATATTGGATTTATTATGACGTCACACACCTTGTCGTTTTCTACTCATCCAACCCTTTCATTTGATACCCATCTCGAAGTGGTCGCGAAGAAGTAGGCGAAGCGCCATCTTGGTGCGGCCGCCATATTGTATTTATTATGACGTCACAAACCTTCTCGTTTTCTACTCACCCAACCCATTCATTTTATACCTATCTCGAGGTGGTGGTGAGGAAGTAGGTGAAGCGTCATCTTGGTGCGGCCGCCATGTTGGATTTATTATGACGTCACACATTTTGTCGTTTTTTACTCATCCAACCCTTTTATTTGATACCCATCTCGAGGTGGCCGTGAAGAAGTAGGTGAAGCGCCATCTTGGTGCGGCCGCCATATTGGATTTATAATGAAGTCACACACCTTGTCGTTTTCTACTCATCCCACCCTTTCATTTGATACCCATCTCGAGGTGGTCGTGAAGAAGTAGGTGATGCGCCATCTTGATGCGGCCGCCATGTTGGATTTATTATGACGTCACACACCTTGTCGTTTTCTACTCATCCAACCCTTTCATTTGAGACCCATCTAGAGGTGGTCGTGAGGAAGTAGGTGATGCGCCATCTTGATGCGGCCGCCATGTTGGATTTATTATGACGTCACACACCTTGTCGTTTTCTACTCATCCAACCCTTTCATTTGATACCCATCTCGAGGTGGTCGTGAAGAAGTAGGTGAAGCGCCATCTTGGTGCGGCCGCCATATTGGATTTATTATGACGTCACACACCTTGTCGTTTTCTACTCATCCAACCCTTTCATTTGATTCCCATCTCGAGGTGGTCGTGAAGAAGTAGGTGAAGCGCCATCTTGGTGCGGCCGCCATATTGGATTTATTATGACGTCGCACACCTTGTCGATTTCTACTCATCCAACCCTTTCATTTGATACCCATCTCGAGGTGGTCGTGAAGAAGTAGGTGAAGCGCCATCTTGGTGCGGCCGCCATATTGGATTTATTATGACGTCACACACCTTGTCGTTTTCTACTCATCCAACCCTTTCATTTGATACCCATCTCGAGGTGGTCGTGAAGAAGTAGGTGAAGCGCCATCTTGGTGCGGCCGCCATATTGGATTTATTATGACGTCACACACCTTGTCGTTTTCTACTCATCCAACCCTTTCATTTGATTCCCATCTCGAGGTGGTCGTGAAGAAGTAGGTGAAGCGCCATCTTGGTGCGGCCGCCATATTGGATTTATTATGACGTCGCACACCTTGTCGATTTCTACTCATCCAACCCTTTCATTTGATACCCATCTCGAGGTGGTCGTGAAGAAGTAGGTGAAGCGCCATCTTGGTGCGGCTGCCATATTGGATTTATTATGACGTCGCAGACCTTGTCGTTTTCTACTCATCCAACCCTTTTATTTGAGACCCATCTAGACGTGGCCGTGAGGAAGTAGGTGAAGCGCCATCTTGGTGCGGCCGCCATGTTGGATTTATAATGACGTCACACACCTTGTCGTTTTCTACTCATCCAACCCTTTCATTTGAGACCCATCTAGACGTGGCCGTGAGGAAGTAGGTGAAGCGCCATCTTGGTGCGGCCGCCATGTTGGATTTATTATGACGTCACACACCTTGTCGTTTTCTACTCATCCAACCCTTTCATTTGATACCCATCTCGAGGTGGTCGTGAAGAAGTAGGTGAAGCGCCATCTTGGTGCGACCGCCATATTGGATTTATTATGACGTCACACACCTTGTCGTTTTCTACTCATCCAACCCTTTCATTTGATTCCCATCTCGAGGTGGTCGTGAAGAAGTAGGTGAAGCGCCATCTTGGTGCGGCCGCCATATTGGATTTATTATGACGTCGCACACCTTGTCGATTTCTACTCATCCAACCCTTTCATTTGATACCCATCTCGAGGTGGTCGTGAAGAAGTAGGTGAAGCGCCATCTTGGTGCGGCCGCCATATTGGATTTATTATGACGTCACACACCTTGTCGTTTTCTACTCATCCAACCCTTTCATTTGATACCCATCTCGAGGTGGTCGTGAAGAAGTAGGTGAAGCGCCATCTTGGTGCGACCGCCATATTGGATTTATTATGACGTCACACACCTTGTCGTTTTCTACTCATCCAACCCTTTCATTTGATTCCCATCTCGAGGTGGTCGTGAAGAAGTAGGTGAAGCGCCATCTTGGTGCGGCCGCCATATTGGATTTATTATGACGTCGCACACCTTGTCGATTTCTACTCATCCAACCCTTTCATTTGATACCCATCTCGAGGTGGTCGTGAAGAAGTAGGTGAAGCGCCATCTTGGTTCGGCCGCCATATTGGATTTATTATGACGTCACACACTTTGTCGTTTTCTACTCATCCAACCCTTTCATTCGATACTCATCTCGAGGTCGTCGTGAAGAAGTAGTTGAAGCGCCATCTTGGTGCGGCCGCCATATTGGATTTATTATGACGTCACACACCTTGTCGTTTTCTACTCATCCAACCCTTTCATTTGATACCCATCTCGAGGTGGTCGTGAGGAAGTAGGTGAAGCGCCATCTTGGTGCGGCCGCCATGTTGGATTTATTATGACGTCACACACCTTGTCGTTTTCTACTCATCCAACCCTTTCATTTGAGACCCATCTCGAGGTGGCCGTAAAGAAGTAGGTGAAGCGCCATCTTGGTGCGGCTGCCATATTGGATTTATTATGACGTCGCAGACCTTGTCGTTTTCTACTCATCCAACCCTTTTATTTGATACCCATCTCGAGGTGGTCGTGAGGAAGTAGGTGAAGCGCCATCTTGGTGCGGCCGCCATATTGGATTTATTATGACGTCACACATTTTGTCGTTTTTTACTCATCCAACCCTTTTATTTGATACCCATCTCGAGGTGGCCGTGAAGAAGTAGGTGAAGCGCCATCTTGGTGCGGCCGCCATGTTGGATTTATTATGACGTCACACACCTTGTCGTTTTCTACTCATCCCACCCTTTCATTTGATACCCATCTCGAGGTGGCCGTGAAGAAGTAGGTGAAGCGCCATCTAGGCGCGGCCGCCATATTGGATTTATTATGACGTCACACATCTTGTCGTTTTTTTTTTCATCCAACCCTTCCATTTGATACCCATCTCGAGGTGGTCGTGAAGAAGTAGGTGAAGCGCCAACTTGGTGTGGCCGCCATGTTGGATTTATTATGACGTCACACACCTTGTCGTTTTCTACTCGTCCAACCCTTTCATTTGAGACCCATCTCGAGGTGGTCGTGGTTAAGTAGGTGAAGCGCCATCTTGGTGCGGCCGCCATATTGGATTTATTATGACGTCACACACCTTGTCGTTTTCTACTCATCCAACCCTTTCATTCGATACCCATCTCGAGGTGGTCGTGAATAAGTAGGTGAAGCGCCATATTGCTGCGGCCGCCATATTGGATTTATTATGACGTCACACACATTGTTGTTTTCTACTCATCCAACCCTTTCATTTGATACCCATCTCGAGGTGGTCGTGAAGAAGTAGGTGAAGCGCCATCTTGGTTCGGCCGCCATATCGGATTTATTATGACGTCACACACCTTGTCGTTTTCTTCTCATCCAACCCTTCCATTTGATACCCATCTCGAGGTGGCCGTGAAGAAGTAGGTGAAGCGCCATCTTGGTGCGGCCGCCATATTGGATTTATTATGACGTCGCACACCTTGTCGTTTTCTACTCATGCAACCCTTTCATTTGATACCCATCTCGAGGTGGTCGTAAAAAAGTAATTGAAGCGCCATCTTGGTGCTGCCGCCATATTGGATTTATAATGAAGTCACACACATTGTCGTTTTCTACTCATCCCACCCTTTCATTTGATACCCATCTCGAGGTGGTCGTGAGGAAGTAGGTGCAGCGCCATCTTGGTGCGGCCGCCATATTGGATTTATTATGACGTCGCACACCTTGTCGATTTCTACTCATCCAACCCTTTCATTTGATACCCATCTCGAGGTGGTCGTGAAGAAGTAGGTGAAGCGCCATCTTGGTTCGGCCGCCATATCGGATTTATTATGACGTCACACACCTTGTCGTTTTCTTCTCATCCAACCCTTCCATTTGATACCCATCTCGAGGTGGTCGTGAAGAAGTAGGTGAAGCGCCAACTTGGTGCGGCCGCCATATTGGATTTATTATGACGTCACACACCTTGTCGTTTTCTACTCATCCAACCCTTTCATTTGATACCCATCTCGAGGTGGCCGTGAAGAAGTAGGTGAAGCGCCATCTTGGTGCGGCCGCCATATTGGATTTATTATGACGTCGCACACCTTGTCGTTTTCTACTCATGCAACCCTTTCATTTGATACCCATCTCGAGGTGGTCGTAAAAAAGTAACTGAAGCGCCATCTTGGTGCTGCCGCCATATTGGATTTATAATGAAGTCACACACATTGTCGTTTTCTACTCATCCCACCCTTTCATTTGATACCCATCTCGAGGTGGTCGTGAGGAAGTAGGTGCAGCGCCATCTTGGTGCGGCCGCCATATTGGATTTATTATGACGTCGCACACCTTGTCGATTTCTACTCATCCAACCCTTTCATTTGATACCCATCTCGAGGTGGTCGTGAAGAAGTAGGTGAAGCGCCATCTTGGTTCGGCCGCCATATTGGATTTATTATGACGTCACACACTTTGTCGTTTTCTACTCATCCAACCCTTTCATTCGATACCCATCTCGAGGTCGTCGTGAAGAAGTTGGTGAAGCGCCATCTTGGTGCGGCCGCCATATTGGATTTATTATGACGTCACACACCTTGTCGTTTTCTACTCATCCAACCCTTTCATTTGATACCCATCTCGAGGTGGCCGTGAAGAAGTAGGTGAAGCGCCATCTTGGTGCGGCCGCCATATTGGATTTATTATGACGTCGCACACCTTGTCGTTTTCTACTCATCCAACCCTTTCATTTGATACCCATCTCGAGGTGGTCGTAAAAAAGTAATTGAAGCGCCATCTTGGTGCTGCCGCCATATTGGATTTATAATGAAGTCACACACATTGTCGTTTTCTACTCATCCCACCCTTTCATTTGATACCCATCTCGAGGTGGTCGTGAAGAAGTAGGTGAAGCGCCATCTTGGTTCGGCCGCCATATTGGATTTATTATGACGTCATAAACCTTGTCGTCTTGTACTCATCCAACCTTTTCATTTGATATCCATCTCGAGGTGGCCGTGAGGAAGTAAGTGAAGCGCCATCTTGGTGCGGCCGCCATATTGGATTTATTATGACGTCACGCACCTTGTCGTCTTCTACTCATCCAACCCTTTCATTTGATACCCATCTCGAGGTGGCCGTGAAGAAGTAGGTGAAGCGCCATCTTGGTGCGGCCGCCATATTGGATTTATTATGACGTCACACACCTTGTCGTTTTCTACTCATCCAACCCTTTCATTTGATACCCATCTCGAGGTGATCGTGAAGAAGTAGGTGAAGCGCCATCTTGGTGCGGCCGCCATATTGGATTTATTATGACGTCACACACCTTGTCGTTTTCTACTCATCCAACCCTTTCATTTGATTCCCATCTCGAGGTGGTCGTGAAGAAGTAGGTGCAGCGCCATCTTGGTGCGGCCGCCATATTGGATTTATTATGACGTCGCACACCTTGTCGATTTCTACTCATCCAACCCTTTCATTTGATACCCATCTCGAGGTGGTCGTGAAGAAGTAGGTGAAGCGCCATCTTGGTTCGGCCGCCATATTGGATTTATTATGACGTCACACACTTTGTCGTTTTCTACTCATCCAACCCTTTCATTCGATACCCATCTCGAGGTCGTCGTGAAGAAGTAGTTGAAGCGCCATCTTGGTGCGGCCGCCATATTGGATTTATTATGACGTCACACACCTTGTCGTTTTCTACTCATCCAACCCTTTCATTTGATACCCATCGCGAGGTGGTCGTGAGGAAGTAGGTGAAGCGCCATCTTGGTGCGGCCGCCATATTGGATATATTATGACGTCACACATCTTGTCGTTTCCTACTCATCCAACCCTTTCATATGATACCCATCTCGAGGTGGTCGTGAGAAAGTAGGTGAAGCGCCATGTTGGTGCGGCCGCCATGTTGGATTTATTATGACGTCACACACCTTGTCGTTTTCTACTCATCCAACCCTTTCATTTGATACCTATCTCGACGTGGTCTTGAGGAAGTAGGTGAAGCGCCATGTTGGTGCGGCCGCCTTATCGTATTTATTATGACGTCACACACCTTGTCGTTTTCTACTCATCTAACCCTTTCATTTGATACCCATCTCGAGGTGGTGGTGAGGAAGTAGGTGAAGCGCCATGTCGGTGCGGCCGCTATATTGGATTTATTATGACGTCACACACCTTGTCGTTTTCTACTCATCCAACCCTTTCATTTGATACCCATCTCGAGGTGGTCGTGAAGAAGTAGGTGAAGCGGCATGTTGGTGCGGCCGCCATATTGGATTTATTATGACGTCACACACCTTGTCGTTTTCTACTCATCCCACCCTTTCATTTGATACCCATCTCGACGTGGTCTTGAGGAAGTAGGTGAAGCGCCATGTTGGTGCGGCCGCCATATCGGATTTATTATGACGTCACACACCTTGTCGTTTTCTACTCATCTAACCCTTTCATTTGATACCCATCTCGATGTGGCCGTGAAGAAGTAGGTGAAGCGCCATCTTATTGCGGCCGCCATATTGGATTTATTGTGACGTCATAAACCTTGTCGTCTTGTACTCATCCAACCTTTTCATTTGATATCCATCTCGAGGTGGCCGTGAGGAAGTAAGTGAAGCGCCATCTTGGTGCGGCCGCCATATTGGATTTATTATGACGTCACGCACCTTGTCGTCTTCTACTCATCCAACCTTTTCATTTGATACCCATCTCGACGTGGTCTTGAGGAAGTAGGTGAAGCGCCATGTTGGTGCGGCCGCCATATCGGATTTATTATGACGTCACACACCTTGTCGTTTTCTACTCATCCAACCCTTTCATTTGATACCCATCTCGAAGTGGCCGCGAAGTAGTAGGTGAAGCGCCATGTTGGTGCGGCCGCCATATCGGATTTATTATGACGTCTCATACCTTGTCGTTTTCTACTCATCCAACCCATTCATTCGATACCCATCTCGAGGTGGTCGTGAGGAAGTAGGTGAAGCGCCATATTGCTGCGGCCGCCATATTGGATTTATTATGACGTCACACACCTTGTCGTTTTCTACTCGTCCAACCCTTTCATTTGAGACTCATCTCGAGGTGGTCGCGGTTAAGTAGGTGAAGCGCCATCTTGGTGCGGCCGCCATATTGCATTTATTATGACGTCACACACCTTGTCGTTTTCTACTCATCCAACCCTTTCATTTGATACCCATCTCGAGGTGGTCGTGAGGAAGTAGGTGAAGCGCCATCTTGGTGCGGCCGCCATATTGGATTTATTATGACGTCGCACACCTTATCGATTTCTACGCATCCAACCCTTTCATTTGATACCCATCTCGAGGTGGTCGTGAAGAAGTAGGTGAAGCGCCATCTTGGTGCGGCCGCCATGTTGGATTTATTATGACGTCACACATCTTGTCGTTTTCTACTCAACCAACCCTTTCATTTGATACCCATCTCGAGGTGGTCGTGAGGAAGTAGGTGAAGCGGCATGTTGGTGCGGCCGCTATATTGGATTTATTATGACGTCACACACCTTGTCGTTTTCTACTCATCCAACCCTTTCATTTGATACCCATCTTGAGGTGGTCGTGAAGAAGTAGGTGAGGCGCCATCTTGGTTCGGCCGCCATATTGGATTTATTATGACGTCACACACTTTGTCGTTTTCTACTCATCCAACCCTTTCATTCGATACCCATCTCGAGGTGGGCGTGAGGAAGTAGGTGAAGCGCCATGTTGGTGCGGCCGCCATATTGGATTTATTATGACGTCACACACCTTGTCGTTTTCTACTCATCTAACCCTTTCATTTGATACACATCTCGAGGTGGTCGTGAAGAAGTAGGTGAAGCGGCATGTTGGTGCGGCCGCCATATTGGATTTATTATGACGTCACACACCTTGTCGTTTTCTACTCATCCCACCCTTTCATTTGATACCCATCTCGACGTGGTCTTGAGGAAGTAGGTGAAGCGCCATGTTGGTGCGGCCGCCATATCGGATTTATTATGACGTCACACACCTTGTCGTTTTCTACTCATCTAACCCTTTCATTTGATACCCATCTCGATGTGGCCGTGAAGAAGTAGGTGAAGCGCCATCTTATTGCGGCCGCCATATTGGATTTATTGTGACGTCATAAACCTTGTCGTCTTGTACTCATCCAACCTTTTCATTTGATATCCATCTCGAGGTGGCCGTGAGGAAGTAAGTGAAGCGCCATCTTGGTGCGGCCGCCATATTGGATTTATTATGACGTCACGCACCTTGTCGTCTTCTACTCATCCAACCTTTTCATTTGATACCCATCTCGACGTGGTCTTGAGGAAGTAGGTGAAGCGCCATGTTGGTGCGGCCGCCATATCGGATTTATTATGACGTCACACACCTTGTCGTTTTCTACTCATCCAACCCTTTCATTTGATACCCATCTCGAAGTGGCCGCGAAGTAGTAGGTGAAGCGCCATGTTGGTGCGGCCGCCATATCGGATTTATTATGACGTCTCACACCTTGTCGTTTTCTACTCATCCAACCCATTCATTCGATACCCATCTCGAGGTGGTCGTGAGGAAGTAGGTGAAGCGCCATATTGCTGCGGCCGCCATATTGGATTTATTATGACGTCACACACCTTGTCGTTTTCTACTCGTCCAACCCTTTCATTTGAGACTCATCTCGAGGTGGTCGCGGTTAAGTAGGTGAAGCGCCATCTTGGTGCGGCCGCCATATTGCATTTATTATGACGTCACACACCTTGTCGTTTTCTACTCATCCAACCCTTTCATTTGATACCCATCTCGAGGTGGTCGTGAGGAAGTAGGTGAAGCGCCATCTTGGTGCGGCCGCCATATTGGATTTATTATGACGTCGCACACCTTATCGATTTCTACGCATCCAACCCTTTCATTTGATACCCATCTCGAGGTGGTCGTGAAGAAGTAGGTGAAGCGCCATCTTGGTGCGGCCGCCATGTTGGATTTATTATGACGTCACACCTTGTCGTTTTCTACTCAACCAACCCTTTCATTTGATACCCATCTCGAGGTGGTCGTGAGGAAGTAGGTGAAGCGGCATGTTGGTGCGGCCGCTATATTGGATTTATTATGACGTCACACACCTTGTCGTTTTCTACTCATCCAACCCTTTCATTTGATACCCATCTTGAGGTGGTCGTGAAGAAGTAGGTGAGGCGCCATCTTGGTTCGGCCGCCATATTGGATTTATTATGACGTCACACACTTTGTCGTTTTCTACTCATCCAACCCTTTCATTCGATACCCATCTCGAGGTGGGCGTGAGGAAGTAGGTGAAGCGCCATGTTGGTGCGGCCGCCATATTGGATTTATTATGACGTCACACACCTTGTCGTTTTCTACTCATCTAACCCTTTCATTTGATACCCATCTCGAGGTGGTCGTGAAGAAGTAGGTGAAGCGCAATCTTGGTGCGGCCGCCATATTGGATTTATTATGACATCACACACCTTGTCGTTTTCTACTCATCCAACCCTTTCACTGTACTTTCACTATTGGTCTCATCCCAGTAAGAAATCTCCTTCAGCTTGATTCTTGGATTTAGAAATAAGAAAAATTTAGTTCTGCGTTTCGGGAAATTAATTATAACGCGGTTTACTGCAAAAATAAACGAGAAAAAAGAGAAATACAATAAAATAACTTATGCTATCAAAAAGCACACGTTTTAAGCTTCAAAAATGAGCGTTTAAAATGAATATTGAATATACGATAGCATGAATTTATGAAAAATCTCTATGTTCAAAGTGAAAAAAGAAACAAACGAGGTTTGATATCGTAATCGTATATTGCTCTTTCAAAAGTACATACATTTAGTAGAAACATTCTGTAATATTGCTCAAAAATATTACAAATTGACCATGTAACGTCAATTATTGTGAATATGCATGAAATTTTGATCAAGGCGAATTTTACAATAATATGACAGGCGTATCCCTTCATGGAAATTAATGCTACAAGATTTTTTTAATTGCTTTACGATGTGACTTTCCAATAAACTTGGTTGCATATTAATTAGTTGTGTGTGTAAAAAGTGATTTCTGTTTAACTATCTCGCGCTCCACACGCCGCTCTCAATTTCGGCTGCCTCTTAAATACGAGGAAGCATGAAAACGTATGATCTTAAAAAAATCTCATTCATTACTTAATTATGTAAATACATTTTTTTAAGAAATTGCCTGCTCTTTCGAATGGCCTTACTTAAATTCTATAAAAACGCTTATTAAATAAGTTATTAACAAAAAACCTATATTTTTGACAGTTATTGTTAAATAAAAAAAATCGCACATTATTTTGCGCTGCGGACTCTTCGGATTTTGTTTTAAGACATCAAAACGAACACATTCCAACAAAATCTAAAACTCCCGGAATTTTTTCGAAGTTATTTTCCTGGTTGACTCCACTATAGGTCGTCCTCGACGTTCTAATTTTCAGAGAACTGTAATTCAAACGAATCTGCGAAGGCTTCTGCCTGTGCTTCTGCCTTCTCCTCGGCGGTTAACTCCAAGTATTTTGCCACTCGATGTTTTTGAATTCGTCAATTCTGTCTCTAACTTGTCTGTTTAGTCTGCTGTAGTCCGCGTTAAGTCACTTTCGTTGCGCGACCCTCTTGGCCCGCCTTTTTCGTTAACAAGTCTTTGATGTCCTGTGGTAAGTTGAGTTTGTCGGGTGTAAGTTTTGTGCGTAGTTGCGTTTGTAAGAGCGTGTTGTATAAGGTCTTGTAACGTTTGTGTGTAAGCGTCAACGTTCCTGGCGTCCGTAATATGACTGAGTGGCGGCGGATTTTGGAAAAGGTGGGTATTGTACAACTCCCAATTGGTGGGGAATCTATGGATTTCGTTTTCGATTAAGTTCTCTCAGTCGTCGTTATTTCGTGTTGAAAGTTGATTTTTTTTTACAAGAAAGAAATCAATAACTCCAGGAGTACCAACCACCGAGTAGATTCTGCAGGTGCGATCACCTGCAAATTATTATTAAAAATATAATTTGCAAGTAGTCTCTCTTCCGTTGCCCGGCGGAGGGGACCAGTCGAGGTGGCGCCCGTTAAAGTCACCACCTACTATTCTGGGTGAATCGTCATTATTATTATTAACAAGATGATAAAATTTCACGTCCCCAATAGATTTTTACAAAAAGAAAGTTAGCGGCTTTATGGGACTACAAATTTTGGCAACTGGTAATACCATACCAACATCCAAGTTCTAATGGATGTGCCGGTGTTTTCATATTTGGATCGTTCGAGAAGGTAGACTACGACAGCTGTTTCCCCTTATTAGGTTCATCAAGGCAGCCATATGCAGCCTATCGTCCTGCGCAGTGTGCTACTGTGGTCGCCGCGTTTAACCTTGATAAGCTTTTAGCAAATTCGATGCGCGTTCCCTAAGCGGGCCTCTCCATATGATGTGGAAAGTTTTAATTCTTTATATCTAAAGACTTACTGTACTGTAGTACGAAGGCGTAGAAGGGCCACAGCGGTGATTTTTTAAAATTTCGACTTTTTTCTCGGAATTTCGACTTTTTTCTCGAAATTTCGACTTTGTTCTCGAAGTTTTACTAAATTTCGATATTTTTCTCGAAATTTCGACTTTTTTCTCAAAATTTCTATTCGCATACAGGGGAGGTTAAAAAATATGAAACTTCCTCAAGAGTAAAGTACCGTAAGTAAACTACAGCAGAATGGCACAAAGAAAAGTTGTTTGGAATCCCAAGACAATATCAAATATATGAATTCACAGCAAATAGCAAAAAATAAATAAACAAAAGTGCAACTTTCCCTTTAACTCGATTATTAACTTCGTGATGAAATAAATTCTGCATAATATTTGACCATGTGAAGCTGGGAATGTTTTGACTTCGAGAAGAGTCATCATTTCCACATAAAAAACATAGTCTTGGTCAATATCGATATCGCAAGCCGTTTGCGAGATATTCTCCGAATATAGAAGCAACGAAAAAATTTCGAAAATACAACGCACTTTATACAAAATACAAAATGTTTTTTGAAATTTACTTCAACAGGTATACAGGGTCAGTTTTTTCGATGCCCACTATGGGGATCTCGGAAACTAGCAGAGCTAGAACAAAGGTTAAATGTGGAATGAATTGCAGTTTTGAATGCTCAATCTAATACCCCTTTTGGCTTTTTAAAAAAGTTCATGGCTCACTAGATATTTTGAAAAGAGTAATTTTTTGCTATTTCATCAGATCTCTGTAGCTCCGTTATTTCTGATTATACAGAAAAACTGTAGAGACAAAAATTGTAGATAATTTTGGGCTTAATAAGATAATCTTATCCAATTTTTTATGTTGGTTGTAATTTTTGAGATTTGACATAAACTTGTGTTTTTTTAAATGTAAATCATAGTTGGCTGTGCCCTTTTATCGGCCATTTTTGAGCTTTCCAAAAATATAATACTCGGCATAGTTATTATAAAAAATAAAAGAGCTATGGCTAATTTTCTGATTTTTTTTATATTTTCACATAGTCAGCCATGGAATATTTTCATAATTTTACGTTCTATTTGATAATTAGACATACTTCAAACTTTCTAATATTTGGTTTTTAGCTGGAAACAAAATTTAACAAAATAAAACAAAAATTAAAAAACTCAAATTCAAATTATTATTGTTTTAAAAGGTCACCTTTTAAAATAAAAAAGATGTTCAAACAATCCACCATTATTATTTATGCAAATATTGCACCTTTTTACACTGAATTTGTCGCCTTTCTTAGAGAGCGCCTGCCAATACTGGCAATTGCTTCTAAAACAGCTACTCTGAATTCAACAATTGTCTCATACTTTATTTTGTACTGTTCCCCACAAAAAGAAATCCAAAACAGACAAATCGGGGGATCGGGGCTGCCAGGAAATAGGTCTATTTCTCCCTATCCAACTACTTGGATAGAGCTGATCTAGGTACTCTCTTACGGGCAAATAATTATGTGGTGGAGTTCCCTCATGATAATTTACAAATGGCCGATTTGATAAGGCCACAGCCAACTAAGATTTACATTTAAAAAAACACAATTTCATATCATATCTCAAAAATCACAAACAACTTAAAAATTGAATCAGATTTTCTTATTAAGCCCAAAATTATCTACAATTTTTGTCTCTACAGTTTTTCTGTATAATCAGAAATAACGGATCTACAGAGATCTGATGAAATAGCCAAAAATCACTCTTTTCAAAATATCTAGTGAGTCATGAACTTTTTTAAAAATCCAAAAGGGGCATTAGATTGAGCATTCAAAACTGCAATTCTTTCCCCATTTAACCTTTGTTCTAGCTCTGCTAGTTTCCGAGATCCCCATAGTGGGCATCGAAAAAAACTCACCCTGTATATTGAAAATGTCCCCCGTTTACCTCAAGTCACTTCCTTGTGCTCTTTATTAAATGACGTCTCACATTCGGGAAGGTATTTTCAGCATATTTAATATTATCAGTCGCTTGTTGAATTTTTCCTAATTAATAATAAATTAATTCCGATTTCTCACCTTAGAAATTATTGAAATTTTTCGAAAATCAAGTTTCATTTTCAACACCCTGTATCTTTTAAACGAGCAACATTTTACTAAAGCATTTTTGGCTCACACGGTATATTTTGTCGTCTAGTACCACCTGTTGCCCTCTGGCGAATAAGGTACACCCTGTATATTCGATATGAGTTTTCGGGCTGAAAATTGCGAACTTTCTCACAAAATTTCCGGGAAATATAAAATAAATGAATATTCGTTTTTCCAGAACTAGATATTTCCAAAATATTCTCAATATATTACAAAGTTCGAATTGAAATATTCGCCACTCACATGGAAGCCGTATCTAAGAGGGCTCGTATACATAAATACATAAAAATTGTACAGAAATTCATGACTTTTATTAGCCTATAGAATAATATTTACCTAAATGAAATAAAAATTATAAATTAATGGTGTTTTTTTGCTGTTTTAAAAAAATTGCTGAAGTTCCTCCATGTTTCAATACTCTTTTGCATGGAAACCAAGTTACAAAAAAATGTTAAGAGAGTTAAATTGTAGATAATTTTCTTCTCTTTATTTTACTACAGAATATATTTTTGCGTAAGTAGCTTGCATTGCCAGTTATAAGGTGAAAACCACTAAAAACACTATTTTTAGTGGTTTTATTGATGATTTCTCATATTGGCCGCGAAAATGTTTGTTGGACAACTTCAGATTCATGTGCAGCACCCCAAAAACATAAAATATACCACTAAAAACAATTACACCAAAACCTTCCACTTTAAACTACCGTTTGACTGAACTAGTAAGAATAAGAACAATTTCAATTTTTTCTTGCAGGGTAAGCGTCGGCATAGTTGAAACAACGACACAGTAATACAACATTGACAGTAATAATCATAAATAAATGTAACAATGTTTGATTTGTAAAGGGCTAATTATTATATCTACCCAGCATAGAAGTTTCGTTTTGTTGTGATATTTTTATTGTTGAATTATCATTTAATAAATAACTCTTAAATTGTTGCTGTATTAAAATATTTTTATGTTCCACAGATTAGTTTCTATCTTATGTTTGAAATTGTAGGAGTATTTTACCTGGACACAACAAAACGACAAACTTTGCAGAACTTTCAGTTATTAAGTGTTTTTAAGATGCTAGTTGAACGTAAATAAAAATCATTGGTATCGTACTGTCATGCTCAAAGATGTGCCTCAAAATACATATCTAACATTATGTATGTGTATGAATAAAAAATTATGATGAATAAAAAATGCGAAAGTGTGATTTTTTCTTTCTATTGAGTAGGTGGCTGTGAATTCATATTTGACATTGTCTTCGGATTCCAAACAACTTTTCTTAGTGCCATTCTGCTGTAGTTCTAAAAATAAGGGTACTTTACTCTTGAGGAAATTTCATATTTTTCAACCTCCCCTGTATACGAGTAGAAATTTCTAGAAAAAAGTCGAAATTTAGTAAAACTTCGAGAAAAAAATCGAAATTTAGTAAAACTTCGAGAAAAAAGTCGAAATTTAAAAAAATCACCGCTGTGGCCCTTCTACGCCTTCGTACTGTAGAATACAGTGACATTGAAATTCGTGGCTTGAGGCGCCCGCTGGGGCACTACACCTGGAAATCAGTTGTAAAGTAGGTAGGTAGGTACCACCTAAAAGACTCGGCAATTTTTAGAAAAAAACTATTTGTCAGTTATAAATACACCAATAGTTTGCATAAAATGTACCCACAGTTAGTAAAAAATGCGAGAAAAATTGTACTTGGTAGTTGAATACCATATAAAATTATAAGAATTTTTACCAGGTGCTATACCTAGGTGAGTGCTAAAAAATGTTAGACAGACGGCTAATACGATTCAGTAAAATTTGGAATTATCTGTAGAATTCTCGAACCCTTTGGTTAGTGAGACATTTTGATTTCAGCATCTTGTTACAGATAAGTACCTATATCAATTTCTTATTATCAAAAATACCTTATTCACTTTTAAGTCAGTGGCTTTGGCCTTTTTTATTTAATTTAAATTAGTATCTTTGCAGATGAAATTATGAAAGTTTGAAAGTTTTTGACTACGTCTATGAAGTTCTCACAAAATGATTAACCGACGCCTTTGAAGGTTTCAAAATATAAAGAAAGAATACGAAAAGTTGACCAGAAGGAGGAAAGTGCTTTTTTATTACCCAGGAAGTTGATTGACCTACTAACAATTAGCAGTTGTAAGCATATTATTGAAACGTGCTGAAGGATATGAACATATAAAAATTTTATGTTACACTGACTTGATGAGTTTATTGTCATTCTAAAATATCTTCCAAGCTGACAGAGGTAATTATTACAAAAAATAATCAAAGTGCTCTCTGTAACTACGAATTAAAGCTTATTTTGTTTTTCTTCTGGGTGTGAGTATTTCTTTTAACATTTTAAAGGTTGGCATTTTCTTTGGTGAATAATTTTACTGCTAGATTTGGGATCATGTTAGCGAGACGAGTAAAACTGATTTAAGTTTACTACCTAGCAAAACTCTGTGTAGAATTCTCAAACTCTATGGTTAGCGAGACATTTTGGTTTTAGCCAGTGGCGTAACCAAAATGCAAAGTTGAGGGGCTAATTGCCACTTGCAAAGTGAAAAGTCGAAATTCGCAAACTTTTTAAGAAATTTCGTATAAAAAATGATGAATTCACAAACTTTTTACGAAATTCCGTAAAAAAGTGTGAATTCTAAAAAAAAGTAGTACCTACCTAGGTATGAAGTCCTTTTAGAAATGGAAGCGATTTTCTCTATTTTACAACTTACACATTCCATTTAACCATTATAGGATTCCTTTTTTAATTCTGATTCCAACGATATATAATTTGACCGATTTATCTCCAACCGTTTCCGAGATATTTATCAGAGAAGCTCCATTAAACTAGATACATAGTCTCATGGTCAGTGTCTGGTGTTCGATCCGAAACAATAACACCAAATTTAAGGCAAGTCAAGTCAGCCATGATAATAAAATTGACAATCAAGTAGGATGTTAATTCAATATTTCTATTTACCAGTCAGTTTAGGCTAAAATGTTGTTGCTGAAGCTGTTCTAGTCGCAGTTTAAATAAATCTCTCGCTGCAGCTCTCTGTGACTTTTCGTTATTTCTTCTGAAATAATTTAAAATTCTTTCTTTCTCGTCCTCACGAATTCTAAACACAATTTTTCTCTTGCTAATCACACCTGTCGATTTTAATCTTCGATATAGCTTACATATACATTCGATACAGCTTACATATAAATGAAGGACATTTCCATTTTGGTATTTACGAGAATACTCCCTCAAAGTTTCTACGTGTCTTTTATCGTTTTTGATAAAGACTTTTAAAATATCACGGCATACTTATTTCAAATACATTTTTTAAAACTTTATGTAGTAACACCTTTAGTAACAAAATTTTAAGACTAATCTGACAGGTAAATAGAAATATTGAACTTATACAGCCTACTTGATTGTCAGTTTTATTATCATGACTGACTTGATTGTCATAAATTTGGTTTTATTGTTTGGTCTACTCGGATAGAACATCAGGTACTGCCCGTGAGACCATGTATCTAAATTAACGGAGCTTCTCTGATAAATATCTCGGAAACGGTTGGAGATAAATAGGTCAAATTCAGTGGCGGCTCGTGGCAATGGGCAGGGTGGGCAGTGCCCACCCAACGTAAGAAGCGGCAGGCGTATTATAATACGCCTAAAATTGTCAGTCAAATTGTGAGATTCTTAATTATTTGAGTAGTATTACAATGCGCCTAGTCGTACTAAAAAAGCCTAGGCGTATTATAATATATAATAAGACTGATTTTACAATAAGCCTGCGACATATAGCTATAGCTTCAAAATGTTTGAATTTGGTAATTATTATGGGAGGGCGCGATGGAATTTCCCAAACTGCGGTGCGCGGCTCTCCCAGCCGATGCAGATGCCGATGGGCCAGCCCGTACCGGGCGAATCTTAGCCTTATTAGCCAAGCTATACGTCTGCGACGAGAGCTACGCGCCCGAGCTGCGCGAAGATATAAACGTAGGTTACGCATACTCTGCATTTAAATGTTATTTGGGTGGGCGGGACTCCAGCCGGCCCACCAGACGAGCCGACTCAGCGGCAAGCGGCCGGAAGCGGCGACCGCTGCATTGAACTACACCATTGATTCTCGATTTTCGTTGGGAATAAACATTGCATAGATCAAAATTTTCTCCTTTACCAACGTAACGTCAAAGATACTGCCGGTAGGGGTATTAGCCCTCGGAGTAGTTGTTTCTGTTGATTCTATCTTTTGAATCCATCTGCACTCCGGATTTTGCCTACGTCCATCTGATGATTCTCAAAGAGGATGAAACCGGTAATGGGCTGGCTGGGATCATTGTGCCTGCAGCATGTCAGGACATGTCCCAACAAAGATAGCAGTATCTTTGACGTTACGTTGGTAAAGGAGAAAACTTTGATCTATGCAATGTTTATTCCCAACGAAAATCGAGAATCAATGGTGTAGTTCAATGCCGGTAGGGGTATTAGCCCTCGGAGTAGTTGTTTCTGTTGGTTCTATCTTTTTAAATTATCTCGTCTTCGTCCCCCCCGACCCGCTAATTATAGAAGCAAAATAAAACCGATTTATTTGTATTAGAGTGAGTCATCTATTCCTTTATATCGTTGGACATGTCACTCTAGTTTACTTTTAAAGTCAGACCTTCCTCCCCCTAGCGTTCATCAATGGACGAGCCCGGGCTAGCCCCGCCTGGCCTTCGCCGCGCCGCCCGCGTCACCGGTCCCGGCCGGAGACTGGGAAATAAGAATAAGAAATAAAGCTATTCAATTCAGGGCGCTGATCCGAAAATTGGAAAATTCTGTTTGTTTTGTAATGTACTCCTATAAGTAATAAGATTTGAAGACAAAACAAAGGAACCTACGTTACTAATTTTACTTTCTGATTTGACTGATAAAATGACAAGTGATAAGGATAAATATAAAGTATACGTTACAAGTATCACTTTTTTGCAATTCGAATGTAAATCTAAATCGGGTTTCCCTTTACTTTCATTCTAATTTCTTTAAAATTGGACCGATTAGGCGCGATTAATTAACTGAACGTAGATATACGTATTATACTTTACATACCTTACCAAAACAAAAATGAAGTTAATAACTGACCGTTAGTTACTAACAGTTACACACTCGCATAAAGATGGATTCATTTTTTCTGAATTTTCGCGACTTAATTTAACCCATGTAAATTAAATAACAGACGCAGACGGCCTCGTTCGGTCGCTGTTTCCGGCCGCTCGCCGCTGGGTCGGCTGGGCTCGCCCACCCTGATAGTTAAATGCCGAACATATGCGTAACCTACGTTTATATCTTCGCGCAGCTCGGGCGCGTTAGCTCTCGTCGCAGACGTACGGCTTGGCTAGATTCGACCGCTTGGGCCGCTACGGGCTTGCCCATCGGCATCGGCTGGGACGGCTGGAGAACCGGGCACCATGTAGTTTGGGAAATTCAATCGTGCCCTCTCATAATAATTATTACCAAATTCAAATTTTAAATTTTGGTACCTACACGTTTCAGTAGTGAGTCTATGAAGTTCATTGGTAAATTTAATACCATTGTTGAACACGATAAAAATTCTTTTTTTCCCTTTTCCGTTGTCCGGTTGGGTGGGCACTGCCCACCCTGCCCAATGCCACGAACCGCCACTGGCTAAAATGTTTGTTCCATTCTGCGCAGGGCGCGCGTCGTGTTCTGCTGCGCGTTTGCAGCATTTTATTGTAAGTGAATACGCGCCTTGAGGATAATCATTCCTTCTCTCAACGTCGCGTCGCGTGGTTCTAATAATTGCGAATAGGGAAGCGCGCTGCATCGCGTTGTTACGGCCAGCCAATAGCAACAAAACGTACCGTACCCCGCTCTTCCCCACGGACGTAGTCTTTTGGCGCGACTACTTTAAGTAAGTTTGTTGGAAGGGATACCAAGGCGATTAAGAGGGATCCATTAAATAAATAATTTTATCCAGGAATATAAATTGAACATTTTACAAATATTGTCCTTGCCTGCAAAGTAGGTATACAATTTTTAAAACTTCAGCCCGATTTTAAAACCTTCTAAAGACACGATCTGAAGTTGGTAACGGCTTTTTTAATCGCGGCCTGTACTTAGCTGCAGTTGTCTTTTCAGTCCCATTATGTTTTGATTTTTACTTAATGCTCTTAGTGAGTTAGAAATAGGCAACCGATAATACACTTGTTGGCAACACCGAACACCGCAACCTAAAACGAGGCTTTTGGATAATATACCTCCAAATTTAAAATTTCAATTCTGTTGCTGCTTACTAATTAATCGGTTTTCTTTATACCTAACTTATTAGTGTTATGCTATTGCTAACTTATTAGTTGTCAACATAAGGTTATTTCCATGTGATATTTGGGAATAATCTTCATATATTAAAAGAAATGGCTTGTGGCATATGGGACAAAATGCTTCGGTAATTGGCAACACCAAACTAGTTTCCAATATCTAATGGAAATTGTGTATGGGTCCTTCGGAGGTGTGCAGACCACGACAGGTACCTGTTTCGGGCTTGTTGGCCCTCATCAGGCAGACGTAGCGCACCTCAGCCGAAAAGACCCAAACACGTTGGCTTAGTGGAAAAGGAACTAGTATAATGCGGTGAGCATTTACCATCCAACGCCATCTAGCTGGTACTGCCAAAACCAAAGCGACAATAGGCGACAATAGGCGCAAGTTTGCCTCCATTTGACCGACTTCGTATCTGTTACGGTTTCCGAGATCACCATGTTGAGCACCGGAACTGAATCACCCTGTATACGTATACAGAGTGATTGAGTTTCGGTTCTCAACATGGGGATCTTGGAAACATTAACAAATATAGGCAAGTTGCGCCTTTCTATTCCCATTGCAACTTATTCTGGACTACGTCATGGTATCTTTAGATTTTTGGACCGGCAGTTCGTTTTTGAGATACACCAAACTCGTGTGGAAAGAAAAACAGTTGAATGTCAAACAAAGAAGTTATCGCCAAATAACCGATTTTTTCTGAAAAAAATAAGATGGCGATTTTGCTGCATTTTTTATTAGGTACACTAGTAAAGTGAAAAAAAAATCTGCACTGCACTGTTAAATATCACTTCTGGTTTGGCCGTAAGTGACGTTTTTTTGTTAAGAAATAATATTAATTTGTGTTGTTGCCTTAGCTGGCACAAAAAAAAGTCACTTCAGTTAAACCGGAAGTGACATTCCAGCGTGCGGTGCAGATTTTTTATTCACTGAAAAAATGAAGAAAAAATCACAATCTTTTTTTTAATCGGTTATCTTAGCTTGAACAAAAAATAAAAGATAAAAAAGACCTTTTTAAAAACAAGCTTACACTTCAAGCGTTGACTGACGTATTAATAAAGACTGCTCACGGAGGTCATGTTTGACAGTTCTCTGGCTCACCATGCGCTTCCCCGAGACAAAATACAATGCAAAATACATTGTTGACCATAGGCGCCATCTACTTTTCAGAAAATGAAGCTATAGCCGTGAGAAGCTCAAGCTCCCGGACTGCACCGTTGCCAGAATGTCAAAATAAAATTTATTGAAACTTGTTTCTCGCCTCGCCTTTAAAGACTAAAAACTGTATGTACCGTACCTATGATATAACAAGCCAAAGGGTAACATGTCGCCATCAAAATTATTTGTTGTCCATGAACAAGTGGTACCTACATTTTTTTTATAATGTGTAGATATCTTTGTAGTTTGTATAGATGATACTCCCATTTTTAATCGCAGTGTTACGACAAGTACTCATTAAACATGCGTGTATGAAATAAAAGTATTTGAAATAACTATTAAGTTACATATAGGTACCTATTAGTATACTTACCTATGTACATGTACAGGATGGTCAAATTTCGGCACTTTTTATAGGCAACACCCATTTCTAAGCCAGATAGAAAAAAATGAACCCCCCACTCTGGAGCTTAAATTTCGTGAAAACTTCATTGCCGCAAACCGCATTTCGATATATTTTACCGTTTCGCCGCTAGAGGGCGTTTTTCGATTTTGAGCGATATCTTAAAACCTTCATAACTTTTTTTGTTTCTAAAGATAATTGATTTCTGTAAAAACTTTCTTAAGGCACTTTTTTACGTAGATTCCAGTGGCGTACACCGATTTTTTTAGATAGTCTCAATTTCGAAATAATGGCCAGAACTTTGTTTTTTTTTAAATGGAACACCCTATATATTATTAGCTCGTTAGATAGCCCCTTTCATGCTGATTTCAATGATATAAGGTTTGATGGGTCTATCTCAAACAGTTTTGGAGAAAAAAAATATATAATCCGGTTTAATGCAACACCATTTATTTTTTTCTAATCTCAGTAGGCGTATGTCATCTATGACAGTATTTACACGTTACTTAAAACAGTTGTAATCGAAGTGAACGCCATTAATTTGCATGGTTACACATAAATACGCATTATTAAGTTAAAAGTAAACAATGTCTTAAGAAAATTACGAAACAATGTTATATCCTAAATGATAATAATACTGATATGGCATCCGAACTTTACTTCAATCGCTATCCAGAAAGAAGACAACCTCATAAATCTATTTTTCTAAGATTAAAAGAAAATCTCACCAATCATGGGACCTTCAATAAGCCAAGACCCAAAAATTACAACATTGAAGATGTTTCAAGTCGTCAAATTGAATCTCAATCTGGGATTTCAAGACGTCGAGCTTTAAATATTTAAAAAATATATAAGTTCAGACCATATAAAATTAAGAAAATGCATCATTTGGAACCAACCGATTTTGAGCGGCGACTGGAGTTTTGCTTATGGCATCGTCAAAGTGTCCTACAAGATCAATTTTTTGCTAGTAATGTGATTTGGACAGATGAAGCCTATGTTAGCAGTGCCGGAATTTTCAATAGACATATAACGAGCACTATTGGTCTGATATCAATCCTCATGATACTGTCGAAGTTCGGATCCAAGGGCGGTTTGGTTTTAGTGTTTGTTTGTAGTTGGTTAATGTTAAAAAAAGAAGTCGGTATCCATGGCCAACTTTTCGCGCAATACCAAAAAAAAACTTAAATCAACAAGAATCTGAAAACAATCAATTTATTTTGAAAGTCGAGGGAAAATTTTAATTGGAGATTAGCGGCAATTAGATCACGCAAGAACATTGACAAAAGAAAATTTTCATACAATTTGTACTAGTTTTCCCGCTAATTTGTTTAAAGTGTGAAGTCGAAATAGCAATTAAAAACATCAACAGTTATTCAAATTAAAGACAAATTTTCTCATATTAAAGATCTTGTTTGATCAAAAAAAAATTAAATAAATTGATAGTTTTGTTTTCACATTTTTGTCGACTTGAGTTTTTTTTTGTATTGCGTGAAAAGTTGGTTATGGATGCCGATTTATTTTTTAACATCACCTAGCCGTCTAAAATTGCCATATTTATTATGCTTATATAAGCTTACTTACATAAAAAAAATATATTTAATGCAGTGATAGGGCCAAAGCGAAAAATGTTTTTCAAATAAATCAAAGTGTGCCAATTGTTTCTAAAATTGGTAGTATGGAGTATCCTTTACTTTTGAACAACTTTTCCTAGCAACTTATTTCCACATAAGAAATGTTAGCAAAGTTTTTATCAAGAGTAACTTTTTGCGGTAAAATTAAAGATAAGAAAGTGTTCCTATTCAACACCTCTTCTGTGGACATACTGTATATACATAGTGTATTTGGAAATGAAAGGAAGGTTTATGGCTTATTATAAATATAAATGCAAATTCTTTATCAGAGGCTCGAGAGTCCGTCATAAAATACTACATAACTCGCCCGAATATTAATTTGCGTATTTATCCTCATCAGATTTTTAGCAAAAGAGCACGCCACTGAAATGGTCGAATTTTCCTTCTCAATCAATATTTATGGCCTCCTTTCATTTCCAAATACACTAAGTATAGTTGTCAGCGGTTTTAGACATTAAGTTAATACATATTTTGCGTTGCAACAAAAATGTATTTTTATGTTATAATAAAAAAATATGTAGTAACACTAAAAATATATTTAGCTAATAACCCTAGAATTAAAAAAGTTAATTAAAAGGATTTTCATAAATTATTCTTTTCTTTGCAAAATAAGTATTTGTTCCAACATTTAGTTGTTAGGTCTCGTAGTCCTAAACATAAATGATTATAAAATAAAAGGGGTGTCCCTTTTATTTATTTTTTCTTATTTTTGAAGAAATTGGTCAGAAGTTTTAATAAATTGGTTTTCGTGGTGCTGCAATGCTCCATTGTTTCTCATAAAATGCCCTTCAACAGATAAATGAGATTAGGGGGTCACAGACATAAAATTACCCTTGTAACTTAATAGAGAGTTATTGCAGAAACTGTTTTTGGCATTAAGCAGTATTTAAGACGACCTTATTTGAATACTCTCATACGTTATTTATGATTCTGACAATAGTTATTGCAAGTCGTAATTTATGTATCCAAATTAAGGGCTTGTTTACGTTTACTTTATTGTTTTGTATTTCTACACTTTCACTAGAATATTATGTGCTTTTATAATTTTGCTCCGGAAAAAACTGGGAAAACAGCCAAATAACCACGGAACACCAAGGTGAAAGACTAATGAAAACAAACAAGGTGCAAACGCAAACAAGCAACGAACATTTTAGGTTAAGTCCTACTTTCACAGAACACTAGCGTTTTCTGACAAATCAGAATTTATTTTAAGAATTGTGACAAATAAGGTAAAAATAACGTATATTATGGTATACACAATAAACAAAAATAAAGGAAAATAACCTTATTATGGACGACCTTATGTCAAACTACGACTGCGCATGCTCAAATGTCAAAATAACGTCAAAAAAGAGCGCGACGTTATTTATTTCTGCAATAACTCTCTATTATTTAAATTGCATACCTTTATCAATAACATCAGAAGACACACAGCAGGGACACGTGTCAAGCTTTACACACCTCCCTGGACCTCAATGTGATTACCTGGATAAAATAAAATAATTTCAGGTGATTGAGGAGTTCCACAAGCTGGATATAATGATTACGAAGTTTTATTAGAACCACCGACACAGGAAGAATCCGAAAAAACTATAAACCCATTAAAATCTTTATGACTATAACATAATTAAATAAAGGCAAGAAATCAAATGCATTTTCCATTATTATATTATATGTATATTAATATTTAGTATACCCACCTTGGGATAGGATGACTTTCTGAACTCTCCTGCTCATCGAATCTATGAGTTGGCAGCAGAGATCATGGGTTACGACTTCATCCCACGTTTGTTGAATCTTCTGCCAAAGTGCCTCCCTATTTTCGGGTACGAAGTTCTCCATTGTCCGCGCCATTCTGCCCCACACATTCTCAATGGGATTCAAGTCAGGACTCTTCGCCGGCCATTGCAACTTTTCTACGTTGTTTTCGGTGAACCATTCGCGAACTATTCTTGCTGTATGCACAGGAGCGTTATCATGCTGGAAAACGAAGCCATCGGGATACATTTCCGTTGCAGTTGGTAACAATCCGCCTTCGAGTATCTCGCAATAGCGAGCTGCTGTGAAGCGGTCGTCGATTCTACAACAAATGCCAGGTCCACGGTAGCTTATCCAGGCCCATATGTTGACGGAAAAATGCCCACTCCTTTTCCTGGGTGACACAAATCTTTCGTCATATCTTGAACTCACCGAAGGTCTATATACTCGCACTTTGCCATTGTAATGGCTTTGAAAGATCTTTTCGTCGCTAAATATTACCTTCTCCCAATAATGTGGCGGTAAACGCTGAAACTCTCGGCATATCTGCAACCTGACTTCCTTATTAGCCTCGGTCAGCTGAATTTTGTTGCTGGCCGTGCGAGATTTCAGATTGGCTGCATCTAATCTCCTTCGGGCAGTTCTAACACTTGCTGGAAATTGTGTTGCAGATACTGCTTCAACGGCGGATTTAAACGGATTTGCAAGGCAAAAATTAGCTAGTTGCTCATCTTGTTGGTCAGACGTAATTTTCACATTTCCTCCTCTATGTATGTTTTCCACGCTTCCGGTTTCGTCATATTTCTTCTTTATATTGAAAATGGTGCTTTTAGATACACCAAATTCTTCGGCCAGTCGGGAAATAGCCCAACCATTTTCTAGTTTGGCGATGATACGGTGCTTGACGGATTCACTCAAACGAGGCATAACGAACACTGTTAGTTACTCTCTCGAATTAGGATACTGACTAAATAATTTTAGCCCACCCACCTTAGTATTTATACAAAGGGCTAGGAGCAGGTATAATCGATATTTTCAAAATCTACATCCAATTCAATATTACAATTATTAAGTTAATCCCCTAAATTTAGTTATATTAAGTGCAGGTAGGTATAATTAATAAATACCTATTTAAAAAGATATAAATATCTATGCTAAAATATTTCAACTCAGGTAATCCGATAATCCATTAATTTTGTGCCATACATTTTCTAATTAATATTAAGAGCCCCCATATCTACTTTTAAACATATTATACAAATCCTTGAAATCTTTAATTTTTGAGATAATCGCTTGATCTGTTTTTTGTCCGAAAGGACTTCAAAAGCCGCTTATTTTAGCAATCCTGCCATTTTCAAATTGCAAATCCAGGGCCGGCTACGATTTTTTTATTCCCCCGATTTTCACAAAAACCATTTAGCCATTTTTTTATTTAAAATCTGACACCACAGCGTCAATCAGGACAGTCGAAAACCCTTTATATACCAAATTTGAACAAAAAATATAGAGAGAGTTCTATTCTACAGGATGTCAAAATTGAGCAAAATAGGAAATTTAAAGAAACCTCTTCAGGCATCTCTGGCGAGTCAAGTCATAAAAATTCAGCATTTTCAGATGGGGCAGAGAAAAATACCCTGTATTGAATCTTTGCACACCAACACTTTGAGTGGTTCTGTTGACAATTAAACTATTTTGACGGGATTCCATGGCACACTTGACTCGCCAAATGCCTGTAAATTTCCTATTTTGCTGAACCTTGACATCCTGTAGAATAGATCTCTCTCTAAATTCTTTGTTCAAATTTGGTATATAAAGGGGTTTTAGGGGGATCCTGATTAACGCTGTATTGGTAGATTTTAAATAAAAAAACACTCAAAAATCGTAGCCGGACCTGGATTTGCCTTTTGAAAATGATAGGAAGGCTAAAAGAAGCGATTTTTGAAGGCCTTTCACACAAAGAATGTTCAGGGATTATCTCCAAAAATAAAGATTTTATTAATTTGCATATGTTTAAAAGTAGACACCCTGTATATTAAATTATTGTTTTTGAGAAATTCTTCGGAATTCTATTGTGGCTCAAATTGACTATGGATTTACCTAATTTCATATTCCTAATTAATACAGGGTGCTGGTAGCAAAGGAAGGAAACTCGAGAAAAAGCAACTTTTATTGTGGTGTTGATTCTAATCTCAGCCTTGATATTTATTATTTTTTTATTTCATTATCATAAATACTAGACGGTATAGTAACATGATAAAATAGTACGAAATATTAAATACCAACAGTGGGGTTGGAATTATTACCAGCACAAAGTTGCATTTTCCTCGAATTTTGTTCCTTTGCTGTGAGAGGCTGGAGGCTGTAATTTGCATTTTATGGTTCTATTTTTAGCAGACCGGCCGGCTGCAGACTCCAGCGCGATGTTGCCGTCTCCGCGCGCCCTGTAACGATAGCCACGAGAAACCTCTTCAGGTCGTTCGATACCAACTGTCCGCGACTGTACATGGTGTCCCAGCTAAGACGTTACCAGCAATTAACTCGATATTTTTGAAATAATTTGACGGTTCAAAAACTAATAACTTGTGTACCTAGTTTTTTCAAATAAATTCAACGCTGCCAAGAAAATCATTTGAATTTGAGAAAAAAGTTACCTAACCGATTAAAAAAAAAAAACAAGTTGGCGATTTTGTTTGTATTTTTTCATTTAACAGGTAAAGGGAACAAAAAATCTGCACCGCACACTTGAATATCACTTCCGGTTTAGCCGGTGACTTTTTTGTTCAAGCTGAGACACTACACATGAGCGAAAAATATAAGTTTCGTTTTTGAACCATCTATTTATCTTAAAAATCGCGAGATAATCGCTCGTAACGTATAAGCAGAAACATATCACTTCCAGCTAATCCGGAAGTGATATTGAAGTGTGTAGTGCAGTGGATTTATTCACTTTACTAATCTAATCCAAAAATGCAATCAAATCGCCACCTTGATTTTTTAAATATCGGTCATTAGGTCGATAACTCTTTGTTTGAAATTCAATTGATTTTTTTTCTAGCTCCATTCAATTACTTGGAAAAAAACTACACAAATCTACTTTGTGAACTATCAATAATTTATGCCTGTATCTATTTTATTTTAGTTCTTGCCAAAGACAACTTATACTAGTTTTCCAGTTTTTGTTGACAAATAAGACCCTTATCTCATAATTTCTGTTTAATGTTTAACAACCGGTAGCCAAATTAAACAGAAATTAGGAATTAAGTTTTTTATTTAACCTGAATTTGTCAACAAAAATATTTTATTTTAGTTATACTGGATCTGACGAGAAATCCGTTGTTCTGTTGAATTTAGGTCAGTGATGGCAACGTCGCTTATATTTGTTTCCGTGTTCTGCGTACTGGAATTAACGCGTAGGTACGCGTATATCTTATTGCATGAGGTCGTCACTCCACCCACACTAGGCCAATTAGAATGTGAATGGATTGTTATAAGGGTACTCAGAGTAAATATGATAGAAACATTCATACAAAATATTGTACAAACCTTTTTGCTATGCATATTTCGATTAAAAATATACCTAGGACGTTTACTTTTGAATATTCCATAAATATTCCTCTAGTATCTAAAAATTCAGAAAGCATGTTGCCATAAATATTCTATACCTATATTCATTCGGAATGTTTTTCTTCAAGATTGTTCATACTTTGTGGGAATGTTATGAGAATGTTTTGTGCTGTTTGGAAGATGGTGGATGATGTTTTGTTATATGGGTATCAAATGAAAGGGCTTAAAGAGTAGAAAACGATAATGTTAGTGACATCACACTAAAGTCAATATGGCGGCCACCAGAAGATGGCGGATTACTATATTTCGTTACAACTTACTTGGCATGGGTATCAAAATGAAGAGTTTCACTGGTACAACATAATAAGGTAAGTGACGTCATACTAAATCCAATATAGCGGATGCGCTAAATTTATTTACGCACCCTCCTGATATGGGAACAGGGCCGTATATAAGGGGGGAGGGTTTAGGGGGTTCAAACCCCCCCCCCCATGATGGTATATCGCCCGCCAAAATGGAAAAATTAATAAGCTAAAAATAAAATATTTGAAAGTTTGAAGTATGTCTAATTATTAAATAGAACGTAATTATGAAAATATTCCATGGCTGACTATGTGAAAATTTTAAAAAAATCAGAAAATTTCCAGCTATTTTATTTTTTATAATAAGTATGCCGAGTATTATATCTTTCAAAAGCTAAAAAAATGGCCGATTTGATAAGGCCACAGCCAACTATGATTTACATTTAAAAAAACAAAAGTTTATGTCATATCTCAAAAATCACAAACAACATAAAAAATTCGATCAGATTATCTTATTAAGCCCAAAATTATCTACAATTTTTTTCTCTACAGTTTTTCTGTATAATCAGAAATAACGGAGCTACAGAGATCTGATGAAATAGCAAAAAATCACTCTTTTCAAAATATCTAGTGAGCCATGAACTTTTTAAAAATCCGAAAGGGGCATTACATTGAGCATTCAAAACAGCAATTCTTTCCCCATTTAACCTTTGTTCTAGCTCTGCTAGTTCCGAGAGCCCCATAGTGGTCATCGAAAAAACTCACCCTGTATATTTGAGGATAATGCTCAAAAAGTTAACCTAAAACCTAAACCCCCCATGAAAAACCCCTAGCTACGGCCCTGTATGGGAATCAAATAGGTAGTAAAAAGTAGAGATGGGAAAGTTTCCACTTTACGAAAATTCCCGGAAAGTTTCCAACAAAAATTTCCGAAACTTTCGGAAAGTTTCCAGTCTTCTTTTTTTTAGTGTTTAGTTTAATTAGTCACACTTGGAGCTTTCCAAAAATACCAAATATGTCATATTTTGAGTGAAATTTGTTAAAGATATTGTCAACAAAGTGACATCTGTGTTCAGGTCGGGCTCCGAGGGGCAGACGACAGCGCCCCTGGGCACTGTTGAAGTCGTCAGTGGGTCAGCAGCGGCATCCCGCCGTCGCGTCGGGTCAAGGGCGCAGCTCGCGTCCCGGTCACTTCCACGTACTATCGGTCGCGTCGGTCCACAGTCCGCGCTACCCCCGCCATGGTCCAGATACTGTTAGAGGCATATCTGTGAGTGCAAGAATAAACATCACCCTAGTTTGTACCTGCTGTCTTTCTTCTGCGCTTCGCCACTCCCGCACCCAGTGATCCCGGCAAGCTGTGAGGGTTAATCCAACCCTCCGGCACACACAAGTAGTGCGCCACGTGGTAAAGGCTCCGTGTGGAGGCACACAGTTGTGACAATATTGCAGAAAAAGTATAAATATCACAAAATGTAAAAGTTTTGCTTTGTATAATTGGTATTTCATGATCATACTTCAAAATTCCACTTTCAGATTTTAAATTATTGGTATCATTATTATTTAATTACTACCTACAGCAAAAAACGTAGGAGGTGACGTTTTTTTTGTTAAAAAATACTATTATTTTTGCGGATTTAGCTGGGGCAAAAAAACATTGCTTCCGCTAAACCGAAAGTGATAACCGTGTTGTGCAGATTTTTTTATTCACTTTACTAGTCTGATGAAAAATTGCAACAAAATCGCCATCTTAATTTAAAAAAATTGTAATTTGGCCATAACATTTTTGTTTGAAATTAAACTGTTTTTTTTTTCTTGGCGGCATTCAATTTCTTGGGAAAAACAACTCAAGTTTAGTGTTTGAACAGCCAATGTATCTTAAAAATTACCCAGATAATCGCTAGTAACATCTTAATTGTGTCACCCTGTACAAAAGTAAACATAATAAAATAGAGAACTGATAATACATAGATAAATAAAAAAAGATAAAAAAGATAAAACCAAATATGAAAGAATATAATAAATTTAAACTTATTAAATTTCAGTCAAAAAGTATATAGAATAAGAATAAAATAAAATATATTTTATCTGTGGTATATACATATACATAGCACAAGCACACAGTTGTTCATGATTCTCCTTTGTTCTTTTTTGTATTTTTTAGGTTATGTCATGAATGTTGGCCAGGCATTTATGGCGGCAAATTTAAAATTTCTACATAAATTCCCAGAAAACTTTCCGGGAAAGTTTCCCAGGAATGTTTCCGAAACTGTCAGGGAAAGTTTCCTAAACCTTCAAAGTTTCTTCCCAGAAAGTTTCCAAAAATGTAATTTGGCCATAACATTTTTGTTTGAAATTAAACTGTTTTTTTTTCTTGGCGGCATTCAATTTCTTGGGAAAACAACTCAAGTTTAGTGTTTGAACAGCCAATGTATCTTAAAAATTACCCAGATAATCGCTAGTAACATCTTAATTGTGTCACCCTGTACAAAAGTAAACATAATAAAATAGAGAACTGATAATACATAGATAAATAAAAAAAGATAAAACCAAATATGAAAGAATATAATAAATTTAAACTTATTAAATTTCAGTCAAAAAGTATATAGAATAAGAATAAAATAAAATATATTTTATCTGTGGTATATACATATACATAGCACAAGCACACAGTTTTTCATGATTCTTCTTTGTTCTTTTTTGTATTTTTTAGGTTATGTCAGGCATTTATGGCGGCAAATTTAAAATTTCTACATAAATTCCCAGAAAACTTTCCGGGAAAGTTTCCAAAAATGGAAACATTCCCAACTTGGAAAGTTTCCGTTGCCCATCTCTACTAAAAAGCAAAAAATAAAATAAAAGGTAAACAAACTTTTTAAAAACAAGCTTTTATTTAAGCCATGTACTAAAACGAATAAAATAAAATAAGTCTATGTTTTCGTTAATACCAAATTGCGACAAGTTTTTGTAAATCAAAAAGCTTGTCGCGCGAATTGTAAAGAAAATACATACTTTGGTAAATAGGTAGGAGTGCTTTCTTATGAACCAGTCACTGTCCAATAAAATTAATTGGTACCTACTTTTATGAACATTTCGCGCGACAAGCTTTTTAATTAGACTTATTTTATTTGATTTTATTCGTTATAGTACATGCTTAAATAAAAGCTTGTTTTTAAAAAGGTTTTTTGGGCATAGAGAACCCATCTGTATCGGCTGAAACAGTATCTTTACCTGAAGAAGTTGAATTATTATTATCTGTAATAAATAAGCTCCCTTTTAAGCTAATCTGTATTTTCGATTTTGCTATTTTCTTTGGTTGCGTTAGTTATTTCGATTAGTTGGGCGGATAATTTGGTCACTTCATTAGTAAGATTTATTATTGTTTGATATTTGACTGTACACAATCTAAATGGGGAAAAATAATAGTAAAAAATAATTTTAAAAACAAGCTTTTATTTAAATGCTCTGAAAAGAGGAAAATAAACTTTATAATAAATCAACCAAGGCAAACCCATAATTTTGTTACATTGCCTATACAACTGTATATGATATAAAAGCTTGTCGCGAGATTTTCGTGTGTAAGTTTCTTTTATATAAAAATACATTTTCTACTTAAAATTACTTTCAAGATATATATATTCTCGCGACAAGCTTTTATACAGTTTTATAATGTAACAAAATTATGGGTTTGCCTTGGTTTGATTTATTATAAATTAATTTATTTTCTTCTTTTCAGAGCATTTAAATAACAGCTTGTTTTTAAAAATATTTTTTACTATTTTTTTTTTCAACATTTTAGTTCTACTCTTCAAGCCCTTTCATTTAAGGGAAAAGAAAATGTAATCCGCCGTGTTGGAGCGGCGGCCATATTGAATTTAGTGTGATGTCACTAACTTTATCGTTTTCTACTCTTCAAGACCTTTCATTTGATACCCATTTTAAGGGGGTTGACAAAAAAATACATCATCCGCCAACTTGTGGCGACGGACATTTTGAAAGTATTACAATATTGAGTATTGCATATTGTATTGTCACCAGAACAAAAGGTGTATGCAAAATTTCACCTCAATCGGATGTCAAAAAGTGGTTCTAATTCAGCTTGCAAGATTCGACCCACACATACATACATACATACATACATACATACTAACAGGGCAAGTTAAATAAAAGCTTGTATAAAGGTCCTCTTATGCCATTTTCTGCATTAAAGTTCTTTTACACAGAATATTAAGTTTAACAATATGCCAGTTAACTAAATTCTGACCACTGACTGTGGTCTTTTCTTGAAAATATAATAATATAAAAACGAATAAGCTATGTGCGCGGAAATAACAAAAACTCCAAAATTAAACCCTATGAAACAAAAAGCCTCCCATTTTAATTTGACCTCTCGCCAACAAGTTTATAGCCCACAATTAGCATTTTGGCATTAGCATTTCGCGCAACACCCCTTTTATTTGATACCCATATTAAGGGGGTTGACAAAAAAATACCTACATTATCCGCTATCTTAGAGGGGCGGCCATATTGAATTTAGTGTGATGTCACTAACTTTATCGTGTTCTACTCTTCAAGCCCTTTCATTTGATACCCATATTAAAGGGGTTTACAAAAAATACGTTATCCGCCATCTTGTGGCGACGGCCATTTTGAAAGTATTACAATATTGAGTATTGTATATTGTATTGTCACCGGAACTAAAGGTGTATGCAAAATTTCAGCTCAATCGGATGTCAGGAAGTGGTTCTAATTCAGCTTGCAAGATTTGACCTAAACATACATACAATCATACATTGCAAGTTCAATAAAAGCTTGTAAAAAGCTTGTAAAAAGGGAGTAAATGTATCTGGGCAGGATCTTGGTAAAAGTCTTTGGGGAGGGGACTGGACTGGGGGGTCGCTAGCGGCTCTCTGCCTTCCTCTTGGACGCCAGACGCACCAGCCGGGGGTGAAAAACTGGGAGTTTCGTGGGGATATCACATCTAGGACTCGGGGTAGTGGATAGGGCAACAAAACTCTTCTTTAACTATTTGATATTCCTCAAAAGGAATGTTCCAACGCAGTGAATAGTATTTCGTCTCTTTTCTGGGATAGTATGAACACAGCCTTCTTTCTTGACATGACGCAGAATATAACAGAGATAGTATTTAAAAAAAATCCGGACGGCGGGTGGCAGTCGGGGATCACGTGCGCCAGTCGAGTTAGCAAGCTTGTGACGTCAGTACAGTGAGTAACTGTTTTATCAGATTGAAATAGAGCTTATTTCACATTAACTTTTTATGCAAATTATGTTCAAACATAATATGTTGTAATAGCTTTAATCCATGGTTTTAACATATTTTAAAGTATAGGTATTAATTTTTTTGTGGACAGACACTATTTGCTGCAAATTTGAAAGCAGGTCAGTGGCAGGGCCTGACAGTGTTTGTTTGAAGGCTACAATAAAGGTAGTAACCAAGGCAACGTGTTTGGACTGTTATTGTTGAAATTCGGTACAATAACTATTTCAGCATGTAATTCGTCTACAATATTTTTTCCTACTTTTACCGATTTCGTATCGTATCTCATAAGATAACGTAGATTCCTGTGGTTGAGCTCGAAATTCGGGCACCCTCTATATAGTCAGAGCGAGAGAAGTTACTAAAGTTTGTGTATTTCTAGGTTTCCTGAGCACTGGAGACATGGAGAGTCCAGGAAACTACGGTCTAAAAGACCAAAACGCTGCCTTAAAATGGACCAAAAACAACATTGAATTTTTTGGTGGTGATCCAAACAGAGTTACTATCTTCGGGGAAAGTGCTGGTGCTGCTTCTGTTGCCTACCACTTGGTGTCTCCTCTAAGCAAAGATCTTTTCCATGGTATTTTTTTTTTACAAGAATCTACACACATTTACTCAAAATTGACATCAACTAGAACCTTTCCGAAGGACGATTTTATTTATACATTGTTCTTCTCCTTTCTTTAAAATGCCAACTTCAGTATATTTAAGTAAGGTTTTCTTTCAGGGGCAATTTTGCAAAGTGGTTGTAACATCGCTCCATGGAGTTACCAAAGAAACCCTAGGAAGGTAGCGTTCGATGTTGGCATAAGATTTGGCATAGACACCGGAAGCACCAAACAACTAATGGAAAGATTGAAAGAAGCTTCTACTACTGAACTGCTTGAGGCATCTTTTCTGCCTATGATAACGGTAGGGCGACTCAAAATCTAATTCTCATTTTTTAAATAGATTGATTTTCTTACAAGGATTATGTTCAAATTATGACTGATGGCTTACCGTTCACTCCACTCACAGCGAAGCTTTCGTCACAAAATTGCCTTATGATTTATTTGAAAATGGAAGTTTTCATAGGGTTCCTGTTATAGCTGGTGTAAACTCTTTGGAAGCAGCATTTTTGGACAATTGTAAGTCAACTTGATCTGTAGGTAATTATACATTTATAGTCATTACATTTCTTTCAGTTGTTCCAATACTGCAATCTGCATTCTTTTTGTACGATCTTAGCCCAAGCTTGTTGTCAAGAATGAACATATCGTCCTTGGAAAATAGGGCTGTAGTGGGAAATGAAATCAAAAAGCATTTTTTTCAAAGGGGATCCTTTGTGTCTTCTACAGAGGATGAACTATTACAGGTAATAGCAAAAATTTAAAAAATCGTGTTTTAATTTTTTTCTTTTGTTTCATACTTAAAGTTTTTTATATTCAATAGGGTAAACATTTATTAACTTAATTAATAAGTAATAATTTATTTTTTAATTACTAAAAAAATTCCTAATGGAAATTTAAATTCACAGTAATAACAAAATTTTTTGTTTATTTTTTGTTTTCTTTTAGTTTCTTTCAGAAGATTTTTATAGGAGACCCCTCATAAAAACCGTATCATTTCTATACAAACACATTCCAGTATATTTGTATATTTTTTCCCACCAAGGCCAACCTGGATTAATAAGGATGAGGGATCTTTTTCGCGGGAGAAGAAAATTCGGAGGTTCAATACATAATTTACTAAAGTATTTAAAGTCAACAATAAGTATTTTGTAGGTGCAGCCCATACTGAAGAAATTTCTTATTTGTTTCAAAATTTTTCAATGGTGCCAATAATGAACAAAAAAGACAGAAAAGTAGTGAGGGAAATGACGAAGTTATGGACAAATTTTGCGAAAACAGGGTAAAAAAAAATAATAAAAAAAACAACCGTAGGTAGGTATATTTTTATTTTTTAGAAATCCTGCCCCACAAAACGAGAATATTAAATGGCCAAATGTGAACAAAATAGAGAATATTCCATACATGGATATTAGTGAGAATTTAGAAGTAAAACAAAATTTCTACGAAGACAATTTTAGATTTTGGGATACGCTTTATAAAAAATATACAACGGGTCCTTATCTGTGGTATTAAAATAATTTAGTAAAAAATTAAATAAATTGTTTCGATATTATAATTATTATAAAATATTAGTACTTATCAAAAGAGTCTATTTTTGTATTTCCGAAAAGTTTACATTTATCTCTTGTAAACAAATACTTCTATCACCTTTAGTAAAATAACATGTTCGTAGAACGTTATATTGGGTTTGTATGAGCTTACTTTTAATTGTTGTTGGTAACTGAATGAAGTTGGTAATTTGTATCTGTATTGGAAGTAGTCCAGTCGATAGGGATGTGTATTACAAATATTATATACAGGGTGAGTTACGTAGGTCGCGGTGGTCTATATCTTCTACATTGTTAATACTAGAAAAATAGTATATACAAAACGTGTAGAGTATCATGAGTACTACATTCCCAAAACATTTGTCAATATACAGGGTGATCCAATAAGTAGCGGCGACCCAAATTTATGTTTTTTAAATGGAACACCCCGTATTTTGTTATATTTTTAGAAAGCACTTAAAGAGTATGTTCTTTTTGGTACAGGATATTATTGGTTTATCTTGAAAGGTTAGTGAGTTATTTTAATTTTAAACAAAAAAAGGGGCACTTTTGGAAATGTATTATTACTCAAAAACTAAATAAGAATTTGGGCTATAACGTGGACTGGAGATTACCTGTTACGCCTAGTTAACAATTTTGGACTGATATTGAGGTAAAGTTTTGAAGAACATACCGGACGATTCACTTACGCAAATCCTAAGTTTAGTCGCTAATTTTAAATGGATCACCCTATATTCTATTACATGTTTGGAAAGCCCTTAAAGAGTAGATACTTTTTGCTATGAGGTATTATGGGTCTAAATTTAAACGTTAGGGAGTTATTTCCATTTAATTATAAGAAAGGGCTTCAAAAGGGCCGATTACATGATTAGGGTGTCAAAATGTCACTTTTTAAGCTGTATAAAAATAAAAAATACATTCTTGTTAATTTTTGGTGTAGTGGAAATAGTTGGACCTACCTTAACGCTATCAATAATAGAAAACCTACTGCACATGAAGAAATAAAGTTACCGCATAAAAATTGTTACATTGGCTTTTTGGCATGTTTTTTTTTTTATTTTTTACAGCTTTAAAAGTGACATTTTGACACCCTAATCATGTAATCGGCCCTTTTAAAGCTCTTTCTTACAATAAAATGGAAATAACTCCCTAACCATTTAAAGTTAGGCCCATAATACCCTATACCAAAAAGTATCTAGTCTTTAAGGGCTTTCCAAACATGTAATAAAATATAGGGTGTTCCATTTAAAATTAGTCAGTAAACTTAGGATTTGCGGAATCGCCCGGTATGTTCTTCAGAACTTTATCTCAATATCGGTCCAAAATTGTTAACTAGGCGTAACAGTCAATCTCAAGTCCAAGATATAGCCCAAAATCTTATTTGGTTTTTGAGTAGTACATTTTCAAAAATGGCCCCTTTTCTCATTTAAAATTAAAATAACTCCCTAACCTCTAAAAATAGACCCTTAACATCTTGTACCAAAAAGAAGATACTTTATAAAAATTTTACAAAATACGGGGTGTTCCCTTTAAAAAACATAATTTTGGGAGGCCACTACTGTATATTGGAAAATATTTTTGGAATGTAGTACACATGTTTCTCTACAGGGAGTCTATACTTTCTTCTAGCATTAACAATGTAGAAGATATAGACCATCATAGCCTATGTAATCCGTGCGCCGCTAAAAAAGTTATCAGGATGACTTCCTATGGCAAAAATGCCCGGAATGTAATTTGTTCGCAATGAATTTAGCTATGAAAATTAAGAGTAATTTTAAAGTTGCTGTGAAAATTTAAATAACTGAACAAAATAAACTCATGCAAAATATACCTCAAATTATTTACAATAAGCACCCATAACTCCATTAACAGATATGTAAAAAATTTTGTCTGGCGAGATTATACAGGGTGTTTCATTAAGGGTGAAGAGGTACCATATCTCAGGAATTAATAGTCCTGGAGCATTGGGAAAAAAATCTTCGTAAGCAATGTGGTCACGAAAAATCGCTAGAAATTATTTTTAAGTTCGTAGGTCGCCCGCTAGGAGGCGTATTCGAAACAGTAAATTTGAAAAATGAGTTTTCTCAAAAAAATTACTAATAAAGGTAGGTATATCAAAAATAATTTTATTGTACTCTTAAGCAAAATATGAACAATTTTCGTTAAGAATTTTTTGCTCTAGCTCTTCAAATAGAGGTGAAACTGGCGGATAAACCTTGACTTGAAAAAATGCCTGTAACTTCGGTTTGGCTTAACCGAATTGGTCGAATTTAGGCTTGTTGAAGAGAGCTCTTCTTCTTCTATCTAATGATTGTCCAGTAAGGTCATTTCGAATTTCGTGGTCACCGCTAGAGGGCGAAATTTGAAAATTGTACCTTTCCGTGGTCAACCATGCCACTTTTTATTCCGTTAAACGTATTTCTAATTTACTTACCTTACCTTTACCTGTCGTATCTCGTATCGATATGAAATTATCTCGGACATCATCTAGTAAGCCATGAAACAAAATCGTTTGGTACCTGACAGCATATTCACGTGCCGCAAGTGGAGCATGTTCAAAACTTTGAAAATATACGGCAGGCATATCGTAAGCTTCGGCATTCGCATTTTTTAATAAATGCAACACACAATTTTAACTCAAAATTTACAAAAATCAAGATTTGACACAATACTTAGGTATTAAAGCTTGATTCATGTGACATTTACTTTTTTGCTTCACTTGAAACCAAACGATTTTGTTTCATGGCTTACTAGATAATTTCCGAGATAATTTCATATAATACGACAGGTAAGGTAAGTAAATTAGAAATACGTTTAACGGAATAAAAAGTGAGAAAAATAGCAATTTACGAAAAACTCAAGTAGATTTTTATTTATTTCATGGCATGCTTGACCACGGAAATATTTGACAACAAATACCTACCTTTTTCTTCAAATAACATGTTAACAATTATTCTTTTGGCGATAACTCCGAAACTAATGAATATATCCATTTGAACCTAAGTATTTTTTGTTGTAAATTGAATCTACTTTTCGATTATAACAGAATAAATATGCCATTGCATTTAAAATTTGACCACATTACTTAAGAAGATTTTTTCCCAAAGCTCCAGGACTATTAATTCCTGAGGTAGGGTACCTCTTCACCCTTAATGAAACACCCGTATACATCTAGCGCGCCTATAATTTTGGACTTTTGCACAACGCAATACAAGCTTGGGAATCGAAACCTTTTTGCAAAATTCGATTAATTGATAGGTACCTACTTTTTTTATGAACATTTCGCGCGACAGACTTTTTGATTTACAACTGAATTATCTTAACGAAAACCTAAACTTTTTTATTTTTTATTTTATTTTGTGCTTTTTAGTAAGGTGATAAGGAAAGTTATTCCGCCATCTTGGGGCATCCGCCATATTGGATTTGGTATGACGTCATTTATCTTATCCTCTTGTACTCGTCAAACCCTTCCATTTGATACCCACGTCAAGTAGGTTGTGAAGAAATAGGTAATCCGCCATCTAGAGAAATTTTTTTTTAGAAAATCGCAAAAACTCATCGATTCTGTTTGAGAGAGTGGATCATTTCATAAATTTGATAGATTTTCAAAAAGTTACGGGCGATCAAACGAAAACAAAACATTGGACAACTTCGGGAATCCAGATTTTTTCATAAAAGCGCTCGGACCTTCTCTAATATTCTTTTCGAGAAGGAAGCTCGTCATAATGTGCAACTCCTAAATTTTAACCCCAAATCTTTAAATCGAAAAGAAGGTCGAGTATGTACCTTGTTTGGAAGGTATTTTAATTGTCTTTACAACGATACACGATACACAGCTTTTAAATTAAGTCCAATAGGAAATACAACTTTTTTTAAAAAAACTAATGTGTAACTTCCTTAGTTACTTTTACTTTTAACATGTATTTGAATTTTAAAGTTGGGTATTGTTGTAAAGACTATTAAAAGACCTCCCACACAAGGTACATACTCGACCAATCTTTTCGATTTAAGGATTTAGTGGGTAAAGTTCAACACCGCGGAAGGGTTGATGGCCCGTAACTCTGAAAAATTCTCCAAATTTCAAAAATTGTCCACCGTTGTGTAGAACATTGAAAGGGCTTTCTGACTATGTGCAACTCGAACCTCCTTCCCTTTTAAAATTGTTCAAGAGATGCATCCCCCATTTAGGGGGTGCAAATAAAACTGTTAAACTCATCCCAAAAGATGCCCCCCTTCCAAAAAAAATTGACGGGTTTTTTGCGATTTTCTAAGAAAAAAGTTCCCTAGTTGTTATTAGGTCTGTTTCGTTTTCGTTTGGCCATCCTGTATAATGAGAATCACTTTAACTCGAGACAATTCATTATTTTTTAATGGGTTGAGCTACTCTCAAAAATTGTGTGCCTATAATATAGTACTCCAAAAGACCTACATCCTAATATATAATTTTCGGAAATTTACATTTTCCACGGCCTACTATGATTAAAATTAAACAAACAAAAATGATGAAAGTATAGGTAATATTAGCACAGAATAAATAGCTTTACAACAGATGCCTCTTTACGGACATGCGTCAAAAATAAGCGAGTCTCCATTTCAATTTACAGAAAGACAGACACTATTTTAACCATAAATTTGGTTCTAATACAATCTTTTTGCTATGTAGATTAACGTAAAAATAAATAAAGTGTACATTATTCATGTTTTTGGAACATATTTCGCTAAGAAGCCAGTCTCCTTTTGACACATATATGTCGCTAAGAAATTATCTGTATTACTCGTTAGTCTGTGATATTAGGCATTTATAATGAATAGTGGAATTGATTTTGCCTGTGTATCCATCAGGATATATGCAAAAATGACAAAAATCCGAATTTCAAAACGATTTTTGTTCCTGCGGATTTAGATTCATCTAAAGCTTTAGTTTTCCTAATCTCGTTCCTTTGTCTTATGCGTGTTCGTTATAAAATTAAAAAATATACAGGGTGGCCCACCACGAACTGCATCGATCTATATATGGAAAACTAAAAGTAGGAAAATTCTGAAAATTTGGCACCTCACCAATAATATGATTTTCCAAGCGTAAAGCAAACCCCGCATTTTATGGGCGAAAAGTGGGTTTTTCGTAAATTAATCGAAAATTACTGCATTTAGGTATAGGAATCCTTACACAAAGTTGTCATCATTTTTAGTGGTGAATAAGATCGCATTAAAATAATGGGGTTTCCATTTGAAAATTTCGAGATTTAAGCACATTTTGAATGTAATTTTTATTCATATTTTGTGAATACCCTGTATAAGAACGGATTTATTTCTCAGCAGAGATCACTAGGTCAGGGCTTCGGTTACACGATGCCAAAAATTCGTTTTAAAATTTCGAGGTTTCCTCGTATAAATTGCTAATTGAGTTTAGGTCTGCACCTGTAATTTTTTTCGGAAAAATGCAAATATCTCAAAAACGGTTGGATTTAGATATAGGATATGTTTCATGTTTTTGTTCCAAAATGATGCCTAGAATCCAAAAATGTAATAATATACAGAGTGTTCCATTTGAGATAAGAAAGTTGATATCGACTTCCGGTATAACCGAAAGTGCCAGATTCACCAAAATATTTTAGTTGAGCAGCGCCCAGCGGCATTGGTGAGGTGCCAAATTTTCAGAATTTTCCTACTTAGAGTTTTCCATATATAGATCGATGCAATTCGTGATGGGCCACCCTGTATACTTCTATAAAAATGATAGTTTTAATTCTGTTAATTGACTAGTATGCATTCAAGGTAATATTCTAGGCATTTCTCTGTATAAATTGAATGAGGTCATCTATTAAATTTCAAGATAAATAAAAATGCATTTCATTCTCAAAAACATTTAATACTGTAAAATATTGACAAATATATTCAACACATAAATTATAACAAAATAGGTACAAATGGAAATTTACTTAGTCTACTTCATTTTCGGCTTCTTTACCCATTTCATGTTTCATATTCATGGGCCTCCGTTCTGTTTCCATTGAGTTTTCCTTAACAGGCTTAGAACTCCAGCCGTGTTGTGCGTCGCTTTCCCTCACATTAGCATTCCATCCTTCAGTTTTGCTAAGATTGCCTTCTTTTTTCTCGTCACTTAACCCAGCAGAAGTTCTTTGCTGCCACCCACCATTTTTCATGTTATGCTCAGAGTGTATATCTTTTTCGTTTCCGACAGATGATCTCTCTGCCTTTCCCATCTCGTTAACAGAGTGTTCATTCTTCATATCGTCTGTTTTGTCTTTGTTCATTTCAGCTGATCTGTACGTTTGTGGAGGTTGATATTCTACAGGCTTGTTGTAAGGAGAAGGAGAGTAACCTGATTCCGGGACCTTGTAAGTAGGGGGATTTGGCGGCTTATAAGAAGGAGGCGATTGAGAGTATGGTGCAGCTGGAGGGGAGTAACTTGAAGGTGCGGAATAAGTTTCTGGTGCATAAGAAGGGCTAGGGGCTGGGCCAGAATATGACGGTTCCGGCGTCTTATAAGCAGGCTCTGGGGCTTTGTAGCTCGGTTCTGGTGCTTTATAGGTTAGTTCGGAAACTTTGTATGCCGGTTCAGGTGCCTTGTAAGCAGGAGGTGAGTAGGTTTGCGTTGGGGGTGCATAGGATGATGGTGGAGGAGACGGATAAGAAGAAGGTGGTGCTGAGTAGGTAGGTGCTGGGGGAGAATAAGTTGGGGTTGGTGCCTTATAGGCAGGTGGCGGAGCAGAATACGAAGGACTTGCTTCGGTCTTGTAAACTGGTTCTGGAGCAGAGTAAGTATTTGTATAAACAGGTGATGAATACTGGGATTGCGGAAGTGCATATGTTGTTATTTGTGGCTTATATGCAGGAGCTGGGTTGGCGTAGGACTGTTGCTTGTAGGCGACTGGGGCAGCAGGCTTGTAGGCAGGTGGTGGAGGGGCATATGATTGGGGAACATGATAAACTGATGCGGAATAGCTAGGTTTAGGTGACTGGTAGGAGGGTTTGGATGGCTGATACATCTGTTTAGGGAGTTGATAATTTGATGGCTGAGTTTTGTATTGTTGGCTACCGTACGGAACTTGAGGAAGGTACCCTCCATAGGAACCACTAGCTGACCTGTAAAAGGGTTTAAATATTAGTTAAATGAATATTTGGTATTCCGCAAGAAAATAATGTATGTCCAAAAAGCGTCATTAAAATAAAAATACCCTCACCCTTTTCTTTCTACTTCGGACTGTTTGCCATTTCCCTTTCTCGGCATTTCTTTATAATTTTAACGCGAGTTGTGCCAATCTGCACAAAAGCCTTTAAATACGCATATTGGCCATTTACAGCGGAATGGTTGCTTGATGATTCGAGTCGAGGATCGGTAATGCAATAAAAAAAATAAACAAAGAAATATGATTTCACCCTCTCCCGTTTAGAGTGATTTAGATTGACAGTGGTCCTTCCAGGAAGCAGTTTTTTACGAGATCTATTAAATCCCCAGTATGACAGATGGGCAATACCTAATTTTTAAACTCCACAAGACAAAGCAATTATTTTTCCAATTCATATTTAACTTGCTCTGTTAGTATATTAGTTTGTGGTCAAATCTGGCACTTCTACCCAACCGATCGAGCTGAATTTTGCGCACACTTTTGGTGCTGGTGACGATACAATATAGTATACTATCCATTGTTAATAATTTTAAGAGTTTTTTATTTTAATATGTTGACTACATATCTGTAAACTTGATAAGCCCTGAAGAAGACGAAAAATAAACGTCGAAACGTCGGCCTAATCTGAACATACAGATAGTGTGACTTGTCCTTATCCCGCTATACCCACATACTCAATTTTGTAATTCATTCAAAATGGCCGTCGCTCCGAGATGGCGAGTTGCCTTTTTCTTTATAACCCCCTTGATATGGATATCAAACGAAAGGGTTTGTCGAGTAGAAAACAAGAAAGTGAGTGACGTCACCCTAAAGCAAATATGTCGGATGCTCCAAGATGACGGGCTAATTTTCTTTACCATCCTTGCAACATGGTAATCAAATACTAAAAAGCACAAAATAAAATAAAAAACTGAAAAACCTGTTTAAAACTATTTAAGCCGTGTTCTAAAACGAATGAAATAAGTTTAGGTTTTCGTTAAGGTAATTCAATGCCAAATTGCGACTAGCTTTTTGAAAGAGAGCCTTCCTCCTTCTATCAAATGATTGTCCAGTAGGGTCATTTCGAATTTCGTGGTCACCGCTAGAGGGCGCAATTTGAAAAATTTCCCTTTTATTACAACTTTCTCCGAAACTTTAAATGCAATGACATATTTATTCTGTTATAATCGAAAAGTAAATTTACAACAAAAAATACCCAAGGTTCAAATCGATATCTTCATTAGTTTCGGAGTTATCGCCAAAAGAATAATTATTAAGAAAGAAGAAGGTAAGTATTTGTTATCAAAGATTTCCGTGGTTGCTATTTTTGTCACTTTTTATTCCGTTAAACGTATTTCTAATTTACTCACCTTACCCGTTGTATTGATATGACATTATCTCGGAAATTATCTAGTAAGCCATGAAACAAAATCGTTTGGTTTCTAGGGAAGCAAAAAAGTAAACGTCACATGAATCTAAGTATTGTATTGTGTCAAATCTTGGATTTTTGTAAATTTTCAGTTAAAATTGTGTGTTGCATTTATTAAAAATTGCATTATACGAATGACGAGGCTTGCGATATACTTGCCGTATATTTTCAATATTTTGAACATGCTCACTTGCGGAACGTGAATACCCTGTCAGCATAGAAGAATCTACGTATTAGAATCTACGTAGTAGATTCTTCTATGCTGTCAGGTACCAAACGACTTTGTTTCATGGCTTACTAGATGATTTCCGAGATAATTTCATATCGATACGAGATTCGACAGGTAAGGTAAGTAAATTAGAAATAGGTTTAATGGAATAAAAAGTGAGAAAAATAGCAATTTACGAAAAGCACAAGTAGATTTTTATTTATTTCATGGCATGCTTGACCACAGAAATCTTTGATAACAAATACTTACCTTCTTCTTTCTTAATAATTATTCTTTTGGCGATAACTCCGAAACTAATGAAGATATCGATTTGAACCTTGGGTATTTTTGGTTGTAAATTTAATCTACTTTTCGATTATAACAGAATAAATATGTCATTTAAAATTTCGGAGAAAATTTTAATAAAAGGGAAATTTTTCAAATTGCGCCCTCTAGCGGTGACTACGAAATTCGAAATGACCTTACTGGACAATCATTTGATAGAAGAAGGAAAGCTCTCTTCAACAAGCCCAAATTCGATCAATTCGGTTAAGCCAAACCGAAGTTACCGGCATTTTTTCAAGTCAAGGTTTATCCGCCCGTTTCACCTCTATTTGAAGAGCTAGAGCAAAAAATCCTTAACGAAAATTGTTCAAAATTTGCTGAAGAGAGCAATAAAATTATTTTTGATATATCTTTACTAGTCATTTTTTGGAGAAAACTCATTTTTCAAATTTACTGTTTCGAATACGCCCCCTAGCGGCCGAACTACGAACTTAAAAATAATTTCCAGCGATTTCTCGTGACCAAATTACTTAAGAATATTTTTTCCCAAAGCTCCAGGACTATTAATTCCTGAGATATGGTACCTCTTTACCCTTAATGAAACACCCTGTTATATGTTCTAGAACACCCTGTCACGAATAGAAATATTTAAAAACGATAATGATGTAAAATTTTATGTCATTTTAACCGTATTTAAAAACTCATAAGTTCTGTTTGTCACAGTTTGGTGCAACACCCGGTATAAAATTTGATTTCACGGTAAAAAATCTGCAATTTGGCAAACAAGTTTTATATGAAAAATAAGTTCAATTCTCGAGTGATGACCTTTACAATTAAAATGAACTCTTATTTTCGTTACTTTGGAAAATAAAAAAAACTAAAAGTCAGTGTCAAAGTAAAATTTTCACAAACAAAATAAGTACCTAGATGTCCACAAAACGAAAAAAACTATTACTCTCAGACTCTCAGCCTAACCAAAAAAAAATCCTAACAGTTCTCACATTCCGTTGGAACCAAGTTTACACAGTGTGTCCGCGTTTGCTTGTGAACACTCTAGAAATCTCTGAAGGGCCGAATAAAATTCGGCATTTTTTTTAGATTGGCCTAAGGGGAGATATCTTACAGACACTACTATTTCGAGAATGTCATTATTCCATGGCTAGCTATGATTTTTTAAAATGAATAAAATAGATGGTGCCATCGAATGGGCCATACCTCAAAACCTTTTGTACAAAATATCAATACTCTAAGTTATACAGGGCGTTCGCAAATTGATTTGTTGATGTTCCAGAGAACAATGTATAAACCACGGGGCACAGGTTGGTAATTTTTTTTTGAAAATCGATTAAGCTTTGCCTGACGTAGTAGAAGCCAGTCGGAATTCCTCTGCATTTAGTCGGTCTTCATTGTAAAATATACTTCATTTTAACATTTCCTAACAACTGGAGGCATCATCTTATCCTCCATTCTTTAATTATGCTTTATTCATCACGTTGGAACATATCATTAAATCAGGTGTGGCATGAATGCCATGAAAACAAATACGACAGCGTCGACATATTTGACAGTTGGGTACCTAAGGGCCTGATGTAAAATCCGGAATTTTTTCTTTGTATTGTTTTGTTATAAATATTTTTTTCGTAAAAATTAATTTTTTTACTAACACCCTGTATGATCTAGACTGGCTATACTGATATGAAAAAAGATCACCAACCTGTGCTCAGTGGTTTATACAGGGTTCTCTGCAACATCCAATTTTTTTAAGCCCAATTTGTGAACTTAGAGTAATGATATTTGGTAGAAAAGATTTTGAGGTATGGCCAATTCGATGGCACCATCCATGTTATTCTTAAAAGAAATCCTAATATGGTACCTATTCTGAAAATTGACCATCTAAAAAATTCATAGCTAGCCATGGAATAATCACCGAATCGAAACCTGTGAGATATCTTCTCTTAGGCCAATCTAAAAAAATGTCGAATTTTACTCGGCCCTTCAGAGATTTCTAGAGTGTTCACAAGCAAACGCGGACACACTGTAGGTATGTATACGCCACTGCAGTGCGTCACTGTTTCATAGCGCCTTTGAAAATTAATGTTTCGTTCGGCTAATTCCTGTCTGTTTCAAATAGAAACTAGTTCATAAAAAGATGTAAGCGAAAGATATTAAAATTGATGCGTATTAAGAATTGCTAGGCAACACTTTTGGTACTTATCAACCACAGACCAAATTAGCAACCAAACTAAGAGGGCGCCTCGATTTAACGAATTTTACTTAGAGGGCAGGAAAAGTAATATTTTATAAGCACCTCATGGTTTTCTTTTTACAAATGTTAAAAATTATTCTGATAAGCTTATAATCAATGAAAAAATTCTACTTTTACCAAAATCTTGTTGTAAAAGAAAAGAAAACCATTGTTTTCTAAATAAATTCCACTCATGTGGAATTTTACTTTTGTCTTGCTACACTGAGCCATTGAATCACTACTGTGCGGCGAAGCCGCGGGCGTCCTAATACGGGCAATCTCAATTGCAATGTACAGGGTGTCTCATTTTGGGTGTTTTTCTCAAAAATCTCGGTTATTATTAAAGCTAGAGGGTTGCGGTTTTCACGTGACTGTACTACTTTTTTGAGAGGAATTTGGTGGACCAATCAGATTTTAGATACGTTTTATAGTTTCCGCGCATTGAATCGAATGGAATAATTAGTTTTGTGGTAGCGTTAATAGTTTTTGAGATATGAACCAAAGTTATATTATATTTTTAATGGAAACCATAGTTCATATCTCAAAAACTATTAACGCTACCAAAAAACTAATTATTCCATTCGATTATACGCCAAAAAATCTATAAAAATAGTTGATTAAATTTGTCGATATATACAGGGTGGCCCACCACGAACTGCATCGATCTATACACTGTGTCCCGGATAAGAATGAACAGCATGGGGATATTGCAAACGGTGAGAGATAGGGCAACGGTTAAATGGGGAAAAAGTTGCGCAATTTTGAGGTCAATAAAATGGCACAAACAGATTTTTAATATCTTTTTTCGTTTTTGAGTTATTATGAAAAACGTAAAATTTTGCGTTTTCGATTTTATTTTTTTCTGAAGTTGTTATCACAGATAGAGAAAAAAGAAAAACACTTTCTTATGGCACTTTTTAACGGGCCTTAAGATGGCGTTTTTAGATTTGTCCTACAACGTTTCGTTTTTGAGAAACCATCTTCAACTTTATTTTTTTAAATACGGACTTGGATTTTTTTTGTAGATTTTGATAGCACTTTTCATTGCAAATACCATGAAATATTTTTAAAATGATTTGAGAAAATTATACTGAAAATTTATTTTTTCCATTCATTTTTGTCTAATGCGGCCCTGTATTTAATAATAAGGAGTCTAAATATTAATCAGTATTGACAACAATTTAACTTACAGTTTATTTTTACTTCGAAAATTTAATATTTTTAAATTGTACGGCCCTGCGTCTGGTAATGTGTTTTTATCTGTTGTTGTACAGCAAACAGTGTCGCATTGTGTTTTTGAGTAAATTCTTCGCTTTTCCTAATTGCGGGAAGAAAGCTTTAAGCCAACGTAATCAATAACTTTTGCCATTTATTAATTGCAAAAATACATTCGTTCGGCCTCTACACTATTTCTGTGACACAAGATATAACATGCTGACATGTTAAATTTGTCGTCATTTGAAAAAGCACCCTCCATTTGTAATGAAATAAATTGTTAACTAAATGATACAGTGGGAGTTATGACAAATGACAAGGGATTGGTTTCGTTGTTTCAAAGCCTTCTAGGTGGAGGATTTTTATTTATTTTTTAACATCGTATGTGCCGTCCTTTTTTTAGTTCTCCAATTGAAAGATAAGTTGTAAGTTAAATTGTTGATAATACTGATTAATATTTAGACTTCTTATTATTAAATACAGGGCCGCATTAGAAAAAAAATAATGGAAAAAAGGAATTTTCAGTCAAACTTTTTTAAAATATTTCTTGTCATACATCATGGTATTTGCAATGAAAAGTGCTTTCAAAATCTGAAAAAAAAATCCAGGTCCGTATTTAAAAAAATTAAGTTCAAGATGGGTTCTCAAAAACGAAACGTTGTAGAACAAATCTAAAAACGCCATCTTAAGGCCCGTTAAAAATTGCCATAAGAAAGTGCTTTTCTTTTTTCTCTATCTGTGATAGCAACTTCAGAAAAAAATAAAATCAAAAACGCAAAATTTTACTTTTTTCAAAATAACTCAAAAACGAAAAAAGATATTTAAATCTGTTTGTGCCATTTTATTGACCTCGAAATTGCGCAACTTTTTCCCCATTTAACCGTTGCCCTATCTCTCACCGTTTGCAATATCCCCATGCTGTTCATTCTTATCCGGTGTATATGGAAAGCTAAAAGTAGATTGTCTTTTCAACGTCCACGGCTAATATGATTTTCCAAGCGTTAAGCAATAACCCCGCATTTTATGGGCGAAAAGTGGGTTTTTCGTAAATTAATCGAAAATTACTGCATTTAGGTATAGGAAACCTTACACAAAGTTGTCATCATTTTTAGTGGTGAATAAGATCGCATTAAAAAAAATTGGGGTTTCCATTTGAAAATTTCGAGATTTAAGCACATTTTGAATGTAATTTTATTCATATTTTGTGAACACCCTGTATAAAAACGGATTTATTTCTCAGCCGAGATCACTAGGTCAGGGCTTCTGTTACACGATGCCAAAAATTCGTTTTGAAATTTTGCGGTTTCCTTGTATAAATTGCTAATTGACTTTAGGTCTGCACCTGTAATTTTTTTCGGAAAAATACAAATATCTTAAAAACGGTTGGATTTAGACATAGGACATGTTGCATGTTTTTGTTCCAAAATGATGCCTAGAATTCAAAAATGCAATAATATACAGGGTGTTCCATTTGAAATAAGAAAGTTTATATCGACTTCCGGTATAGCCGGAACTGCCAGATTCACCAAAATATTTTAGATGAGCAGCGCCCATCGGCATTGGTGAGGTGCCAAATTTTCAGAATTTTCCTACTTTTAGTTTTCCATATATAGATCGATGCAGTTCGTGGTGGGCCACCCTGTTTAAGTTGTAGCCAGGAGAGAGGTTTCCAAAAAAATGAGAATTTCAGTCCTGCGCCAATGCGCCGAAACTATAAACTATAAAACTCTAAAATCTGATTGGTCCACCAAATTCCTCTCAAAACAGTAGTACAGTGACGTGAAAACCGCAACCCTCTAGCTTTAATAATAACCGAGATTTTTGAGAAAAACACCCAAAATGGGGCACCCTGTACAGGGTGGGCCAAATTGGACACTTTTAAAGGGAAACTCCTATTTTTGACGGAGATAGACGAAAACTGATATCGGTGTCTGATGCTCATTTTTTATGATAAACTTAATGTCACCGTTCTTGAGTTACAGGGCGTTTTTCGAATATGTGCCTTTTCGAAAAGTGGCCGTAACTTTCCTAATGCATTTTTTTACGTAGAATCCAATGCTGCTACCACATTTTTTTTCAAGTCAATGGTTTAACAGTTACCGATAAAAAAATATTTTTTAAATTGAACACCCTGTATATTTTTTCATTTTTTAATAGAGCAAAAAATTACCATTCCAAAAATATATAACACTTAATGATTTACTTAAGTAGTTATAAATTACTAATAGCTTTTATGATTTCATGTGTATAATTGGAAGCACGCCCTTTCAACAAGTAAGCTTTGGACGGTGAGACAATGAAACAATCGTGGAAAAATGTTTACTGTTACCTACCTGTTAAATTTTCAGTTAGGCTGTTTAGGCAGGGTAAAGATTTTTCTATTTTTGTGTAATTTATAAGTTATAAAGTTATGAAAAATGGGATATGATAGTTTGTTTTATACAATCCGGGGAAAATTCCTATCTCTGTTTAACTCGTACCTACCTTTTCGGCCTACTATCAATCAAATCTATTAACTATTACTCTAACACTATTAATCAAATTGTGTCGCAATCTTGCAAAAACGTGCTTGAAAGGATGTCTTCTCTCTGGCTACCGCTCGTAGTATAAATTGCTCGTTGCATCTGATTTTTCCCATTTTTCATGACTTTCAAATTTCATTGTAGGTATGTTATAAAGTTTATAAATTACACAAAAATAGAAAAATCTTTACCCTGCCTAAACAGCCTAACTGATAATTTGACAGCTAGGTAACAGTAAACATTTTTCCACGGTCGTTTCATTGTCTCACCGTCCAAAGCCTACTTGTTGAAAGGGCGTGCTTCCAATTACACACATAAAATCATAAAAGCTATTAGTATAGCATTAAGTGTTATATATTTTTGGAATGGCAATTTTTTGCTCTATTAAAAAATGCAAAAATATACAGGGTGTTCCATTTAAAACATAATTTTTTTATCGGTAACTCTTAAACCATTGACTTGAAAAAAAAATGTGGTAGCAGCATTGGATTCTACGTAAAAAGCTTTAGGAATGTTTTCACAGAAACACAAAATTTTCAACCCGAAGAAAGTTACGTCCACTTTTCGAAAACGCACATTTTCGAAAAACGCCCTGTAACTCAAGAACGGTGACAGATATCGATTTGCGGTTTTCGCCATTAAGTTTATTATAAAAAATGAGCCTCAGACACCGATATCAGTTTTCGTCTATCTCGGTCAAAAATAGGAATTTCCCTTTAAAAGTGTCCAATTTGGCTCACCCTGTACATACAGAATAATTTACCTTTGTTCAAATTGACTGAACTGAACTGCTCATACTGAAAGATTGCTTTGTTTTAGGTTCCGCAATAAGGTTGAAAAGCTAAATGATCCTTTATTCAGGTTTTGAATTGAATAACTGGCCAAGTTTGACGTTTGACGGGCGACGGGCCTCAAATCTCGCCAAGGTCAACTTATAGAAATAGTCGTATACTTTAGTGACGATTTCTGAGCTTTTAATAACGGTTTTCAGCGTTGACTGACGTATTTATAAAGACTTCTCACGGCTATACTTTTATGTCCTGGAAAACAGATGGCTCTGATGGCTAACAATGTATTCTGCATTGTATTTTATATCCGGAAAGCGCATGGTGAGCCAAAAATGTGTCGGATGTGACAGCTGTGAGCAGTCTTTAATAATATATCCGTCAACGGTTTTGAGACTCTTTAGGGCCGATTTAAAAAAGTTATTTATTCGAATATAATGTCTCACCTGTAACTATAGCTACTTGGTTGGTGCACCACGCCATGTGCATAACCAGCTAGATTCGGCTGGCACGTAATCACCAGTCCATTGTGTTTCTTATTTTTGTATATTGGCTGCACTGGAACGTAGGAAATGGGTGACCCTCCATAACTGGGCGCTCCATACGCCCCACCGCCGTACCCTGCCCTTGAAAAGCCGGCCGACCTCATTGCCTGTTCAGAAGAAGTACCATCTTCCTCCTCTTCTTCAGAATTTTCATTCTGCCTCATTTCAATCATATCGCCAACGGATCCCTCCTCGTTCTCTTGTTCTGCATGTCGATAATTCAAGCCGTAAGACGGAGTATGGCCCGGCGCTGATGAAGAGGGTTGAGCGTATGGTTTGGGAGGAGATGCGTAAGCGGGTTTAGGTGAATTTGGTGTCTTGTAGGGGGTCGGGTTTGAAGGTGCCGCAGCTGGATAAGGGGCAGATGTTGCTGGGGCCCCTGCAGGTTGATAGTAGGCAGAACTAGGAGCAGCCACTGGTGGGTACGTCTTTTGTGGTTCGCAAACCTGCAATAAGGTCATATCGTTTAGTAATGGATTAGACTAGGCACGTTTTCTACAGGTTGAGTCAGTTTTTTTTATATAAAATGACATTTTATAACGAAAATTCAACGCCTGCCACTATGAACCAATGAATCAAGTGATGATTTCAGCGATTATTTCCCTCATACTGCTTGCATCCAATAAAGTAGCTCCTTCCATAAAAATCCAACCAATCATATGCCTCTGCTAGCGATAATTGCACTAGTGCAAATTATCGCAGTAATACCACCAGTGCAATTAGCAACCGCGAATCTGTTCGCTACAAACACGTACTTCTTAAAACTGGTGTTTTACACTGTTCTAAATTATGCAGCTTATAGATTTTGTTGCGGTATTATTAAGCATTGTATCAATGAATTTATATAACTTTTACACTGCTAAATTGTTCTTATTAGACCTCGTTCTCCGTTTAAATTTTTGACACACATTCAGAAAATAAACCAACTCTGACAGAGTGTACGGGTGTAGGTATAATCGCATTTGCCTTGGATATTCAAGCGTCACGTTTGTTTACTCGAATGCTAGAGTCGAGGCTGTCAATAAACTCGTTCAAAATGAGTCGTTTTGGAAATGTAAACATAGAAAAAATTAATACAGAAATCATTAAATCGTATTCGTGAAATAATCTTGACAAATACCACTCGTGCCGGAAATTTTTCTAAATAATTTTATTCTCAAGTGCTGTTTTGCCCATTAGCAAAACCACTCGTACAAATTGGGCTTTTATTTTCTGATAAAATCCCGAGAGCGAAGCAATTTATACTCGTGATCTTTCTAGGCAAAATAGCGCTTTCGCAAAAATAATTGATAAAATATCCGGCACTTGTGATATTACATACGATAATACCACTAGTGGTACTTGCGCTGAAATCCTACTCTGTTAGTTACGTCCTAGTTATGCTAAAGCAATATTGTGGCAGCTAGATGATGATATCCCGATAACTTCTGCACATTACCAAATTTAAAATTTAATATAGGACTATACCTTTTCAACTTCAAATTGGGAATAATCAATTTCAAATTGAGAATAGTCAACTTCAAATTGGGATTAATCAATTGCAAATTGGGAATAGACAACTTCAAATTGGGAATAGTCAATATCAAATTGAGAATAAACAATTTCAAATTGGGAATATACAACATTAAATTTAAAATCAACAACTTCGTATTAAGCAATATTTTAATTACTTATATCTAAGTAAACACACAATATGTACCTACTTATTGAATTTAAAATATCATATTTTTGCCATATATTTAATCCTTGTCTATCAATTAATATTTCTGGTATATGTATCTCCAAGCCTTTAATGTGAGAAGATGCTTGAAACCTAAAACTGCCAATTTCGTTAGCAAATTCGAAAGCATCTAAATCTTGATCATATTTTAAAACTAAATCAGTGGTATGCCGTTTTATGTCTTCTGCAGAAAACACTTTAAGTGATTTACCGGTTAAAAAATTAACATCTGCAACGCTTTTAAGAGGACAAAACCCTGAATTCAGGTGAGATAGAATTACATCAACAATTTGCAAGCACAAGATTATAAATTTATTAATTTCATTTAAATTGCTTGCCTCATCAGAGCAAAGCTCGCCTGTCATTTTTTAACTTTTCCTTTTCTTCTCATTGTAAATTCTAGTCCCATATCTATGGAACTAGAAATTTGATTAGGCTTTTGGAATACACTTTCAAGTTAATTTTCCCTAAGAGATTGATTTCTTCAACAAGCCCCTTTATTAAATTAGACCCATCTAGTACCGTTACAGATTTTCCCTCCAGAAGTATATTAACTTTATTAATTTTAGATAAAATAACACTTCAGAAAACAAGAAGATATACAAATTTATAGTCCAAAAGCAATTTTAGAAATGATCTTGAATCAGCAGTATCAGAATCTGAACTCGAATTATCGTCTCCAACCTGAATTTTATTAAGTAAATCATTTACTTCTTTAAAGTTTAAAAAGTTTAAATTAATTTGAAGACATAACCATCCAAATAAAATCACCAACGCTCAACACAAACCACTACAGTCAACACAAGTACACATCTGAGCTGTTTACACACAGAAGAGACGCGGACCGAGCCGCGATTGGCGGTATGCGACGGCCTATATGCAACGTCGTGACGTTTAAAATTTTTCGTAATTATTCGTAAAATATAAAAAAGAAATGGGCCGATTATAGTGCTATTTTGTTAAAATAGTAGGAGTTTAGAACGAATACACTTGTTTTTTTTTTCGTTTATGAAAATTAGGTGCTGTTCTTTTTTTAAATTTGAGAAACTTTTTTTATCAAAGTATTTGGCGCCCCCAAAAAGTTCGCGCCAGCGGCAAGTGCCGCCTTTGCCACGCCCTAGTTACGGCGCTGCCCTAACCTAACCTAGCCCATTGAGTTCAGATGAATGTTTTACTTAACTAGCCGTATATAAATTTAATTACCATGCATATAGGTACAAGCGTTGAGTGATAATTCACTCAACGGTACAAGTTAAATCAACGCAAATGACAGCTGTTATTTAGGTTGATATTTCGGTTCTGATTATAAAAACCTTTCTTCACACTGCACCCAACTGCTTCAAATTTATGCTACAGTATAATATGTAAAAACCAGCCAAGTCCCAAGTACCGCTTAAACAACATTAAGTATTTCCGAAACGCGACATTCAGTTGTTTTTCTAAATACCTACTTGTATGAAATATCAAAAAATGTTCCACAATAATTCTTATATTTTAACGTTTTTCTAAATTCAAGAACAAATAGGTTAAGGGGTAGAATGGTATGTGGATAACACTGTACAAGGTGGCTCACTATAAATTGACACCCCCCTTAACTTGTTCGTTTTTGAGGTTAGAAAAAAAGTGATTTACAAAAGTTTTAGATACAAATACAAAGTTTTTTGTGATGCTATTGGACCTTATACAGTGTGTTCTAGAAAGCCGTGGCAGACATAAATTATTGAACTCTACGCATTTTTCCGATTCCAACGAAGTATACCCGGTGAGTTTTTTCGATGACCACTATGGGGATCTCGGAAACTAGCAGAGCTAGAACAAAGGTTAAATGGGAAAAGAATTGCAGTTTTGAAGGCTCAATGTAATGCCCCTTTGGGATTTTTGAAAAAGGTCATGGCTCACTAAATATTTTGAAAAGAGTGATTTTTTGCTATTTCATCAGATCTCTGTAACTGTAGAGACAAAAATTGTAGATAATTTTGGGCTTAATAAGATAATCTGATCCAATTTGTTTTGTTGTTTGTGATTTTTGAGATATGACATAAACTTGTGTTTCAAATCGGCCATTTATTGAGCTTTTCAAAGATATAATACTCGGCATAGTTATTATAAAAAATTAAAGAGCTATGGTTAATTTTCTTTTTTTTTTAATTTTCTCATAGTCAGCCATGGAATATTTTCACAATTACGTTCTATTTTACAATAAGACATACTTCAAACTTTCAAATATTTTATTTTTAGCTGGCAACAAAATGTAACAAAATAAAACAAAAATTATCATGATGGAGCTCCACCACATAATTATTTGCCCGTAAGAAATAACCTATTTGTACGAGACAATTGTTGAATTAAGAGCAGCTGTTTTAGAAGCAATTGCCAGTATTGGCAGGCGATCTCTACGAAAGGCAACAAATTCAGTTTTAAAAAGATGCAATATTGGCATAAATAATAATGGTGGATTGTTTGAACACCTTTTTTATTTTAAAAGGTGACCTTTTAAAATAATAATAATTTGAATTTGAGTTTTTTAATTTTTGTTTTATTTTGTTACATTTTGTTACCAGCTAAAAATAAAATATTTGAAAGTTTGAAGTATGTCTAAATTATAAAATAGAACGTAATTATGAAAATATTCCATGGCTGACTATGTGAAAATTAAAAAAAAATTTGAAAATTAGCCATAGCTCTTTTATTTTTTATAATAACTATGCCGTGTATTATACCTTTGGAAAGCTCAAAAAATGGCCGATTTGATAAGGCCACAACCAACTATGATTTACATTTAAAAACACAAATTAATGTCATATCTCAAAACTCACAAACAACATAAAAAAATGGTTAAGATTATCTTAATAAGCCCAAAATTATCTACAATTTTTGTCTCCGCAGTTTTTCTGTATAATCAGAAATAACGGAGCTACAGAGATCTGATGAAATAGCAAAACATCACTCTTTTCAAAATATCTAGTGAGCCATTAACTTTTTTAAAAATCCAACAGAGGCGTTAGATTGAGCATTCAAATCCGCAATTCTTTCCATATTTAACCTTTGTTCTAGCTCTGCTAATTTCCGAGATCCCCATAGTGGTCATCGAAAAAAACTCACCCTGTATAATTAGGTTATATGTTCGCTCCAACCATTCATTTAGAACTGAGACTTTTTTGTGAGGGATTACTTCTTGGGTCATAAGTTGCCATGGAAGACAAATTATAGTAATAATTATTGACAGTTTGCAAGTATATATTCATGCTTTGGAAAACAAAATGGGCTATTTTAAGATTTCAGAGAAAAATGAAGAAGGGAAATTGAGAGAAATGAGACATTTGAAATAGTAACATAGTTAATAAATAAACTTCGAAGTGAGGTTATTTAAAAAACAAAATTTATTATGACAGACCGGAAAATGTAGAAACACTCAAAGGTAGAAGTCGGAAAGAAATCCACATATTTAACACTGAACAATTTTATCGTTGACTCGATAAACAGAAACTTAGTAGCAAATATCAATAAATTCATTGAGCAAGATGGAGGCCATATGGAGCATTTGTAATACCTATATTCTTTTTCTAAATGTTATTGTCGTTTTCAATAAAAATTAAATTTCAAACAATAAATCTGACGAAGTTTATTTATTAACTATGTTACTATTTAAAATTTCTCATTTCTCTCGATTTCCCTTTTTCATTTGTCTCTGAAATCTTAAAATAGCCCATTTTGATTTCAAAGCGTGAATATACTTGCAAACTGTCAATAATTTTTACTATAATTTGGCATTTGTCTTCCATGGCAACCTATGACCATGAAGAAATCCCTCACAAAAAGGCTGAGTCCTGAACGAACGGTTGGAGCGAACATTACTTCTTTGAAATCAGAAAAATGCGTAGAATTCAAAAATATACAAGGTGTTCCGTTTTAAAAAACATAAGTTGTGTCTGCCACGGCTTTCTAGAACACACTGTATAAGGTACAATAGCGTCACAAAAAACTTTTATTAGTATCTAAAACTTTTGTAAAAAAACTTTTTTCTAACCTCAAAATCTAACAAGTTAAGGGGGGTGTCAATTTATAGTGAGGCACTCCAACAAATTGGAAGACACTTTTGCATCCTAGGCATCGGTATATATCCACAACCCCTATTCTTCTTCCTAGAGGTTTTTTGTAAGCTAGTTTAATTAAAAATAAAAATTCGTTTATTTAGAAACTAGTTTACTGTTGATTGATATATATATTTTTATTAAATTAATAAATTACCTATAATAAAATAAAATTACTTGTTTATTTCGTATTTAAAAAATAACCGTTATTTATTGTCACTTACAATTACGTAGAAACGTAGTAAGCGAGTGACATTATGTCACTTTATTATTTTAGTTTTTAGTTTTACGAACATGATAGTAAATACTTTGTCCTACATTCAGAAGCATTTAAATAAAAAAATGTTTCCGGAGAACTTTAAAAATGAAAATAGTAGAAGATGACGAAAATGACCCTACTACGTTTTTCAATTCTAATCATGTGTGACATGTTAACATGTATTAACTGTTATTTAAATACTGAACAAAAATAATTTTAGTTTATTCCAGACAAGCAAGGTGTTAAGTAAATGAAAAATTATCTAAATTATCAGAAATTTTGTTTTTAAATACTTAAATAGGCCTACCCAATTATTCAATGATCTCAAGCTAGTCTTCTTTTGGTCCAATTTATATAAGAAGAAGCAGATATGTTTTCTCTTTTCGTTTGTCGTGATATTTTTTAACAATATTTTTTAGATAGGGTAGAAATTTAACAAAATCCAAATCCGCCTCGATTTCTTTCTCAGGGCCATACCCCTTCCGTTGCATATTTTAAAAGGGTGCTAAAGTATTTTTTCCTAAATATATCTTTTTCTATGCGTAACCGTTAAAAACCTATAGACCAGTCTACAATGTATATTTCCTTAATTTTTTAGCCACCCCTATAAAGTACTCCTTTCTATTCTTTCTGTGAAATCAAGTAGGCACCGGAAAACAAACTGCAATAACTAGCATCATTTCTGAACTATTAATTTTTTAAATTACAACTTTAAAGAATCGAACAAATGTTGAAACAAAAATGAAAATAATTAATATCCCTAACCTAACTCAATTTAACAGATGTTCTATACATATAACATCAAAACGCAAAATAAAATGTCTTCTTACTTCTTTTTTTGTCACTCTTTTTACCATCTCATCACTGAGTATCACATTTTTCTGCGTTATTTAAAAAAGAAAATGGTAGAACATGAAAATTCAAATATTGTTTCCTGCTTGTCTTCGTGCTATTAGTTGAGGGTGGCTTATTTAATGATATTATTGATAATTTTTTAGATTAGAAAATAATTTAACTAAAAGTGAGCCACAATAGCACCTGCAAGCAACTAACTTGCAGCTAGACGGCAAGCAGGAAACAATACTTTAATTTTCATGGGCTACCATTCTTTTGTCTAAATAAAGCAGAAAAAGTCAGGTTCTATTAATTTTCAATTTTGTTTTAACACTTGCTCGATTTATTAAAGTTGTAATTTATTAAATTTGTTTTCTGGCAGCTACTTGATATCATAGAACCAATAAAAATACCTACTTTATAGGGGTATATAAAAAATTAAGGAAAAATTATCTGTAAAAACTAGCGCATAACTTTTTAACGGTTATGCACAGAAAAAATATACAGGGTGTTTCTAAATTATGGTGCCAAAGTAATATGGCAGGTAGAAAATGCCATTTTGAACAAAAAGTTGCCTATAAACATGGGTCCGAAAATGCATAATAAAAAAGTTACAGGGTGATAAACGTACAGTTTGAAAAACATATTTTTCGCCAACACTTCTACAGACGTTATGCAATTTAAATGAAACTTGGTGCAGTTGATTAGTGGCTGAAGTGCAACAATTTCGTGTAAAAACAATTTATTCCCATTGCCCAGAGGCGGAGGGGCGGGGTAGCGCAATGGGTTTTATACTCATAACTTTTTTGAGGTTATCTTTTTGGTCTTGCAGGTTCATTATTTTAGTGCATCGTTTCATTTTGCAACAAAAGTGTACTCTTGTTACATTATCATTATTAAAATGTGCCCCAAAACACCTATTGACTCCAAAGTTCGAAAAATAAAATTTTCGACTACCGCTTTCAAATTTTACAGAATAATTGTACCATTTAAAGTGCCAAAAAAAATGCCTATGAACAATGTACCAAAAATTGTTCGCTTTCAAAATGGAACGGATTGAGCTTGCCAAATTTTTGACACCCTATTTCAAGAAAAGCAGTGATGTTTCAGTCGATGCCTATTAGGCTTTTTTTTTCATAGTTTTGAACGTACAATTCATCTGTAACATAATGAGGTAGGTGATAATTTTATTTTTCGAAATTTGGAGTCAACAGGTGTTTTAGGGCACATTTTGACAATTTCAACGCAAACGGTTGATTTTATCGTAATGGAACAAGAGAACACATTTGTTGCAAAATGAAATGTTGCACTAAAATGATGAACCTGCAAGTCCAAAAAGATAACCTCAAAAAAGTTATGAGTATAAAACCCATTGAGCTGCCCGTCCCCTCCGCCTCTGGGCAATGAAAATAAATGGTTTTCACACGAAATTGTTGCACGTCAGCGACTAAGGGACTGCACCAAGTTTCATTTAGATTGCATAACTTCTGTAGAAGTTTTGCAAAAAATACGTTTTTTAAACTGTACCTTTATCACCCTGTAACTTTTTTATTATTCATTTTCGAACACATATTTATAGGAAACTTTTTGTTCAAAATGACATTTTCTACCTGTCGTATTACGTTGGCACCATAATTTAGAAACAACCTGTATACAGTGTGGTCATTTAAGTGTGCAACATATGGGATTTTTTTATTAATTACCCAACGAAAATACAAATATTCTCGAAAGTTGGTGCATGTTTGATATTCATATTAGGCGCACTTAGAATGGTTGCAAGTCATACAGCATACAGGGTAGGTCAAAAAATATAAAAATTGTACAAGAGTAAAGTACCCTTATTTTAGAAAATTCAGCAAAATGTTATTAAGAAAAGTTGTCTAGAATTAAAAGTTATGCCTAAATACCAAAACCATCCTAAGCAAAAAAAATATTTTTTTAAAAACATTCATAATTTTCTCAAAAAAAGTTTGTTTGTTTTAATATTCATAAATCAATCAAAATTAAATCAATTCCGCATAACTTTGTTCAAATTCAAGCATATTTGTAAAATTGACATAGATTTTTAATTTTTCAGGGAATCACAAACTTCATGTTTGTGTTTTTAAATTTTTGCAAGAGTTTAATATTTAAAGAAAACAAAAATAATGAAATTTTAACTTTAACATCCTGCAAGTATCTCTTTTATTAAGCATTTTGGAGTTATGTTTATAGACATCTTTTTCTTTTTTTAGATTTTAAAGCACCCCTTCAATTTGTTCGCTTACTTATTTATACAGTGTGGTCATTTAAGTGTATATATATTCCCGATAGTTGGTGCATGTTCGATAATCATATTAGGCGCACTTAGAATGGTTGCAAGTCAAACAGGATACAGGGTAGGTCGAAAAATATAAAAATTGTACAAGAGTAAAGTACCCTTATTTCAGAAAATTCAGCAAAATTTTATTAAGAAAAGTTGTCTAGAATTAAAAGGTATGCCTAAATACCAAAACATGGACTCCTACGAAAAATAAATATATTTTTTGAAAAACAATAATTTCCTAAAAAAATTGTTTTAATATTCACCCTAAACAATTTCATAAATCGATCAAAATTAAATCAATTCCGCATAACTTTGTTCAAATTCAAGCATATTTGTAAAATTAACTTAGATTTTTAATTTTTCAGGGAATCACAAATTTCATGTTTGTTGCAACGATATTAAACAAAACTTTAAAGTTTCGCAAAAATTCTTCTGAACAAGGTAAAACATTAGTAATGATAATGTGTATATTAAAAAACTCTCATTTAAGGTGCAAAATTTTTATTTTAAATGTTTATTAAAAACTGGAAATTTGACGAAAAAAATTTTTTTCTTAGGAGGCTATGTTTTGATTTTTAGGCATAGCTTTTAATTCTAAACAACTTTTCTTAATAACCGTTTGCTGAATTTTCTAAAATAAGGGTACTTTACTCTTGTACAATTTTTATATTTTTTGACCTACCCTGTATGCTGTTTGACTTGCAACCATTGTAAGTGCGCCTAATATGATTATCGAACATGCACCAACTATCGGGAACATTTGTATTTTCGTTGTGCAATTAATAAAAAAAACATATGTTGCACACTTAAATGACCACACTGTATTTAAAAAAGATTAAGAATAAAAAATTTGAAAAAAATTAGAGGTGTGATTACAGCACTTAAAGAAGCAAAACGGACAGAAAAAAAAAACCGTGCCAACTCACCTGGTAGGGTTTCTGATGCGGTTCGCTTGGCCTGATTTCCACGCAAAACGTCGTCGTTGCCGACTTCTTCGTCCTGGTTACAATTTGACCATCGGCCGTTTGATCGTCAGCAGCAGCAGCCTGCGGCGCCGCCACCTTCAGTTGTTGATCCGTCTGAGCTTGCTGCGTCTCGGTCTTCTTCTCGTCTCGTGGTGCGGTGTCCGGGATCTCCTGCCCGCTGCAGCCGGCTCCAGCCAACAGAGAACAAACGAGCAGGGCGGCGGAGGTGGTGACGGCGGTCTTCATGCTGTCGGACGCTGGTCGCTGGTATTCTGCCCTCGTACGTAACTCTACAGTCTGTGAAGCCGCCGAGGTTTTTATACCGAAGAATGTAACGCCGTCAGCGATTTTCGTGTGTGCTAATTATTAACTACGACGTAGACATATAAAAATTGCGTCCACCGCACCGATTTGTAAATTGTTTTGAGCATAAAGAAATTTTGTTCTATAAAATGTATGTGAAAATATTGTAAAAACACAGTAGGTATATTCAGGGCCGTAGCTAGGGGTTTTCCATGGAGGGGGTTTAGGTTTAAGGTTAACTTTTTGAGCATTATCCTCATATATACAGTGAGTTTTTTCGATGACCACTATGGGGATCTCGGAAACTTGCAGAGCTAGAACAAAGGTTAAATGGGGAAAGAATTGCTGTTTTTAATGCTCAATGTAATGCCCCCTTTGGATTTTTAAAAAAGTTCATGGCTCACTAGATATTTTGAAAAGAGTGATTTTTTGCTATTTCATCAGATCTCTGTAGCTCCGTTATTTCTGATTATACAGAAAAACTGTAGAGACAAAAATTGTAGATAATTTTGGGCTTAATAAGATAATCTGATCCAATTTTTTATGTGTTTTTTTTTAATGTAAATCATAGTTGGCTGTGGCCTTATCAAATCGTCCATTTTTTAGCTTTCCAAAGATATAATACTCGGCATAGTTATTATAAAAAATAAAAGAGCTGGCAAATTTTCTAATTTTTTTAAATTTTTTACATAGTTAGCCATGGAATATTTTCATAATTACGTTATATTTTATAATAAGACATACTTCAAACTTTCAAATATTTTATTTTTAGCTGGTAACAAAATGTAACAAAATAAAACAAAAATAAAAAACTCACCTTTTAAAATAAAAAATGTGTTCAAACAATCCACCATTATTTATGCAAATATTGCATCTTTTTAAAACTGAATTTATCGCCTTTCTTAGAGAGCGCCTGTCAATACTGGCAATTACTTCTAAAAACAGGTGCTCTTAATTCAACAATTGTCTCATACTTTATTTTGTACTGTTCCCCACAAAAAGAAATCCAAAACAGACAAATCGGGGGATTGGGGCGGCCAGGAAATAGGTCTATTTCTCCCTATCTAAATTTTGATAGAGCTGATCTAGGTAATTTCTTACGGGCAAATAATTATGTGGTGGACCTCCATCATGATAATTTTTGTTTTGTTTAGTTACATGTTGTTACATGTTGTTACATGTTGTTACATGTTTTATTTTGTTACATGTTGAAGTATGTCTAATTATAAAATAGAACGTAATTATGAACAAAACACAAGTTTATGTCATATATCAAAAATCACAAACAACCTATAAAATTGGATTGGATTATCTTATTAACCCCAAAATTATCTACAATTTAAAAATCCAAAAGGGGCATTACATTGAGCATTCAAAACCGCAATTCTTTTCCCATTTAACCTTTGTTCTAGCTCTGCTAGTTTCCGAGATCCTCATAGTGATCATCGAAAAAAACTCACCCTATATATTGCCAAACGGAAATGCTTAACCTTGATGGCATGTTACATGTTACAATCATCCAAGCAGTACAATCGGCCAGCACGATTATTAATTTTTCCATTTTGGCGGGCGCCGGGCGTGTTAATTAATTTTATATATACAATCATGGGGGGGTTTGAACCCCCGAAACCCCCCCCCCCTTATATTGTATACACAGGAAATAGCCTAAATAAGTGCTGCGGACTTCTTTTTATACTTAAAAAATTGTATATTACTGCAGAATTTCTGACGGTGAGCCGTTTTACGATCGAGGCGAGGTCATATTATATGGCACGCGAGAAAATTTTATGACTGCTGTAGGTTTCCCTTGGGAACAATAAAATTGTCACTTGACACTTTTTCGTATCTATGACGTTTTGTGTCAGATTTGATAGATATTGTTCATTAAAAACTTGGATTTTGTCAATTTTTTAAATCCAAAATCCAAATTTTTTTTCAAAAAATATGGACAGATGAGGCCTTGTTTACTCGAAGAGGTGTGTTTAACCATCACAACCTATACATTTGGTCTCGGGAAAATCCTCGTGCATTTCGTCCCCAGAATTTTCTACATGAATTTTCTCTGAATATTTGGATAGCACTCATCAATGGTTACGTATACAGTGTGTTTCACTTCAAGTCTAGACAATTCATTATTATTTACGGGCTGACCGTTTTTTTTTTAAATTTTTTTGACTATATTCTACTTCAAAAGATCTAGATTTATCTACACAATTTATGGCTAATGTGAAATAATTTTAAAATATCTCTCAGTGAAAAAATTACTTAAATGAAAGAAAGTTGTAGGGTACCAAGGTGTATTATCCCAAAAATAATGGATTGATAGGAATGCTATTGTCTAAGTTGAAATGTTTTTCCATGGCAACCTGGATTGATCGAAAGATCGTATTTATCTGCAATTTGGAATATCATGCGAATGCTTAGAGCAAACATATAACATATTTATATTGTTGGAATCGGAAAAATGCGTACAATTCAAAAATTCACAAATATATAGGGTGTTCCATTAAAAAAGTAAGTTTATATTTTTTCATAAATTTGCGACGCTCATTTCTTTTATCTAGTAACAGATCCTAGCGGTTCAGGAAAAACCCTACAATTTTCATTTAAGTAATTTTTTCTAACTCGAAAAATAAAGGCTCTAGTGCTGGGTCAAAATATACGGGAACACCCTGTACAGGGTAGGTACCCATTCCGGAAAACCGTATTTTTGCTATGTTTGAAGCTGTTTTGTGAACGCCGTGTATAAGCTACGATCGGTATGTGGGGTTATCGGGTATGGCCAATACGAATGTGCTATTAATTTTTTCCTAAAAAACGAATCTGAAAAAAAATAGTGTCAAAATGTAGATATTTTGTTCTCCTAAAAACGAATCTGAAAAAAAATAGTGTCAAAATGTAGATCTTTTGAAGTAGAATGAATATATTCAAAAAATTTTTTTATGAAAATCGGTCAACCCGTAAAAGATTATGAATTGTCTCGACTTGAAGTGAAACACTAAAAATGTGCCCTGCACGCTTTTGATAATTTTGTGTATGTAGGAGTGTCCTTATACACTTGTGGGACATATCGCATCACTATTCCACGGCCTGCTATGATTTTGTCGATGCGATTCTTTGGGAAATGCTATTAAGGATTTTTTATCGGAAATCTGGCAACCTAGCTTTATTCAGCACCCCCTGAAACCCTATTTTGCTAGGACTGACATTTATACAGGGTCTTAAAGTTGGGAAAAATATTTTTTTATTTTCAATTAAATTAATTTAAAATTAAATCAAGAATTCTTTGGAAACAGGCCCAAAATATCGTATTAATAAAAAAACTGCCAAGAACCCCGTTTTATCTTTTTATAATAATGTTTAAATATGCCATATTTAAGCATTATTATTTAAGATGCGATATGTTGAAAAATGCAATTAGCCAGTTTTATCGAAAATCTGGCAACGTAGCTTTAGTCAGCACTCTTTGAAACCCAAATATCCCAAGTTTTATGAGTTTGAATTGCCAAATAACATTTCTATATGACTTTATAGTTTGGAACATTGTTTCTTATTTTAAATTAAAAATTAGGAATGATTTGGAAAAATGTCACAGTAATAAAGGAAACGGAAAACAAACACCATCCTGCTGTTTTAAAACAATATATTCTTCGCGTAGATCACAGAAAATTTGCCATATTCAAGTATTATTTTAAAACGGTACCTTGGTGTTATTTTTCCGTTTTCTTTATTAGTGGGACATGTTTGGGATGTTACGATTAAGTTTACCGGATTTTCAAATATTTCCAAAGCATTGCTGATTTTTAATTGAAAATTTATAAATATCAATCTTCCCAACTTTAAGGCCCTATAGAAATGTTAGTTGGATAAGTAAAAATTGTGGACTTTAGAATTTCAAAAGGTGCTGAATAAAGCTACGTTGCCAGATTTCCGATAAAAAAAATCCCCAATAGCATTTTCTAAAAAATCTCATTAAAAAAACATAGATGGACGTGGAATAGTGCGGCCGCCATGGAGATACGTCCCACAAGTGCATAAGTACACTTAATACACACACACAAAAATCATCAAAATCGTGCAGCTCATCACAATTTTACAGGGGTGCTACGGATCAAATCTGAACACCCTGTATATCCATATTTGAATAAACATTGTCGAATGGAAAGAATATTCCATCTTCTGAATTGAAGAGTTAGTATAGGATGTTATTTTAGAACTGTCATCGCGATTTTTTCCAATATTTTGCGCCCACCAAAAAAAAACGTAAGAAACGAAAACGTGGCAAACGGCATCCATGGCCAACTTGTCGCGTAATATAAAAACACTCTCAAATGATGCAAAACTATTAGTAGCATGTTTATTCGAAGAAATAGAACAACGTTTTTATATTGAAAATTCATGGCACTTATGCAACCCGGTGGTCAAATATTTAGTTTCAAAAAAAAATACACAGGGATTTCGCCTCTGTTCAGATTTGAGATTTTTTTGTATTGCGCGAAAAGTTGAACATTACTGCCTTTTAATGTCGACTAGGTATCCAAAATGGCCATATATTGTTATCTTGCGTGTTTTTTGTTGGGCGCAAAATAAGCAAGAAAATCGTTTCAATAAAAAAATAAATAACAAATTTCATAGCTTCAAGAGAGCCGAAGACCCTATATGTAAATTTCTAAACTATCTGAGCACCCGGTTGCATATAGTTCTCAGTGCCGTCAATTTTCAATATATATCTCTTACAATTAACATGCTACGGCTACTAATAGTTTTGCCCAATTTAAGTTTTTTATATTGCTCCACAAGTTAGTCATGGATGCCGTTTTCTTTTTCAGAGACACCTAGCTGTTTAAAAGTGACATGTTTTTGTTTCTTACTTTTTTTGGCGGGGCGCAAAATAAGCGAGAAAATCGCTCTGGTAATCCTAAAAAATCGTCCTGTATATTATACGCGGTAAATTACGTAAGTAGGCCCTTATAATATCAAAGATAGAAAAATAATAATGATAGAGCTTGAAATGATGACCAAAACTGAAATGGAATACCATCTATTTTATTATACTATTACTATTTAAAAGCTCTTAAAGAGTTTATGCGTTGGGTGAAGATTTATGCTTTTTGATATAGGGTACTAAGGGTCTAAAGGTTAGGGAGTTATTTTGTTCTAAGAAAGGGTCTCATAAAGGCAGATTACCTGATTAGGGCGTCAAAATATCACTGTTAAGATGAAAAAATAAAAACTTTTTTTTGTTAATTCTTGATGTAAGTAACTGGAAATAGTTATTTATTCTCAATACACCAAAAATTTTGCATCGCAATCTGGTAGTGGCCCTTTTGAGGCCGTTTCTTAAAATAAAATATAAGTAACTCCCTCACCTTGAAATAATAAACTTAGGATTTAAGTAAGTGAACCACCCGGTATGTTCTTCATACTTTTATCTTAATATCAGCCAAAAATCGTTAACTAGGCGTAGGCGTAACAGGCAATCTCCAGTCCTAGTTAAAGCCCAAAACTATTTGGTTTTGAGTAATATTTCCAAAAGTGACCACTTTTTTCGTTTAAAATTGAAAGCCCTCCCTAACCTTTAAAGTTAGGCCCTTAAACCCCAAAAAGCATCTACTCTTTAATGTCTTTTCATAAATGTAATAAAATACAGTGTGTTTCATTTAGAAAAAAACCTAACTGTGGTTCACACGACTACTTATTGGACCCCCCCCCCCGTCAGTGGCGACTCGTGATGTTTTTCTTTGGATGTGCGCTCTGTTAAAATATGTAGTTTCTTGAGCAGGCAAATAAATAGCCCAGAAAAAATTTTCCCCTAAACGGAGCTTTTCTCCGAAATGGCATCCCCAAAAAGTGTGCGGAACGTATAGTGCAATTACAGATTGATATATCCGAGTCGTAAATCATTTTATTGGGGTCTAAATACTGCCAGCCAATTATTTAGTAACATATAGGTACAAAAGAATATACCTAGATCCGAACTTATTGGTATAATTTTGTAATTATTTTTTCCTTTGTATATTTGTGTAATTATTTTTTCCTTTGTATATCGGTATAATTTTGTAATTATTTTATATTTCCCTGAAAATAAACAATTTCAAAAAAGTTAAATACTAACCTGTGCATTAATCCTCTAGGTTTATGGTCTCAACCCTAGTTAAAATAATTTACGACTGCCATATATCTGTAAATGCACTTATACCTAGAAAATTAAAAACCGAATGAACCCTTCACCATACTCCGCAAGCCCCATACTTCTCAAGCAATGAAAAATTTGAGGCTATAAAAACTTTATTAGACTTTTTAAGTAGATTTGTACTTAAAAACTCTGCCAGTAGAATCACTACTTCCACACCACTCTTTTTAAACCCATTTAAACAATTTAAAAATAAAATGTGGATTTTTTTTAAATCTTCATTCGGGTAGCCGACGTTGGTTCCTACGTCACAATATTTTCAGAAAGTTGCCGAACGCTAGCTCAGAAGAAATCAAATAATTGTACATTGTAAAATATCTTTCAGCTGACAGCGCATAACCTTACCTGTTCTGTGCGGACTACTTCGCTTTTGTCGTTTGGTTATGAACATTTTTTCTGGTCTAAATAATTAAAGGTTGAATAATATACCTGCTTATAAAATGACTGAGGATAAAGTAGAGGAAAGCAGATGTATATAGATTTATTTATCGATTTACTGTGGGGAAAGGTGGTAGGAAATACCTGATTTAAATGATCCCTTAATTTAATCAAATTATGGGGTTTATAGCTTTTATATTTTTTACCAATTATCACAGGTAGAATCACTAGTATAAATAATTAAACTGTGGTAGAAGTTTAGCAGTATACAATGTGTCCCGGATAAGAATGATCAGCATGGGGATCTCGCAAACGGTGAGAGATAGAACAACGGTTAAATGGGGAAAAAGTCGCGCAAATTTAAGGTCAATAAAATGGTACAAACAGATTTCTAATATATTTTTTCGTTTTTGAGTTATTTTGAAAAAAGTAAAATTTTGCGTTTCTGATTTTATTTTTTCTGAAGTTATTACCACAGATATAAAAAAAAGAAAAACACTTTCTTATGGCACTTTTTAACGGGCTTTAAGATGGCGTTTTTAGATTTGTTCTACAACATTCCGTTTTTGAAAAACCAGCTTCAACTTCAACTGGATTTTTTTTGCAGATTTTGAAAGCACTTTTCATTGCAAATACCATGATGTATGACACGAAATATTTTTAAAATATTTTGAGACAATTATACTGAAAATTCCTTTTTTCCATTAATTTATTTCTATTGCGGCCCTGTATTTAATAATAAAAAGTCTATACTAAAATCGAGAAACTCTTACGCCTAGCGTAAACAAGAGCACGTGACTTGAGATATTCGCCAGGGCCGTACTGAGGCACGACCTGTATTTAATTTTAGTTTTACAATTGTTTACATCAAAATATTTCGGAAAACAATTATTGGCTTAATTAAAATGGTTCAAAACATCGATAAAATTATTTGTGGCAGTATCTAAATAGCTGAGAACAACAAGATAAAACCGCATAACTACACTTTTGCGAGCGAGTACGTCCCTGTTGCCGAGTCGGGTGAAATTTTATAGTCTACCGACCAATCGCGGAACGTCATTGAACACGTGGTTTTATTTACGCCAGGCGTACGGATTGCTCGATTTTAGTATAAATATTAATCAGTATTGTCAACAATTTAACTTACAGTTTATTTTTACTTCGAAAACTTAGTATTTTTAAATATGGCCCTGTCTGGTGTTTTCCTCTGTTGTTATACAGCAAACAGTGTCGCATTGTGTTTTGAAGTAAATTCTTCGCTTTTTTTAATTATTGCGAGAAGAAAGCTTTAAGCCAATGAAACCAATAACTTTTGCCATTTATTAATAATTGCAACAATACATTCGTTCGGCTTCTGCACTATTTCTGTGACACAAGATATGACATACTAACATGTTAAATTTGTCGTCATTTGAAAAAGCACCCTCCATTTCTAATAATACAAATTATTAACTAAATGATACAGTGGGCGTTATGACAAATGATTGGGGGTTGGTTTCGTTGTGTCAAAGCCTTCTAGGAGGAGGATTTTTATTTCTTTTTTTATTATCGTATGTTACTGTTATTAGTCTTTGCCGACCTTTTTTGGCTCTCCGATTGAAAGATAAGTTGTAAGTTAAATTGTTGACAATACTGATTAAGATTTAGACTTCTTATTATTAAATACAAATTTTACAAATATTTCGTGTCATACATCATAGTATTTGCAATGAAGAGTGCTTTCAAAATCTGCAAAAAAAATTCAGGTCCGTATTTAAAAAAATAAAGTTGAAGATGGTTTCTCAAAAACGAAAAGTTGTAGAACAAATCTAAAAACGCCATCTTAAAGCACGTTAAAAAGTGCCATAAGAAAGTGTTTTTCTTTTTTTCTGTGTGATAACAGCTTCAGAAAAGAATAAAATCGAAAACGCAAAATTTTTTTTTGAAGATAACTCAAAAATGAAAAAGATATTAGAAATCTGTTTGTACCATTTTATTGACCTTAAAATTGCGCAATTTTTTCCCCATTTAACCGTTGTTCTATCTTTCGCCGTTTGCAAGATTCCCGTGCTGTACATTCTTATCCGGGACACATTGTATACTTAGTAGGTATTCTTCCATAGTGTGTGACTGTGAAAAACTGTGTTAGAAAGGGTATTAATAAAATAGTGAAATGGCACCTGGTCAAAGTAGTGGTTTTGTAAAAGCAACTAGGTACCGACAATCTGCCCAGCATAAGCATAGACATATTTATGGTAACTGGACCGTTAAAGTCGTAGGGAGGTTACGTGGAACAGCTGCTTCAAACTACAGTTTCTTTTTATCTGGTGCAGCGGGCACGTTCACAAAAAATTTGTTGGTATTATAGAATGTATTTGTGCAATAACCAACAAAGCACATTTTCGACGAAATACATTAAATTCACGCAAAATATACAACTTCTTTAAAATAATTCACGCCTCACACCTGGAAATTGTAATCAAACAGCTCTGGTATAAAATTTCAATAGGGTCGAGCTTAGTTGTCAAATTTATTCCGGGCATCACATTACAAACATGCGTTATGTGTATTTTAGTTTTACCATTCTTAAGCGTTTTACGTCACAAAAGTAATCAGGTATTATACATATTATTAAAAAGTGCAAAGAAAACAACCTAATATCTATAAATCTTCTCTAAAACGCACAGTCCGACAACACTGGAATTAATAATCTGGGCTTGGGTCAAGCATGTTATTCGATACATCCAGGTAAGAAGAAGAGATCGCGGAACGACTTACATAGCACCAAAAAGGAAAAACTATTGTGACGTATATTTTTGAAAATCGCTCAAATTGGCGGGAAAACAGAAAGTGCAGAGCTCCAAAATAAAAAATAACATGTATTACAATATTATTGATGGTAAAGGGAATTCATTAGCACTAAATTTTAAAAACTAGTCTAAATAATACATACAGGGTGATTCAGTTCCGGTGCTCAACATGGGGATCTCGGAACCCGTAACAGATACGAAGTCGGTCAGATGGAGGCAAACTTGCGCCTTTGGGCGCCTAACAATATGCATTTGAGAAAGTTAAAATATTTCCATGGGTTGCTGAGATATTTAAGAAAAACCGATTTTTTTTTAAATTAGATTTTATTTTTTCTGGCGCCGTTTGCGAAAATATTGAAAAATAAATTATATTTTTCCATTGCAACTTTTTCAGTACTGCGTCATGGTATTTTTAAATTTTCGGGGCGACGTTTCGTTTTTGAGATAGAGGGATCATCTTAATTTTTTTAAATACGGACCTGGATTTTTTATTCCATATTTCGAAATAAATCGTTGTCCTGAGTACAATGTAGGTATTACACTTGCATATATTTTTTCCCGTTTTGGCCGCCAAAATGCACATTTACTACGAAAAAAGTTAATACGGTCCTGGACTATGCATTTTCTCTTTTTTCAAAGCTATTCCAATTATAACAGGTGATCATTTTTTTATACTGAATTAATTAAACTCTATGTTTGTCGTATTTTGAAATTCCTTTTTATACTTTAGGCAAAATGTATTCCACTATTGTTAATAATAGTTGCTATTTTTACCTAAAGTGTAAAAAAATTTCAAAATATGACAAACATGGAGTTTAATTAATCCAATAGGTATTAAAATAATGATCACCTGTTATAATTGGAATAGCTTTGAAAAAAAGTGAGAGAAATGCATAGTCCAGGATCGTATTAATTTTTTTCTTAGTAAATGTGCATTTTAGCGGCTAAAATTAGAAAAAATATGTATGTGTCATACATCGTTGTACTCAGGGCAACGATTCATTTCGAAATATGCAATAAAAAATCCAGGTCCGTATTTAAAAAAATGAAGATGATCCCTCTATCTCAAAAACGAAGCGTCGCTCCGAAAATCTAAAAATACCATGACATAGTCCAGAAAAAGTTGCAATGAAAAAGTTTAATTTATTTTTCAATATTATCGTAAACAGGCCCAAGAAAAAATAAAATCTATTTTTAAAAAATTCGGTTTCTCTTAAATATCTCAGCAACCCATAGAAATATTTTAACTTTCTCAACGGCATATTGTTAGGCGCCCAAAAGGCGCAAGTTTGCCTCCATTTGACCGACTTCGTATCTGTTACGGTTTCCGAGATCCCCATGTTGAGCACCGGAACTGAATCACCCTGTATTTTACTCCCCCTATTTCCACCCCGTCTCGCAGAGCGATTTAGCCCAAAATCAAACCAAACCGTCCTGTTGTAGGCAAGATTACATAGTTATGGGATTGCAAAGTTAGCAAGTGCCGGTGACCCGGAGTACCACCGAGCGCAGCGGCTTTCCGGGAATGCACCTTATTATTTTAGAATCATGTTTCTTCCGTCGCATAGAATGTAATTTTTATTTGTTATTTTTCAGTCTTAATCCGCATCTTGTACGTTTCGCATTGGAAATGAACGATATTTAAAAAAAAAGCATTTTCGTGCTACGAAAATTTAGTGGCGCAGTCGGTAAGACGCTCAGTCGTGCTAGCGTATACAGGGTGAGTTTTTTTCGATTCACACTATGGGGATCTCGGAAACTAGCAGAGCTAGAACAATGGTTAAACGGGGAAAGAATTGCAGTTTTGAATGCTCAATCCAATGTCCCTTTTGGATTTTCAAAAAAACTTCATGACTCACTAGATATTTTGAAAAGAGTGATTTTTTTGCTATTTCATCAGATCTCTGTAGCTCCGTTATTTCTGATTATACAGAAAAACTGTAGAGACAAAAATTGTAGATAATTTTGGGCTTAATAAGATAATCTTATCCAATTTTTTATGTTGTTTGTGATTTTTGAGATATGACATAAACTTGTGTTTTTTAAAACGTAAATCATAGTTGGCTGTGGCCTTATAAAATCGGCCAGTTTTTGAGCTTTCCAAAGATATAACACTCGGCATAGTTATTACAAAAAATAAAAGAGCTATGGCTAATTTTCTGATTTTTTTTTTAATTTTCACATAGTCAGCCATGGAATATGTTCATAATTACGTTCTATTTTATAATTAGACATACTTAAAACTTTCTAATATTTTGTTTTTAGCTGGTAACAAAATGTAAGAAAATAAAACAAAAATTAAAAAACTCAAATTCAAATTATTATTATTTTAAAAGGTCACCTTTTATAATAAAAAAGGTGTTGAAACAAGCCACCATTATTATTTATGCAAATATTGCATCTTTTTAAAGCTGAATAATTGTCTCATATTTATATATATTTTTTTTGTACTGTTCCCCACAAAAGGAAATCCAAAACAGACAAATCGGGGGATCGGGACTGCCAGGAAATAGGTCTATTTCTCCCTATCCAACTATTTGGATTGAGCTGATCTAGGTAATACGGGCAAGTAATTATGTGGTGGAGCTCCATCATGATAATTTTTGTTTTATTTTGTTACATTTTGTCACCAGCTAAAAATAAATTATTGAAAGTTTGAAGTATGTCTTATTATTCAATTCAATTATGAAAATATTTTATGGCTGACTATGTAAAAATTAAAAAAAAAAACAGAAAATTAGCCATAGCTCTTTTATTTCTTGTAATAACTGTGCCCAGTATTATACAGGGTTTACTATGACTTAGTACAAAAATTTTTACCACGTGCGCAGGGTGGCTTAAGAAAACATAGAAAAATATTTTTAGATTTTTTTTACGATCTTTAAAAAAACGGGTAAAGACCCCTATTTTCCCTGTAAATCGCCGCCTTTAATGACGTCATCCAATTTGGCTTCTGAAGGTACTGACAGCTGAAGTGATTTTCCGCGGTGTTGCCGTTGATTTAGGAACGGTGAAAATACCTTTTTACTCAAACAAATTTAAAAAATACATAAATAACAATCGATTTGAATCTGTACAGATGCAGCGCTATTAGATTCCCCTTACCTTAGCTCGTATCCGGACCGGTTCCTACTCTCGCGGAAAGCTCATTACCGCGACACCACAAGCCGTCTCCCTTAATACCCCCGGAGCTCCTCTGATGAATTCTTGTCCACCATCTAACCTCTTCTGAAGCATAGATAAAGGATTTATTGTTCTGAAGCCTCGGCGGTATGAATTAAGCGACGTATCGGCCCGGTCGAGTCTATGAAACGTTTTTTCGACTGCTCCGCGTTGCCCCGTTCGTCATTTCATAACTTCCTAGCTAGGCAACTAACTGTACATACAAGGTTTGTTCCAACAGGGCCAATAACCGTGCTCAAGCACGTTCAGCGCATGCGCACTACCCCACTGGCTGTTCCAACTGAATTATGTACCTACCGACACGGGACGATACACGCACTGTTCCAGCCGATTTATGGATCATTTGTGTATCGTCCTTGTACGATAAAAACGGTGCCTGGTCTAAAGCAATAACCGCGTGTACTGACATGCGCAGTGTATGGTCGTGTGACAGAGATAAACATTAACATCATATTTTTGTTTTTACGTAGATAGGTTTAAATCGATGGCTGGGATCGTGTTTTTTATTTCTTGTTGGTTTTTGGCTTGTTGGGTAGGGCGGGGAATCGTTGAACAATTTTTCCGTTCCATCTGAAATTTTCTTTGGGATCATTTGTTCCAACTCGAATTTACGTACCGTCACAGAACTGCACATGAACTAGATGATAACCCTTAAAGAACGCATGCGCTAGTTTTGCACCGTTCATGTGCGATCCCAAAGAAAATTTCAGATGGAACGGATTGTGAATCAAATCGACCAAATCACGTTTTGCGACCGCACCTAACCTGCGTGTTTAATATGTGGCTAACCGAATGTTCGGTGGGCTAACCTCACTCTTCACTCTAAAAAATTATTGTTCAACGATTCCCCGCCCTACCCAACAAGCCAAAAACCAACAAGAAATAAAAAACACGATCCCAGCCATCGATTTAAAACCATCTACGTAAAAACAAAAATATGAGGTTATTGTTTATCTCTGTCACATGACTACATTGCGCATGTCAGTACACGCGGTTATTGCTTTAGACCAGGCACCGTTTTTATCGTACAAGGACGATACACAAATGATCCATAAATCGGCTGGAACAGTGCGTGTATCGTCCCGTGTCGGTAGGTACATAATTCAGTTGGAACAGCCAGCGGGGTAGTGCGCATGCGCTGAACGTGCTTGAGCACGGTTATTGGCCCTGTTGGAACAAACCTTTTCAAGTTTGGCTAGTAGCCGACGGAGGGCATTTGCGAATGTAACATGGCGTTATTTCCCAGTTTTGTCTTGATTTTCGCGGCAAATCGTTCAGCGTCTTTGTGAAAATGCCGGAGTATTCGAACGCCGAGTTAACGGACATGGTTATAATGTACGGGAGATGCGATGAAAGTGCACATCGAGCTGCAGCAGAATACCGTATTCGTTTTCCTAACAGGGCAAATATGCCTAACCCACGTACTTTCGTGAACATTGTACAACGTATGCGAAACACTGGTGTTTTGCAAGCTCGAAGGGGTGGGCCTGGAGGGCAAATGAACATGGACGATGTTGAGTCAGTGCTTGATTTGGTGGAAGAGCAACCTTCCATAAGCACTACAGCTATTGCAAGGAGATTGGGAATATCTCAGAACAAGGCAAGTAAAATAAAACCAATAAAACTGACTTCTACCAAAGACTATCCCATGTGATGGGATTGTCTTTGCTTGCACCTAATACCTACATAAAATTTAAAATGTAACAATACAATTATTTACAGGCATGGAGGATTCTAAGGGAAAACGGCCTTCACCCTTATCACATACAAAAGGTCCAAGCATTAGAAGCAAATGATTTTCCGGTGAGAATGACCTACTGCACTTGGCTACGTGATCGAATCGCCCAAGACCCAAACTTTGTTTTCAACATTCTTTGGACAGACGAATGCTGCTTCACACGTGCTGGGGTTTTAAACACGTATGTAAATTTTTACTTACTTATAGCTTTCTCTCCTCCATATTATCTTTTTTATTTATTATAAAATTGGCTATGTCAATCCTAACGCCTTCGCCAAAATTGTGAATATTTCTAATTTTTGGTTTTTTTTTTAGACACAACAGCCATATTTGGTCCGATGAGAACCCACATGCTGTTCGGCGGTTTAATTTCCAACGTCGGTTTTCCATCAATGTTTGGGCAGGAGTTTATGGAGATCGATTAATTGGACCATACATTCTACCGGAAAATTTAAACGCTGAACGATACTTGTATTTTCTGACAAATGTTTTGTTTGATAATTTGCCACTACAAGTACTGCATGACATGTGGTTTATGCACGATGGTGCACCAGCCCATTTTGCGAGACCTGTTCGTGCACTTTTAGACGACCAATGCCCCAACCGTTGGATCGGAAGAGGAGGGCCCATTGCATGGCCGCCGCGATCACCAGACTTGAATCCAATGGATTTTTGTATTTGGGGATTCATGAAGGCGATTGTGTACGAGCAGGAAATCGACAACGAGCAGCAGTTACGTGAACGAATTGAAGGTGCAGCTGTCCAAATCCGGAATAATCATGGACTTTTTGCACGTATCCGGACTTCTTTAGTTAACCGAGTGAATTTGTGCATCGAAGTTAACGGCGGCCTCTTTGAACAGCTACTGTAGTGCTTTGCATGTGCATTTGTGCAATGTGTGCTAGTGCAGTTGTGATTTTTCGGTTACCCTTCGGGGTTTTCCTGGCGGAGGGGATCTACCTCGTCGTGGTCGTCAGGCTGAGTACCTCGCTTCAAACAAAAGGAATAGCAGAGGGAAACCAAGAGATCCCCAACAGATTTAAAAAATGTGAATGTTGTGTTGTGTGACTTTTAATGTAAAAAAGCAAGAAAACAGAAAATGGTGCAAACAATCCTGGAAATGTCAGTAAGGTAGGTGTTTCATAGGCATTCTACATGTTCCTCAGAAAGTAATCGTTTTTAAAAGGAAATCGAAATTTTGTGGTGAATCCTCGGATAAATTGATAGACGTGGCAACGCCGCGCTATTGACATATGCGAAATTTTTAGACATGTCGCGCGGGCGTCCATAGGCGGCGTTTTTTGAGGGGTTTAATACAATTTGAAAAAAAAATTTTTTAGGCTTAAGACAAATGTTAGAAAATTTTTGAAAATTTATTTTAGCAAGTCTAATTTTTCTTTATCTGCCATAAAAATTTTTGTACTAAGTGATAGTTAACCCTGTATAGCGAAGGGTTAACTATGACTTAGTACAAAAAATTTTACCACGTGCGCAGGATGGCTTAAGAAAACATAGAAAAATATTTTTAGATTTTTTTTACGATCTTTAAAAAAACGGGTAAAGACCCCTATTTTCCCTGTAAATCCCCGCCTTTAATGACGTCATCCAATTTGGCTTCTGAAGGTACTGACAGCTGAAGTGATTTTCCGCGGTGTTGCCGTTGATTTAGGAACGGTGAAAATACCTTTTTACTCAAACAAATTTAAAAAATACATAAATAACAATCGATTTGAATCTGTACAGATGCAGCGCTATTAGATTCCCCTTACCTTAGCTCGTATCCGGACCGGTTCCTACTCTCGCGGAAAGCTCATTACCGCGACACCACAAGCCGTCTCCCTTAATACCCCCGGAGCTCCTCTGATGAATTCTTGTCCACCATCTAACCTCTTCTGAAGCATAGATAAAGGATTTATTGTTCTGAAGCCTCGGCGGTATGAATTAAGCGACGTATCGGCCCGGTCGAGTCTATGAAACGTTTTTTCGACTGCTCCGCGTTGCCCCGTTCGTCATTTCATAACTTCCTAGCTAGGCAACTAACTGTACATACAAGGTTTGTTCCAACAGGGCCAATAACCGTGCTCAAGCACGTTCAGCGCATGCGCACTACCCCACTGGCTGTTCCAACTGAATTATGTACCTACCGACACGGGACGATACACGCACTGTTCCAGCCGATTTATGGATCATTTGTGTATCGTCCTTGTACGATAAAAACGGTGCCTGGTCTAAAGCAATAACCGCGTGTACTGACATGCGCAGTGTATGGTCGTGTGACAGAGATAAACATTAACCTCATATTTTTGTTTTTACGTAGATAGTTTTAAATCGATGGCTGGGATCGTGTTTTTTATTTCTTGTTGGGTAGGGCGGGGAATCGTTGAACAATTTTTTAGAGTGAAGAGTGAGGTTAGCCCACCGAACATTCGGTTAGCCACATATTAAACACGCAGGTTAGGTGCGGTCACAAATATGATTTGGTCGATTTGATTCACAATCCGTTCCATCTGAAATTTTCTTTGGGATCATTTGTTCCAACTCGAATTTACGTACCGTCACAGAACTGTACATGAACTAGATTATAACCCTTAAAGAACGCATGCGCTAGTTTTGCACCGTTCATGTGCGATCCCAAAGAAAATTTCAGATGGAACGGATTGTGAATCAAATCGACCAAATCACGTTTTGTGACCGCACCTAACCTGCGTGTTTAATATGTGGCTAACCAAATGTTCGGTGGGCTAACCTCACTCTTTACTCTAAAAAATTATTGTTCAACGATTCCCCGCCCTACCCAACAAGCCAAAAACCAACAAGAAATAAAAAACACGATCCCAGCCATCGATTTAAAACCATCTACGTAAAAACAAAAATATGAGGTTATTGTTTATCTCTGTCACATGACTATACACTGCGCATGTCAGTACACGCGGTTATTGCTTTAGACCAGGGACCGTTTTTATCGTACAAGGACGATACACAAATGATCCATAAATCGGCTGGAACAGTGCGTGTATCGTCCCGTGTCGGTAGGTACATAATTCAGTTGGAACAGCCAGTGGGGTAGTGCGCATGCGCTGAACGTGCTTGAGCACGGTTATTGGTCCTGTTGGAACAAACCTTTTCAAGTTTGGCTAGTAGCCGACGGAGGGCATTTGCGAATGTAACATGGCGTTATTTCCCAGTTTGGTCTTGATTTTCGCGGCAAATCGTTCAGCGTCTTTGTGAAAATGCCGGAGTATTCGAACGCCGAGTTAACGGACATGGTTATAATGTACGGGAGATGCGATGAAAGTGCACATCGAGCTGCAGCAGAATACCGTATTCGTTTTCCTAACAGGGCAAATATGCCTAACCCACGTACTTTCGTGAACATTGTACAACGTATGCGAAACACTGGTGTTTTGCAAGCTCGAAGGGGTGGGCGAGCAACCTTCCATAAGCACTACAGCTATTGCAAGGAGATTGGGAATATCTCAGAACAAGGCAAGTAAAATAAAACCAATAAAACTGACTTCTACCAAAGACTATCCCATGTGATGGGATTGTCTTTGCTTGCACCTAATACCTACAAAAAATTTAAAATGTAACAATAAAATTATTTACAGGCATGGAGGATTCTAAGGGAAAACGGCCTTCACCCTTATCACATACAAAAGGTCCAAGCATTAGAAGCAAATGATTTTCCGGTGAGAATGACCTACTGCACTTGGCTACGTGATCGAATCGCCCAAGACCCAAACTTTGTTTTCAACATTCTTTGGACAGACGAATGCTGCTTCACACGTGCTGGGGTTTACACGTATGTAAATTTTTACTTATAGCTTTCTCTCTTCCATATTATCTTTTTTATTTATTATAAAATTGGCTATGTCAATCCTAACGCCTTCGCCAAAATTGTGAATATTTCTAATTTTTGTTGTTTTTTTTTAGACACAACAGCCATATTTGGTCCGATGAGAACCCACATGCTGTTCGGCGGTTTAATTTCCAACGTCGGTTTTCCATCAATGTTTGGGCAGGAGTTTATGGAGATCGATTAATTGGACCATACATTCTACCGGAAAATTTAAACGCTGAACGATACTTGTATTTTCTGACAAATGTTTTGTTTGATAATTTGCCACTACAAGTACTGCATGACATGTGGTTTATGCACGATGGTGCACCAGCCCATTTTGCGAGACCTGTTCGTGCACTTTTAGACGACCAATGCCCCAACCGTTGGATCGGAAGAGGAGGGCCCATTGCATGGCCGCCGCGATCACCAGACTTGAATCCAATGGATTTTTGTATTTGGGGATTCATGAAGGCGATTGTGTACGAGCAGGAAATCGACAACGAGCAGCAGTTACGTGAACGAATTGAAGGTGCAGCTGTTCAAATCCGGAATAATCATGGACTTTTTGCACGTATCCGGACTTCTTTAGTTAACCGAGTGAATTTGTGCATCGAAGTTAACGGCGGCCTCTTTGAACAGCTACTGTAGTGCTTTGCATGTGCAATGTGTGCTAGTGCAGTTGTGATTTTTTGGTTACCCTTCGGGGTTTTCCTGGCGGAGGGGATCTACCTCGTCGTGGTCGTCAGGCTGAGTACCTCGCTTCAAACAAAAGGAATAGCAGAGGGAAACCAAGAGATCCCCAACAGATTTAGAAAATGTGAATGTTGTGTTGTGTGACTTTTAATGTAAAAAAGCAAGAAAACAGAAAATGGTGCAAACAATCCTGGAAATGTCAGTAAGGTAGGTGTTTCATAGGCATTCTACATGTTCCTTAGAAAGTAATCGTTTTTAAAAGGAAATCGAAATTTTGTGGTGAATCCTCGGATAAATTGATAGACGTGGCAACGCCGCGCTATTGACATACGCGAAATTTTTAGACATGTCGCGCGGGCGTCCATAGGCGGCGTTTTTTGAGGGGTTTAATACAATTTGAAAAAAAATTTTTTTAGGCTTAAGACAAATGTTAGAAAATTTTTGAAAATTTATTTTGGCAAGTCTAATTTTTCTTTATCTGCCATAAAAATTTTTGTACTAAGTGATAGTTAACCCTGTATATCTTTGGAAAGCTCAAAAAATGGCCGATTTTATAGGACACAGCCAACTATGATTTACATTTAAAAAAACACAAGTTTATGTCATATCTCAAAAATCACAAACAACATAAAAAATGGGATTAGATTATCTATATTAAGCCCAAAATTATCTACAATTTTTGTCTCTACAGTTTTTCTGTATAATCAGAAATAACGGAGCTACAGAGATCTGATGAAATAACAAAAAATAACTTTTTTCAAAATATCTAGTGAGCTGTGAACTTTTTTAAAAATCTAAAAGGGGCATTAAATTGAGCATTCAAAACTGCAATTCTTTCCCCATTTAACCTTTGTGCTAGCTCTGCTAGTTTCCGAGATCCCCATAGTTGGCATCGAAAAAAACTCACCCTGTATATTCGTGTTACAGATTTACGGAGTGTCCTAGAATCTGCGGGAAAATTATCGAATCACAAATCGGTTTCCAGCTAGGTGATTAGGTAGCCAAACGAGAAAAACCCGAGAGAACGTCGGAGGATTCTCAACGTCCAAGTCGCCTGCAGATTAACGAGAGAACAGGACGACAGGACGTATGGAAACAGTCGTGGTATTGCTGTAAGTGCTGTAAAGTAGTCTCACCGAGAGACTGCATTCTCGGGGAAAATTTCAGAAAAGTTAGTAAATGAATTCTGCAACATTGTTGATTTAATTATTTCAGAATGAATATCTGATGTCAAGTTTACTTGCAAAAATCAAGGTTGAGGCGGCCCTAAATATTTCGTCATGTTGCATAAATACTTGGGATGATTTGAAAAATGCTCTTCTTAATATTTATTCCGACACTTTGAATATACAGGGTGAGTTTTTTTCGATGCCCACTATGGGAATCTCGGAAACTAGCAGAGATAGAACAAAGGTTAAATGGGGAAAGAATTGCAGTTTTGAATGCACAACCTAATAGCCCCTTTTGGATTTTTAAAAAAAGTTCATGGCTCACTAGATGTTTTGAAAAGAGTGATTTTTTGCTATTTCATCAGATCTCTGTAGCTCCGTTATTTCTGATTATACAGAAAAACTGTAGATGCAAAAATTGTAGATAGTTTTGGGCTTAATAAGATAATCTTATCCAATTTTTTATGTTGTTTGTAATTTTTGAGATATGACATACACTTGTGTTTTTTTAAACGTAAATCATAGTTGGCTGCGGCCTTATAAAATCGGCCATTTTTTGAGCTTTTCAAAGGTATAATACTCGGCATAGTTATTATAAAAAATAAAAGAGCTATGGCTAATTTTCTATTTTTTTTTTAATTTTCACATAGTCAGCCATGGAATATTTTCGTAATTACGCTCTATTTTATAATAAGACATACTTTAAACTTTCAAATATTTTATTTTAAGCTGGTAACAAAATGTAACAAAATAAAACAAAAAATATCATGATGGAGCTCCACCACATAATTAAGTATTTGCCCGTAAGAAATTACCTAGATCAGCTCTATCCAAATAGTTGGATAGGGAGAAATAGACCTATTTCCTGGCAGCTCCGATCCCTCCATTTGTCTGTTTTCGATTTCTTTTTGTGGTACTGCAAAATAAACTATGAGACAATTGACGAATTATTAAGAGCAGCTGATTTAGAAGCAATTGCCAGTATTGAAAGGCGACAAATTCAGTTTTAAAAAGATGCAATATTTGCATAAATAATAATGGTGGATTGTTTGAACACCTTATTTATTTTAAAAGGTGACCTTTTAAAATAATAATAATTTGAATTTGAGTTTTTTATTTTGGTTTTATTTTGTTACATTTTGTTACCAGCTAAAAACAAAATATTAGAAAGTTTGAAGTATGTCTAATTATAAAATAGAACGTAATTACGAGAATATTCCATATGGGACTATGTGAAAATTAAAAAAAAAAGAAATTAGCCATAGCTCTTTTATTTTTTATAGTAACTATGCCGAGTATTATATCTTTGGAAAGCTCAAAAAATGGCCGAAAAAAACACAAGTTTGTCATATCTCAAAAATTACAAACAACATAAAAAATTGGATAAGATTATCTTATTAAGCCCAAAATTATCTACAATTTTTGTCTCTACAGTTTTTCTGTATAATCAGAAATAACGGAGCTACAGAGATCTGATGAAATAGCAAAAAAATACTCTTTTCAAAATATCTAGTGAGCCATGAACTTTTTTAAAAATCCAAAAGGGGCATTAGATTGAGCATTCAAAACTGCAATTCTTTCCCCATTTAACCTTTGTTCTAACTCTTTTAGTTTCCGAGATCCCCATAGTGGGCATCGAAAAACTCATCCTGTAGAGTTAACTGAGTTTAAACAACAAATTCTATTTAATTACATATATGATAAATTAAAACAAAATTGGAATTTAAAAATTTCCTATATTTCTTCACACATTGTTGCAAATAAAGGTGCAGTTGTAGCACAATATTGCAGAAATTTAGCACCAAGAATGTTACCAAGAGTTTAGGAGAACCTGTAGAATCGCTTATTATACGCACAAAAAATCCGGCATATTTAAATATTGATCTTCTTACAGGGTGTCTACTTTTAAACAAATACAAAACCACCAAATCTTTATTTTTGTAGACAATCGCCTAATTTTTTTTTGTTTGAAAGACCATCAAAAACCGCTTCGATTGACTTCCCCACCATTTTCAATTTTTTTTTATTTAAAAACCACAGCGGCAATCAGGACACCCCAAAATCCCCATATACCAAATCTGAACAAAAAATAGACAGGGAGTTCCATTCTACAGGGTGTCAAAGTTGAATAAAATAGGAAATTTAAAGCCATCTGGCGAGCAAGTGTGCCATGGAATCCCCTCAAAACAGTTGAACTTTGAGGTCCTGTTAATTATTAACAGTACCTCAAAGTTTTGGTGTGCAAAGATTCAATATAAAAAATATGTACAGGCTATTTTTCTCTGGGCGATCTCAAATTGCTGAATTTATATTAAACTTTATACTGGTCAAGAGTGCTCGGAAATTATTGGGAAGGTATTAATAAACTCAAAAGTACCTAATTAATTTTTTACAAAATGCTAACCAACAATTAAAAACAATTTAAATTATTGGACCTTTCGCAGCACACTTACTGTCTAAGATGATACATTTTCTGTGCGTTTCCTATTTCCTTAACTCTCCGATCGATATTTGATCGGAGCCTTAACTCATATGGACTTACTGACTGACTGATATATTTGGGTATGTCTGGTGCGGTTTTGATATACTCGATTTTTGACAGTATTTTGAGATGGCACAGAAAAGACACCCTGTACATTTTGTATTGGATCTTTACACATTAATATTGTGAGTGGTCCTGTTGACCACTCAACTGTTTTGAGGGGATTCCATGGCACACTTGACGATTTGCCAGATGCCTTTAAAATCCCTATTTTGCGCAAATCTTGCACTCTCTATAATCACCTATAATGGAACTCGCTGTACATTTTTTGTTCAAATTTGGTATATGTGGGTTTTGGGGTGTCCTGATTAACCCTGTGGTGTCAGATTTTAAATAAAAAATATATAATTTGTGGGTTTGTATATGTTTAAAAGTAGACAACCTGTATGTTAACAAACGACTTTCAATTTAAAACAATGACTAGAGATAATTTTCCTAATTTCGGCCCAAACCGCAGCTTAGACAAGACCTCCCAGACTTAATCAGTCCTTACAACTTACGAATCCCAGCGAGCAAAATGGCATTCTATATTCTATGCATTATGCATGTGCTATGTATGTACAAGGTGGCTCACTATAAATTGATAGTTTTTGAGGTTAGGAAAAAAGTTTTTTTACAAGAGTTATATGTAGATACTAACACAAAGTTTTCTGTGACGCTATTGGACCTTATACAGTGTGTTCTAGAAAGCCGTGGCAGTCATAACTTATGTTTTTTTAAACGGAACATCTTATATAGTTTTGGATTATTGATTTCTACGCATTTTTCTGATTCCAACGAAGTATATACAGTGTAACCAATAAAGTACGCACCATAAGGATTTTTTTTATTTTTGGATAAAAGGAAAATTTCACTTTGCCATAGATTTGTGCTTGTCGGAGGGTGAAAAATGACGTCACAAGAATCGGCCACGTGACTTCCGGTATCTGTCAAAATTGACATTTTTTTCAAAAATCATCCAAAATCGGCTTTATTTAACGCATTTTTGAAAAAAGTTATTAGGAAAAGTTGTTTCTTTTGCAATTATTAGCCTACATACCAGTTTTCAAAGACCCACGACGACTTTTGTTTTTTGCGACTTTTTCTAAAAAAAAAAAAAATTTCCCAAATTTTAACTAAAATTTATTTCTTGAAAATTGTACTTTTTTGACAGATCGACACCTCTAATATATTTTAACCATCAATTCTAATGCTAGCCAGTTGTTTTAGAAAATTTCTATTTGGTTTAAAAAATTATGTCGAGTTTGGTGCAAAGTTGATTTAATTTCAAAGGTTTGATGAATTCAAGCCTAGTATACTTTTCACATCGTTAAATACATTCATCTAAAAGAAGTTATGTAAAGAGAGCACAAATAAATGAACAGATTTGGCTTATTTTGAAATTAACTTGGCATTTTCTGCAGAATCATTATTATTTGTATTGAGCGTGAAGGGCGCCATACTGAAAAGTAGTGTTTTGATAACGTCAAACATTATGGGGCTAACGTTTCCAAGGCACTCTATGCAAAAAATGATTAATTTGATATTACGGCAAGAAAAACAAAGTAAAGCATAATATGTGACATATCATTTTAACCAGAAAAAATTCTCTTTTCAAAAATTGAAAAATCCAATATGGCGCCCATAAGAAAAATAAAAGTTGATCGTCATATCTTTGCCCAGGGAGGCGGGAAAAAAATGCGACGTCATATTTAGATTCCTTGTAAAAGAGTGCCTTAATAATGTTTAACTTAGAAATGTCCAGCGCCATTCGTTTTCGTTTAAAAAAATAAGAACGAAAACGACAATTTTCAGTTTGTTCGCATTATTTTCAAAACGAAATGAGCCAGCAAAAATTTCTTTTTACCATGTTACTCGGCATCAAATTCCGCAACTTTGCCCCAATTTAACCAACCTCGTATCTCTTAAGATAACCAAGATCTCCGTGCATAGACTCGAAATACGCTCACCCTGTATACTTATTGAAATTTCGTTACTTCAGCGTGAAATATACTTTGAAAATAAGCCGAAGGAAAAGATAAGAACACATATTTTATACCTGTAGTCTAATGTAGTAGATAAGCTGTTTAACCCCGTTTGCGCGTTGAAATTCATTCGAAACGCAATTGTAAAATTGTTGAGTTAAGATAAAACCAGGCGCGAAAATCGGACATTTTTTAAACGATTAAAGTAGCGTTGCCCTGGATTTACATACATTTTTTAATAACTAAAATATTGAAGATACCTAAATTGAGACGAACCTCTTTTTCTCTACGTTTTTAGTAGTAGTTATTAATTGTTTAGTTAGGCACAGCGGCTTTTCCTTCTTTATTACTCTTATTATTATTATTATTATGGCCGCGCTGCCTGGAATGTGAGTCTTTGTCTTACAAAAATCAATACTCAGAGACTGGCAACAGTAACTACCTACCTTATAATATATGTATAGAATGAATATTCAGAGTACCACTAGTGGATCATAGATGGCGCTGGCACCCCTATTTCTGGAATTATTATTTAGCCGAAAACATAATTTCATAAAAACTCTATTATTTTTTATGATAACTGCGGAGAAGCATTCAAATTTAGCAAGGCCATTTTTTTCCTGCTGAAACCTCCTACATTCTACATTCAACATGGTTCTGGCAACTGGTGGGCTAGTGCTAGGTAAGAGTGATTGTAATATTATATTTTAACCACGTAAGTGGGTAAACTAGTATTTATTTTAGAATTCATGTCACACCACGTGTAGCCTGTACGACACTTCGTTCTCCTAAAAAGATTAAACTTGTCTGCCTCCACCTGAAGTATCAGTTTTCGAATCCATACCTAGCGCCCTGAGATTTTAACCATTTCAGCACCCTTCGAAAATGTAGTATACAGGGTGTCCGGTGTCCCAATAAGGACTCCCGTCGCCGATATCTCCGGAACAAAAAGAGATATTTTAATTCTGCAAACGCCGTTCGCGAGGACGTGAAGAAGGCTTTATTCGCAAGTGCAAAGCATTCATTTTTATATTGGCGTATAGATGGTGCTGAGGTGAACGTTGGAGCGTAGCTCATTTGAAAGACTGGGTAATTTGGAGAAACTTTTGTTCTATGGACTATTTTCCTGCTGTTACTAGTTTCTGAGATAACCGCTCTACAATGTCATTTACAAAAAATGAGCTAACTCGCTTTAAATTAACTTTAGAGGAAAAGTTATACGTGTCAAATTATTGCACATCCGGTTTGACCGGAAGTACCGGAAGTGACTAGTTTTCAGTTTAAAATGAACATACTGTATAATTTATCCCTCAAAAGTTAAAAAGTGTCATATAATAACAATTACAACATACATATATCTATTTTAGACAACGACAACTTGGCTGAATTTATTTTTATTAACCGAAGGTGGCTCTGTCCATTGTTTCAATGCGATATTTAGCTTGGAACGCCCAGGTAATTCTCTATCGTTGTCAATTTGTTTCTTGCCTAATTAGTTTATTAATTTTTGTAATAATGGTTAATCATAGTAATGAGGATAAATTAAATATGGTATTAATTTATCGAGAATGCGGTATTCAGGAATGGAAATAATTTTGAACATTTATTGTAAACATAGGTATATTTTTAGTTTCTATAATGTCACCTTCGGTTAATAAAAATAAATTCAGAAAATTGTCGTTGTCTGCAGGTACCTACAAGGTGTTATTATCATTAGGTATATTTTTCAAATTTTGAGAGAAAATTGTACAGTATGTTCATTTTGAATTGACACTTCCGGTCAACCCGGATGTGTAATAATTTGACACTTGCCGCTATTTTCTTCGTCCTAGTGCACTACAAAGATATTTTTAATAGCTTTTTCCTCTAAAGTTAATTTTAAGCGAGTTAGCTCATTTTTTGTAAACGACATTGTAGAGCGGTTATCTCAGAAACTAGGTAGTAACAATAGGAAAATCGTCCATAGAACAAAAGTTCCTCCAAATTACTCAGTCTTTCAGATGCGCTACGTTCCAACGTTCTTAGGATCGATAAGTTTCTTTGCACCGCAGCGCCATCTATACGCCAATGTCAAAATGGACGCTTAGCAGTTGCTAATAAAGCCCTCGTCACTTCCTAGTGAACGGCGTTTGCAGAATTAAAATGTCGCTTTTTGTTTCGGAGATATCGGCGACGGGAGTCCTTATTGGGACACCCTGTATATCATGAAATTGGATAATATAAAATACAAGACTGCAAATTATTGTTATAGGTTATATTAAAGTAAAAACCAGGTGGTAATTCTATTAAAACATTGAAACTATCGTTCTCCGTGTGGCAAAGTTTCGTCAGTGTTTAGATTTTATAATGGGGTCAAAGGTCAAACGAGGCCAGACAAGTTCGCGTGGATCCACGCATATTTAACCATAAATCGATTGAACTGGCCAATTTTGAATGAATCCAGAAGCGGACTACGTGAAAATGAAATATTAGAAAATAAAATAGATAATCCACATTTTTGGAAAAATGCAAATAATATTCAAAATAACGGACAACAAGCGCAAACATACACACAGAAAACTAACTAATAAGATTATGACTTTTGTCGAATGAATTTTGAATCTATTGGCGGATGCCGTCATCGCCGTGACAAAATATGGTTGATAATCAAACTTCCCATCGCTTTTCACCTTTATAATATTTAAACCGAGAAAGATCGCCGAGACTCCGGACTGCCGTACTTGCTCCCTTTTATTATTTTTCTTGTAAGTATAATGGAAAAGCAGAAATTTGCGCCTTTTCTATAATGGCTGTTCAATTAACAGCCCATAAATACTCAACAAATCATATTAAAAACTATCTGTTTTGATCTTAAAATCGAGAAAAAACGACTTCAAATGGAATTTTAACTTTTGAGCGAATTTTATTACCTGATGAGGTATACCGAAATGTCAAAATATGCACCTGAGCTTATCTTGTTACGTCATAGTAGCTTTCGCTTCGACGGCATTTATTAAATCTTATAACATATTTTCTAAAACAAAAGTTTGTTTTAATATTCTTTCTTATCGGTGAATATCGCTCCTCAGAAGATGGAGGCATAAAAAGGTGTAGTGTTTAATTTTTTGATATACAGCAGTTTTTAGCAAAACAACAGCTAAGTATTTCTATTACCAGGGAGGAAAGTGTATTGTTCCCTCCCGTGTTTTGTCTGATGTACTAGATGGGATTGTCTTTGGATGTATACCCCGATTACTGTAAGAAGTCCCGATTTTGTCAGATGACAGTCTCCACAAAATCCTTAGATATTTTCTGTTAACTATGGGTATAACAATGGTATATGTGTCTCAACCAGTTAATGACGTCACTCATTGATTTATGATGTGAAAAGTTACCCAAGTGATACGAAAAAAGAACATAATAAAATAAAAACCCTATTGCCAATCACGATTATACCGCTACAAATAAAAATAACTATTACTACAACTCATTTTAATAATAATTTCAAACGTCATGGAAACACTTTCATTTTGGTATTTTGTTAAAATCAGCCACTTGCGCCAGCGTCTATGGGGCGGACTCAGGCAAATTTTGTTTCGGTGTTGTAAAGTGCCACTGAAGGTTTTCCGGATCGTTCAAAAGGGTTCAAACTTTGGACAGTGAAAATATTCGCGGGTATTATACGTTTCATGAGTTTTACCGTTATCTATGTTGTTCTTGTTCGTGTAATTAGTAGTTATTCATTGTGCAAATGGGCTCGTTACTGACCTGGGCTTAAGACCCGGTTGCTTTTTTTGCTGCATTAATGCCAACTTAGGATGGCGAAATTACCATTTGACAGCCCCAGTAAGGACTTCTTAAAATAATTTTACTATACATTGCAAGGCGGAAAGAAAAATCAAAGGAGCTATAGTTACTATGAGAGCAGGGAGAAAAATACATTCCTCCCTAAGGACGAAAATACATTATTTTAGATAGGATGAAGAGGGCGGATAACGCTATTTTCAAATGGGGTCGCTACTTGTTCTGTGCTTATAGTTACTGTGACAACAGGGGGAAAAATATTTTCCTCCCTAGGGAGAGATTCGAAGGTGCCATTTTCGGAAGGGATCTTAGAAAATATAAAATATAGTATGGTTATATAGTACCTACTACAGTCCGACAAACGAGAGAAGTCCAATGAAAAACTCAGTCTAACCGCCCGCATGCCCACATTAACAACATACGGATGACGCTTAGACTGAGTTTTTCATTGGACTTCTTTCGTTTGTCAGACTGTACTTTTTGTGTTTTAGGAATACGATCATTTAATTGATTTAATTTTATAGAAAAACCGGAGCTTTCACCAAAATTGAAAATAGAGAGCAATATCATTTTCTACGTTTTTGGGGTCAAAGAATTCAATGTTGACATTATTTTCAAGCAACTAAGTGAAAGAAAGGCCGAAATTCATTTTTTCTATAAAAACCTTGAAAACGATAAAAAAAATGAAAGCAACAGTGGTGTGAATGGAAAAAATACCAAATTTAAACCTGAGTTAAACCTTAGTAAACCTTATGCTGTTATTTGGAGTACATACTAAGGATAACTTTCAATGTAATCGGTGTAAGTAAGTAAGTGTGCGATCCGGAATAGAAGGAAGAATTAAGTATTTAACCACTAATAACAACACTTCTATAAATCTTAAGTATACTTTAAAAAAATTAAAGAGTAACATATTAACTAAACAGGCACTTAATTAATAACAATTTACACGGAAACGTTAACAAGTATGATATTTAAAGCTTTCCAAGGTCACCTTAATGAGATGTACCAAACCAAAATATTATCAGTGTTCGGTTACTTTGGGTAGGGTCAGGGGCGAGCTGACCCGGCAGCAGAGGTCTGCGTCGCAGACGGGCGGCCAAATCCAGGGGCGGCCACAGTCCGCCCTTCCGTCGCGAAAAAATATTTTTTCAGAAAAAAAGTAGTAAGTCTCTACATTACTTGCATTCGCCCTCAAAAAGAATATCGTCAGCAATGCAACACCATATTGATATGAACCCGTAACCCGTCGGCGGCGTCGGTCGGCCGTCGGCAGTCGGCACTACGGCTCTATTCTGGTCTTTGCTCTGTGGCAACTGCGCGGCGCGGCGTGACGTTGGTATAGGCAAAGTTTACAAAATAAAATATTATTCTGTAAACTTTGGTATAGGCCTCAAATTTCGTAGGGGATATCGACGCTTCGGACCTGTATAGTGAGCTAAAAAAATTAAATATCTTTCTTCCATCAGAGTATACTGCAAGTACAAGAACTATTTTAGAGTACTTGTTCAAAAATTATCTCACGACTAGTTTTCCGCCGAATACTTTTGTGCTTGTCAGTTACCGTAGCATTCGCGGAGAGATCATTTTCCAAATTAAAAATTATAAAAAACTATCTAAGGTCTTCTATGAGCCAGGAGAGATTAACCGATTTAGCAATAATTTCCTTTGAAAGTATCCTACTTGATACAATAAATATCAGTGCTATTTATTGTGATCAGAGTTTGCCAGTGTTACAGCCAGAAAAGTACCATTCGTTTAACTTGTGCCTTGTACCTAAGGGATAACCTCAATATTTTAGAAATATTTTATTTTTTCTTTCATTTAGAAGAAAATGTTTTATTTATTTTTACAAGTAGGTACCTGTATTTTTTTCCGATGCACAATATATATTTATTTTCAGTTGTATTATTACTTTGTAAACCTAATTCTTTTTACGTTTTTAGTTTATTTTTCTTAGAAAATTATTTATTTAATTTTAAACATTTTTAATTTTAAAGAAACATTCCTTTCAGTCTGGAAATTCTACCAGACCCAAAACATATTACTCATTATAATAAAACTGCCTATGGTATTTTATTGTTATAAATATATATTTTTGAGAATATCTATTATTATTTTTGTTATAATTACCTAATAATTTTTGCAATTAGCTCGTAAGTAATTACAAGAGAAAGAAAATCCTAGTTTTTAAACCTGAAAGAAATTTTTTATTATATTCTGCAGACGGGCGGCCAAACATCTAGGAACGCCACTGGGTAGGGTTACATTCGAAGGATGCATTCGCCCATCTAAAAAAAAACATTATGTGATCAACTAATTCTACACCAGTTGACGAACAGGGACTAAGATATTGTCTGTTGTTCTCCGACATTTTAGAACAACCTCTTTAAGGACTTTAAACCTACCTTTTGTAGAAGATATTCGGAGCAGTCGGGGCATAGGTACATCGATCCGGTTAAAAGGCATTAGTTTCTTCGACTACAACAGCACCTACAAATATTAAAGTGAAGACAAATCATACATTGTGTCCCAATTTGATACTGGACACCTCAGAACTATATGAAGGACAAGGAAAACAAATGGTCTCTATTTTTTTATTGGTAGTCCCAAGGGAGAGTATGTCGTAGGCGGTGGTATAGTAAAACACAGGAGAGAACGCTAGAGACGCAGGGGGGAAGTAAAATAAAAAAACGCGTGAATAGGCCATAAAATTGCTGCCGCCACAGGCGTCGGTAATAACGGCGGTGAAAATTTTGATAGTCAGTTGAGGAGTCTGATAAAATAAGTAATTTGAAAGCGTTATTAGTTGCCTCCCCATCGCAACCCCTTATTGCGATAATTTCCCTGGCTTGGCTATGTATGGTCTTTCCGCGGACACTGGTCATTATCTAACCACTACTAACACCGCAAAACTCGAATTGTCTCCCTTCGCGCACGGCTATGAGGCGAAGACTACTGTACGTGACTTGCATAGATATTTACGACCGCCAGTCGCTCTAATAAATATTCAGCTTGGGGTACTGATTGCAGGGTGGATCTTTACTGGGCTTGCTAGGCGTTGCCGGATCGCAAAAAACCTGTACAATTCTGGTGCACCAGCGTAATGGCTTTGGTTTATTATATTTCCTAAGAAGAAGAAGGATTATATTTCGAAGTTTGGCAACATTCGAAATTTCTTACTCGCATTCTTGAGGCTTGTATTCTCTCGTAAGGTGGACTATATTTGGATGGGGTAATTATTTCATGGCCTGCTATGATTTTCTAAAGTAGCTAATTTTCAAGAAACCCTATTAGGGATATTTTTATGTTATTAAGAAAACTTGTTCGGAATGAAAAACTGAGTAGAATTTCACAAGTTTAAAAGTATAGGCCTACTTTGATTTTTAGCTTTTTCGCCTTTTTCTCCCACTTTTTTCTTAGAAATGTGTTCTTTTCTGGAGCTTTCACGTCAAAATATTATTATGGAAACTTGATCATCGTGAAAAAATAAAATGTTGACGTTAAATCTCCAGAAAGAACACATTTCTAAGAAAAAAGTGGGAGATAAATCTAAAAATCAAAGTAGGCCTAGCCTTTTGAAATTTTGCGAATCTACTCAGTTTTTCATTCTGAACAAGTTTTCTTAATAACATTTTGTCGTAAAGAAACCCTAATGGGGTTTCTTGAAAATTTGCTATTTTAAAAAATCATAGCAGGATGAAATAATTACCCCATCCAAATACCCCCGCCTATGAGATGCCTACTCTCCCTTGGTACTATCAATAAAATAATAGAGATCATTTGTTTTCCTTGCCCTTCATATATTTCCGAGGTGTCCAGTATCAAATTGGGACACACTGTATATCTAAAAATACTTGAGTCTAAAGTACTTACCTCTTACCTTTCTATCTAGATTTCCATTCTTGCTGTCAAGCTAGGGCCTTGACTGTCGGAACCCACAGATCACTAAGTGGCAAGGAGGCCGTTTCAGCTCAGTTTTTGACTTTTGCAGCCTTGGTACTCCAGAAAGCAGGCCAAATAAATGGTTGTCCCAAAGGTAGCATTTTCTAGAACACGAGATTTTATGAATAAATAAAAAAACAAAAAATAAATTCTTTATTAGTCGAATACCCATTAAATTATTATACATGTCATTAAGTTTAAATGGACAAGGAAATAAACAAAAATAAAAACAACATAAAAGCTACAGTTTGTGAGCCTATATGCCTGATCGAAGAAAGATATCCCCCCCACTAAGGCAAACGGGTTTCCGGGCTCCCAATAATGGTTGCAAAGTTTTAATGTGCTTTATGTAGACAAATATAGGTTGTTATTTGACAAAATTGCGGATGACGTCATATCCGTAACAGTGCTAATGCCATAAATACGAGCAGCACATCAAAAGATATGCGCTTTTTACAACAAAAATTGACGAGTGCGAGGATTTCTTCGAAAAACTTTCCATTTTCGAATAAATGAATTTAGTCCTTATACTCGTGTGTAGTAGATAAAAAACTTATTAGTGCATGGCGAGCATTTGTGTAAGAAATTACAACGCGTACAGTGGATTGTCAACTTTCCGTTTTTAGCCAATAATTCTGTCAAATCTCAACAGATTTCTAAAAACGAAGCATCACTGTATTCGCAATTAAAAGGGCTTTAAAATGATGCGCCACAAGTGGGGTAGTTCCATTCGAAATTTTAAAGTTGGGGTTGAGAGGGATTGGGGGATGGACATATCGAGTTGGCTTGACTGTCAAAAAAGCTCCCCCCAAGAACAAAAATCGACGGGTCTCGGCGAAAGCTTTCTTTGGGAAACCCTGTATTATGATCACATTGTATATTTTGTAAATGTCGGAGAAAACCTGCATCTAAAAATAGGTATTGCAAATGATAATTCGGGTGATGATTATCCACCTTATTGATACCCATATTAAGGGAATTGACAAAAAATACTACTTTACAAGCTCTTTCATTTGATAAAATACATCATCAGCCATCTTGGAAAATATTACAATATCGAGTATTGCTTATTGTATTGTCACCGGAACTGAAGGTGTATGCAAAATTTCAGCTCAATAGAATGTCAGGAAGTGGTTCTAATTCAGCTTGCAAGATTCGACCCACACTAACAGGTGAAGTTAAATAAAACCTTGTAAATAAAAAAATTAACAAAAAATATCACCGACTTTAAATTTAAATGTGACGACCCCTAAGGTAACCTTTTTCTAATAAAATAAAATAAGAATCATCCAAATCGGTCCAATATGAATTTTCATCCCCTATTTATCTACCCTTAGGAGTGGAATTTTTTCTTCCAATTTAAATGGGGCCACCTCTAAGGTACTCCCGTTCTAATAAAAAGAATCATCTAAATCGGTTCGATATGAAATTTCATCCCCTATTTGTCCACCCTTAGGGGTGGAATTTTTTCTTCAAATTTGTTGTTGTTGTTGTTGGGTTGTGGGGGGTGACCCAGAGGGTGGCAAATTATAGGGACGGCACTAACTCGTCTGGAATGGTCGTCTAGTCACTCGTGCTGAATGTTAGCGCCAGCGACGGCGACCAAAAAACAAAGTTATTACGGGCACTAACTACAGGGTGTTCAGAGTGTGCGGTGAACACGGGCCCAGAGCTGCTAGGGGCCCACCGCCACCAAGATTCATTCATGCGGGGCGCATAAATTTCGATTTTTCCGATGCGAGCCGATTGATGTGGTGCTGCGTAACAAATGCGTAATAACCGACGAGTCAGAATCTCTAATCGGTTACATAGAGGGCGATTGAAATTTCGCAACAATAAAAGTGAAAGGGTAGTACAAAAATGCATAAAAACTTAAGAGTAAATGTACCTACAGGATGATCCAAACTCGACGCCCAGGCCTACTGCGGGAACACGAAAATTTTCAACAAAATTTCGAACAGGGGTTCTTAAATGGGACATACTATAAGGCCCAATTATGACCGAAAAATTAGCTTTTTTGTTTGGGGAAATGGCCGCTGTGACGTCATCAATATTTTTACCCAGAAACATACCATTTTTTCCCTAAATATTGAAAGTCCTTATCATTCTCAACAACTTTTATAGAAAAAGATTTTCTGTATCTTTTATTGTTCAAAATGTACACAGGGTGGTCAGATAAGAATGCAAAGTTCTGTATCTCGGAAACTATTCGTCGTAGAGACTTGGGGTAAAAATTTTTTAGAATAAAGTGGCCAAGAGAAAAACCTGGAAATTATTTTCAGATTTCCAAGATAGTCACCAGGGGGCGTAACAGCCATCTTAAATTTTTAAAGTGATTTTTCACTGAAATCCACCTAGTAATGTTACCAAAATAATATATGCTTTTTAAAGGTAAGCTTTATTCGAGTAATTTTTGTTTAACACTTTTTGACATATCTATTAAAATAAAGTGGTGGGGAGTGATTCAATGTTTTTTTGAATAAACAGCTGTAACTCCTAAATGACTGAACGGATTTTAACAAACTTGGTCTCGTTGGAAAAAGCATTTATTGGTCCATCAAACCCATCTTACTCGTGATATGTCTAAGTCTCAGTGATGCCGTTAGAGCGCGTTTTTTGATATAATAACAGAAAATTGCAAAATTCTCGAAAAAATTAAATGCAATAATATTACTTTTTTTTCATAAAAATGTAGTGTCTCATAATTTCTTGCCTGTATTGTAGGTACTGATTTCACGATTAGTTTAACGAAACAACTGAAAGGTTGGCGCCACTGTAAAAACGGAAATGGCATCCCGCCATATGCAGAGACTGTCCTGGTCGAGCGTAAAGCGCAAATTTGCTCCTTCCTGGCAGGGGCGGACCGTAAGTTTTGGGGACCCTGGGCTTAGGGTTGCCAACCGTCCCGAATTTTCCGGGATGTCCCGGATTTCGACCCCTTTCTCCTGCGTCCCGCTCAGTAGTGCTGTGGGACACTATTTTCCCGCAACTTTAAAATTTTCGGCAAACAATGAAAGCATGACTTATGTTTTTGCTATTGTGCCTTGTGTCCACAGACAACTTTTATTACATACACAATTTGAACTTTACCTATAGGGGAAATCAAGTTGAGAAAGAGGAAACCGCCAAAGCTCTCCTCTACCACCTTTTACTTTGGTGGGTGTTCTCGCTCACTCACTCGCGCAGCCAACAGGTCGCGGGTTACACTCATGGCGTCAAATGGAGTCGGGGAAGACGAAGGCGAAGGATGGTGGGGATGAGGGGAATGAAAGAGAAGAATCGATTATTAATTTATGCTTTTGCTATCTCTCCCTACTCACACCCCCACCAGAAACCCTGCCATTGGCCCCAACAACATGAGATTCACCCACCAGGCTATTCGGGCACATTCGGGTAATAAAATAAAACAATACCACAGAAACTCTACTAGGAATCTCTGTAATAATACTTGTTACAGGTACACTATTTTAAATAAAAAAGTTAAACAAAAAATTGTCCCGATTTTTTTCGTCCGATCCCGATTTTTTTAACACAGTATCCCGATTTACCAAAACAGTGAGTTGGCAACCCTACCTGGGCTAACACTATTATGGGGCCCCCCGTTTGTTTCGGTAATCAAAAACCTGCTTTTTTTTCTTCAAAAATGTATAAATTAACATTTCACACTTCACCAAAACGAAAGATCAGTTGATTCTAGCGAAGCATTTCTCAAGCATAAAGAAGCAAATAATAACCTCAAACTGATATAGGTACTGGGTGGCCCATCCAAGCGGAAAAAGTGTGCTACGTGGAGACAGGTTAACATAAAATCGTTATTCAAAAAATGAGGTTGCAGTAAAAATTAAGGGGAATTCGAGGGTGTACCCTAATTTTATATACGGGGGTCGGTAAAAAAGTTATCGCGAAAAACATTTTTTGCAAAATAAAAAAAATATATTTTTTTACCTACACATCCATTAGAGAACCTTTAAGTAGTATTCCCGAATATTCAGTTTTTTAATATAACTTCCGGTTATAGCGGAAATGAAAGTGGTTTTCTCTATTTTACAACTTACACATTTCTCTTAACCATCACAGGATTCCTTTTTTAATTCTGAATTCAACGATATATAATTTGACCTATTTATCTCCAACCGTTTCCGAGATATTTATCAGAGAAGCTCCATCAAACTAGATACATGGTCTCGTGGTCGGTGTCTGATGTTCGATCTGAGTAGGCAAAACAATAAAACCAAATTTATGACAAATCAAGTCAGCCATGATAATAAAACTGACAAGCGAGTAGGCTGAATGTTAAAGTGGCTATAGCCATTCAACTGCATTCAACTTAATTAAAAATCTCGTGGAAATTATGAAACATTTATTATTTTTACTACTGTCATATTTATTATAACAACAACAATATGATTAGTTATTAAAAATTAGTTAGAAGTTCATTTACATTAAATGTTCAAAATGGTTTCCATTATTATTTACACATAACCTAAGTCTTTTTAAGAAATTTTTTCGGACATTTTCAAAGATTAAAGGACGATTGTTTAAACTATCAATTTCTAATTTTACTCGTCTTTTAATCTCCTCAACATTTTCGGGGCGGTTCTTATAAACTTTATTTTTTAAATGCCCCCACAAGAAAAAATCCAAAGGGGTTAAATCTGGACTACGTGGCGGCCACCTTATCGTTCCATGTTTACCAATCCAATTTTCAAACGAATTGTTCAAAAATTCCGTTATGGGCCCACAGTTATGGAAGGAAGCGCCATCTTGCTGCCATATTAATTGTCTTTCTTGGAGTTGGTTAAGAAAAATTAATGGCAACTGGTCAAAGTATTGTTCCAATTCGTTCTAGATTAAATGTAGGTATTTCCTACCTGTCATACTTCCTGAATAAAATAGAGGGCCCATTATAAAATTTCCCACAATTCCGCACCAAACACCCACGGAATTTCTGCCGGATTTCACAACTTCACGAAATGTCCGTGGATTGTCAACAGACCAAAATATACTATTTTTTCGGTTGTAGGTATATTCCCGCCGTTGTAAATGTAGCTTCATCGGACCAAATAATTTGTTTAAAAAATCCAGCTCCACCTCTTGCAAAATAAAAGTTTAACATTGTTTGACAATATTTCAGTCTTGCAGCATCTCCAAGGAATAGCCTTTGAACAGGTAATATTTTGAAGGCTTTAAATTTACTTAATTTCATTACCCTTTGTATTGTAGACCGGGGAATTTGTAAGTCTCTCGCTGCATCTCTCTGAGATTTTTCGTTATTTCTTCTGAAATAATTTAAAATTCGTTCTCTCTCGTCCTCACTAATTCTAAACCCTTTTTTTCTATTGCTAATCACACTTCCTGTCGATCTGAATCTTCGATACAGCTTACATATAAATGAAGCACTCGGAACATTTCTATTTGGATATTTACGAGAATACTCCCTCAAAGTTTCTACGTATCTTTTATCATTTTTGATGAAGATCTCTAAAATATCACAGCATTCTTCTTTCAAAAACATTTTTTAAACTGCAACTACTAACAGCTTCAGCAACAAAATTTTAGACTAATCTGACACGTAAGTGGAAATATTGAATTGACAGCCTACTCGATTGTCAGTTTTATTATCATGGCTGACTTGATTTGTCATAAATTTGGTTTTATTGTTTGGCCTACTCAGATCGAACATCAGACACCGACCATGAGACCATGTATCTAGTTTGATGGAGCTTCTCTGATAACTATCTCGGAAACGGTTGGAGATATATAGGTCAAATTATATATCGTTGGATTCAGAATTAAAAAAGGAATCCTGTGATGGTTAAGAGAAATGTGTAAGTTGTAAAATAGAGAAAACCACTTTCATTTCCGCTATAACCGGAAGTTATATTAAAAAACTGAATACTCGGGAATACTACTTAAAGGTTCTCTAATGGATGTGTAGGTAAAACAATATTTTCTTTTATTTTGCAAAAAATGTTTTTTCGCGATAACTTTTTTACCGACTTCCCTATACAAAATTAGGGTACACCCTCGAATTCCCCTTAATTTTTACTACAATCTAATTTTTTGAATGACGATTTTATGTTAACGTGTCTCCACGTAGCACACTTTTTCCGCTTGGATGGGCCACCCTGTACGATTGACGGGGTATAGATGGCAGCAGGGCCCACAATTGATACTGTGTGCCTAACTTATTTTTATTTTTTGTGGGTAACGTAAACTTACCAGTGCCTGACACCTTAAGGATTGATTTATTAAATTTTAATCTATAAAAATCAATTTGGCGCGTTTATTGATGATTCTTAATATGGAGTAAGTAGGAGAGACATCACTGGAAATAATTACCAACAGCCCAAATCAAATCTGCAATATATTTTTTTGTAAACAAAATTTTAAATTTTTTATTTTTTTATCCAGTAACTGACATAGAGATTTTTGACTAGACCCTTTGTCTGAATCTGTTAAGCCCAAAACGTGATACCCTATAAAAATTGTCACACCAATTTTTAAAAAGGAAAACACAAGTGTTTATTGTGTGTAGAAAGGGACACCTACCTGTTTTACAATACAGGGCGTTCAATCATAAATAATTTTCTTTCTGTCATCACACTGTGTACTGTGTATCTCGGAAAGGAAACGGTTGCGGTGAAATTGAGTATGAGAAAAAAATGTTGAAAAAAGTGCCGCTCTAAAATGTTCATAATCATTTTGAACCCACTCTGAATCAAGGTTCATACTTTGCCCTGGAACGGAAATATTAACCTTAGCTTTTTTGTCTGGATGATTACAACTAGAGCATTGTTACTCATTTTAACGGCAAACGTTTTGATTCCTAGGTATACAGTGTGTGAAAACATGAAAATATTTTTTAGTTTTGAACGACCTCTAATAGTGTAAAAACGGCTGGAGCAAACATACCTAAATTCGATAATATGTCTACAAGATGTTATACAGTTAAAAGCATAAGTTTGGTTTGAACAGCTTTTACGGAACACCCTGTATCAATTTCAACAAGACCATGGAAAAGTCCACCAAAAATCCCAAAACCTTTGTCTCTGCATTGTTTTCTTTAATTCGAGAAAGAAAGAAATTTGGGAAGGGTCCTTATGTGGACCCCATACAGTGAATATTATTTGCTTATAACTGAAGGTGTATAGCTATGAAATGAGTAATAGCTACCCAAGCAGCATTAAAGTTGCGGTGACTGAGACGGGAACTTTGAATAAGTAGTTATTACCTAATTATTACTTAAAAATCGACTTATTAGTTTTTATTACTTATATTGAGAAATGAGTAATTACGTAGTAATTATTATTACAAGTTGGAACTTTATGGTTTCAGTACTTCTAAGTAGTTTTTGAAGTATCTGGAACGGAATTGTTACTATGCAAAATTACGTTAAAGTCACGTTAACTCTAAAGTTATATTCAATGTTCACAATTACTTTGTCGTGTTACTTGTTTATCACTTTAAAGTTTTCATTACTTTATGGTAACGGTGAATGTAACTTCTACATCTTAGCGACTTTAGAAATACCTCCAAAGTTACGGAACTATATAGTCATATTTAAAGTGAAATTAACTTTCCCGCTACTCGAGAAAACTACTTTATGGTAAGTTTTACTTCCCACTCCATTTTAAAATTACTAGAAAGTTCCAATTACTACAAAAAAATACTTTAAGGTAACTGTCACTTCTATAGGGACCAAAATGGAAACTATATTTAGTTCCTTACAATCGTTTGAAGGATTGGGTCGTTTTTGCGAAGTGATGAAAATGTCAGCCATTAGAAAGACGAAAAATTATAGAGACACATTCACATTTTATAGAAAATTAAAGCAGCAGTTGGATGAAACGAATCGAAACAGGAGCACTTGTCTTCAATACAAAATTACAAAACGCTTCTCTTGAGTGGCTAAAATTTTAAATATCAACATTTCGAAATATAGCACAAAACATACCGGCTGAAAATAACAGTCTCATATAAAAATTATAGGTTAAAGTTCCAAATGAGACCTAGTAGTAGCATTCGGAACTTAAACGAGGCTTCTGGAACTTTGAAGTTCTCTTGTACTAATTGGGACTTTAGAGTTTAAAATATCTAAAACTAATTTTCGTCTTAAAAGTAGGAATTACCTTAAAGTGAAAAAAGTCTAGTTGCCGTTACTACCAGTTAAGTGGCAAAGCCTTCAAACACCCATTTTAAGGTAAATAATACTTAGAAGTAATTACTGAAAATTACGCCATATTTTCTTATAACATGATAGACGCCATTAATATCAAATGTCAATTTCCTTTGGTACTGAAATAGTTATTTCATCAAAATTGTCCCAAAAAAGATAAAATTGAGCAAAAATGAACTCGTATAACTTATAGAAATATTAAAAAAGCATTTTTCAGCATTTTTAGGTAATTTCGCACATTTTCGTAATTTATCCTCCCGATAAAAAAGTGTTAAAACATGCATTTTGAGAGGGCGCGTTGTTACTTTTCAATCTACCAACTACATATTTGACAGAAAATTTGCAATCGTTTTAGTTTCTTGAATCTAGCAACGAGAAATAAATCAGCAAATTAATACCTTTCTTATACCTACCATTATTCATAGATATGAGTTAAAAATAAATATTAGGTACTTCAATTTTCCACGGTTATTGAAAAATGACGGAAGATGCTGTGCTAAAATACTTTTTTAATTATTTAGACAAAGACAAGGCGAGGACGCGAATGTAAAGAAGCAAACAAATCCAACAAAGTAGCGGTGTAAGTTGCTAGATGGTCGCCGTTACGTATCTATCACCCTCAAAATGTTCCCCATTTTGGTCGCAGGGACGTAATAGGAACGTAGTAATTACGTTCCTATCAGTAGTAATCACAACTTTAAAGTTGCAAACAAAAGTCGCCGGAACGTAACGGCGACTAAAAATGCTGCTTGGGTAAGTTGTACTATATTATGTTCATATACAATAATATACAATACACCAATATGCAGTGAATACTCGGAGTATTGTGGGAATGAGAATTATTATTCTTATGTGTAGTAGTTTCTCTGCGGGAGTGAATTACCCTGTAGATATTTTGTGTATTTTCGTTTTTACCCCTAATGTAATTTCCAAACAAACTAAGGATTATTTGCAATAACAATAAACATTATAATCTATTTAGATTGTTCCCTAATTTAAATTACAAATCTGTTGGGTTTTGTCAGAAATACTGGGATCATAGTAGAAAAACAGGTAGCCGTGGACCCGCCCATAGATAGCATCCGCGATTGGTTGGAGACGTACGCCCCTCTGCCGCGCTCTGCCACCCCGTTGGCCTCGTCACAGGTCCTCTCCTGAGCGGGTAGTTCGGATAATTTCACCTTCTACCTGAGCCGCCTTTACCATTTTTGGTGATTCTTCCGTGTTGTCACAGACCTATATAGCTTCGCTAGCTATATATGTCTGTGTCTATACTAATTCTAAAAACTACTGCCATGGACGAAAAGTAACTCGGTTTGTCAAGGGTCTCGACAGAAAAATTTTAAAAAACAATATTCGAAAAATGAAACCTTCTAAGGCGCGTGAAATGTCGGTAAACAGTGCTAATGTCCGACTTGTACAAGAAGGCAATCTTCAATCCATAAAATCTGATAATGTTTTTCGAAAAATTAAATCCGAAGCATTGGCAAAAAATGATAGGGACTCCGACGATATAATTGACATGATATTAATGCAAAGGGAAAATGGTATGTTTGTTAAACAAGTGGGTGTACCCTTTCACGTCTATTTATTTAGCAAATGTCAATTAGACGCATTAGATTTATGCTCAGCAAATAACAAATTAATTACATTGCATTTAGATGCTACAGGATGTGTGGTAAGAAAACCTCTAAAAAAAAGGAAAGAGGATCCTTTATTATGCGGTTGTTATATGCGACGGAAAAAATCGCAGGATTTTACCGATACTATGGATTAGTGCACACCAAGACACCACTTCAATAGGTCTATGGCTAGCAAAATTTAAATCTTACGCCTTAAAGTTAAAACGAAAATGGCCACTTTTTGCCAACATTTTCGTAGATTTTAGTTTTGCATTGATAAATGCAGTTTTAATTTTCTTAAATAATATGGATATGACATGCTATTTAAAACTGGCATATCAAGCTGTATTTTCAGACGGGACAAATTTTCTTAATGAAATAGTTATACTGAACATATGTTGCGCGCACTTTTTTAAAATAGTTACAAATGATTTGAAAAAGTGCGGATTTTGTGGTAGCAATTATATTATTATGAAAGAAATTATGGCAGCGGCAATTGACATGGAAGACATTAATCATCTATCGATTTGGTTCAAAAAATTAGGATAAATTCCAAATACGAAACGATTGAAGTAGTGAGCGCATATGAATAATTATTAAATACATGTACAAGGAATGTTTCGGACGATCTCGATGGAGATATGGACGAAACTGTTCCAGATGTAGAAGAACATATTGAAACACACACCATATACAAAAGTAGTCCCTTTTATCAGCACTTTCTTCACGTGACTGAAAACGTGAATCTGGCTCACGATAGTACTTTGAAAACAAATGCTTACTATAACGTACAATTTCATAAAATTCTTTTAAGAAAATATTGTACCTACCTTCCTCTGTGGACCGGAATTTTGTTTTACGCCCGGTACAAAACGTACGAAAGGGGAAGTAATGCGATGGTAGAGAATTGGTTTTCCATTATAAAAAACAATATATTTGATCATAAAAATCAAAACTGCAGCCGCGTTGTCAGGCAATTGAGGAAACGAATAGTTTCGATTTGCAAAATCTGGATGTGCTAGAGGCATTTCTAAAGTGGTTTCTTCCAAACAAAAGCAGTTTAATGTCGCGGAAAAATAGCAGAAGAAGTCAAATCCCCCAAATAACAATTTTCTTGGAGTAGAAATTAATAAGACACTTAACCGTCTTTCGTTAAAAAAAACGCAAGAGTGTCTTTTTGAAGTTAAAAAATACCCGCAGAATTTTCCGCAAAGTTGGAAAGAAAAAACGGTAGCGGGCATTGGTTACGTTATCTGTGATAGTATCCACTACTGGGTATTGGAATCACGAGAAGTGCCAGGTTGAGGGTCCTAAAAAGGATTAGTCTTAGCCTTTCTGATTCGTTTTATACAGGGTGGGCCAATAGTGCGGGAACGGAATATTGTGGGTTTATTGAGACATATTTTAAAAAAGCCATACCGGTACATGGTGATGGGTACGTAAGGCTACCAAACTAAAATATTTTCACTTGAATCGCAGCACGTATACTGGGTGATTCAAACCAAACTTATGTTTTTTTTTTAATAGAACACCCTTTATTTTATTGCATATTTGGACTCCTCAGTTAATTTAAGTTGGACTTTATGTACCAAACATGGTGTCTAAAACTCACGGTGTAGAAGATACAGGGCATTTCTTGAAAAAGTGGAGGTTGTGGCACTCATATTTTGGAAATATAGGTAACAGAGATCTCAAGAGGCTATGATTTTGTGTGGTAAGTAAGCCTGAACTGTGCCTATACTAACCAGAAACTCAGCAGCCAAACTCATATGTTGTGCGTGAAATCAATGTCAAAACTTATTTTTTTTTAATTGCGGCTAACTTGATTTTTTTAAATGAAACCATATAATTTTCTTCGGTTTATTGGACACGTCTTTTTGTCCCCTTTCTACTGATATAGGGTTGTGGGTAGCTATCTCCAACTATAATAACTGGAAAAGCAATAATTAATACTTAGTAGCTGCTATACTTATATAGTTGTATATTGCAACAAAATTATGGGTTTGCTTTGGTTTGATTTATTTCAAAGTTTATTTTCTTCTTTTCAGAGCATTTTAATATAAGCTTGTTTTAAAAAATATTTTTTACTATTAATTTAGGTAGGTATTTATTATTTTTTTAGTTCTCAGAGCTGTGGCCATATTGCATTTAATGTGATGGCACTAACTTTGTCGTATTCTACTCTTAAAGCCCTTTGATTTGTACCCTGATTTCAGAAAATTCAGCAAAATGTTATTAAGAACAGTTGTCTACAATTAAAAGTTATGCCTAAATACCAAAACATGGCCTCCTAAGAAAAAATTGTTTTCCTCAATTAATTTCCAGTGTCCTAATAAACATTGAAAATAAAAATTGTGCACCTTAAATGAGTTTTAATGTACGCATTATTTAATTCTAAACAACTTTTCTTAATAACATTTCGGCTGAATTTTCTAAAACAAGGATATACTTTACTCTTGTACAATGTTTATATTTTTTTAACTATCCTGTATGCTGCTTAACTTGCAACATTCTAAGTGCACCTAATATGATTATTGAACATGCATCAACTTTCGGCAATGTCTGTATTTTGGTTGCGCAATTAATAAGAAAAAAATCCCATATGTTGCACACTTAAATGACCACACTGATAGGTATTTTGCGACAAAATGCCCCTATCGCGATATAAATAATATACAATTTTTCATCTCTTTCCTGCCAATACTTAATTTTTTATTTCGTAGTATAATTTTCTACTAATATTCGCCTAAAGTACAATAAATACAAGCCACCATATAACAGGCGAAATCTAACATATTGTCATTCAACCCCATTCAACTATCTAACCAATTTTCGACCCTCGTTTTGACCTAACCTACTTCATAGGTAATTCTCACCCAAACATTGGTAATATTGACCACGGGCGTAGCCAAGGGGGGGTTTCGGGGGTTCAAACCCCCCCCCCCCCCCCCCGAAATAAGCAAAATATTACCTAAAAATACGAGGAGTGAAGAGTTAAATTATTATTACGTTTGAATATATGTAGTAATAGTAGCGCCTAGCTCCATCTTTTGACGAGAGGCAGACGCAGTTGCAGCCGAACTTGCCTACCCCGAAATCTAGTTTGGAATGCCTAGATATGTGCGATAAAAACCTTTATCCTAATATTTACACATTACTACAAATCTTGGCTACTATTCATGTATCCACTGCTACCCCAGAAAGGTCTTTCTCGAGCCTAAGGAGACTGAAAAACTATTTACGAAACACTACAAGTGAAAACAGACTTAATGGTTTGGCTCTAATGAACATTCACTATGGAACAGAAATTCATGCAGATGAAGTAGTGGATATATTTAAAAGAAAAAGACGAAGATTTCTTCTTTAATGGTTTTAGATTTAGCGCAGAGGAACGAAATTAATTTATCCATTTCATTTAAAGTTAACAACTTTATAAATATGTCGTAGTTTTTCGGATGAATATATAGATATTAAATTTCATGTAAGTATATTTTTGTTGTTTTATTTACTTCTCAAACTAACCCCCTCCCCCAAAACTAAATCCTGGCTACGCCCGTGATATTGACTAGGCCTCTTTGTCGGGGCAACTTTTTTAATGTCTCTATAATCCGAACCCGTTCGGATTATCATCCCAATATTCGGGTAATCCGAACGGGTTCTTCAAAATGATATGATCAATTTCTATTACGCGTGTTATTTGTCTTTCAGGTGGTAACCTTCTGCGTCGTCCAATGGTGAGTCATAATCTTAAGATATCTTTTGCTTTTTAAATTGTAGAGAACTTATTTGCCACTGTATTGCATTGGGTTTTAACTGTCATGCAAAAACCTAAAATAAACAAAGGACATAATGTCTTTATAATAAGGGCAATCTTGGCTTTCAGTAGATTCTGCTGATTTTTTTATACATATAGTGTGTACATAATGTAAGAAATAATATTGTGTTCTCGAAAAAGATAAGTTTTTCGGAGAAATCCTTGCACACGTCATTTTGTGTTGTGTGAAAAGACATATTTTGATTTGGTACTCGCATTGGTTACATTGTCACTGCTCCGGTCATCGGCAAATTCTCCAAATGTCAACCTATATTTTATGAGTGTGTCATTTCATAGAGCATATTATTTGTCTGCATACGGCACAATAAAATCGTTGATATAAATATGTTACATAAGGAAATTTTCGAGAAAAAAATGTTAAATGGGTTTACAATTAATTTATTTTATTGAGTAAAATGACCAAGAATCTAATTAATTGCGTATTCAAACTGGACTTCTTCCTGGGCTTGTCAATTTCCAAGACAGTTATTAAATTATTCTCGTTGGACTTTACGGACAGTCTGACAGTTTCTTGGGAAATTGTGTTACATTCATTTCGAATCCTAGTTTATAGCTCCCTGGCTTGTTATGTGACGTTTTTAAGATGGTCTCCTATAAATAAATGCAGGGTGGGCCAATGGAAACTTTCCACCCCGATTTTTTTGGTTTAAAATAAAAATCTGGGCATGTCGATTTTTGATTCGAGGGGAAAATTATTTTTCAGTTTTTTTCATCCCCGTAGCTTTAACCCCCTCTCTGGGGCGAGAACGACCCCCCAAATTTGAATGGGGGATAGGGGTCGTGCAATACCCATTTTTAAAGGTCTCATAGAATTCTTTATGACCCTACAATTTCGCCTCATTATTTTTTTCCGTAACGAAATGACAGCTTATCAAAATAAAAATACTAATTAAAGTTGTGTTATTTAGGTGTCACGTGAACTTTATCTAACAAACTGATGTTCACCCCGGTTTGTTTAGGAGTTTCGTTAGAAATAATCTCAGCGTCAGGAATTATCGTTGCCATAGTGTACCTGCCTATTGACATAAAAACTAGCAACAAAACATCCGTTTTACTTTTGGGGAGTTTTCGAACAGTTCATTAGATACAGTTCACGGATGTTTTGTTTCTAGTTTTTATGTCAATAGACGGATACACTATGGCAACGATAATTCCTGCCTCTGAGATATTTTCTAACGAAACTCCTAAACAAACCGGTGTGAATATTTTGTGAACAACAGTTTGTTAGATAATGTTCGCGTGTATAATAATATAACTTTACTTAGTAAGTATTTTTATTTATTTTTGTTTGACAAGCTGTCATTTCGTTACGGATAAAAATAATGAGGTGAAATTGTAGGGTCATAAAGAGCTCGATGAGACCTTTAAAAAGAGGTATGGCACGACCCCTATCCTCTATTCAAATTTAGGGGGTTGTTCTCCCCCAGCTAGGGGGTTAAAGCTACGGGAATAAAAAATATTAAAAAATAGTTCGCCCTCAAATCAAAAATTAGATAAAGTTCACGTGTACGCACCTAAATAATACAACTTTAATTAGTAAGTACTTTTATTTATTTTTATTTTGACAAGCTGTCATTTCGATTCGGATAAATATAATGATGCGAAATTGTAGGGTCATAAAGAACTCTATGAGACATTTAAAAAGAGGTATGGGGATGAAAAAAAAACGAAAAATAGTTCTCCCTCAAGTCAAAAATTGACTTGTCCGAGCGTTTTCCCAGATTTTCATTTTAAACCAAAAAATCGGGGTGGAAAGTTTCCATTAGCCCACCCTGTATAATGGATTTAAGTCCGGAAACCTTGGGAGCCATTTAATTTCCAAGAAACTGTCAGTACAGTCCAACGAAAATGTATTATATAAGTAGCTCACTCAAAATATCTCTGCTATTTTTTGGCAGAAAAAATCGGTGGCGGGTGCGATCGATAGCTCTTCCGCGCGTCCTTCTTTTTTCATGATGTTGCTGAAAATTGCTGTCCATGGCCACCTAGGAAAACAATGGCCAAAAAATTCAAAATTTTTAAACCGCTGTGACTTTTATTTCTAGAGGTACAGAAAAAAGTTAATATGAAAATTGTTTGCAACAACTGTGAGAATACAACAATTATTGTATCAATTTTGAAATATTAGATATGCCTAACTTTGGGCTTTCTTGGGATCAAAAATTAAATTATCTGGGGAAAAAATTATTTACGCATTTTTTTGATAAAGCAAAATTTCCCATTTAATTTCATGCCACACTTGCCAGTTTGTTCTGTATTTACTATAGGAAATAAAAAAAATAGGCTTTCAAATTTTGAAAATAAAGCGGTTTTTATGCACTTCATCGAATGTCGAATAGCTAACCTAGAATGGTTATTTTAAATAATAAAAATTGCTATACTCGTAGACATTATTATCTGTTATGAAAATAAATGCCTAATATTTTCAATTTAACGTACCACTTCGCACGTAGGTAACGACATAGCAATTATCCTAAAAATGAAATAATAGAATGTCTTACCTACTATTCCAATACACTAAACGCTCAGTGAATACCTAGTATAGTAGGGATGCCATTATTAACGTCATAACGCTAACATTGCATATTTATTTTTTGAAGGGTAACTAGATCTTTCGTCAACCACAAATATTACCAATATTTTCCCTTAATTTTTTTAACTAAACACTAAACACCGAACAAACGGCAAGTGTGACACTTGACACTTCATATTGAATGGGACATTTTGCTTTACAAAACACACATAATTAAATATGTTTACAGATAATTTAATTTTCGAAACTTTACGGTATCCACACATCAAAACTAATGTCATACGTAAATTCTGTCGGCTATCGCAAACAATTTTCATGGTAAACTTTTTGCCACATTTCGAAAAATAAAAAGTTACAACAGTTTAAAAATTCTGAATTTTTCCAATTTTGGCCATATTTTTCGTAGTTGGCCATGGACAGCAAGTTTCATCATGACAAACGAAGGCCGCCTGGAAGGGCAAACGATCGCACTTGCCACCGATTTTTTCTGTTAAAAAATAGCCGAGATATTTTGAGTGAGCCACTTATACAGTGTCTTCCAAAAAGTTCGCACCATATGAAGGAAATTTTTAATTAACGTTTTATTTTGAAATTCAATTTTGGGGTTACCTTTTGCTTTAAAAAAGATGAAAAATGACCCACTCAAACGTGGTCATGTGACTTTCGTTACAGAGGCGGATCCAGGCAAATATAAACGGGGGGGCGGCGTGGTAAAATTTTTCCTGAGGGGCCGGGGTAAGGGAAATTTTTAGAATATAATATGTACTTTTTTTCTACAAGCGTGCGTAAAAGTACACTTTTCCGCACGCATTTTAGTTTAGAAAGTGTCACTTTTCCGCACTAGTGCGGAAAAGTAGTGCGGAAAAGTATTTTAATTTCTTTGCTTTTCCGCACGCTTGTAGAAAAAATAGTGTTCCTAACTCTTGCGGAAAGTGTCCTTTCTACACTCGATTTCTTGGCTGAACTCCGCTACGCGCCGTTCAGCCAACTGCAATCGCACGCGGACAAATGGCACTTTCCGCACTTGTTAGGAAATATACTATTGTGAAAAATAAAATAATTTACTTCTCTAGAAAAAAACAAACAAAAAGATGTTGACCCAAACAAAATAAAAAAAAACATAAATAATAAACATAACAAAACAAAATCACAAAAAGAAACAATCATTCTTTAGATTTAAAAAATAATGTAGGTACTTATCACAAAATAAAATCTTATTTTCGCGCAAACTGATCTTTTCTTCATTTATGGGTACATTGCGGTGTTTATTTAATAGGGCTAAATTACTTACTATGTTTTAATTCTTTTAAGCGAAGAAAAATTTATTTCCGCCGATGCATTGCTTATCGGGAAACTGGCAAGTATGCTCAAAAATTTTCTTGCCGTTGTCGCGATGCGACTTCGTACTGGTGTTATTGAGAAACTGTCCCTAGAATTCCCTAAAAGGCGGCCATATTGATACGTGACGTAGGACAGGGCCGTAATCCTAAATTTAAATAGATAGAAATTAAAATTAAACTCTGTTCTTTGGAGCATAGAAAAAGGCTATAGTTATAGTTTCTGTGTTTCAAGTTAGGTTAGAGCCACAGACGCAGAGATCGAATATCAAAGTTAAAATTAGGCATCTGTCACAAGTTCTGACATTTCTGCCGAACATGCTAAATACGTCCCTGTAGGCGCCCAAAACATTGCTGCCAACCTTGTATTACCAAATTAAGAAATGTCATTTCTATAGTGTACAATTAAAGAGCGTTTTTAGATTACCTACTAATACTCCGGTTGTAATAATGGTTGTAGAAAAAGGGGGGGCGGTTGCCCCCCCCCCCCGCCCCCCTGTATCCGCCATTGTTTCGTTATCTGTCAAAAATGACATTTATAAAAATATATCGCCAAAAATGGGTTTAGTTGTTAAAATATCAAAAAGTTTTACTTGAAAAAGTTGTTTATTTTTCAATTTTACGCAGGGTTGCTTTGATTAAAATCACTGATTTAAATCGCGATTTTAATCGTTTGATTAAAACAAAAAAATCATTTGATTTAAATCAAAATTTAAATGTAGTTACATTATGTAAAAAACACGCCACTGGCTGTGTAACTGAAGAGGAAATGAGCATACATAAGCAACTGCATACTGCAGCAGCATCTTCAGCAGGAGCAGAGCGTATCATTTCAGCTTTTAATTTGATTCATAGGAAATTAGGATATAAGCTAGCTACCGAGAAGTCTGCAAAACTTGTCTTTATGCTAAAATCCTTAAATAAAAATCATAAGTAAAACGTTTTCATTATCTATTTATATGTTAAAAAAATCAAATATAATTTCCTAATAAAATAATAAAAAGAAAACCACCTTAAACAAAAAATTCTATATATAAATAAAAAAATCCGATTTTTTTTTATTTAAATCCGATTTAAAAAAAAAACAGCAAAAGTTTTACTTGAAGAGTTGTTTGTTTTTCAATTTTACGTAACTGTACCAAATTTGAACGCTCTACTAATATATTTAGTTTTTTGCCAATTTTAATATTTATGAAATTTCTGAAAATTTTAAAATCTCGAAACTTCGTAAAAACTATGTTATATCACTAGCTTTATCATTCTATTAATTTTTTATTACTAATTACCGATAAGATTAGGTATTTTTCTGTTGTTTGTTGCAAAGTTGATGTACCGTCTAGCATTTGGGGTATAAATTTAAATACATTTCGTTTCCCAGTTCTAAATTGATGCCAAAATAATAATAAATTAAAATATCATCAAACTATTTTACGTATCTAAGCAAAATTCTTGACTTTTATCACAGACCTATATAGCTTCGCTAAAGCTAACTAAATATATTAGTAAAGCGTTTAAATTTGGTATACTTACGTAAAATTGAAAAACAAACAACTTTTTCAAGTAAAACTTTTTAATATTTTAACAACTAAACCCATTTTTGGCGATATATTTTTTTAAATGTCATTTTTACAGATAACGAAAGTCACATGACCACGTTTGAGTGGGTCATTTTTCATCTTTTTTAAAGCAAAAGGTAACCCCAGAATTGAATTTCAAAATAAAACGTTAATTAATAATTTCCGTCCTATGGTGCGAACTTTTTGGAGGACACTGTACTTATAAACCCTGTATATTAACTGTCTTGGATACTGACCGGCCCAGGAAGGACTCCAGTTTGAACCCTCAATTAATTAGATTCTTTAACATTAATTTTCTCAAAAATGTTCTTATGCAACATTGCATAAATTTGAACGTACTGTATGCAGAAAAATATGCTCAATCAAATGGCACACCCAAAAATATAGATTGCTATTTGAAAAAATTGCCAATGACGTCATATACGAAACAGTGAAAATGATGACATAAATGCAAGCACCAAATAAAAATGCGCTATTTATAAAAAAATATATATTGATATTGTGTACCAGGATTTCTCCGAAAAACTTTGCCTATATTCAATGAAATGAATTTATTACTTTAGGTACCAGTCTTCACACTAAAACCCCGACCCCCTATTATTTCTCTAATTATTGCAGATAGAGAAAAAAGTTTCATATAAAAATGTACATCAACTATCTGGCTTTAAAAAGGCAGGCTTGTAGATTATACCTACATTGCGAATCATAAAAGTGGAACAACACATATTTTTCATTTCAAGTACCTTGTATATTTGTGGATATGTTGAAAGCTAATTTTTCCGATTGCAACGCTGTATGTTGATATTTGCTGTTCCTTTTAGCAAAATATGTGGACTTAAATCTCCAAAAAAATCACCCGAAAGATCCTATACGAAAATCGAGCAATCCGTACGCTTGGCGTAAATAAAGCCACGTGTTCAATGACGTTCCGCGATTGGTCGGTAGGCAATAAAACTTCACCCGACTCTGCAACAGGGACGTACTCGATCGCAAAAGTATAGTTATGCGGTTTTATCTTGTTGTTTTCAGCTATATAGACACTTGCCACACACATTTTAATTCGGCCAATATTTTTTTTCCGAAATATTTTGATCTAAACAATTATAAAACTAAAATTAAATAAAGGTCATGGGTCAGTGCGGCCCTGGCCATATCTCAATGCACGTGCTCTTGTTTACGCCAGGCGTAAGAGTTGCTATAGATTTTAGTATAGTTAGTTATTAAGGTGGATTTTTGTTAGTAGGTACTAGATTATTTCTGAGAGATACTTACTTTATTAAATCAAAATAATAACAAAATTATCTTAAATGTAGACGAAAAATTAAAAAATGATGAATATCATATTGACGTCAAGTTTGTGACTTTTGTTACATATTTTAAAAATACTTTTTTTACTTTTTTGTTTTGCTTCGGCTTTTTCATTTGTGACTTTTTTGTAAACTGATCGACACGTCAATAAAAAGTAGGTAATTTGGCCGTGTGTAGTAGATAAAATACTTATTAGTGGCGGGCATTTGAGTAGAAATTACTACGCGTACAGTGGATTGTCAACTTTCCGTTTTTAGCCAATAATTCTGGCAAGACTACAGAATTCTAAAAACGATATACATCACTGTATTCGCAATAAAAAGGGCTTTAAAATGATGCGCCACAAGGGGGGTAGTTCCACTTGAAATTTTAAAGTTGGGGTTGTTAGGGATTAAACATTTATTTATCAAATCTCCTGAAAATTTGCAAACCCCCGTTTCTTTAGGCGCTCTATTAATTTTTTGCCTCAAAAATTACGTGAACCTAATTTTGGGGGTATTTAGGGGGTCTACACTTTTTTAGCTCGGAGGGGTGCATTTTACGACACATATGTTTATAAGAAAAAGTCTTATTTTTGCCTCAAAAAAATGTCCTTCAAATCTTTGTACTGAATTTTGAAACCCCCTGTATATGATTTCTTCAATTTCTCTGTTCGGACGTTAACATGGGAACTCATTTTTTGGGGGTCAAGGAATTCGATTTTGACATTATTTTGCAGAAGCAAAATAAATTAGAATAGTTAGGAGGGGATGATACAAAAAAATATAGAACATGTCGGTATATTGTAGGATTTGTGTGTAATTTTGAAATTTAATATTGAATGATAAATCCATGGATTTAGGAAGGTACGAAGTTAGCAGCCAAAAATTTCCAAACTTCGACAGTTATTTGCTTTACTCGATAGGATAAAAATGAATTCTTTTAACGAGATCTGTCGCGGATTTTTAAGTAAATCCCGTTGATTACGGGACATCCGGTATATGTTCTCCAAAAGGTTGGCATCATCGGAGACATTTTTTTATTAATGATTACCGTACTTACCTGAATACTGGGTTACCTTTTGCCTTAAAAAATATAAAAATGACACATTCAAACGTGGTCACGTAATGTTTTTGAAGAAAAATCGGTAAAAATGAGTTTATTTGTTCAAATTTAAACAAGTTTTACTGAAAAAAGGAAATATTTTACGTAAAAGTGTACCAAATATTCACGTTGTATTAAAAGGTTTAAACATTTGCCATTTTCAAGTATTATTATTAACATTATAAGCACTTACGAAACCGAAACCGAAACGACAGTGGTTTTATTAGTGTAAAATTTATCATGGTGGGGTGATGGTGGGTTGACGAATCTGATTGGCCAACCGCTGCATGCGGGGCGGGGCTTGTGGCTACTTCGCGTTTGGCTATAAATACGGGCCCCTTCCCAAGTTTCCGCTTATTTCTCTGCTCACCATCGACGTCGGCGGCCGGAACGCGCTCTCATCGAACTGCCTGAACGCCACCCTAGGACTGTAGGAATAATTGGAATCTGGAATTTCTTCAATTGCTGGAATTTTTCTCTGCTCGCCATCGATGGTCTCAACGCGCGGAACTGCTAAGGACTGGACCTGGACCTACCACCCTAGGACCGTAGGACCAATTATTGGAATCTGAAATCTCTTCGATTGCTTGAATTTTCTTTGCCTCAAGATGCCACGGAGAGCCACCTACTCAAGATTAGCTTCGGCGTAGATATCTACATTTAAATCAGCTCTTTTGGGCTGCTTTCTTAAAGAATTTCGCTTGGGTTCACAGGTAAACCATGGTAGCTCTTTTGGGCTGCTTTTCTTAAAGAATTTCGCTTGGGGTTTACAGGTAAACCGCGGTAGTGACAGTTATCGGTAGTGCGCGATTTAAAACCGTCAAATGAAGTGAACACTGAGTGCCAGATGGACCGGGTTTAAGCGGACGGTGTTTGCAGAGAAATAAGAGGTAGGATTCTTGCTTTTAAACGTATATTTGCATTTTTTGTGAGTGTTACTTTTTGCTATATTGAATTATTCCGTTAAGAACGAAGCCTATAGTATCTCAGTGACAAGTGATACAGAAAATACTATAAGTGACCTGTGCCAAAACTAAAATGAAAATGATACTCGCCTTTAGGTAAAATAGGTCTTATAACGTACACATTCTGTAGCTAATAAATTGTACCTATTTCATTCAAATAAATTTCGAAAATACAGTCGTTTTTCCCGTAAATTCTACCTATTGGATATTCGTTATTTTTTGGCACATGTCATTAAGGAAACTCCTGTCGTGAAAAACTTTCCGGCACCTATATAAGAATAAAAGCTGATTTGTTTTTTAAAATTTCCACAATAGTTACGGGTTTTCCGAAGGTTTTTTTACATATTACCTAAGTCTGGTTCATGCAGCAACTTTATCTTTATGCTCTTGCTTTATCTTTTAAAAGTTGAATGAATATATTGTAAAATGAAAGCGTTCAGGCAACACTCGGGCTTTATGTTTTGCATTTTCTTTTATTTAAATAAATACGAAATACGCAGGGGTGCACAACGTCACTGAAGACACCCACAGATTTTTACAGCGGACCAGTGTAATTGGAAAAATAATACAAAGAAGGGAGAAGCGAAGAAAACAAATAACAACAGATTAATTACTATTAGTGTAATTAGAATAATTTATTCAGTTATTATTCAATATTCAGAAATGAAAATTACCAGTCAAGTATGAAGTAGTCGTCGATATACATTTGATGGTAATTGTAGTGTCCTCTGTAAAGGTTTATACTTTAAATAAAACGCTTCGCTTTGTCTTGCGTCCGCCCGCCGCCGTGTTCGTACTCGACTCCCCTCCGTTACATCACCGGCTGCGGAGTAAATATACAGTGTACAGTACAGTAATATAATAAGATAAGGTATGTACTATTCAAAAATATCTGTAGGAAATAAGGTAATACAAAAAATCAGGACCGTAATAGCAGAAAAGTTACAAGCAAATTCTTTAAATTATTTGAGATTTATTAAAATTAGCAAAATTTTGTTACACCACCAGATTTTTACCAAAAGTCACTTGTAGCAGATTTGAAAAAAATCAGGTGCGTACTATGAGCTAAAATTCGTTAAAAATTTTCGAATTTATTTTTGTTGTAAGGCGATTTTGTTACTCCACCAGAGTTTTACCAAAAGTCTTTTGTAGCAAGAGTAACACGACGCCGTAGAAGATTTGGAAAAATCAGGGTAGAGAAAATTTTAGCCCATAATATTGCTATGAATTTTTCCAAATCTGCTATATGGGTTGTTTCTCTGTTACAAATAACTTTTGGTAAAAATCTGGTGATGTAACAAAATCGCCTGTGACCAAGTAGGTATAACTTCGAACAGATTTTCACAAATTTTAGCCATAATACGCCCCTGACTTTTTTCAAATGTGCTACGGCGATGTGACTGAAGTTCCGATCGATCAGCATGATCGTTTTTTAGCTCATCAGGTACCTAGGTCGAGGCTAGCACGAGGTTCCCCTAGTCAATTTCTCTTCCACACAATCAAGCAGTTCGCGAAAATATGCTTAATTAATTACGTTTCTTGAACAGGACATTTACTTTTCGCAAGGAGAAATTAGAGGAGGGGGTTATTCCTAAGAACAAACGATAATTCTGCGCCAAAGCGGGTTCGCTGGACGGAGATAAGAAAACGAATGTAAAGTGAAAATTTCCGAGAAAATCGACTTAGGAAAGAAACGTTTTCAGGGAAATGACATCCCTAACGACACCAAAAAGTCGGGCCGCGAGGTTCCGGAACACGTCAAAAAATTGACATGAATATCGAAGAGCGCGCCGGACGGACATTAAAAAATTCATAAAATTTGAAAATCGACTTAGACAAAAAATGTTTTCAGAGAAATGACATCCCTAAGGACGTATCTTCCTAACGATACCAAAAAGTCGGGCCGCGAAGTTCCGGAACACGTCAAAAAATTGACATGAATATCGAAAAGCGCGCCGGACGGTATTTAAAAATTCATAAAATTTAAAAATCGACTTAGGCAAAAAATGTTTTCGGGGAAATGACATCCCTAAGGATGTATCTTCCCAACGATATCAAGAGATCGGGCCGCGAGGTTCCGGAACACGTCAAAAAATTGACATGAATGTCGAAAAGCGCGCCGGACGGTATTTAAAAAATTCATAAAATTTAAAAATCGACTTAGGCAAAAAATGTTTTCAGAGAAATAACATCCCTAAGGACGTATCTTTCTAACGATACCAAAAAGTCGGGCCGCGAGGTTCCGGAACACGTCAAAAAATTGACATGAGTGTCCAAAAGCTCCCGGCCAAAATTTAAAAAAATCATAAAATTTACAAATCGACTTGGGCAAAAAATGTTTTCAGAGAAATGACATTCCTAAGGACGTATCTTTCTAACGATACCAAAAAGTCGGGCCGCAAAGTTCCGGAACACGTCAAAAAATTGACATGACTATCGAAAAGCGCGCCGGACGGTATTTAAAAAAATTCATGAAATTTAAAAATCGACTTAGGCAAAAAATGTTTTCAGAGAAATGACATCCCTAAGGACGTATCTTCCTAACGATACCAAAAAGTCTGGCCGCAAAGTTCCGGAACACGTCAAAAAATTGGCATGACTATCGAAAAGCGCCCCGGACGGACTTTAAAAATTCATAAAATTTAAAAATCGACTTAGGCAAAAAATGTTTTCAGAGAAATAACATCCCTAAGGACGTATCGTCCTATGTATACCAAAAAGTCGGGCCGCGAGGTTCCGGAACACGTCAAAAAATTGACATGAATATCGAAAAGCGCGCCGGACGGACATTAAAAAATTCATAAAATTTAAAAATCGACTTAGGCAAAAAATGTTTTTAGAGAAATAACATCCCTAAGGACGTATCTTCCTATGGATACCAAAAAGTCGGGCCGCGAGGTTCCGGAACACGTCAAAAAATTGACATGTATATCGAAAAGCGCGCCGGACGGACTTTAAAAAATTCGTAAAATTTGAAAATCGACTTAGGCAAAAAATGTTTTCAGAGAAATGACATCCCTAAGGACGTATCTTCCTAACGATACCAAAAAGTCGGGCCGCGAAGTTCCGGAACACGTCAAAAAATTGACATGACTATCGAAAAGCGCCCCGGACTTACTTTAAAAAATTAATAAAATTTAAAAATCGAATTAGGCAAAAATGTTTTCAGGGAAATGACAACCCTAAGGACGTATCTTCCGATACCAAAAAGTCGGCCCGCGAACTTCAGAAACAAGCAAAAAATTTTGCCTCTGGTCCTCAGTGATTTATTTAATTAGTGACGTATTACGGCTGTCCTCGTAATATTGCGGACAGTTCAAGGGTGAGATAATCAAAAGAATGCCCAATGACATAAAAAAATAAAATAAATGATTTCATGACAAGACCCATATTTCTCGATCATCGCTCCTTTAAACCGAAATACATTTTTGGGAAAATTTACATTTTATAATATAGGTACTATAAATAGTAGGCATTTAAGAGATTATAATCCATTGGTACAAATAGAGATTATAATCCATTGGTACAAATAGGGTGCTATTGTTAAACCCGAGGTTAAACCTGAATAAATTATTTCGTAAAGCTCTGAAAAAAAAAGGATGTAATAAATTCTTCTTATCACACGTTCTGCTCTTCCGTTCAAATTTGCAATACCAGTGGGGGTAGTTGCAGGGTTTTGGGATCATAGATATATTCGTTTATCGAACGGGTGCCTATATTATACGAAGTGGTGAATAGTGTAAATAGTTTTGAGTTCAGTTTGTGTTTTTGTGTGTGTATAATTTTTGATACAATGTCCGTGCCTTCTGAAAGTGAGGTAGCAAAATTTGCCGATTTTCTGTGTTCATTAGTGCAATCAATACAAGAAATTGACTTCCTAAAATCTGGACGAGGCAGCATCTTCAAAAAGGTACCACAATTATAAAGTTTTTAATTGAAAACATTATTTGATACACCTCTAGGTTCTAGTGAATATCAGACAAATTATATCGTTTTTTTGTGGTCCCGTATCAGGACAGCAGTGATATTTGTAGGTATATAAATAGTGTATTACAGGTAGAGGCGAATTAAAATTGCGATAATGACAATTGCTTGCCCAGAGACGAACAGAACGAAATGTCGGCGTGATTTCTCATTGAACAAATTACAAACTAAGGATAATTGCAAATCGAATGTCAAATAATCATGCGAGAGATTTTTCACGGGAGGAATAAAAATAAAATTCACAAATAGTGCCATTTACTTTATCTACAGCGTGATTTTGAAAATTTCAGTAAAATTACAAAAACCTCGCAATATTTTAGAATTTTATCACGATCTATATTTATTCCCTTGGTTAAAAAACGTTTTTTGTTTCAAAACTTTAACACTCTATTGTTTGTTACAAGGCCTCCATTACTTTTCAATCCTCCAATATTTTTCGATATTCTACTAAAGATCCTAGATCATGCATTTAAAACTGAATCACCCTGTATATGGTGACACTCATTTCTGATACAACCTGGGGTACATTGACATATGTATTTTCACGATTTTCCCTAAAACGGCTCATTACACGAAAAAAAATATTAATACTTTTTACGTGCTTTTTTATGTACAATTAAATTTTGCATGCAGTATTAATTTATAATAGAATGTTTAAACTTTTTCTGGAATAGCAAACTTTAATTGGTCACCGGTGCGCATTTCGACATTTATATAACTTTTTGACGTGCTCCGAAAGCTCCACGGTCCGATTTTTTATTATCGTTAGGAAGGTAAATCCCTGGGGATGTCATTTCCCTGAAAAAAATTTTGCCCAAGTCGATTTGTAAATTTTATGATTTTTTTAAATTTTGGCCGTTAGCTTTTGGACACTCATGTCAATTTTTTGACGTGTTCCGGAACCTCGCGGCCCGACTTTTTGGTATCGTTAGAAAGATACGTCCTTAGGGATGTCATTTCTCTGAAAACATTTTTTGCCAAAGCCGATTTTCAAATTTTATGAATTTTTTAATGTCCGTCCGGGGCGCTTTTCAATAGTCATGTCAATTTTTTGACGTGTTCCGGGACCTCGCGGCCTGACTTTTTGGTATCGTTGGGAAGATAGGTCCTTAAAGATGTCATTTCTCTGTAAACATTTTTTGCCTAAGTCGATTTTTATATTTCATGAATTTTTTTAAATACCGTCCGGCGCGCTTTTCGACATTCATGTCAATTTTTTGACGTGTTCAGGAACCTCGCGGCCCGATCTTTTGGTATCGTTGGGAAGATACCTCCTTAGGGATGTCATTTCCCCGAAAACATTTTTTGCCTAAGTCGATTTTTAAATTTTATGAATTTTTAAAGTCCGTCCGGCGCGCTCTTCGATATTCATGTCAATTTTTTGACGTGTTCCGGGACCTCGCGGCCTGACTTTTTGGTATCGTTGGGAAGATAGGTCCTTAGGGATGTCATTTCTCTAAAAACATTTTTTGCCTAAGTCGATTTTTAAATTTTATGAATTTTTAAAGTCCGTCCGGCGCGCTCTTCGATATTCATGTCAATTTTTTGACGTGTTCCGGAACCTCGCGGCCCGACTTTTTGGTGTCGTTAGGGATGTCATTTCCCTGAAAACGTTTCTTTCCTAAGTCGATTTTTTTTTAATTATTTAGACAAAGGCAAGGCGAGGACGCGAATGTAAAGAAGCAAACAAATCCAACAAAGTAGCGGTGACCACGCTGCTACGTCTCCACCACGTTGCCGGAACGTAAAGCGCGTCGTAGCGGTGTAAGTTGCTAGGTGGTCGCCGTTACGTATCTATCACCCTCAAAATGTTCCCCATTTTGCTCGCAGGGACGTAATAGGAACGTAGTAATTACGTTCCTATCAGTAGTAATCACAACTTTAAAGTTGCAAACAAAAGTCGCCGGAACGTAACGGCGACTAAAAATGCTGCTTGGGTAAGTTGTACTATATTATGTTCATATACAATAATATACAATACACCAATATGCAGTGAATACTTGGAGTATTGTGGGAATGAGAATTATTATTCTTATGTGTAGTAGTTTCTCTGTGGGAGTGAATCACCCTGTAGATATTTTGTGTATTTTCGTTTTTACCCCTAATGTAATTTCCAAACAAACTAAGGATTATTTGCAATAACAATAAACATTATAATCTATTTATATTGTTCCCTAATTTAAATTACAAATCTGTTGGGTTTTGTCAGAAATACTGGGATCATAGTAGAAAAACAGGTAGCCGTGGACCCGCCCATAGATAGCATCCGCGATTGGTTGGAGACGTACGCCCCTCTGCCGCGCTCTGCCACCCCGTTGGCCTCGTCACAGGTCCTCTGAGCGGGTAGTTCGGATAATTTCACCTTCTACCTGAGCCGCCTTTACCATTTTTGGTGATTCTTCCGTGTTGTCACAGACCTATATAGCTTAGCGAAGCTATATATGTCTGTGTCTATACTAATTCTAAAAACTACTGCCATGGACGAAAAGTAACTCGGTTTGTCAAGGGTCTCGACAGAAAAATTTTAAAAAACAATATTCGAAAAATGAAACCTTCTAAGGCGCGTGAAATGTCGGTAAACAGTGCTAATGTCCGACTTGTACAAGAAGGCAATCTTCAATCCATAAAATCTGATAATGTTTTTCGAAAAATTAAATCCGAAGCATTGGCAAAAAATGATAGGGACTCCGACGATATAATTGACATGATATTAATGCAAAGGGAAAATGGTATGTTTGTTAAACAAGTGGGTGTACCCTTTCACGTCTATTTATTTAGCAAATGTCAATTAGACGCATTAGATTTATGCTCAGCAAATAACAAATTAATTACATTGCATTTAGATGCTACAGGATGTGTGGTAAGAAAACCTCTAAAAAAAAGGAAAGAGGATCCTTTATTATGCGGTTGTTATATGCGACGGAAAAAATCGCAGGATTTTACCGATACTATGGATTAGTGCACACCAAGACACCACTTCAATAGGTCTATGGCTAGCAAAATTTAAATCTTACGCCTTAAAGTTAAAACGAAAATGGCCACTTTTTGCCAACATTTTCGTAGATTTTAGTTTTGCATTGATAAATGCAGTTTTAATTTTCTTAAATAATATGGATATGACATGCTATTTAAAACTGGCATATCAAGCTGTATTTTCAGGCGGGACAAATTTTCTTAATGAAATAGTTATACTGAACATATGTTGCGCGCACTTTTTTAAAATAGTTACAAATGATTTGAAAAAGTGCGGATTTTGTGGTAGCAATTATATTATTATGAAAGAAATTATGGCAGCGGCAATTGACATGGAAGACATTAATCATCTATCGATTTGGTTCAAAAAAATATGATAAATTCCAAATACGAAACGATTGAAGTAGTGAGCGCATATGAATAATTATTAAATACATGTACAAGGAATGTTTCGGACGATCTCGATGGAGATATGGACGAAACTGTTCCAGATGTAGAAGAACATATTGAAACACACACCATATACAAAAGTAGTCCCTTTTATCAGCACTTTCTTCACGTGACTGAAAACGTGACCGTCTTTCGTTAAAAAAAAACGCAAGAGTGTCTTTTTGAAATTAAAAAATACCCGCAAAATTTTCCGCAAAGTTGGAAAGAAAAAACGGTAGCGGGCATTGGTTACGTTATCTGTGATAGTATCCACTACTGGGTATTGGAATCACGAGAAGTGCCAGGTTGAGGGTCCTAAAAAGGATTAGTCTTAGCCTTTCTGATTCGTTTTATACAGGGTGGGCCAATAGTGCGGGAACGGAATATTGTGGGTTTATTGAGACATATTTTAAAAAAGCCATACCGGTACATGGTGATGGGTACGTAAGGCTACCAAACTAAAATATTTTCACTTGAATCGCAGCACGTATACTGGGTGATTCAAACCAAACTTATGTTTTTTTTATAGAACACCCTTTATTTTATTGCATATTTGGACTCCTCAGTTAATTTAGGTTGGACTTTATGTACCAAACATGGTGTCTAAAACTCACGGTGTAGAATATACAGGGCATTTCTTGAAAAAGTGGAGGTTGTGGCACTCATATTTTGGAAATATAGGTAACAGATCTCAAGAGGCTATGATTTTGTGTGGTAAGTAAACCTGAACTGTGCCTATACTAACCAGAAACTCAGCAGCCAAACTCATATGTTGTGCGTGAAATCAATGTCAAAACTTATTTTTTTTTTAATTGCGGCTAACTTGATTTTTTTAAATGAAACCATATAATTTTCTTCGGTTTATTGGACACGTCTTTTTGACCTCTTTCTACTGATATAGGGTTGTGGGTAGCTATCTCCAACTATAATAACTGGAAAAGCAATAATTAATACTTAGTAGCTGCTATACTTATATAGTTGTATATTGCAACAAAATTATGGGTTTGCTTTGGTTTGATTTATTTCAAAGTTTATTTTCTTCTTTTCAGAGCATTTTAATATAAGCTTGTTTTAAAAAATATTTTTTACTATTAATTTAGGTAGGTATTTATTATTTTTTTAGTTCTCAGAGCTGTGGCCATATTGCATTTAATGTGATGGCACTAACTTTGTCGTATTCTACTCTTAAAGCCCTTTGATTTGTACCCTGATTTCAGAAAATTCAGCAAAATGTTATTAAGAACAGTTGTCTACAATTAAAAGTTATGCCTAAATACCAAAACATGGCCTCCTAAGAAAAAATTGTTTTCCTCAATTAATTTCCAGTGTCCTAATAAACATTGAAAATAAAAATTGTGCACCTTAAATGAGTTTTAATGTACGCATTATTTAATTCTAAACAACTTTTCTTAATAACATTTCGGCTGAATTTTCTAAAACAAGGATATACTTTACTCTTGTACAATGTTTATATTTTTTTACCTATCCTGTATGCTGCTTAACTTGCAACATTCTAAGTGCACCTAATATGATTATTGAACATGCATCAACTTTCGGCAATGTTTGTATTTTGGTTGCGCAATTAATAAGAAAAAAATCCCATATGTTGCACACTTAAATGACCACACTGATAGGTATTTTGCGACAAAATGCCCCTATCGCGATATAAATAATATACAATTTTTCATCTCTTTCCTGCCAATACTTAATTTTTTATTTCGTAGTATAATTTTCTACTAATATTCGCCTAAAGTACAATAAATACAAGCCACCATATAACAGGCGAAATCTAACATATTGTCATTCAACCCCATTCAACTATCTAACCAATTTTCGACCCTCGTTTTGACCTAACCTACTTCATAGGTAATTCTCACCCAAACATTGGTAATATTGACCACGGGCGTAGCCAAGGGGGGGTTTCGGGGGTTCAACCCCCCCCCCCCCGAAATAAGCAAAATATTAACTAAAAATACGAGGAGTGAAGAGTTAAATTATTATTACGTTTGAATATATGTAGTAATAGTAGCGCCTAGCTCCATCTTTTGACGAGAGGCAGACGCAGTTGCAGCCGAACTTGCCTACCCCGAAATCTAGTTTGGAATGCCTAGATATGTGCGATAAAAACCTTTATCCTAATATTTACACATTACTACAAATCTTGGCTACTATTCATGTATCCACTGCTACCCCAGAAAGGTCTTTCTCGAGCCTAAGGAGACTGAAAAACTATTTACGAAACACTACAAGTGAAAACAGACTTAATGGTTTGGCTCTAATGAACATTCACTATGGAACAGAAATTCATGCAGATGAAGTAGTGGATATATTTAAAAGAAAAAGACGAAGATTTCTTCTTTAATGGTTTTAGATTTAGCGCAGAGGAACGAAATTAATTTATCCATTTCATTTAAAGTTAACAACTTTATAAATATGTCGTAGTTTTTCGGATGAATATATAGATATTAAATTTCATGTAAGTATATTTTTGTTGTTTTATTTACTTCTCAAACTAACCCCCTCCCCCAAAACTAAATCCTGGCTACGCCCGTGATATTGACTAGGCCTCTTTGTCGGGGCAACTTTTTTAATGTCTCTATAATCCGAACCCGTTCGGATTATCATCCCAATATTCGGGTAATCCGAACGGGTTCTTCAAAATGATATGATCAATTTCTATTACGCGTGTTATTTGTCTTTCAGGTGGTAACCTTCTGCGTTGTCCAATGGTGAGTCATAATCTTAAGATATCTTTTGCTTTTTAAATTGTAGAGAACTTATTTGCCACTGTATTGCATTGGGTTTTAACTGTCATGCAAAAACCTAAAATAAACAAAGGACATAATGTCTTTATAATAAGGGCAATCTTGGCTTTCAGTAGATTCTGCTGATTTTTTTATACATATAGTGTGTACATAATGTAAGAAATAATATTGTGTTCTCGAAAAAGATAAGTTTTTCGGAGAAATCCTTGCACACGTCATTTTGTGTTGTGTGAAAAGACATATTTTGATTTGGTACTCGCATTGGTTACATTGTCACTGCTCCGGTCATCGGCAAATTCTCCAAATGTCAACCTATATTTTATGAGTGTGTCATTTCATAGAGCATATTATTTGTCTGCATACGGCACAATAAAATCGTTGATATAAATATGTTACATAAGGAAATTTTCGAGAAAAAATTGTTAAATGGGTTTACAATTAATTTATTTTATTGAGTAAAATGACCAAGAATCTAATTAATTGCGTATTCAAACTGGACTTCTTCCTGGGCTTGTCAATTTCCAAGACAGTTATTAAATTATTCTCGTTGGACTTTACGGACAGTCTGACAGTTTCTTGGGAAATTGTGTTACATTCATTTCGAATCCTAGTTTATAGCTCCCTGGCTTGTTATGTGACGTTTTTAAGATGGTCTCCTATAAATAAATGCAGGGTGGGCCAATGGAAACTTTCCACCCCGATTTTTTTGGTTTAAAATAAAAATCTGGGCATGTCGATTTTTGATTCGAGGGGAAAATTATTTTTCAGTTTTTTTCATCCCCGTAGCTTTAACCCCCTCTCTGGGGCGAGAACGACCCCCCAAATTTGAATGGGGGATAGGGGTCGTGCAATACCCATTTTTAAAGGTCTCATAGAATTCTTTATGACCCTACAATTTCGCCTCATTATTTTTTTCCGTAACGAAATGACAGCTTATCAAAATAAAAATACTAATTAAAGTTGTGTTATTTAGGTGTCACGTGAACTTTATCTAACAAACTGATGTTCACCCCGGTTTGTTTAGGAGTTTCGTTAGAAATAATCTCAGCGTCAGGAATTATCGTTGCCATAGTGTACCTGCCTATTGACATAAAAACTAGCAACAAAACATCCGTTTTACTTTTGGGGAGTTTTCGAACAGTTCATTAGATACAGTTCACGGATGTTTTGTTTCTAGTTTTTATGTCAATAGACGGATACACTATGGCAACGATAATTCCTGCCTCTGAGATATTTTCTAACGAAACTCCTAAACAAACCGGTGTGAATATTTTGTGAACAACAGTTTGTTAGATAATGTTCGCGTGTATAATAATATAACTTTACTTAGTAAGTATTTTTATTTATTTTTGTTTGACAAGCTGTCATTTCGTTACGGATAAAAATAATGAGGTGAAATTGTAGGGTCATAAAGAGCTCGATGAGACCTTTAAAAAGAGGTATGGCACGACCCCTATCCTCTATTCAAATTTAGGGGGTTGTTCTCCCCCAGCTAGGGGGTTAAAGCTACGGGAATAAAAAATATTAAAAAATAGTTCGTTCAAATCAAAAATTAGATAAAGTTCACGTGTACGCACCTAAATAATACAACTTTAATTAGTAAGTACTTTTATTTATTTTTATTTTGACAAGCTGTCATTTCGATTCGGATAAATATAATGATGCGAAATTGTAGGGTCATAAAGAACTCTATGAGACATTTAAAAAGAGGTATGGGGATGAAAAAAAAACGAAAAATAGTTCTCCCTCAAGTCAAAAATTGACTTGTCCGAGCGTTTTCCCAGATTTTCATTTTAAACCAAAAAATCGGGGTGGAAAGTTTCCATTAGCCCACCCTGTATAATGGATTTAAGTCCGGAAACCTTGGGAGCCATTTAATTTCCAAGAAACTGTCAGTACAGTCCAACGAAAATGTATTATATAAGTAGCTCACTCAAAATATCTCTGCTATTTTTTGGCAGAAAAAATCGGTGGCGGGTGCGATCGATAGCTCTTCCGCGCGTCCTTCTTTTTTCATGATGTTGCTGAAAATTGCTGTCCATGGCCACCTAGGAAAACAATGGCCAAAAAATTCAAAATTTTTAAACCGCTGTGACTTTTATTTCTAGAGGTACAGAAAAAAGTTAATATGAAAATTGTTTGCAACAACTGTGAGAATACAACAATTATTGTATCAATTTTGAAATATTAGATATGCCTAACTTTGGGCTTTCTTGGGATCAAAAATTAAATTATCTGGGGAAAAAATTATTTACGCATTTTTTTGATCAAGCAAAATTTCCCATTTAATTTCATGCCACACTTGCCAGTTTGTTCTGTATTTACTATAGGAAATAAAAAAAATAGGCTTTCAAATTTTGAAAATAAAGCGGTTTTTATGCACTTCATCGAATGTCGAATAGCTAACCTAGAATGGTTATTTTAAATAATAAAAATTGCTATACTCGTAGACATTATTATCTGTTATGAAAATAAATGCCTAATATTTTCAATTTAACGTACCACTTCGCACGTAGGTAACGACATAGCAATTATCCTAAAAATGAAATAATAGAATGTCTTACCTACTATTCCAATACACTAAACGCTCAGTGAATACCTAGTATAGTAGGGATGCCATTATTAACGTCATAACGCTAACATTGCATATTTATTTTTTGAAGGGTAACTAGATCTTTCGTCAACCACAAATATTACCAATATTTTCCCTTAATTTTTTTAACTAAACACTAAACACCGAACAAACGGCAAGTGTGACACTTGACACTTCATATTGAATGGGACATTTTGCTTTACAAAACACACATAATTAAATATGTTTACAGATAATTTAATTTTCGAGCCCGAGAGAGTCCAAACTTTACGGTATCCACACATCAAAACTAATGTCATACGTAAATTCTGTCGGCTATCGCAAACAATTTTCATGGTAAACTTTTTGCCACATTTCGAAAAATAAAAAGTTACAACAGTTTAAAAATTCTGAATTTTTCCAATTTTGGCCATATTTTTCGTAGTTGGCCATGGACAGCAAGTTTCATCATGACAAACGAAGGCCGCCTGGAAGGGCAAACGATCGCACTTGCCACCGATTTTTTCTGTTAAAAAATAGCCGAGATATTTTGAGTGAGCCACTTATACAGTGTCTTCCAAAAAGTTCGCACCATATGAAGGAAATTTTTAATTAACGTTTTATTTTGAAATTCAATTTTGGGGTTACCTTTTGCTTTAAAAAAGATGAAAAATGACCCACTCAAACGTGGTCATGTGACTTTCGTTACAGAGGCGGATCCAGGCAAATATAAACGGGGGGGCGGCGTGGTAAAATTTTTCCTGAGGGGCCGGGGTAAGGGAAATTTTTAGAATATAATATGTATTTTTTTTCTACAAGCGTGCGTAAAAGTACACTTTTCCGCACGCATTTTAGTTTAGAAAGTGTCACTTTTCCGCACTAGTGCGGAAAAGTAGTGCGGAAAAGTATTTTAATTTCTTTGCTTTTCCGCACGCTTGTAGAAAAAATAGTGTTCCTAACTCTTGCGGAAAGTGTCCTTTCTACACTCGATTTCTTGGCTGAACTCCGCTACGCGCCGTTCAGCCAACTGCAATCGCACGCGGACAAATGGCACTTTCCGCACTTGTTAGGAAATATACTATTGTGAAAAATAAAATAATTTACTTCTCTAGAAAAAAACAAACAAAAAGATGTTGACCCAAACAAAATAAAAAAAAACATAAATAATAAACATAACAAAACAAAATCACAAAAAGAAACAATCATTCTTTAGATTTAAAAAATAATGTAGGTACTTATCACAAAATAAAATCTTATTTTCGCGCAAACTGATCTTTTCTTCATTTATGGGTACATTGCGGTGTTTATTTAATAGGGCTAAATTACTTACTATGTTTTAATTCTTTTAAGCGAAGAAAAATTTATTTCCGCCGATGCATTGCTTATCGGGAAACTGGCAAGTATGCTCAAAAATTTTCTTGCCGTTGTCGCGATGCGACTTCGTACTGGTGTTATTGAGAAACTGTCCCTAGAATTCCCTAAAAGGCAGCCATATTGATACGTGACGTAGGACAGGGCCGTAATCCTAAATTTAAATAGATAGAAATTAAAATTAAACTCTGTTCTTTGGAGCATAGAAAAAGGCTATAGTTATAGTTTCTGTGTTTCAAGTTAGGTTAGAGCCACAGACGCAGAGATCGAATATCAAAGTTAAAATTAGGCATCTGTCACAAGTTCTGACATTTCTGCCGAACATGCTAAATACGCCCTGTAGGCGCCCAAAACATTGCTGCCAACCTTGTATTACCAAATTAAGAAATGTCATTTCTATAGTGTACAATTAAAGAGCGTTTTTAGATTACCTAATAATACTCCGGTTGTAATAATGGTTGTAGAAAAAGGGGGGGCGGTTGCCCCCCCCCCCGCCCCCCTGTATCCGCCATTGTTTCGTTATCTGTCAAAAATGACATTTATAAAAATATATCGCCAAAAATGGGTTTAGTTGTTAAAATATCAAAAAGTTTTACTTGAAAAAGTTGTTTATTTTTCAATTTTACGCAGGGTTGCTTTGATTAAAATCACTGATTTAAATCGCGATTTTAATCGTTTGATTAAAACAAAAAAATCATTTGATTTAAATCAAAATTTAAATGTAGTTACATTATGTAAAAAACACGCCACTGGCTGTGTAACTGAAGAGGAAATGAGCATACATAAGCAACTGCATACTGCAGCAGCATCTTCAGCAGGAGCAGAGCGTATCATTTCAGCTTTTAATTTGATTCATAGGAAATTAGGATATAAGCTAGCTACCGAGAAGTCTGCAAAACTTGTCTTTATGCTAAAATCCTTAAATAAAAATCATAAGTAAAACGTTTTCATTATCTATTTATATGTTAAAAAAATCAAATATAATTTCCTAATAAAATAATAAAAAGAAAACCACCTTAAACAAAAAATTCTATATATAAATAAAAAAATCCGATTTTTTTTATTTAAATCCGATTTAAAAAAAAACAGCAAAAGTTTTACTTGAAGAGTTGTTTGTTTTTCAATTTTACGTAACTGTACCAAATTTGAACGCTCTACTAATATATTTAGTTTTTTGCCAATTTTAATATTTATGAAATTTCTGAAAATTTTAAAATCTCGAAACTTCGTAAAAACTATGTTATATCACTAGCTTTATCATTCTATTAATTTTTTATTACTAATTACCGATAAGATTAGGTATTTTTCTGTTGTTTGTTGCAAAGTTGATGTACCGTCTAGCATTTGGGGTATAAATTTAAATACATTTCGTTTCCCAGTTCTAAATTGATGCCAAAATAATAATAAATTAAAATATCATCAAACTATTTTACGTATCTAAGCAAAATTCTTGACTTTTATCACAGACCTATATAGCTTCGCTAAAGCTAACTAAATATATTAGTAAAGCGTTTAAATTTGGTATACTTACGTAAAATTGAAAAACAAACAACTTTTTCAAGTAAAACTTTTTAATATTTTAACAACTAAACCCATTTTTGGCGATATATTTTTTTAAATGTCATTTTTACAGATAACGAAAGTCACATGACCACGTTTGAGTGGGTCATTTTTCATCTTTTTTAAAGCAAAAGGTAACCCCAGAATTGAATTTCAAAATAAAACGTTAATTAATAATTTCCGTCCTATGGTGCGAACTTTTTGGAGGACACTGTACATATAAACCCTGTATATTAACTGTCTTGGATACTGACCGGCCCAGGAAGGACTCCAGTTTGAACCCTCAATTAATTAGATTCTTTAACATTAATTTTCTCAAAAATGTTCTTATGCAACATTGCATAAATTTGAACGTACTGTATGCAGAAAAATATGCTCAATCAAATGGCACACCCAAAAATATAGATTGCTATTTGAAAAAATTGCCAATGACGTCATATACGAAACAGTGAAAATGATGACATAAATGCAAGCACCAAATAAAAATGCGCTATTTATAAAAAAATATATATTGATATTGTGTGCCAGGATTTCTCCGAAAAACTTTGCCTATATTCAATGAAATGAATTTATTACTTTAGGTACCAGTCTTCACACTAAAACCCCGACCCCCTATTATTTCTCTAATTATTGCAGATAGAGAAAAAAGTGTCATATAAAAATGTACATCAACTATCTGGCTTTAAAAAGGCAGGCTTGTAGATTATACCTACATTGCGAATCATAAAAGTGGAACAACACATATTTTTCATTTCAAGTACCTTGTATATTTGTGGATATGTTGAAAGCTAATTTTTCCGATTGCAACGCTGTATGTTGATATTTGCTGTTCCTTTTAGCAAAATATGTGGACTTAAATCTCCAAAAAAATCACCCGAAAGATCCTATACGAAAATCGAGCAATCCGTACGCTTGGCGTAAATAAAGCCACGTGTTCAATGACGTTCCGCGATTGGTCGGTAGGCAATAAAACTTCACCCGACTCTGCAACAGGGACGTACTCGATCGCAAAAGTATAGTTATGCGGTTTTATCTTGTTGTTTTCAGCTATGTAGACACTTGCCACAAATAATTTTATGGATGTTTTGAGCCATTTTAATTCGGCCAATATTTTTTTTCCGAAATATTTTGATCTAAACAATTATAAAACTAAAATTAAATAAAGGTCATGGGTCAGTGCGGCCCTGGCCATATCTCAATGCACGTGCTCTTGTTTACGCCAGGCGTAAGAGTTGCTATAGATTTTAGTATAGTTAGTTATTAAGGTGGATTTTTGTTAGTAGGTACTAGATTATTTCTGAGAGATACTTACTTTATTAAATCAAAATAATAACAAAATTATCTTAAATGTAGACGAAAAATTAAAAAATGATGAATATCATATTGACGTCAAGTTTGTGACTTTTGTTACATATTTTAAAAATACTTTTTTTACTTTTTTGTTTTGCTTCGGCTTTTTCATTTGTGACTTTTTTGTAAACTGATCGACACGTCAATAAAAAGTAGGTAATTTGGCCGTGTGTAGTAGATAAAATACTTATTAGTGGCGGGCATTTGAGTAGAAATTACTACGCGTACAGTGGATTGTCAACTTTCCGTTTTTAGCCAATAATTCTGGCAAGACTACAGAATTCTAAAAACGATATACATCACTGTATTCGCAATAAAAAGGGCTTTAAAATGATGCGCCACAAGGGGGGTAGTTCCACTTGAAATTTTAAAGTTGGGGTTGTTAGGGATTAAACATTTATTTATCAAATCTCCTGAAAATTTGCAAACCCCCGTTTCTTTAGGCGCTCTATTAATTTTTTGCCTCAAAAATTACGTGAACCTAATTTTGGGGGTATTTAGGGGGTCTACACTTTTTTAGCTCGGAGGGGTGCATTTTACGACACATATGTTTATAAGAAAAAGTCTTATTTTTGCCTCAAAAAAATGTCCTTCAAATCTTTGTACTGAATTTTGAAACCCCCTGTATATGATTTCTTCAATTTCTCTGTTCGGACGTTAACATGGGAACTCATTTTTTGGGGGTCAAGGAATTCGATTTTGACATTATTTTGCAGAAGCAAAATAAATTAGAATAGTTAGGAGGGGATGATACAAAAAAATATAGAACATGTCGGTATATTGTAGGATTTGTGTGTAATTTTGAAATTTAATATTGAATGATAAATCCATGGATTTAGGAAGGTACGAAGTTAGCAGCCAAAAATTTCCAAACTTCGACAGTTATTTGCTTTACTCGATAGGATAAAAATGAATTCTTTTAACGAGATCTGTCGCGGATTTTTAAGTAAATCCCGTTGATTACGGGACATCCGGTATATGTTCTCCAAAAGGTTGGCATCATCGGAGACATTTTTTTATTAATGATTACCGTACTTACCTGAATACTGGGTTACCTTTTGCCTTAAAAAATATAAAAATGACACATTCAAACGTGGTCACGTAATGTTTTTGAAGAAAAATCGGTAAAAATGAGTTTATTTGTTCAAATTTAAACAAGTTTTACTGAAAAAAGGAAATATTTTACGTAAAAGTGTACCAAATATTCACGTTGTATTAAAAGGTTTAAACATTTGCCATTTTCAAGTATTATTATTAACATTATAAGCACTTACGAAACCGAAACCGAAACGACAGTGGTTTTATTAGTGTAAAATTTATCATGGTGGGGTGATGGTGGGTTGACGAATCTGATTGGCCAACCGCTGCATGCGGGGCGGGGCTTGTGGCTACTTCGCGTTTGGCTATAAATACGGGCCCCTTCCCAAGTTTCCGCTTATTACTCTGCTCACCATCGACGTCGGCGGTCGGAACGCGCTCTCATCGAACTGCCTGAACGCCACCCTAGGACTGTAGGAATAATTGGAATCTGGAATTTCTTCAATTGCTGGAATTTTTCTCTGCTCGCCATCGATGGTCTCAACGCGCGGAACTGCTAAGGACTGGACCTGGACCTACCACCCTAGGACCGTAGGACCAATTATTGGAATCTGAAATCTCTTCGATTGCTTGAATTTTCTTTGCCTCAAGATGCCACGGAAAGCCACCTACTCAAGATTAGCTTCGGCGTAGATATCTACATTTAAATCAGCTCTTTTGGGCTGCTTTCTTAAAGAATTTCGCTTGGGTTCACAGGTAAACCATGGTAGCTCTTTTGGGCTGCTTTTCTTAAAGAATTTCGCTTGGGGTTTACAGGTAAACCGCGGTAGTGACAGTTATCGGTAGTGCGCGATTTAAAACCGTCAAATGAAGTGAACACTGAGTGCCAGATGGACCGGGTTTAAGCGGACGGTGTTTGCAGAGAAATAAGAGGTAGGATTCTTGCTTTTAAACGTATATTTGCATTTTTTGTGAGTGTTACTTTTTGCTATATTGAATTATTCCGTTAAGAACGAAGCCTATAGTATCTCAGTGACAAGTGAAACAGAAAATACTATAAGTGACCTGTGCCAAAACTAAAATGAAAATGATACTCGCCTTTAGGTAAAATAGGTCTTATAACGTACACATTCTGTAGCTAATAAATTGTACCTATTTCATTCAAATAAATTTCGAAAATACAGTCGTTTTTCCCGTAAATTCTACCTATTGGATATTCGTTATTTTTTGGCACATGTCATTAAGGAAACTCCTGTCGTGAAAAACTTTCCGGCACCTATATAAGAATAAAAGCTAATTTGTTTTTAAAATTTCCACAATAGTTACGGTTTTTCCGAAGGTTTTTCTACATATTACCTAAGTCTGGTTCATGCAGCAACTTTATCTTTATGCTCTTGCTTTATCTTTTAAAAGTTGAATATATTGTAAAATAATGAAAGCGTTCAGGCAACACTCGGGCTTTATGTTTTGCATTTTCTTTTATTTAAATAAATACGAAATACGCAGGGGTGCACAACGTCACTGAAGACACCCACAGATTTTTACAGCGGACCAGTGTAATTGGAAAAATAATGCAAAGAAGGGAGAAGCGAAGAAAACAAATAACAACAGATTAATTACTATTAGTGTAATTAGAATAATTTATTCAGTTATTATTCAATATTCAGAAATGAAAATTACCAGTCAAGTATGAAGTAGTCGTCGATATACATTTGATGGTAATTGTAGTGTCCTCTGTAAAGGTTTATACTTTAAATAAAACGCTTCGCTTTGTCTTGCGTCCGCCCGCCGCCGTGTTCGTACTCGACTCCCCTCCGTTACATCACCGGCTGCGGAGTAAATATACAGTGTACAGTACAGTAATATAATAAGATAAGGTATGTACTATTCAAAAATATCTGTAGGAAATAAGGTAATACAAAAAATCAGGACCGTAATAGCAGAAAAGTTACAAGCAAATTCTTTAAATTATTTGAGATTTATTAAAATTAGCTAAATTTTGTTACACCACCAGATTTTTACCAAAAGTCACTTGTAGCAGATTTGAAAAAAATCAGGTGCGTACTATGAGCTAAAATTCGTTAAAAATTTTCGAATTTATTTTTGTTGTAAGGCGATTTTGTTACTCCACCAGAGTTTTACCAAAAGTCTTTTGTAGCAAGAGTAACACGACGCCGTAGAAGATTTGGAAAAATCAGGGTGGAGAAAATTTTAGCCCATAATATTGCTATGAATTTTTCCAAATCTGCTATATGGGTTGTTTCTCTGTTACAAATAACTTTTGGTAAAAATCTGGTGATGTAACAAAATCGCCTGTGACCAAGTAGGTATAACTTCGAACAGATTTTCACAAATTTTAGCCATAATACGCCCCTGACTTTTTTCAAATGTGCTACGGCGATGTGACTGAAGTTCCGATCGATCAGCATGATCGTTTTTTAGCTCATCAGGTACCTAGGTCGAGGCTAGCACGAGGTTCCGCTAGTCAATTTCTCTTCCACACAATCAAGCAGTTCGCGAAAATATGCTTAATTAATTACGTTTCTTGAACAGGACATTTACTTTTCGCAAGGAGAAATTAGAGGAGGGGGTTATTCCTAAGAACAAACGATAATTCTGCGCCAAAGCGGGTTCGCTGGACGGAGATAAGAAAACGAATGTAAAGTGAAAATTTCCGAGAAAATCGACTTAGGAAAGAAACGTTTTCAGGGAAATGACATCCCTAACGACACCAAAAAGTCGGGCCGCGAGGTTCCGGAACACGTCAAAAAATTGACATGAATATCGAAGAGCGCGCCGGACGGACATTAAAAAATTCATAAAATTTGAAAATCGACTTAGACAAAAAATGTTTTCAGAGAAATGACATCCCTAAGGACGTATCTTCCTAACGATACCAAAAAGTCGGGCCGCGAAGTTCCGGAACACGTCAAAAAATTGACATGAATATCGAAAAGCGCGCCGGACGGTATTTAAAAATTCATAAAATTTAAAAATCGACTTAGGCAAAAAATGTTTTCGGGGAAATGACATCCCTAAGGATGTATCTTCCCAACGATATCAAGAGATCGGGCCGCGAGGTTCCGGAACACGTCAAAAAATTGACATGAATGTCGAAAAGCGCGCCGGACGGTATTTAAAAAATTCATAAAATTTAAAAATCGACTTAGGCAAAAAATGTTTTCAGAGAAATAACATCCCTAAGGACGTATCTTTCTAACGATACCAAAAAGTCGGGCCGCGAGGTTCCGGAACACGTCAAAAAATTGACATGAGTGTCCAAAAGCTCCCGGCCAAAATTTAAAAAAATCATAAAATTTACAAATCGACTTGGGCAAAAAATGTTTTCAGAGAAATGACATTCCTAAGGACGTATCTTTCTAACGATACCAAAAAGTCGGGCCGCAAAGTTCCGGAACACGTCAAAAAATTGACATGACTATCGAAAAGCGCGCCGGACGGTATTTAAAAAAATTCATGAAATTTAAAAATCGACTTAGGCAAAAAATGTTTTCAGAGAAATGACATCCCTAAGGACGTATCTTCCTAACGATACCAAAAAGTCTGGCCGCAAAGTTCCGGAACACGTCAAAAAATTGGCATGACTATCGAAAAGCGCCCCGGACGGACTTTAAAAATTCATAAAATTTAAAAATCGACTTAGGCAAAAAATGTTTTCAGAGAAATAACATCCCTAAGGACGTATCTTCCTATGTATACCAAAAAGTCGGGCCGCGAGGTTCCGGAACACGTCAAAAAATTGACATGAATATCGAAAAGCGCGCCGGACGGACATTAAAAAATTCATAAAATTTAAAAATCGACTTAGGCAAAAAATGTTTTTAGAGAAATAACATCCCTAAGGACGTATCTTCCTATGGATACCAAAAAGTCGGGCCGCGAGGTTCCGGAACACGTCAAAAAATTGACATGTATATCGAAAAGCGCGCCGGACGGACTTTAAAAAATTCGTAAAATTTGAAAATCGACTTAGGCAAAAAATGTTTTCAGAGAAATGACATCCCTAAGGACGTATCTTCCTAACGATACCAAAAAGTCGGGCCGCGATGTTCCGGAACACGTCAAAAAATTGACATGACTATCGAAAAGCGCCCCGGACTTACTTTAAAAAATTAATAAAATTTAAAAATCGAATTAGGCAAAAATGTTTTCAGGGAAATGACAACCCTAAGGACGTATCTTCCGATACCAAAAAGTCGGCCCGCGAACTTCAGAAACAAGCAAAAAATTTTGTCTCTGGTCCTCAGTGATTTATTTAATTAGTGACGTATTACGGCTGTCCTCGTAATATTGCGGACAGTTCAAGGGTGAGATAATCAAAAGAATGCCCAATGACATAAAAAAATAAAATAAATGATTTCATGACAAGACCCATATTTCTCGATCATCGCTCCTTTAAACCGAAATACATTTTTGGGAAAATTTACATTTTATAATATAGGTACTATAAATAGTAGGCATTTAAGAGATTATAATCCATTGGTACAAATAGAGATTATAATCCATTGGTACAAATAGGGTGCTATTGTTAAACCCGAGGTTAAACCTGAATAAATTATTTCGTAAAGCTCTGAAAAAAAAAGGATGTAATAAATTCTTCTTATCACACGTTCTGCTCTTCCGTTCAAATTTGCAATACCAGTGGGGGTAGTTGCAGGGTTTTGGGATCATAGATATATTCGTTTATCGAACGGGTGCCTATATTATACGAAGTGGTGAATAGTGTAAATAGTTTTGAGTTCAGTTTGTGTTTTTGTGTGTGTATAATTTTTGATACAATGTCCGTGCCTTCTGAAAGTGAGGTAGCAAAATTTGCCGATTTTCTGTGTTCATTAGTGCAATCAATACAAGAAATTGACTTCCTAAAATCTGGACGAGGCAGCATCTTCAAAAAGGTACCACAATTATAAAGTTTTTAATTGAAAACATTATTTGATACACCTCTAGGTTCTAGTGAATATCAGACAAATTATATCGTTTTTTTGTGGTCCCGTATCAGGACAGCAGTGATATTTGTAGGTATATAAATAGTGTATTACAGGTAGAGGCGAATTAAAATTGCGATAATGACAATTGCTTGCCCAGAGACGAACAGAACGAAATGTCGGCGTGATTTCTCATTGAACAAATTACAAACTAAGGATAATTGCAAATCGAATGTCAAATAATCATGCGAGAGATTTTTCACGGGAGGAATAAAAATAAAATTCACAAATAGTGCCATTTACTTTATCTACAGCGTGATTTTGAAAATTTCAGTAAAATTACAAAAACCTCGCAATATTTTAGAATTTTATCACGATCTATATTTATTCCCTTGGTTAAAAAACGTTTTTTGTTTCAAAACTTTAACACTCTATTGTTTGTTACAAGGCCTCCATTACTTTTCAATCCTCCAATATTTTTCGATATTCTACTAAAGATCCTAGATCATGCATTTAAAACTGAATCACCCTGTATATGGTGACACTCATTTCTGATACAACCTGGGGTACATTGACATATGTATTTTCACGATTTTCCCTAAAACGGCTCATTACACGAAAAAAAATATTAATACTTTTTACGTGCTTTTTTATGTACAATTAAATTTTGCATGCAGTATTAATTTATAATAGAATGTTTAAACTTTTTCTGGAATAGCAAACTTTAATTGGTCACCGGTGCGCATTTCGACATTTATATAACTTTTTGACGTGCTCCGAAAGCTCCACGGTCCGATTTTTTATTATCGTTAGGAAGGTAAATCCCTGGGGATGTCATTTCCCTGAAAAAAATTTTGCCCAAGTCGATTTGTAAATTTTATGATTTTTTTAAATTTTGGCCGTTAGCTTTTGGACACTCATGTCAATTTTTTGACGTGTTCCGGAACCTCGCGGCCCGACTTTTTGGTATCGTTAGAAAGATACGTCCTTAGGGATGTCATTTCTCTGAAAACATTTTTTGCCAAAGCCGATTTTCAAATTTTATGAATTTTTTAATGTCCGTCCGGGGCGCTTTTCAATAGTCATGTCAATTTTTTGACGTGTTCCGGGACCTCGCGGCCTGACTTTTTGGTATCGTTGGGAAGATAGGTCCTTAAAGATGTCATTTCTCTGTAAACATTTTTTGCCTAAGTCGATTTTTATATTTCATGAATTTTTTTAAATACCGTCCGGCGCGCTTTTCGACATTCATGTCAATTTTTTGACGTGTTCAGGAACCTCGCGGCCCGATCTTTTGGTATCGTTGGGAAGATACCTCCTTAGGGATGTCATTTCCCCGAAAACATTTTTTGCCTAAGTCGATTTTTAAATTTTATGAATTTTTAAAGTCCGTCCGGCGCGCTCTTCGATATTCATGTCAATTTTTTGACGTGTTCCGGGACCTCGCGGCCTGACTTTTTGGTATCGTTGGGAAGATAGGTCCTTAGGGATGTCATTTCTCTGAAAACATTTTTTGCCTAAGTCGATTTTTAAATTTTATGAATTTTTAAAGTCCGTCCGGCGCGCTCTTCGATATTCATGTCAATTTTTTGACGTGTTCCGGAACCTCGCGGCCCGACTTTTTGGTGTCGTTAGGGATGTCATTTCCCTGAAAACGTTTCTTTCCTAAGTCGATTTTTTTTTTTAATTATTTAGACAAAGGCAAGGCGAGGACGCGAATGTAAAGAAGCAAACAAATCCAACAAAGTAGCGGTGACCACGCTGCTACGTCTCCACCACGTTGCCGGAACGTAAAGCGCGTCGTAGCGGTGTAAGTTGCTAGGTGGTCGCCGTTACGTATCTATCACCCTCAAAATGTTCCCCATTTTGGTCGCAGGGACGTAATAGGAACGTAGTAATTACGTTCCTATCAGTAGTAATCACAACTTTAAAGTTGCAAACAAAAGTCGCCGGAACGTAACGGCGACTAAAAATGCTGCTTGGGTAAGTTGTACTATATTATGTTCATATACAATAATATACAATACACCAATATGCAGTGAATACTTGGAGTATTGTGGGAATGAGAATTATTATTCTTATGTGTAGTAGTTTCTCTGTGGGAGTGAATCACCCTGTAGATATTTTGTGTATTTTCGTTTTTACCCCTAATGTAATTTCCAAACAAACTAAGGATTATTTGCAATAACAATAAACATTATAATCTATTTATATTGTTCCCTAATTTAAATTAGAAATCTGTTGGGTTTTGTCAGAAATACTGGGATCATAGTAGAAAAACAGGTAGCCGTGGACCCGCCCATAGATAGCATCCGCGATTGGTTGGAGACGTACGCCCCTCTGCCGCGCTCTGCCACCCCGTTGGCCTCGTCACAGGTCCTCTGAGCGGGTAGTTCGGATAATTTCACCTTCTACCTGAGCCGCCTTTACCATTTTTGGTGATTCTTCCGTGTTGTCACAGACCTATATAGCTTAGCGAAGCTATATATGTCTGTGTCTATACTAATTCTAAAAACTACTGCCATGGACGAAAAGTAACTCGGTTTGTCAAGGGTCTCGACAGAAAAATTTTAAAAAACAATATTCGAAAAATGAAACCTTCTAAGGCGCGTGAAATGTCGGTAAACAGTGCTAATGTCCGACTTGTACAAGAAGGCAATCTTCAATCCATAAAATCTGATAATGTTTTTCGAAAAATTAAATCCGAAGCATTGGCAAAAAATGATAGGGACTCCGACGATATAATTGACATGATATTAATGCAAAGGGAAAATGGTATGTTTGTTAAACAAGTGGGTGTACCCTTTCACGTCTATTTATTTAGCAAATGTCAATTAGACGCATTAGATTTATGCTCAGCAAATAACAAATTAATTACATTGCATTTAGATGCTACAGGATGTGTGGTAAGAAAACCTCTAAAAAAAAGGAAAGAGGATCCTTTATTATGCGGTTGTTATATGCGACGGAAAAAATCGCAGGATTTTACCGATACTATGGATTAGTGCACACCAAGACACCACTTCAATAGGTCTATGGCTAGCAAAATTTAAATCTTACGCCTTAAAGTTAAAACGAAAATGGCCACTTTTTGCCAACATTTTCGTAGATTTTAGTTTTGCATTGATAAATGCAGTTTTAATTTTCTTAAATAATATGGATATGACATGCTATTTAAAACTGGCATATCAAGCTGTATTTTCAGACGGGACAAATTTTCTTAATGAAATAGTTATACTGAACATATGTTGCGCGCACTTTTTTAAAATAGTTACAAATGATTTGAAAAAGTGCGGATTTTGTGGTAGCAATTATATTATTATGAAAGAAATTATGGCAGCGGCAATTGACATGGAAGACATTAATCATCTATCGATTTGGTTCAAAAAAATATGATAAATTCCAAATACGAAACGATTGAAGTAGTGAGCGCATATGAATAATTATTAAATACATGTACAAGGAATGTTTCGGACGATCTCGATGGAGATATGGACGAAACTGTTCCAGATGTAGAAGAACATATTGAAACACACACCATATACAAAAGTAGTCCCTTTTATCAGCACTTTCTTCACGTGACTGAAAACGTGACCGTCTTTCGTTAAAAAAAAACGCAAGAGTGTCTTTTTGAAATTAAAAAATACCCGCAGAATTTTCCGCAAAGTTGGAAAGAAAAAACGGTAGCGGGCATTGGTTACGTTATCTGTGATAGTATCCACTACTGGGTATTGGAATCACGAGAAGTGCCAGGTTGAGGGTCCTAAAAAGGATTAGTCTTAGCCTTTCTGATTCGTTTTATACAGGGTGGGCCAATAGTGCGGGAACGGAATATTGTGGGTTTATTGAGACATATTTTAAAAAAGCCATACCGGTACATGGTGGTGGGTACGTAACGCTACCAAACTAAAATATTTTCACTTGAATCGCAGCACGTATACTGGGTGATTCAAACCAAACTTATGTTTTTTTAATAGAACACCCTTTATTTTATTGCATATTTGGACTCCTCAGTTAATTTAGGTTGGACTTTATGTACCAAACATGGTGTCTAAAACTCACGGTGTAGAAGATACAGGGCATTTCTTGAAAAAGTGGAGGTTGTGGCACTCATATTTTGGAAATATAGGTAACAGATCTCAAGAGGCTATGATTTTGTGTGGTAAGTAAACCTGAACTGTGCCTATACTAACCAGAAACTCAGCAGCCAAACTCATATGTTGTGCGTGAAATCAATGTCAAAACTTATTTTTTTTTAATTGCGGCTAACTTGATTTTTTTAAATGAAACCATATAATTTTCTTCGGTTTATTGGACACGTCTTTTTGACCTCTTTCTACTGATATAGGGTTGTGGGTAGCTATCTCCAACTATAATAACTGGAAAAGCAATAATTAATACTTAGTAGCTGCTATACTTATATAGTTGTATATTGCAACAAAATTATGGGTTTGCTTTGGTTTGATTTATTTCAAAGTTTATTTTCTTCTTTTCAGAGCATTTAGATATAAGCTTGTTTTAAAAAATATTTTTTACTATTAATTTAGGTAGGTATTTATTATTTTTTTAGTTCTCAGAGCTGTGGCCATATTGCATTTAGTGTGATGGCACTAACTTTGTCGTATTCTACTCTTAAAGCCCTTTTATCCGTACCCTGATTTCCCGGGTTTCGGGGGTTCAACCCCCCCCCCCCCGAAATAAGCAAAATATTACCTAAAAATACGAGGAGTGAAGAGTTAAATTATTATTACGTTTGAATATATGTAGTAATAGTAGCGCCTAGCTCCATCTTTTGACGAGAGGCAGACGCAGTTGCAGCCGAACTTGCCTACCCCGAAATCTAGTTTGGAATGCCTAGATATGTGCGATAAAAACCTTTATCCTAATATTTACACATTACTACAAATCTTGGCTACTATTCACGTATCCACTGCTACCCCAGAAAGGTCTTTCTCGAGCCTAAGGAGACTGAAAAACTATTTACGAAACACTACAAGTGAAAACAGACTTAATGGTTTGGCTCTAATGAACATTCACTATGGAACAGAAATCCATGCAGATGAAGTAGTGGATATATTTAAAAGAAAAAGCCGAAGATTTCTTCTTTAATGGTTTTAGATTTAGCGCAGAGGAACGAAATTAATTTATCCATTTTATTTAAAGTTAACAACTTTATAAATATGTCGTAGTTTTTCGGATGAATATATAGATATTAAATTTCATGTAAGTATATTTTTGTTGTTTTATTTACTTCTCAAACTAAACCCCCCCCCCCCAAAACTAAATCCTGGCTACGCCCGTGATATTGACTAGGCCTCTTTGTCGGGGCAACTTTTTTAATGTCTCTATAATCCGAACCCGTTCGGATTATCATCCCAATATTCGGGTAATCCGAACGGGTTCTTCAAAATGATATGATCAATTTCTATTACACGTGTTATTTGTCTTTCAGGTGGTAACCTTCTGCGTCGTCCAATGGTGAGTCATAATCTTAAGATATCTTTTGCTTTTTAAATTGTAGAGAACTTATTTGCCACTGTATTGCATTGGGTTTTAACTGTCATGCAAAAACCTAAAATAAACAAAGGACATAATGTCTTTATAATAAGGGCAATCTTGGCTTTCAGTAGATTCTGCTGATTTTTTTATACATATAGTGTGTACATAATGTAAGAAATAATATTGTGTTCTCGAAAAAGATAAGTTTTTCGGAGAAATCCTTGCACACGTCATTTTGTGTTGTGTGAAAAGACATATTTTGATTTGGTACTCGCATTGGTTACATTGTCACTGCTCCGGTCATCGGCAAATTCTCCAAATGTCAACCTATATTTTATGAGTGTGTCATTTCATAGAGCATATTATTTGTCTGCATACGGCACAATAAAATCGTTGATATAAATATGTTATATAAGGAAATTTTCGAGAAAAAATTGTTAAATGGGTTTACAATTAATTTATTTTATTGAGTAAAATGACCAAGAATCTAATTAATTGCGTATTCAAACTGGACTTCTTCCTGGGCTTGTCAATTTCCAAGACAGTTATTAAATTATTCTCGTTGGACTTTACGGACAGTCTGACAGTTTCTTGGGAAATTGTGTTACATTCATTTCGAATCCTAGTTTATAGCTCCCTGGCTTGTTATGTGACGTTTTTAAGATGGTCTCCTATAAATAAATGCAGGGTGGGCCAATGGAAACTTTCCACCCCGATTTTTTTGGTTTAAAATAAAAATCTGGGGAAACGCTCGGGCATGTCGATTTTTGATTCGAGGGGAAAATTATTTTTCAGTTTTTTTCATCCCCGTAGCTTTAACCCCCTCTCTGGGGCGAGAACGACCCCCCAAATTTGAATGGGGGATAGGGGTCGTGCAATACCCATTTTTAAAGGTCTCATAGAATTCTTTATGACCCTACAATTTCGCCTCATTATTTTTTTCCGTAACGAAATGACAGCTTATCAAAATAAAAATACTAATTAAAGTTGTGTTATTTAGGTGTCACGTGAACTTTATCTAACAAACTGATGTTCACCCCGGTTTGTTTAGGAGTTTCGTTAGAAATAATCTCAGCGTCAGGAATTATCGTTGCCATAGTGTACCTGCCTATTGACATAAAAACTAGCAACAAAACATCCGTTTTACTTTTGGGGAGTTTTCGAACAGTTCATTAGATACAGTTCACGGATGTTTTGTTTCTAGTTTTTATGTCAATAGACGGATACACTATGGCAACGATAATTCCTGCCTCTGAGATATTTTCTAACGAAACTCCTAAACAAACCGGTGTGAATATTTTGTGAACAACAGTTTGTTAGATAATGTTCGCGTGTATAATAATATAACTTTACTTAGTAAGTATTTTTATTTATTTTTGTTTGACAAGCTGTCATTTCGTTACGGATAAAAATAATGAGGTGAAATTGTAGGGTCATAAAGAGCTCGATGAGACCTTTAAAAAGAGGTATGGCACGACCCCTATCCTCTATTCAAATTTAGGGGGTTGTTCTCCCCCAGCTAGGGGGTTAAAGCTACGGGAATAAAAAATATTAAAAAATAGTTCGCCCTCAAATCAAAAATTAGATAAAGTTCACGTGTACGCACCTAAATAATACAACTTTAATTAGTAAGTACTTTTATTTATTTTTATTTTGACAAGCTGTCATTTCGATTCGGATAAATATAATGATGCGAAATTGTAGGGTCATAAAGAACTCTATGAGACATTTAAAAAGAGGTATGAGGATGAAAAAAAAACGAAAAATAGTTCTCCCTCAAGTCAAAAATTGACTTGTCCGAGCGTTTTCCCAGATTTTCATTTTAAACCAAAAAATCGGGTGGAAAGTTTCCATTAGCCCACCCTGTATAATGGATTTAAGTCCGGAAACCTTGGGAGCCATTTAATTTCCAAGAAACTGTCAGTACAGTCCAACGAAAATGTATTATATAAGTAGCTCACTCAAAATATCTCTGCTATTTTTTGGCAGAAAAAATCGGTGGCGGGTGCGATCGATAGCTCTTCCGCGCGTCCTTCTTTTTTCATGATGTTGCTGAAAATTGGTGTCCATGGCCACCTAGGAAAACAATGGCCAAAAAATTCAAAATTTTTAAACCGCTGTGACTTTTATTTCTAGAGGTACAGAAAAAAGTTAATATGAAAATTGTTTGCAACAACTGTGAGAATACAACAATTATTGTATCAATTTTGAAATATTAGATATGCCTAACTTTGGGCTTTCTTGGGATCAAAAATTAAATTATCTGGGGAAAAAATTATTTACGCATTTTTTTATGAAGCAAAATTTCCCATTTAATTTCATGTCACACTTGCCAGTTTGTTCTGTATTTACTATAGGAAATAAAAAAAATAGGCTTTCAAATGTTGAAAATAAAGCGGTTTTTATGCACTTCATCGAATGTCGAATAGCTAACCTAGAATGGTTATTTTAAATAATAAAAATTGCTATACTCGTAGACATTATTATCTGTTATGAAAATAAATGCCTAATATTTTCAATTTAACGTACCACTTCGCACGTAGGTAACGACATAGCAATTATCCTAAAACTGAAATAATAGAATGTCTTACCTACTATTCCAATACACTAAACGCTCAGTGAATACCTAGTATAGTAGGGATGCCATTATTAACGTCATAACGCTAACATTGCATATTTATTTTTTGAAGGGTAACTAGATCTTTCGTCAACCACAAATATTACCAATATTTTCCCTTAATTTTTTTAACTAAACACTAAACACCGAACAAACGGCAAGTGTGACACTTGACACTTCATATTGAATGGGACATTTTGCTTTACAAAACACACATAATTAAATATGTTTACAGATAATTTAATTTTCGAGCCCGAGAGAGTCCAAACTTTACGGTATCCACACATCAAAACTAATGTCATACGTAAATTCTGTCGGCTATCGCAAACAATTTTCATGGTAAACTTTTTGCCACATTTCGAAAAATAAAAAGTTACAACAGTTTAAAAATTCTGAATTTTTCCAATTTTGGCCATATTTTTCGTAGTTGGCCATGGACAGCAAGTTTCATCATGACAAACGAAGGCCGCCTGGAAGGGCAAACGATCGCACTTGCCACCGATTTTTTCTGTTAAAAAATAGCCGAGATATTTTGAGTGAGCCACTTATACAGTGTCTTCCAAAAAGTTCGCACCATATGAAGGAAATTTTTAATTAACGTTTTATTTTGAAATTCAATTTTGGGGTTACCTTTTGCTTTAAAAAAGATGAAAAATGACCCACTCAAACGTGGTCATGTGACTTTCGTTACAGAGGCGGATCCAGGCAAATATAAACGGGGGGGCGGCGTGGTAAAATTTTTCCTGAGGGGCCGGGGTAAGGGAAATTTTTAGAATATAATATGTACTTTTTTTCTACAAGCGTGCGTAAAAGTACACTTTTCCGCACGCATTTTAGTTTAGAAAGTGTCACTTTTCCGCACTAGTGCGGAAAAGTAGTGCGGAAAAGTATTTTAATTTCTTTGCTTTTCCGCACGCTTGTAGAAAAAATAGTGTTCCTAACTCTTGCGGAAAGTGTCCTTTCTACACTCGATTTCTTGGCTGAACTCCGCTACGCGCCGTTCAGCCAACTGCAATCGCACGCGGACAAATGGCACTTTCCGCACTTGTTAGGAAATATACTATTGTGAAAAATAAAATAATTTACTTCTCTAGAAAAAAACAAACAAAAAGATGTTGACCCAAACAAAATAAAAAAAACATAAATAATAAACATAACAAAACAAAATCACAAAAAGAAACAATCATTCTTTAGATTTAAAAAATAATGTAGGTACTTATCACAAAATAAAATCTTATTTTCGCGCAAACTGATCTTTTCTTCATTTATGGGTACATTGCGGTGTTTATTTAATAGGGCTAAATTACTTACTATGTCTTGGACCATACTGGTACGTAACCAAGTTTTAATTCTTTTAAGCGAAGAAAAATTTATTTCCGCCGATGCATTGCTTATCGGGAAACTGGCAAGTATGCTCAAAAATTTTCTTGCCGTTGTCGCGATGCGACTTCGTACTGGTGTTATTGAGAAACTGTCCCTAGAATTCCCTAAAAGGCGGCCATATTGATACGTGACGTAGGACAGGGCCGTAATCAACAGAATTTACATTTTACGCACACGAATCCTAAATTTAAATAGATAGAAATTAAAATTAAACTCTGTTCTTTGCAGCATAGAAAAAGGCTATAGTTATAGTTTCTGTGTTTCATGTTAGGTTAGAGCCACAGACGCAGAGATCGAATATCAAAGTTAAAATTAGGCATCTGTCACAAGTTCTGACATTTCTGCCGAACATGCTAAATACGTCCCTGTAGGCGCCCAAAACATTGCTGCCAACCTTGTATTACCAAATTAAGAAATGTCATTTCTATAGTGTACAATTAAAGAGCGTTTTTAGATTACCTAATAATACTCCGGTTGTAATAATGGTTGTAGAAAAAGGGGGGGCGGTTGCCCCCCCCCCCCCGCCCCCCTGTATCCGCCATTGTTTCGTTATCTGTCAAAAATGACATTTATAAAAATATATCGCCAAAAATGGGTTTAGTTGTTAAAATATCAAAAAGTTTTACTTGAAAAAGTTGTTTATTTTTCAATTTTACGCAGGGTTGCTTTGATTAAAATCACTGATTTAAATCGCGATTTTAATCGTTTGATTAAAACAAAAAAATCATTTGATTTAAATCAAAATTTAAATGTAGTTACATTATGTAAAAAACACGCCACTGGCTGTGTAACTGAAGAGGAAATGAGCATACATAAGCAACTGCATACTGCAGCAGCATCTTCAGCAGGAGCAGAGCGTATCATTTCAGCTTTTAATTTGATTCATAGGAAATTAGGATATAAGCTAGCTACCGAGAAGTCTGCAAAACTTGTCTTTATGCTAAAATCCTTAAATAAAAATCATAAGTAAAACGTTTTCATTATCTATTTATATGTTAAAAAAATCAAATATAATTTCCTAATAAAATAATAAAAAGAAAACCACCTTAAACAAAAAATTCTATATATAAATAAAAAAAATCCGATTTTTTTTATTTAAATCCGATTTAAATAAAAAAAATCCGATTAATTTGATTTTTTCTAAAAAAAACAGCAAAAGTTTTACTTGAAAAGTTGTTTGTTTTTCGTAACTGTACCAAATTTGAACGCTCTACTAATATATTTAGTTTTTTGCCAATTTTAATATTTATGAAATTTCTGAAAATTTTAAAATCTCGAAACTTCGTAAAAACTATATTATATCACTAGCTTTATCATTCTATTAATTTTTTATTACTAATTACCGATAAGATTAGGTATTTTTCTGTTGTTTGTTGCAAAGTTGATGTACCGTCTAGCATTTGGGGTATAAATTTAAATACATTTCGTTTCCCAGTTCTAAATTGATGCCAAAATAATAATAAATTAAAATATCATCAAACTATTTTACGTATCTAAGCAAAATTCTTGACTTTTATCACAGACCTATATAGCTTCGCTAAAGCTAACTAAATATATTAGTAAAGCGTTTAAATTTGGTATACTTACGTAAAATTGAAAACAAACAACTTTTTCAAGTAAAACTTTTTAATATTTTAACAACTAAACCCATTTTTGGCGATATATTTTTTTAAATGTCATTTTTACAGATAACGAAAGTCACATGACCACGTTTGAGTGGGTCATTTTTCATCTTTTTTAAAGCAAAAGGTAACCCCAGAATTGAATTTCAAAATAAAACGTTAATTAATAATTTCCGTCCTATGGTGCGAACTGTTTGGAGGACACTGTACATATAAACCCTGTATATTAACTGTCTTGGATACTGACCGGCCCAGGAAGGACTCCAGTTTGAACCCTCAATTAATTAGATTCTTTAACATTAATTTTCTCAAAAATGTTCTTATGCAACATTGCAAAAATTTGAACGTACTGTATGCAGAAAAATATGCTCAATCAAATGGCACACCCAAAAATATAGATTGCTATTTGAAAAAATTGCCAATGACGTCATATACGGAACAGTGAAAATGATGACATAAATGCAAGCACCAAATAAAAATGCGCTATTTATAAAAAACTATATATTGATATTGTGTGCCAGGATTTCTCCGAAAAACTTTGCCTATATTCAAAGAAATGAATTTATTACTTTAGGTACCAGTCTTCACACTAAACCCCCGACCCCCTATTATTTCTCTAATTATTGCAGATAGAGAAAAAAGTGTCATATAAAAATGTACATCAACTATCTGGCTTTAAAAAGGCAGGCTTGTAGATTATACCTACATTGCGAATCATAAAAGTGGAACAACACATATTTTTCATTTCAAGTACCTTGTATATTTGTGGATATGTTGAAAGCTAATTTTTCCGATTGCAACGCTGTATGTTGATATTTGCTGTTCCTTTTAGCAAAATATGTGGACTTAAATCTCCAAAAAAATCACCCGAAAGATCCTATACGAAAATCGAGCAATCCGTACGCTTGGCGTAAATAAAGCCACGTGTTCAATGACGTTCCGCGATTGGTCGGTAGGCAATAAAACTTCACCCGACTCTGCAACAGGGACGTACTCGATCGCAAAAGTATAGTTATGCGGTTTTATCTTGTTGTTTTCAGCTATGTAGACACTTGCCACAAATAATTTTATGGATGTTTTGAGCCATTTTAATTCGGCCAATATTTTTTTTCCGAAATATTTTGATCTAAACAATTATAAAACTAAAATTAAATAAAGGTCATGGGTCAGTGCGGCCCTGGCCATATCTCAATGCACGTGCTCTTGTTTACGCCAGGCGTAAGAGTTGCTATAGATTTTAGTATAGTTAGTTATTAAGGTGGATTTTTGTTAGTAGGTACTAGATTATTTCTGAGAGATACTTACTTTATTAAATCAAAATAATAACAAAATTATCTTAAATGTAGACGAAAAATTAAAAAATGATGAATATCATATTGACGTCAAGTTTGTGACTTTTGTTACATATTTTAAAAATACTTTTTTACTTTTTTGTTTTGCTTCGGCTTTTTCATTTGTGACTTTTTTGTAAACTGATCGACACGTCAATAAAAAGTAGGTAATTTGGCCGTGTGTAGTAGATAAAATACTTATTAGTGGCGGGCATTTGAGTAGAAATTACTACGCGTACAGTGGATTGTCAACTTTCCGTTTTTAGCCAATAATTCTGGCAAGACTACAGAATTCTAAAAACGATATACATCACTGTATTCGCAATAAAAAGGGCTTTAAAATGATGCGCCACAAGGGGGGTAGTTCCACTTGAAATTTTAAAGTTGGGGTTGTTAGGGATTAAACATTTATTTATCAAATCTCCTGAAAATTTGCAAACCCCCGTTTCTTTAGGCGCTCTATTAATTTTTTGCCTCAAAAATTACGTGAACCTAATTTTGGGGGTATTTAGGGGGTCTACACATTTTTAGCTCGGAGGGGTGCATTTTACGACACATATGTTTATAAGAAAAAGTCTTATTTTTGCCTCAAAAAAATGTCCTTCAAATCTTTGTACTGAATTTTGAAACCCCCTGTATATGATTTCTTCAATTTCTCTGTTCGGACGTTAACATGGGAACTCATTTTTTGGGGGTCAAGGAATTCGATTTTGACATTATTTTGCAGAAGCAAAATAAATTAGAATAGTTAGGAGGGGATGATACAAAAAAATATAGAACATGTCGGTATATTGTAGGATTTGTGTGTAATTTTGAAATTTAATATTGAATGATAAATCCATGGATTTAGGAAGGTACGAAGTTAGCAGCCAAAAATTTCCAAACTTCGACAGTTATTTGCTTTACTCGATAGGATAAAAATGAATTCTTTTAACGAGATCTGTCGCGGATTTTTAAGTAAATCCCGTTGATTACGGGACTTCCGGTATATGTTCTCCAAAAGGTTGGCATCATCGGAGACATTTTTTTATTAATGATTACCGTACTTACCTGAATACTGGGTTACCTTTTGCCTTAAAAAATATAAAAATGACACATTCAAACGTGGGCACGTAATGTTTTTGAAGAAAAATCGGTAAAAATGAGTTTATTTGTTCAAATTTAAACAAGTTTTACTGAAAAAAGGAAATATTTTACGTAAAAGTGTACCAAATATTCACGTTGTATTAAAAGGTTTAAACATTTGCCATTTTCAAGTATTATTATTAACATTATAAGCACTTACGAAACCGAAACCGAAACGACAGTGGTTTTATTAGTGTAAAATTTATCATGGTGGGGTGATGGTGGGTTGACGAATCTGATTGGCCAACCGCTGCATGCGGGGCGGGGCTTGTGGCTACTTCGCGTTTGGCTATAAATACGGGCCCCTTCCCAAGTTTCCGCTTATTTCTCTGCTCACCATCGACGTCGGCGGCCGGAACGCGCTCTCATCGAACTGCCTGAACGCCACCCTAGGACTGTAGGAATAATTGGAATCTGGAATTTCTTCAATTGCTGGAATTTTTCTCTGCTCGCCATCGATGGTCTCAACGCGCGGAACTGCTAAGGACTGGACCTGGACCTACCACCCTAGGACCGTAGGACCAATTATTGGAATCTGAAATCTCTTCGATTGCTTGAATTTTCTTTGCCTCAAGATGCCACGGAGAGCCACCTACTCAAGATTAGCTTCGGCGTAGATATCTACATTTAAATCAGCTCTTTTGGGCTGCTTTCTTAAAGAATTTCGCTTGGGTTCACAGGTAAACCATGGTAGCTCTTTTGGGCTGCTTTTCTTAAAGAATTTCGCTTGGGGTTTACAGGTAAACCGCGGTAGTGACAGTTATCGGTAGTGCGCGATTTAAAACCGTCAAATGAAGTGAACACTGAGTGCCAGATGGACCGGGATTAAGCGGACGGTGTTTGCAGAGAAATAAGAGGTAGGATTCTTGCTTTTAAACGTATATTTGCATTTTTTGTGAGTGTTACTTTTTGCTATATTGAATTATTCCGTTAAGAACGAAGCCTATAGTATCTCAGTGACAAGTGAAACAGAAAATACTATAAGTGACCTGTGCCAAAACTAAAATGAAAATGATACTCGCCTTTAGGTAAAATAGGTCTTATAACGTACACATTCTGTAGCTAATAAATTGTACCTATTTCATTCAAATAAATTTCGAAAATACAGTCGTTTTTCCCGTAAATTCTACCTATTGGATATTCGTTATTTTTTGGCACATGTCATTAAGGAAACTCCTGTCGTGAAAAACTTTCCGGCACCTATATAAGAATAAAAGCTGATTTGTTTTTTAAAATTTCCACAATAGTTACGGTTTTTCCGAAGGTTTTTTTACATATCACCTAAGTCTGGTTCATGCAGCAACTTTATCTTTATGCTCTTGCTTTATCTTTTAAAAGTTGAATGAATATATTGTAAAATAATGAAAGCGTTCAGGCAACACTCGGGCTTTATGTTTTGCATTTTCTTTTATTTAAATAAATACGAAATACGCAGGGGTGCACAACGTCACTGAAGACACCCACAGATTTTTACAGCGGACCAGTGTAATTGGAAAAATAATACAAAGAAGGGAGAAGCGAAGAAAACAAATAACAACAGATTAATTACTATTAGTGTAATTAGAATAATTTATTCAGTTATTATTCAATATTCAGAAATGAAAATTACCAGTCAAGTATGAAGTAGTCGTCGATATACATTTGATGGTAATTGTAGTGTCCTCTGTAGAGGTTTATACTTAAAATAAAACGCTTCGCTTTGTTTTGCGTCCTCCCGCCGCCGTGTTCGTACTCGACTCCCCTCCGTTACATCACCGGCTGCGGAGTAAATATACAGTGTACAGTACAGTAATATAATAAGATAAGGTATGTACTATTCAAAAATAACTGTAGGAAATAAGGTAATACAAAAAATCAGGACCGTAATAGCAGAAAAGTTACAAGCAAATTCTTTAAATTATTTGAGATTTATTAAAATTAGCAAAATTTTGTTACACCACCAGATTTTTACCAAAAGTCACTTGTAGCAGATTTGAAAAAATCAGGGGCGTACTATGAGCTAAAATTCGTTAAAAATTTTCGAATTTATTTTTGTTGTAAGGCGATTTTGTTACTCCACCAGAGTTTTACCAAAAGTCTTTTGTAGCAAGAGTAACACGACGCCGTAGAAGATTTGGAAAAATCAGGGTGGAGAAAATTTTAGCCCATAATATTGCTATGAATTTTTCCAAATCTGCTATATGGGTTGTTTCTCTGTTACAAATAACTTTTGGTAAAAATCTGGTGATGTAACAAAATCGCCTTTGACCAAGTAGTTATAACTTCGAACAGATTTTCACAAATTTTAGCCATAATACGCCCTGACTTTTTTCAAATGTGCTACGGCGATGTGACTGAAGTTCCGATCGATCAGCATGATCGTTTTTTAGCTCATCAGGTACCTACCTAGGTCGAGGCTAGCTCGAGGTTCCGCTAGTCAATTTCTCTTCCACACAATCAAGCAGTTCGCGAAAATATGCTTAATTAATTACGTTTCTTGAACAGGACATTTACTTTTCGCAAGGAGAAATTAGAGGAGGGGGTTATTCCTAAGAACAAACGATAATTCTGCGCCAAAGCGGGTTCGCTGGACGGAGATAAGAAAACGAATGTAAAGTGAAAATTTCCGAGAAAATCGACTTAGGAAAGAAACGTTTTCAGGGAAATGACATCCCTAACGACACCAAAAAGTCGGGCCGCGAGGTTCCGGAACACGTCAAAAAATTGACATGAATATCGAAGAGCGCGCCGGACAGACATTAAAAAATTCATAAAATTTGAAAATCGACTTAGGCAAAAAATGTTTTTAGAGAAATGACATCCCTAAGGACGTATCTTCCTAACGATACCAAAAAGTCGGGCCGCGAAGTTCCGGAACACGTCAAAAAATTGACATGAATATCGAAAAGCGCGCCGGACGGTATTTAAAAATTCATTAAATTTAAAAATCGACTTAGGCAAAAAATGTTTTCGGGGAAATGACATCCCTAAGGATGTATCTTCCCAACGATATCAAAAGATCGGGCCGCGAGGTTCCGGAACACGTCAAAAAATTGACATGAATGTCGAAAAGCGCGCCGGACGGTATTTAAAAAATTCATAAAATTTAAAAATCGACTTAGGCAAAAAATGTTTTCAGAGAAATAACATCCCTAAGGACGTATCTTTCTATGGATACCAAAAAGCCGGGCCGCGAGGTTCCGGAACACGTCAAAAAATTGACATGAATATCGAAAATCGCGCCGGACGGACATTAAAAAATTCATAAAATTTAAAAATCGACTTAGGCAAAAAATGTTTTCAGAGAAATAACATCCCTAAGGACGTATCTTCCTATGGATACCAAAAAGTCGGGCTGCGAGGTTCCGGAACACGTCAAAAAATTGACATGTATATCGAAAAGCGCGCCGGACGGACTTTAAAAAATTCGTAAAATTTGAAAATCGACTTAGGCAAAAAATGTTTTCAGAGAAATGACATCCCTAAGGACGTATCTTTCTAACGATACCAAAAAGTCGGGCCGCGAGGTTCCGGAACACGTCAAAAAATTGACATGAATGTCGAAAAGCGCGCCGGACGGTATTTAAAAAAATTCATGAAATTTAAAAATCGACTTAGGCAAAAAATGTTTTCAGAGAAATTACATCCCTAAGGACGTATCTTCCTAACGATACCAAAAAGTCTGGCCGCAAAGTTCCGGAACACGTCAAAAAATTGACATGAATGTCGAAAAGCGCGCCGGACGGTATTTAAAAAAATTCATGAAATATAAAAATCCACTTAGGCAAAAAATGTTTACAGAGAAATGACATCTTTAAGGACCTATCTTCCCAACGATACCAAAAAGTCAGGCCGCGAGGTCCCGGAACACGTCAAAAAATTGACATGACTATTGAAAAGCGCCCCGGACGGACTTTAAAAATCCATAAAATTTAAAAATCGACTTAGGCAAAAAATGTTTTCAGAGAAATAACATCCCTAAGGACGTATCTTCCTATGGATACCAAGGACGTATCTTTCTAACGATACCAAAAAGTCGGGCCGCGAGGTTCCGGAACACGTCAAAAAATTGACATGAATGTCGAAAAGCGCGCCGGACGGTATTTAAAAAAATTCATGAAATTTAAAAATCGACTTAGGCAAAAAATGTTTTCAGAGAAATGACATCCCTAAGGACGTATCTTCCTAACGATACCAAAAAGTCTGGCCGCAAAGTTCCGGAACACGTCAAAAAATTGACATGAATGTCGAAAAGCGCGCCGGACGGTATTTAAAAAAATTCATGAAATATAAAAATCGACTTAGGCAAAAAATGTTTACAGAGAAATGACATCTTTAAGGACCTATCTTCCCAACGATACCAAAAAGTCAGGCCGCGAGGTCCCGGAACACGTCAAAAAATTGACATGAATGTCGAAAAGCGCGCCGGACGGTATTTAAAAAAATTCATGAAATTTAAAAATCGACTTAGGCAAAAAATGTTTTCAGAGAAATTACATCCCTAAGGACGTATCTTCCTAACGATACCAAAAAGTCTGGCCGCAAAGTTCCGGAACACGTCAAAAAATTGACATGAATGTCGAAAAGCGCGCCGGACGGTATTTAAAAAAATTCATGAAATATAAAAATCGACTTAGGCAAAAAATGTTTACAGAGAAATGACATCTTTAAGGACCTATCTTCCCAACGATACCAAAAAGTCAGGCCGCGAGGTCCCGGAACACGTCAAAAAATTGACATGACTATTGAAAAGCGCCCCGGACGGACTTTAAAAATCCATAAAATTTAAAAATCGACTTAGGCAAAAAATGTTTTCAGAGAAATAACATCCCTAAGGACGTATCTTCCTATGGATACCAAGGACGTATCTTTCTAACGATACCAAAAAGTCGGGCCGCGAGGTTCCGGAACACGTCAAAAAATTGACATGAATGTCGAAAAGCGCGCCGGACGGTATTTAAAAAAATTCATGAAATTTAAAAATCGACTTAGGCAAAAAATGTTTTCAGAGAAATGACATCCCTAAGGACGTATCTTCCTAACGATACCAAAAAGTCTGGCCGCAAAGTTCCGGAACACGTCAAAAAATTGACATGAATGTCGAAAAGCGCGCCGGACGGTATTTAAAAAAATTCATGAAATATAAAAATCGACTTAGGCAAAAAATGTTTACAGAGAAATGACATCTTTAAGGACCTATCTTCCCAACGATACCAAAAAGTCAGGCCGCGAGGTCCCGGAACACGTCAAAAAATTGACATGACTATTGAAAAGCGCCCCGGACGGACTTTAAAAATTCATAAAATTTAAAAATCGACTTAGGCAAAAAATGTTTTCAGAGAAATGACATCCCTAAGGACGTATCTTCCTAACGATACCAAAAAGTCGGGCCGCGAAGTTCCGGAACACGTCAAAAAATTGACATGAATATCGAAAAGCGCGCCGGACAGTATTTAAAAATTCATAAAATTTAAAAATCGACTTAGGCAAAAAATGTTTTCGGGGAAATGACATCCCTAAGGATGTATCTTCCCAACGATATCCAAAGATCGGGCTGTGAGGTTCCGGAACACGTCAAAAAATTGACATGAATGTCGAAAAGCGCACCGGACGGTATTTAAAAAATTCATAAAATTTAAAAATCGACTTAGGCAAAAAATGTTTTCAGAGAAATGACATCCCTAAGGACGTATCTTCCTAACGATACCAAAAAGTCGGGCCGCGAAGTTCCGGAACACGTCAAAAAATTGACATGACTATCGAAAAGCGCCCCGGACTTACTTTAAAAAATTAATAAAATTTAAAAATCGAATTAGGCAAAAATGTTTTCCGGGAAATGACAGCCCTAAGGACGTATCTTCCGATGCCAAAAAGTCGGCCCGCGAACTTCAGAAACAAGCAAAAAATTTTGCCTCTGGTCCTCAGTGATTTATTTAATTAGTGACATATTACGTCTGTCCTCGTAATATTGCGGACAGTTCAAGCGTGAGATAATCAAAAGAATGCCCAATGACGTAAAAAAATAAAATAAATGATTTCATGACAAGACCCATATTTCTCGATCATCGCTCCTTTAAACCGAAATACATTTTTGGGAAAATTTACATTTTATAGTATAGGTACTATAAATAGTAGGCATTTAAGAGATTATAATCCATTGGTACAAATAGGGTGCTATTGTTAAACCCGAGGTTAAACCTGAATAAATTATATCGTAAAGCTCTGAAAAAAAAGGATGTAATAAATTCTTCTTATCACACGTTCTGCTCTTCCGTTCAAATTTGCAATACCAGTGGGGGTAGTTGCAGGGTTTTGGGATCATAGATATATTCGTTTATCGAACGGGTGCCTATATTATACGAAGTGGTGAATAGTGTAAATAGTTTTGAGTTCAGTTTGTGTTTTTGTGTGTGTATAATTTTTGATACAATGTCCGTGCCTTCTGAAAGTGAGGTAGCAAAATTTGCCGATTTTCTGTGTTCATTAGTGCAATCAATACAAGAAATTGACTTCCTAAAATCTGGACGAGGCAGCATCTTCAAAAAGGTACCACAATTATAAAGTTTTTAATTGAAAACATTATTTGATACACCTCTAGGTTCTAGTGAATATCAGACAAATTATATCGTTTTTTTGTGGTCCCGTATCAGGACAGCAGTGATATTTGTAGGTATATAAATAGTGTATTACAGGTAGAGGCGAATTAAAATTGCGATAATGACAATTGCTTGCCCAGAGACGAACAGAACGAAATGTCGGCGTGATTTCTCATTGAACAAATTACAAACTAAGGATAATTGCAAATCGAATGTCAAATAATCATGCGAGAGATTTTTCACGGGAGGAATAAAAATAAAATTCACAAATAGTGCCATTTACTTTATCTACAGCGTGATTTTGAAAATTTCAGTAAAATTACAAAAACCTCGCAATATTTTAGAATTTTATCACGATCTATATTTATTCCCTTGGTTAAAAAACGTTTTTTGTTTCAAAACTTTAACACTCTATTGTTTGTTACAAGGCCTCCATTACTTTTCAATCCTCCAATATTTTTCGATATTCTACTAAAGATCCTAGATCATGCATTTAAAACTGAATCACCCTGTATATGGTGACACTCATTTCTGATACAACCTGGGGTACATTGACATATGTATTTTCACGATTTTCCCTAAAACGGCTCATTACACGAAAAAAAATATTAATACTTTTTACGTGCTTTTTTATGTACAATTAAATTTTGCATGCAGTATTAATTTATAATAGAATGTTTAAACTTTTTCTGGAATAGCAAACTTTAATTGGTCACCGGTGCGCATTTCGACATTTATATAACTTTTTGACGTGCTCCGAAAGCTCCACGGTCCGATTTTTTATTATCGTTAGGAAGGTAAATCCCTGGGGATGTCATTTCCCTGAAAAAAATTTTGCCCAAGTCTATTTGTAAATTTTATGATTTTTTTAAATTTTGGCCGGGAGCTTTTGGACACTCATGTCAATTTTTTGACGTGTTCCGGAACCTCGCGGCCCGACTTTTTGGTATCGTTAGAAAGATACGTCCTTAGGGATGTCATTTCTCTGAAAACATTTTTTGCCAAAGTCGATTTTCAAATTTTATGAATTTTTTAATGTCCGTCCGGGGCGCTTTTCAATAGTCATGTCAATTTTTTGACGTGTTCCGGGACCTCGCGGCCTGACTTTTTGGTATCGTTGGGAAGATAGGTCCTTAAAGATGTCATTTCTCTGTAAACATTTTTTGCCTAAGTCGATTTTTATATTTCATGAATTTTTTTAAATACCGTCCGGCGCGCTTTTCGACATTCATGTCAATTTTTTGACGTGTTCCGGAACCTCGCGGCCCGATCTTTTGGTATCGTTGGGAAGATACATCCTTAGGGATGTCATTTCCCCGAAAACATTTTTTGCCTAAGTCGATTTTTAAATTTTATGAATTTTTAAAGTCCGTCCGGCGCGCTCTTCGATATTCATGTCAATTTTTTGACGTGTTCCGGGACCTCGCGGCCTGACTTTTTGGTATCGTTGGGAAGATAGGTCCTTAGGGATGTCATTTCTCTGAAAACATTTTTTGCCTAAGTCGATTTTTAAATTTTATGAATTTTTAAAGTCCGTCCGGCGCGCTCTTCGATATTCATGTCAATTTTTTGACGTGTTCCGGAACCTCGCGGCCCGACTTTTTGGTATCGTTAGGAAGATACGTCCTTAGGTATGTTATTTCTCTGAAAACATTTTTTGCCTAAGTCGATTTTTAAATTTTATGAATTTTTAAAGTCCGTCCGGCGCGCTCTTCGATATTCATGTCAATTTTTTGACGTGTTCCGGAACCTCGCGGCCCGACTTTTTGGTGTCGTTGGGAAGATAGGTCCTTAGGGATGTCATTTCTCTGAAAACATTTTTTGCCTAAGTCGATTTTTAAATTTTATGAATTTTTAAAGTCCGTCCGGCGCGCTCTTCGATATTCATGTCAATTTTTTGACGTGTTCCGGAACCTCGCGGCCCGACTTTTTGGTGTCGTTAGGGATGTCATTTCCCTGAAAACGTTTCTTTCCTAAGTCGATTTTTTTTTAATTATTTAGACAAAGGCAAGGCGAGGACGCGAATGTAAAGAAGCAAACAAATCCAACAAAGTAGCGGTGACCACGCTGCTACGTCTCCACCACGTTGCCGGAACGTAAAGCGCGTCGTAGCGGTGTAAGTTGCTAGGTGGTCGCCGTTACGTATCTATCACCCTCAAAATGTTCCCCATTTTGGTCGCAGGGACGTAATAGGAACGTAGTAATTACGTTCCTATCAGTAGTAATCACAACTTTAAAGTTGCAAACAAAAGTCGCCGGAACGTAACGGCGACTAAAAATGCTGCTTGGGTAAGTTGTACTATATTATGTTCATATACAATAATATACAATACACCAATATGCAGTGAATACTTGGAGTATTGTGGGAATGAGAATTATTATTCTTATGTGTAGTAGTTTCTCTGTGGGAGTGAATCACCCTGTAGATATTTTGTGTCTTTTCGTTTTTACCCCTAATGTAATTTCCAAACAAACTAAGGATTATTTGCAATAACAATAAACATTATAATCTATTTATATTGTTCCCTAATTTAAATTACAAATCTGTTGGGTTTTGTCAGAAATACTGGGATCATAGTAGAAAAACAGGTAGCCGTGGACCCGCCCATAGATAGCATCCGCGATTGGTTGGAGACGTACGCCCCTCTGCCGCGCTCTGCCACCCCGTTGGCCTCGTCACAGGTCCTCTGAGCGGGTAGTTCGGATAATTTCACCTTCTACCTGAGCCGCCTTTACCATTTTTGGTGATTCTTCCGTGTTGTCACAGACCTATATAGCTTAGCGAAGCTATATATGTCTGTGTCTATACTAATTCTAAAAACTACTGCCATGGACGAAAAGTAACTCGGTTTGTCAAGGGTCTCGACAGAAAAATTTTAAAAAACAATATTCGAAAAATGAAACCTTCTAAGGCGCGTGAAATGTCGGTAAACAGTGCTAATGTCCGACTTGTACAAGAAGGCAATCTTCAATCCATAAAATCTGATAATGTTTTTCGAAAAATTAAATCCGAAGCATTGGCAAAAAATGATAGGGACTCCGACGATATAATTGACATGATATTAATGCAAAGGGAAAATGGTATGTTTGTTAAACAAGTGGGTGTACCCTTTCACGTCTATTTATTTAGCAAATGTCAATTAGACGCATTAGATTATTTATGCTCAGCAAATAACAAATTAATTACATTGCATTTAGATGCTACAGGATGTGTGGTAAGAAAACCTCTAAAAAAAAGGAAAGAGGATCCTTTATTATGCGGTTGTTATATGCGACGGAAAAAATCGCAGGATTTTACCGATACTATGGATTAGTGCACACCAAGACACCACTTCAATAGGTCTATGGCTAGCAAAATTTAAATCTTACGCCTTAAAGTTAAAACGAAAATGGCCACTTTTTGCCAACATTTTCGTAGATTTTAGTTTTGCATTGATAAATGCAGTTTTAATTTTCTTAAATAATATGGATATGACATGCTATTTAAAACTGGCATATCAAGCTGTATTTTCAGACGGGACAAATTTTCTTAATGAAATAGTTATACTGAACATATGTTGCGCGCACTTTTTTAAAATAGTTACAAATGATTTGAAAAAGTGCGGATTTTGTGGTAGCAATTATATTATTATGAAAGAAATTATGGCAGCGGCAATTGACATGGAAGACATTAATCATCTATCGATTTGGTTCAAAAAAATATGATAAATTCCAAATACGAAACGATTGAAGTAGTGAGCGCATATGAATAATTATTAAATACATGTACAAGGAATGTTTCGGACGATCTCGATGGAGATATGGACGAAACTGTTCCAGATGTAGAAGAACATATTGAAACACACACCATATACAAAAGTAGTCCCTTTTATCAGCACTTTCTTCACGTGACTGAAAACGTGAATCTGGCTCACGATAGTACTTTGAAAACAAATGCTTACTATAACGTAAGTAGTTAAGTAAAGCGGATCCTGGCTCAAAGATGGCCGCCATATGTGAGCCAGCTTCCGCATAAGGGTTTTGAGCCAGGATCCGCATAGGGTTTTTGAGCCAGGATCCGCATAGGGTTTTCGGGGATAAAATCTAGCGGTGGGGGATTTGTGTGGGGGGATCCCCTCCACTTTTTTTAGTATATATTTCGATGGTTGATTGGTAAAGTACACAGTTCTCACTTTTAACTTGACTAAATAAGATTAAAAGTATGGCATCGTTTGTGACCCATTTAAATAACAGTTTGTTCCTGAAGAAATTCATTAGGGTCCAAGATTTGGAAGTCAACCGAAAGTTTGAGGTACATGCATTTACGAAAATAAACACCAAGTTCGGCGAGAAGATATCCTTGGAATTCGACGATTTCAAAACAATTTTACCGCAAAGGTTCACGGTAGAATTTACAGAAGAACGAATTGAGCAAGTAAACAAGGACATTTTCAACGGGCGAAAGTATTATCTTATTAGTTATGGACCTGTCGGGAAAACAACTAATATTCAATTTTCCGTCCAAGAACCGGAACAGCTATAAAAATACTTTGGAGTCTCACATTCGAAAATTACAGAAACTAAAATATGAAATTGATATATATGAAATTAATAAGAACTTTAAACAATTAAAAATAAAATATATATAGCATAAGAGATGTTTCATTTCTTCTACCCATAGTAAATTAATAAAATAACAAACTACCCAGCAGGTGTACAACAAAGTAATAGTATAAAAAAAGTGCAAAACTGAAACTTGAATTAAAACCAAACACAATTTTTTCTTGCAGCTTGATGTAGCTCCAAACAAAAAATAATAATGCCTAATGATAAAAATTCTAACAAAAATAATAATTTCTGTGCCCTCTAAGGAAGTCCATACATAGTCCCCATGCAAATTCCCCATGTAAAGTCCCCATTTTAAGTCCCACTTAAGCCGCCCACTTCATTTTAAGTCCCACTTAAGCCGCCCACTTTAGTGGTCCCATTTTAAGTCCCACTTAAGCCGCCCACTTCATTTTAAGTCCCACTTAAGCCGCCCACTTTAGACGCCAACTTTCGACGCCAACGTCTCAGTTGGATGCAGTACTTTTATAAGGATCTACTAAGTAGGAGGAAGCTTTTCAGTTCCCACCTACAATTCTATAAACAGCCAATCCAACGCAGATAGTGACTCGAACCATTTTTGGCATAATTCCAGAGAAAGTTAACCCTTTCAGAGTTTTACACCCGACTGTTCAAATTAGTTACACCTTCACCTGGTTTTAGTACCTTGAATCTTTTTGTGCCGAGTCAACAAAAATGCAGACAAGTTTGCCCCCTTTTACTTTTATAGCAGGCTGTTCACATTCTTTAGACTTTCACCTGTTTCTAAATCTTCTTGCGCGACCCTTCCTTCAAGGGATGATCTTACATAACAATGATCCACTTTTAAATGTTTTTTGTCAGACCTTTTTTTTTATAGTCCTGTAAATGGCATGTTATAAAAATTTACTGCCTGGTAGTTTTATAGCAGACTGTTCAAATTATTTAGATTTTCACCTGCTTGTAAATCTTCTCGTGCGACCCTACCTGAGATTTTAATAAAAAAAGGCTTTCAATGTTAAAACTTAAATGAGAATATTTTGCTGTTATTGTTATTTTGATAAAAAAAACTGTGTACATTATTAATATTCCACTTAAAATTCCTCGATAAAAATATTGCTTTAAAGTGGGTTAGTAAGGAATAGGTAAACAAAACTAAACAAGAAACCAGTATATAAATAAAACAAACTAAAATTAATTAATGTTTTATTAAAATAATTCATATATTTTGTTACAATAAACTTATATACAAATATTAGCACTGTCGTTGTCTGCGTAGACGGTCGAACCAGCCTTCATAATATGCATAATTATAAGTCGTTCGATTTCGTATTATGTCCTCATTATTCGCAAATCGAAAATACCCTGCCACATACCCAGATTCGTATTCGATTTGACGCTGATGATTAAACCACCCTGCGTAGTACGCCTTATTATATGCAATGATATCAGATTTAGCCATGTAAATGTCATTAGCGTCCGCAAAACACTGACCGTATCTGATCTATCCATCTTGATATCCTGCACCATATTGAACTTTATCCATTTTCACGTCACCCTCCAGAAAACGCCTATTCTTACCAGCCTGATGATCAAACCATCCCGCGTATAAACCTTCATTATAGTGCCTCACATGAATGTCCCTTAATCGCCTAATTGGATTTGCGTTTTCTTCCGTTTTCCACTGACCATACGAACTCCATCCTGCACTGTATCCATCATCTGTCACTTTTCTTTTATTCTGAGAATACCTCTCAACGAGTGTTATAAACTTTTGCCACAATTATCTAGCTGAAGCAATATTTAATTCTTTGTATTGAATTGAATTTAGTGAATTTTGTTAAGGATGTGGCTGCCTTTTATATTTAACGTAAGCATTGCCTATCCCCACTCAACAGCGTTGCCGTCTAATTAGAAAATAGAGCAATTTGAAGTAGAAAATTTTTTTGGCAACGCCGAAGGGGTGTAAAGTAGCAACGTTGAGAGCCATCCCCACCAACGCATTCATTTTAAAATCTACAAAAGGGTGTAGAAATTCAGCAAAAGCATCAGTTTTCTAAATTTTGTTGAATTGTGTTCGAGTTTTGTCGTGTGTTATTTTTAAATTTATTACTTTGCTTATAATTATGAGTGTGTTCCAAACTAAGACGATTGTCCACTACAATGCTGTTGTGAGGGTAAGCCAAAACTTATTTTTTTATAATTATTAAATACGTTATTTCAATTTGCTTCGAGAAACTATTTTGCTTTTTCGCATCAGAAAATTTTTAGCCAACTTTTTTCTTGTTAGCCGCAAGTTGGAGATTTTCTTATGCGAAAAATATTTTTTTATTTGCGATATACTAACATTCAATAATTATTATAGTCACCATCTGCTTATAATCTCATCGAGACGCTTGCGGCAGAGGGGTCAGTTGAAAATTCATCTGAAGAAAACAATGTTGATCATGTAAGTAGACATGTTTATGAATTCTAACAAATAATAAATGTTTATCTTATACTTATAGTATTCCGAAGTGGACGATGAAAGCATTAGAAGCGCAACATCGTTTGCTGTCGCAGATCGAGCGTGAGCTGGCACATGAACAATCGGCATATGTACAGCCTGCACAACCTGCCGAATCGGCACATGTGCAGCCTGCGCAATTGACATATGTACAGCCTGAACAACCCGCACCTGAATATTCGGCATATGTACAGCCTGCACAACCTGCCGAATCGGCACATGTGCAGCCTGCGCAATTGACATATGTACAGCCTGAACAACCCGCACCTGAATATGAGCAACCCGCGCAACCTGCAGGGCATGCGTCGCCTGCTCAGTCTGAGCAAACCCACCGGCAGAACGTCTCCAGTCCTGTGAGGACTGTTGGGAAAAATATGGAGACGTTGAGAGCGGTTTATAACAGGGGGCGCCGCACAAACAGGTTTCCGGATGACAGCTTCGATTTTGAAGATCCAACAGCTGGAGGACGTCACAATTTGGAACTTAATAAAGTGCTGGAAGATAATGCTGTCGTCTTACAGCTTCAAAGTAATAAGCTGGCCAAAAACAAGGCTGGTTTAAAAAATAAAATAGATAGGTTAGATAAATTAAGAAAAATTTTAGTAAATAGGATTAGTATAATAGAAATAGATGAAGCGCGTGTGAATAAAATATTAACTAGTTATAAGTAAGCATAAGTTGAATCATATATATATATATAATATTACACATAGTTTTAAACCAACGCTTTGTTATTCATTTCTCACCCAATACCATTATAAACACCAAGCAATAAAATTTTATTACGTGCAATACAGAGTCGCTCGATAGCTAAATACAAAAGTAATATTTTTCTCCTAAGCAGACCATACTTTAGCATAAGCGTACGTGCACACTTCCGGCTGAGGGAGATGTAAGAAAGGTAAAAAATATAGTCAGGGGATTTTACATAGCGATCGTCCTCGCTCGAACTCGCACGGACAAGCGTCTGGGCTTCAATTCAGGTGATCAAAAGATTGGTTATAAAGGCGGACATGTGGAGTTGGATCTCTTAAAGGCAGCAGGATTTGGACATTTAGCCTATAATATAGAACAACTGGGATGTCCCAAATTTGATATTATAGTCGGGGAAAATCCTGAATTATACAGGGTGTAACTTTGATAAGTACAGAAATTTTAAGGGCAGGTCGGGAAAAATGCACTTGTTACGCCTATGCAATTAAAATTTTTCTAAAGTGCATATTAACGTCAGAAATAATTTTTTTTAAAACGCTATTAAAACCCCTTTTTCCGACGCTACGGCCATGGGTCCTTGACCTTGCCGGGACCAGCTGGAACTGAGGCCGGTTCCGGCGGATCCCCCCCAATTCCGCCGTGCAGCGTTGTCAGACGTATAGCTCTTTCACAGTATTTCAGGAATAGTCTTTCAACTAATTTTTGAACAAATCTTTAATGGTTCTTTTAGCGAATAGCATGCAAAAAAACTACCTTTCGGATGCCTGGATGATTTTCCTTGCGGGTGTCGTACTCCTTTCTTATGTTATCCAAAAATCCTCTCGAAAATCACAAGAAGCACTAGGTAACTGGTTGCCAGTCGAATCGCTTTTTCCGAGGCTTTTTCGCAGTATTTGAAGAATATTGACGCAACCATGTATCATTTGGTGTATGTGGAGATTAAATAAATAAATAAATAATTTTTGGACAACTCCTTAAAGGTTCTTTTAGCGAATAGCTCGACGAATAGCATGAAAAAGCCTACCTTTGAGATGCATCGATTATTTTTACTATTTTCTTGTGTTTAGATACTATCCAAAAATCTTCACAAAATCACATAAAGCACTAAGTACCTACCTAACTAGTGGCACTGTTTTTATACGATGGTCGCGAAGGTATAACACTTCGTAGTCTCTTTTTACGGAAATACGAACAAAACACTTGTTTTTTTTTTCACTGCACACTTAAAGCGGCGCGATGCCAAATATTAGGGACGTCTCGGTTTCCCTCAGCTGATTTATTCCAACGGGGACTCGACTAGGTGGATTGTACAATTAGATCCATACCGTATGCGTCTAATAAAACCCGAATTTTCGCGAACCCTTGAAGCTGCTTCTTTTATCCTCGCTCGTAATTGGGGTACCTAGTAGGAACCTATCTAGCACTGTTTTCATACGAAGGCCGCGAACGTTTAACACTGCATTTCTTAACGGAAATATGAAAAAATCACTTGTTATTTCACTGCAAATTCGTAGCGGCAATTGCAACAGGTTTGGACATCACTGCTGGTCCAAAAAATGGCGAACGGATCTGGAAAAATGTACAGAAGCAGGTTCAGTTCCGACGACAGTTCGTAAAACAAAGCAAAGTAACGGAACAATATCGGTTAGCGAGACGCGACGTTTGCATACGCGTCCACGTTTTGGAAACAGAATTGTTATACCACAGAATAGCCACACGTAAGGCATTCTGTATAATAATAAATTGCTTGTTGAAGCTGGCGCTCCCAAAAATTACAGGCGGACGCGGATCGATATCAATCAGCTGTTAAATCCCAAAATCGGACGGACCATCTTCGACTAGCGCGTCGGCTACGGCGCGGCGGTACGGTGACGGAGACGGCGTACGTGCGCACAAGCTTTCCCCCATACCATTCAATACCACTATTTGGTGTTGCCGTTTATGCCGACATGTCCCCAAACTGACTTAAAGTCCCTTAAATCCGATTTTTGATTTTCGCGGATTTATACGGGGTTTCATTCGTTATAAGTTAATCTACTATCTCGTATAATTATTACGCACAAAAACGGGTAAATCCATGTAAAAATCCACTACACAATTAAATTTATACGGAATTAAATTACTAAATCAGGTAAATTTTCAGCACACTTGGCAACATAGTAGCGCCGCCCCGAGAGAAGTAGGGGCCGCGAGCCGCGATTGGCTAATATCGCGCACTAGTTATGAGTAGTGGGGATCACCTGTTGTGTCGATGTCAAGTGGCGCCCCGCGCTTGCGCTCCTCGCCCAGCTGTAATTTAGTAGGTCGGCCGGGCCGGGCGGCGTGGAAATGGAGCAAAATCGAGTGAATCAGTGCCAGTGAATTCATTCGTAATTGTAATTATTGCGCGATTCGGCGCGGCGTCGTTTTTGTGTGAAGTTGGCGTCGGACGCAAACGTCATATGCCCGCGCCTGGCGAATCTCGGCGAAGGAATGTCGGGCAGTAGTCAAGGGCACGCAGAAGCTTAAATTCACCAGGAGTCACCAAGTTTTTACGAAAAGTAAGAGGAATGGTAAGGAATTAACTTGAGAGAGTTCCGAAACGGCAAAGGGTTAAAAAATGCGGAAATGATAAGCACGCCAATTTGACAGTCTTCCCCAACTATTTTCGGAACCGAATAATTTTTTATTTACAACCATGTATGTAATATCGACATTTCTGACTTTTTAGAAGTTTGAAAGTGTCAATTTTTTGACTTTTACTTCCCGCCCTCCCGCCCGGGTGGAAAGTTTACTTTATCTCGAGACACCTCGGTGTGTAATATACTATTAAAAGTAGACAATAGACAGGACAACAACCCTGAGGGGGTTTAAAAGTGGCGCACCATCAGGCAAGGGTAGAAAAATATTAAAAACGATGAACAAATCGGGGCCGCGCGTTAAATTCACATCAAATGACAGTCTTCCACCACTTTTTTCGTAAACGAATAATTTTTTAAAATAAATAATAAAAAATACATAGGACCACAACCCTGAGGGGGTTTAAAGGTGGCGCACTATCGGGCAAGGGTTGAAAAATATTAAAAACTATGAACAAATCGAAGCCGCGCGTTAAATTCACGTCAAATTACAGTCTTCCCCCACTTTTTTCGAGATGATAGGGCTACAGGCGAACACTCGCTAAAAAAAAGTAACGCGCCGCTGCTCTACGCTCTACCCTATGGGTGGTTGTGGAAATTTGCAATTTTTACAGATAATTTGTATTTTAAAACAAATACTTTATTCAGTTGATTGCCGATCAGAAATTTATTATCCCAAGGTGTCCCAAGAGATGGCTAATTATTAGTATAAAAAAATTGCGGCCTGAAAATCAGTTGTAAAATAGGTAGGTAGGTAGATACCTACTCCACAAAAGACTTGTCAAAAAATTATGAGTGTGAAATCAGCAATGAGTTTTCTAGCAATGACTTCTCCGAGCGGCGCTCGGATACATTTCTGCTGCCTAGGGACTTAAAATAACAGTAAAGTGATAAAAACTGACGTGTTTGTTAAATTATTGTGTGCGCCTGTGAAGAAAGCAATAAACAGTTCGTCACAGCAACCGACATCATAAAAAAACGTGGATACCTACCAGCAGTAATTTTCAAAGGTACCTAGGTACCTAATTCTGCAAGCAGATTTATTCCACTCTGACATGCGGCAACGTCGTGGTATTCCCCTTCCTAATCTAACGTTATTCCCCTCCATCTCCTAGGGAGAGGTTAGACCTCCCCTCTAAGCGCTTCTAGTGACGATCCAGCGGCGTGCATTGAGCACGGATAAAGATTGATTTGCCCCATTTTCTAAACATCGATTTAAAAAAATTTTTTTTTTCATTTTTCGGTTTTATGAACGTCCCCGATTACGTGGTTAAAATTTCTGTACCTATCAAAGATACACCCTGTATAATCAGGTTGAAAAAAAACCAATGTAAAAGACATTTGCAAAATTTACGAAAACCCGTGCACTGTCCTCAGGTAGAGTTATGTGTTTTTGCAGAATACATTTATAAGTGTTTGTAATATATTTAGTTAGTAATAGTTTTTTTAATACGTTTTTTATATTATCCTGTACATACAAATAAATATTTTAACATATCTTTTGTGTTTTATGTCCTATTTAAATATATGCTATAAAAAATGATACATTTTTTTAAATTTTAATTCCTCCATTTCAGAAAACTGTATTTTTTGCTGTTTTTTATTTTGAAATAAATGGAACAACTAATCTGCATATTTGAGTTATTCCAAATTTCATAAAGATTGCAACTACTGATTTTCTTTTATGAATTGACGTGTAATCAATACAATGAAAATATTAGATTTTTAATACAGGTCGTGCCCTCTATTTCTGTAGGGAAACAACTACAGTCGTGCTTCAAAAGTACTACCAATTGCTCGATATTTCGCCGAATACTTTACCCTTGCAACAGGTATGCGCAAGGGGGTTCGAAAGATACCGCTGGGTGGTTCGAAGGCCCCGCCGTCGAGGGCGCGCTATGAGTCTCAGGAACGCGGCGGCTGCGCAGTCAACTGGGTCTACCTGGCTGCGGGCATTCTCTATGAATTTTACTATTTTTGTTGCATGATTGTATTGTGTGCTTGGAGAAGGGACCATCTTGCCAACCCAGTATAGCGTTGTCACTTTTAAAATACAAATATGAAATAAAATTCAAAATATTAGTAAAACTTTTATTTTTTACAAGTATATTAGTTACAATATGAAGGTATTTAATAGTGCAATTGTCTTTCTATAATCGTCCACATCTTCTGAGGGCCATGGAGAACAACAAGGACCATCTTGCCAACCCAGTATAGCGTCAGGATTTTCTTCGTACTTTTTTACGTTTTTATTTAACCATTCCATAATTAAATGCACTTTGTTTTCAGACGGTTGAAATTTGTAATTTAGTTTCAACTTAGTTAATGCAGCCTTAAAATTTTCTATATTCTTTGGAATTGCCATATATGCAGCCGCACATATGAAATCGTCAATACATTTATATATATCGTTGTAATTTTTTTTCATATTTTTCACTTGATAGGCTTCTATTTTCGGATTATACGGTAACTCCACACCATCAGCATCGTAAAGTAAATTAAGGACGTACAATTGGTGTGCAAAAGTATCTTTTAAACAATGATCCCTCAAAAGCTTACCAAGGTCAACGGCATTGATTTCATTAATGCCTTCTCGCTCGAAAATATCACCAAGTATCCGTATAAAGTTATCCATTCTTCGCTTGCTCTCCAGCATCAAACAATAATCGGCCTCGTCGCACTCTTTACTTTCGGCAATTGTTTTGAAGCACTTATCAAATATTAAAAAAATCGGTTTATTCAGGAGAGAAATTAAATTTTTACCGTAACACGAACGTTTCATTTCGTATAGCGCGGCTCTGAAAGCTCTGAATTCAACTGTAAGCTGCACCATTTTGATACGTATGGTAGGCAATTTCAACATCTTATATTGCCAGCTCCCTATCCCCTCCCCTTTCGTGCCGAAACAGATCCTATGAGAAAACAGTGGGGAAAAATAGATTAAAAAGGCATGCAACGCATATAGATTTTCAAAACGTTTCGAAACAGCTAAAGCTAAGAATAATTTATTGCTAAGTTTTCATTATGTCATTTGTTGAAAGTGACAAAATTGTTCAAACTTTCGAAAAAGCATTGGATTTATTAAGGGACAGCACGCAGGAAAGAGTTTTAGAGCAATGGACAAAAAAATTACAAGCAAATATTAAATTACATAATACTGCAATAAAGAAAGGAGACTATAATCACGGTACGCTGATGAAACTTCAGACAAATTTGGGTCATCTGAAAAGGATCGGCGTATACTTTAAATCATGGAAACATACGGGGGCTGGTCAAAAACGTGAAAAGAGATCTGATCGATTGAAGTGGGAAGACACTCAGTCCGCCTTTCAAAATAGAATAAGGTCAGGTATTATAGTAAACATACTTCACATAGATATAGTAAAGGTTTTAAATGACGCATTTTTTCCTTTTAAAAATCGTATAAATCAAATTTTACGTTCTCTAAATGTAGTTAAAGTAAATACTGTCTTCTGTGGTGAATTTGTGAAAATATCTGGCGATGGTGAAATCTTTAGTAACAAGTATTTTAATACAAAAAATGCTGCAATCGATCGTGGCGTTGATATAAAGCAATGGTTTAATGACAATGTTAGCGCTATTATTTTGAGAAAACTTGACGATTTTGAAAATGAAAGGTCTAATTGGAGCTTACATAAAATATTAAGTTTAGAGGTTAATATAAACAAAGTTGAATTTGGAAACGGTGGAACGTCATACATAGCTCTGCCCTACGAAATTTCAAGTAAAAAAGCGTGCATTAACGTCCAAAATCAGGATGAGGCTTGTTTCGCGTGGGCTATCGTTTCAGCGCTTTATCCAACACATTCTAATGCGCATCGAGTAAGTTCATACCCTCATTACTCCACAGTTTTAAATTTGGAGGGGATAGATTTCCCGATGACATTGCCACAGATTACAAAATTTGAGCAGTTAAATAAAATATCTGTAAACGTGTATGTTCTGGAGTTAGTGGGCAAAGAAAAAACATCTAGATTTATGACAGTACCTGTCAGATTAACAAAAAATAAACTTGATAGACATGTGAATTTACTTCTTATTCAAAATGAATATTCGCCAAATATCGGGGAATTCGAAGCTCCCCCTCAAGACGAGTCGATGGATAATATAAAATGTCATTTTTGTTGGATAAAGGATCTTTCTAAATTAGTCTCAAAACAATTAAACAACCATAAAAGACGTGTATTTATATATGACAGATGCTTAAATTATTTTACATCTCAAGATAAATTGAACGAGCATGCTACTAGCTGTGAACAAATAAATCAATGCAAAATTGAATTTCCCAAGGAAAAATTTATTGAGTTTAAAAATTTTGCACATAAAGAACATGTACCTTTCATAATCTACTCAGACGTGGAGGCGATGCTAACACCCGTCCACGATCTGCAAACCGAGACGAAAACTAAAAAATATCAAAAACATGTGGCCTATAGTGCTGCATACTATTTCAAATGTACATTCGATGACTCATTATCTTTCTACAACAGCTATCGTGGACCCCAATGTTTATCTTGGTTTGCAGATCAGCTGGATGAGACCGCGAAATTTGTAGCCTCTAAATTAAAAATTGTGGAGCCTATGGACGAAACCATTAGCCTTAAGGATGCTAGCGAAAACTGTCATATTTGCGAGAAAAAATTCATAGACACTGACTTAATTGTGCGCGATCATTGTCACTTAACCGGCAAATTTCGCGGCTACGCCCACCAAAATTGTAATTTGAATTATAAGAACTCTTTTATGATTCCCGTAGTATTTCACAATCTAAGTGGATACGACAGCCATTTTATAATAAGGGACCTTGCCAAAAGAAATCACATTACTCTGCTTCCGATAAACAAAGAAAAATATATTAGTTTTACTATGTTTGATAATGAGACAAATATCAAGTTTCGCTTTATCGACTCTTTTAGATTTCTAGGTTTTTCGCTTGATACTCTCGTTTCCTCTCTAAAAAGTGACGATTTCGTAAATGCTAAAAAAGAATTTCACCATTTGTCACCTGAAAAGTTTACATTGTTAACCAGGAAGGGCGTTTTTTGCTATGATTACATAGACTCGTTTAAAAAATTAGAGGAAACCTCATTACCTTCAATCGATCAATTCTATAACAAACTAAACGATGTTGAAATCGACGAAAAAGACTACAGACACGCACAATTAGTATGGGAAAAGTTCAATATAACTAACTTGGGCGAATACTCCGATCTGTATTTAAAAACCGATGTGATGCTGCTTACAGATGTGTTTGAGAATTTTAGAAAATCGTGTTACAAAAACTATGGATTAGATCCTGCTTGGTATTACACATTACCGGGATACACTTGGGACTGTATGCTCAAATATACCAACTGCAAACTGGAGACATTCCAAGACATCGATATTTTATTATTTTTCGAAAAAGCTGTAAGAGGTGGAATAAGTCAGTGTAGCCATCGCTTTTCCGAAGCGAATAATAAATATATGCGAAGCTATGACTCCACCAAACCTTCCAAATTTATTGCCTATTTCGACGTTAACAACTTATATGGCTGGGCGATGTGTGAGCATCTCCCTTATGGCGGATTTGAATGGATTGAGGACTCAGAGTTTGACGTTACCAAGATTGCCGACGATGCAGACGAAGGCTACGTCTTGGAGGTGGATTTGTCGTACCCAGATCATCTGCATGATGTGCATAAAGACCTCCCGTTTGCAGCAGAGCAACGAAAACCACCGGGATCGAAATTTTCCAAGCTTATGCCCACACTTCATGACAAGAAGAATTACATAATTCATTACAGAGCGCTTAAACAGGCTTTGAGAAACGGTCTAGTTTTGACCAAAATCCACAGAATTCTGAAGTTTAAACAGGCCCCCTGGCTAGCTCCTTACATACAGTTTAATACACGCTTGAGACAGCAAGCATCGTTAGAATTTGAAAAAACTATAATCAAACTCATGAACAACGCAGTTTATGGTAAAACAATGGAGAACATAAGGAAACACAGGGTTGTTAAACTATTACGCAAATGGGCTGGTAGGTTTGGAGCAAAACATTATATTTCTAGCCCACGTTTTAAGAGCAGAACCATATTTGATGAAAATTTAGTTAGCGTAGAACTAAATAAGACGAGTATTATTTTCAATAAGCCCCTCTATGTGGGAATGGCAATACTCGATATCTCAAAAACATGCGTTTATGAATTTCATTATGAATTTATGCTACGCAAATTATCGCCATCTGACTGTACGCTCTTGTATACCGATACTGATAGCCTAGTATATGAAATACGCTGTAATGACGTTTTTAAAGACATTATTAAAGATAATATAGAACGTTTTGATACTAGTGACTACCCCCAAGATAATAAATATGGTATTCCATTGGTAAATAAAAAAGTTCCGGGATTAATGAAAGATGAACTTAATGGTAGCATTATAACTCACTTTGCGGGTCTTAGATCTAAGATGTATGCTTATCTGATTGAGGGGAAAAAAATTTGTATTAAGAAATCGAAAGGAGTCAAGAAAAACGTTGTATCGAGACATATAACGTACAACGATTATGTAAGTTGTTTGTTTGACAAGAAACAAAAAATTATAAACCAACGTTCTATACGTTCGTTTGCTCATGATGTTTTCAGTCTCGAACAGTCTAAAATTGGCTTGAATCCTTTCGATGATAAGCGATATTTAGTTGATAGTATTGTAACTCTTCCTTGGGGACACAAAGCTATAAGGCATATTGAATGTAATATGTAAGGATGTAAAAATAAAAAACCCATATTTGTAGAACGTTGTTTTATTAAACCAACCTTCTCCTATACAAATCAGCCAACAGAAACTCTTTGTAAAAACAGAAGAGTTCAAAAATACAAATGGTTTCTATACTAAATGTAATATTACATAATATTAATATAATGTCTGTTTCATTTAAGTTACTACTTACTACTAGATGATTGACTTTATCTAAGAAATTACAATAGAAATCATAAAAATCAAAGCGGAGCAAAAAGCCAAATCTCAAAGATGCACTTATGCTAACGTTTAACAATTCAAAAATATCTGCCTCGGTAAAATAAACATACACATTATTTTTTCTAAGCGACACGTGCTGATTTCCATCGGCGTCAATCACCGTACTTAGAACCATACGTGAGTCGAATCTGGCAAACATTGGAGCTCCACCATTATTAATAAATTCACATACATGTTCCAATAATTTATTCCATTCAGAGTAGTTCAAGGAAATTACTCTCCGATCATGACAAAGGTATGTGATGATTACTGCTGGCTCAAAATATTTCTTGAGACTCAACCCTGTATGAATGAATAATCCATTAGTTGATTTGATCGGAAAACATGCTGCCAAAAGCAAAGAATCTTCTGCAATATCATTTTCACTGCTGCTTACATCGGATTCGTAACCACTGTCAGGCATTTTGGCGGTTCGTTCACCGAGAGAACTACACAATGTTTGTTTCGCTTATCCACGAGTCGTGGCTTTTATCTAACCCGAGCCATCGCACAAGAACTTTCCCCCTCCTCCTTTGAAGCACTTTTTCCACCAAATAGATGTCAGGATTTGCCACTTTTTGCAATTCTTCATTATAAAAACCACCCTTTATAGCTCTTCCACGTAAATCTTCTAACAAATATGTGGGAGGATTGGTGTGTTGTACTTTGATTATTTTGAACAACTCCGTTGTCCAATTAGGTCGATATCCCTTGTCAAACACATGTCTAGCTTTACTTATTCTCACAATGTCACCCTTCCTAAATTTACGAGTTTTGAAAACTTGTGAAAAAGTGACTGTTGTACACATTGGTGACTAAATGTTGCTCGTTGTTTTTGTTAACTTCACCAGGCTTCATTTGTATCGTTCTATGTTTCCTATTATTGTACTCATTTACTACAGTAGGCAAAATATCAATCCACCTATATTTTCCATTTAGACTGAAATACTTGAATAATTTTTCTTTCAAAGTTCGTATTACTCTTTCCACTATAGCTGCCTTTTTGTCGGTAAATGTACTGTAGTGATTAATTTGAAAAGTTTTCATCAATTTCTGGAATTCAGAGTTGTAAAATTCTTTGCCCTGATCGGTTTGTAAATTGTGAGGCTTGCGTCCCCCACTGTTTTTTAAAATATCTTTAAAAGCCTTTGTAACATCTGCTCCAGACTTGGATTGTAGCGGTCTACACCAGACATATTTGGAGAAAGAGTCAATTACAACTAATATGAATTTATTACCTCTATTACAGTAAGCATATTGATCTAACTGAGCAAGATCGGCTTGCCAAAGATCATCTAAGCCTTTGATAATAGTTCGACGTCGAGGATAATTTTTTCGAGCTGGTTTATGGAGTTCCCTAACTAACCGAACTTTTTCATCACTATGACCGAAATTCATTGTTCAACTGCTCAATTCCAACTTAAAATGAAATTACTTTACACCGCTCTTTTGTTTATCCAATTTCAGTTGTTCTTTAATCACATCCTGCTCTTGTGTTATTTTCTCTATGGCAGTTTGCAAAGCAACAGTATTTAATTCTAACAACTCTTTAAAATCCTGTATTTGCTGGGAAACGTTATTTTTAAAGTCGTTTGCTGACCGTAATAAAAAGTTATGACGCTCATCTAATATATTTCTAAGCTTTTCGTTATCTTTATTATATTGAAATGAAATAGCTGAAGCATCGCTATTTAATTTTTGGTTTTGGGACAAAGGAGAGTGCACAATGCCGCTAGCCTTTTTGTATTTCGACGAGCGTCCGAACTTGTTAAGAGTCATTTTGTAACTAACTGTATATTGACAGTAATTATACTTCTAGTAAATAACTTTAGCTTCCTTTAATTCATTTAAGATGGCTGCGATTTCGTTGTCGTGAGAAGTGTTTCCGGCATCTTTAGAAGCTACAAGTAACTTCAACCTATCTACTAATTCATTGACATTATCCCAGTATACGTACTCTATGGGTTTTGTGTTATAAGTAAGCTGCATACCTGTACCTTGCGCATCTTGAGTTTTACTTTTTATTAGAGGTCTAATGATATTAAGGTATTTGGTCTTGTGAGAACCCGTCAATTTACCATTCGATGTAAGGTGAACACCAGTTAACATTAAAATTTTCTTGTAATTTAACAAATCCGCCTGACTGTATTCTGGATATTCATAGAAAATGAGTTGGTAAAGTCCGTCGGTGCTCTTGAAAGGAGTGTTGTCGATTATTATATCTCCCGTGTCTTTATCAAAATCGATATGTTTATTTCCTAAGGTCCATGTGTAGGTACTGCGATCAAGTTTAGGCCCATAAGTATTATCAATATCAGCAGATTTTGAGATGAAATTTTGAATGTATGGTAAGGCCGTTTCAGGATAACCATAATCTGCGTCATCTTCAACATCATCATCGTATTCAGTTACTTGAGATGATTCTAAGACCGTTGTAGGTAATGTATTTTCTCCCGATATTTCAGACGGTAACTTTTTACTTGGCGTACTAGTAAATAATTCTATCTTAGGTTTTATCCGAATTGCAGTTTGTTGCTTTGATCCTACCTTAACTTTCATATTATTTTTTATTTCGCTTAGAGAATCTTTTACGGGCTTGAATATCTTATCTAAAGTCTCATCCATCTCAGATTTACCCGTTTTTAACGCAGCATATTTTCTTCTAATAGATCTAGTTAGCTCTTTAATTTTTTTAGCACGCTGTGCTCTCTGAATTTGTTCTTGTGATGTCAAGGGCATGTTGGCTACTAATAAAGATACCGAGTCACTAGAGTTTTATATAGCTATCAAATCCTTTTCTGTATCGCCCATTATCTAAACTAAAGTCTTTGGCTATCACTAATGTTCCAAAAACACTACCATTCCGACAAAATGAGCAAAGGTTTTTAAACTGCTCGTAGGTGATATCTGGTGACACATGTTCATCATAGACATGCTTCAGATTAACGTCATCCTGTTTGAACAGAATAATCATGTTACAATTGTCTCGTATTAATTGCTTAGGAATTTTAGAATATGTCTGACAAAGATAGACAACATCTATAGATTTATGACGTCCCATTGAATAAAATTCTCTAATTTTATCTTGTTTATCGCAAGCCACGTCATCAAATATGAAAACCGAATTTTCTCTAGCCTCTGATGGACCAATTACATCATCGTTTGAGTTAAAGGGAAAATATCCAACGCCACTAACTTGTTTAAGCACGTCTTGCAATAACTGATACTTGGGTTGGTACAGTGACTTACTGTACAAGTAAATATTCTCGAATTTTAGTCCGTTTTCATTAAATATTAAACTAAGTAAAGCGTTGGTTTTTCCACATCCGCTAGGTCCACAAAAAATTGCCCTAAATTAGTTTGGAAACAGTACACCGTGTTTAGATTTAGCACTACTTTCTTGCACAATATCTAGGTTTTCTACTGGAAGTGAAACTGTCTGCTGATGGATTTGCATCGCGTCTTTCGAATCGTTGTATCCAACGACCTCGCTAAGTCGTTTTGAAGTTGGTGGATTCTTTTATGAGTTTTTAAGTTATCTTTTCTCGAAAACGTTTTACTACAGAATTCACACATAAAAATAATAGTTCTGTGAATATTCTTGTGTCTTGTAAAACTATCCGATCTACAAAATGTTGTACCGCAAATATCACACATATACATCACGTAGGTGGGGAATAAAACACTGACAATTATACTTAATTTTATCTTTATTATATACTAACACATTGTTACAATACATTCATACTATATTTTTAATTTGCCTTGGATCATTTGCCTTCGGATCACTTGCCTTCGGATCATTTGCCTTTGCCTTCCGATCATTTGCCTTTGCCTTTGGATCATTTGCCTTTGCCTTCGAATCATTTGCCTTCCGATCATTTGCCTTTGCCTTTGAATCATTTGCCTTTGCCTTTAGATCATTTGCCTTTGGAGTGCTCCAAATTTTCAGTTCCATATCTCCCATCTCTCTCTTTGTGTAAGTAGTATTTTAATCATGAGTTTTGTTACTAACAGCGACGAGCACACCGTAATGTAATAAACCAGAGGAACAAGAGTAATTTCCATATTATATTCCTTTTGTTCGGGGGTTAATTTAGGTGCAGTCTGGGTACTTTTTGTAGTATTTGTAACTTCAGAAATTTTCCTCCATCTAGTTTCACCAATCGTATGGTTTTTAAATTTAAAATGAAATTTAAATTGCGTTGAATTTTTCGGAAGGATAGCCATTGAAATTGCACTTCCAATAGAAATAAATGGTGAGCATTTATCATTGCTTCCACAAACAGAGATGTTAGTCTGATTTAGCTCATTGTGAATATAGAACACATTATTAATTATTGCTAGCAATGTAATGTGACCCGCTCTCAATAACATCTTGGACAGGACTGTTGGATTTGACTAATTGTTCTTAATTTACATTACATCTCTCACAATTTCACTTAGTGGTAAATACTCCATAGTACAATCATGTATAATTGTGCAGTAGGCTCGAGTTTTGGCTGGAAATCCTTTATTGCTTTCTATGTCTAACTTAACGTCAACAGTGTTTATTTTTATAGACTCATTTCTTCGAGAACAATCGATCACAAACAGAGGTACATACGATTTATATTCCGTATAGCCAAGTAGGGGTCGTCTATCTTTATTCATATAACTCGAATAAAAATCCACGTAATTGTGATAGGCTTCCTGAACATTATTTTTATCAAAATCTAACCTTAGACGTTCAAAAGGAAAGCATTCGCCGTTTAAAATTAATCTCACATCGGTTATATTTATGTGATCAAATTCTGCAGTACTGGATTTAGGATTGTCATTGCGGTCAGTCTGGAATGCCACGATGACGTATCGAGGAGAGGTTAATGCACTTGATGACTTTACAGACCATATCTCCCTTTGAGCACCGGTAGTAAGAGCTGGCAATTCATGAAGTTCCCATTTGCGAAAGGCAAATATAATTGGACGATCAATTTTCATGGCCTGAAGAAGGTTAAGTCTAATTAAATCGTTCGGTTGTATATGCTTAACTTTTAATTCTATATCGGAAATTGATATTTCACAAGAATCGTTTGCAGTAGGTAGCAATAAAGCGTTGTTATCATTTCGAGCTCGTATCAATCTCACAGTTTGTTTACCACAAACAGCCAACTGATAATCATTGAACATCCCAAACAAATGATTCAAGGGGATTCTGGAAATAAATGAGCTATCGGTGCTTGCATTAAAATGTTTATTAACTCCAGCCCAACCGGCTGTCGCCATGCACTTTTCTTCATTAGGAGAATAACACAAGTATGATCTAATTGTGCTCACAATTCCAGGATTTCGCACTGTTTCTATTTCTTTGCCATTTAGCTCGTAGGAAACAGAGTCAAAGAAAAATGCAGGTGCATTGTTAACAAAGTTACAGTCCCCTTGCATGTCGGTTAATTTTCCTTTAACATAAATCACAGCATCATACATCAACAGCCATGCGTCTCCCTGATTGACAGTTATTTCCACAATATCGTTGTTTCGAAAATATTTTACAAATGGGTAGTAGGTACGTTTTTCCAGGCGTTGAATAGATTCATCATAGTTTGGACTGCGATGCACATTGAACACCTGAGGAGTTAACGACATTCTGACCAATTGATTTTAAAAACTGAAGATTTTCGAAAGTAAGTACACGGTTGCGACCAGCACCTTTCAAAATTGACGACTTTTTAGAATGATCTGCACGCTTCGACGATTTCTTCGTTAATGACTTTTTACAGAGAAATGACTGCAATTTATAAGGCTTATATGCGTCCCCAAAAATCAAAACCATTTTTAATGAGTTAAACGTTTCAATTCTAATCTCACAATTATTTCCTCGCCTCTAAAATTTACCGGTCTGAAGTTCTGATCGAGAATGTTTAATGTTATGTTATAGATCTCTCGCTTTGTCACTGGTATATATAGCAAATTTTTTGGCGTTTCGTCTATAGCATACCCAGGATCATCAACAATAGCAAATTCATAAATGGTATGTGTTGGTTGATTTTTATAGTATGCTCCAGATGTTATGTTAGAATCTATGTGTATCGTTCTAACTTTCACTATATTCACAGGCAAATCGGAGATGTGTAATTTGTTCGATTCTAACAAACGCTCGGAGAATCCCAGCAGTTTTCCAATAGAACCTTCTTTTCGGAAATCGATAGCGAAATTTTCACTAAAAATTTCACACTTTAAGGTGCTGTTATTAGGTTTTAATATAATTCTATCTTTTTCGACAAAGTGTTTTCCAAATTTAATTTTTAAACTGTTATTTATACACTCTTCTATTGCTCCTATTTCATACGATCCTGTAGGAATTTGTATAGTTATGTATCCCTTTTTACCAACAAGATATAGCTTGTCTTCTTCACTCTCGATATTCGGCACGCTGTTGTACGAATGAAATCCCAACAATGCTAAGCCATACTCATAATCCTCATCTAAATATATAGGACTGGTAAAGTCAATAGACAGCGTTGAACTAAATCCATGTAAGGTGAAAAGCATAGACATCGTCTTCTCGTCTTAACTGTCACCTTTATACAGAAACTCGAGACACAAATGCCCGCAATTTATTTCATCAAAATTCTGATAAGAATCGTTATTATATATTATTTTTACGTTCTTTCCCAAATACTGAACCAATTCTTTGGGCGGTTTCAAATTACCAAAACTGTCAAAGTACTTGACGATATTTCCTCTTTTCTGATAGGCTACCCAGTGAGTTCCCGGATTTCGCTGAACATCCAAATTTAAAATGACCGACTCGTTTTTTCTCACCTTTTTAGGTAGCGTGTCTCTCATAAATACGCCTTTAAAAAATGGTATGTTAAGCTTTGCCGCGAACTTTATTAAATCTCTATCTGTTAAAGGTCTGTTGGGTAGCCTCAATGAGAGTTTTTTTCAAAAATAGTCCGAATCCTCCGCGTTTATTTCTTCTTAAATAAAGACCCGAACCTTTTTTGCCAACAGGTTCCATCGACTGTTTCGTCACACTCTTTTTAGCATTATTTACATCCAAAATGGTTTTGGCTACAGCACTTGCTCCACCTGCCAAAGAACCCAATGCCCCTAGAGCTCCTAGAATAGGAATAAGAGGAAGAAATCCGCCAGTTTTGCTTTCGAATGGAATCAACCTCGGTATCCTCAAATTCTTTTTTCCAATCTTTTTAACAATCATACGGGCAGCTCTTACAGCAGCCAATGACGATTTTTTCAAATTCTGAGTGTTATTCAAGTCCTTAGGAGTAAAAGATTTCTGAGATTTTTTTCCACTTTTTTTACCATGTCCCTTCTAAAAGAAATCGGTCGTCGTTTTTTAACTCCCATACCCAATTTTCTTTTTACTTTCATGGTAGTTGTTACAAGCCAAGAAGCAGCCTTCTCACTAAATTTAGCGTCTTTGGATTTTACTCGATCCCAAGCACGATTTTCCAATTCTAAATCAGCCTTGTGTCGATCTTCTAATGACTTGCTGTTTGAATACAAAATATCGTGGGTCCTACACGCTGCGTCCAATTTATTTATACCAGAATCTCCTCTCGTCAGACGTTTCTCTAACTTAGTTCCAGGCCCACAAAACTGATATTTAGGAAGGTGCAATTCAACTGGTAATTTGTCGATTAAGGAATTTAGTAAACCTTCCCCGTGAACTGACAACATCCCACTGATTCACAATACACATAAACTTATAAAATAAGGTCACCCGAAACAGGACGTTAAATCAAGGAAAAAATATTCTAACCGCGGCGTTTATACCTGCCAACCGAACCCCGAAAGCCCTATGCGGATCCTGGCTCAAAAACCCTATGCGGATCCTGGCTCAAAACCCTTATGCGGAAGCTGGCTCACGTATGGCGGCCATCTTTGAGCCAGGATCCGCTTTACTTAACTACTAACGTACAATTTCATAAAATTCTTTTAAGAAAATATTGTACCTACCTTCCTCTGTGGACCGGAATTTTGTTTTACGCCCGGTACAAAACGTACGAAAGGCGAAGTAATGCGATGGTAGAGAATTGGTTTTCCATTATAAAAAACAATATATTTGATCATAAAAATCAAAACTGCAGCCGCGTTGTCAGGCAATTGAGGAAACGAATAGTTTCGATTTGCAAAATCTGGACGTGCTAGAGGCATTTCTAAAGTGGTTTCTTCCAAACAAAAGCAGTTTAATGTCACGGAAAAGTGGCAGAAGAAGTCAAATCCCCCAAATAACAATTTTCTTGGAGTAGAAATTAATAAGACACTTAACCGTCTTTCGTTAAAAAAAAACGCAAGAGTGTCTTTTTGAAATTAAAAAATACCCGCAGAATTTTCCGCAAAGTTGGAAAGAATTGTATCGGGCCAGTATCCACTACTGGGTATTGGAATCACGAGAAGTGCCAGGTTGAGGGTCCTAAAAAGGATTAGTCTTAGCCTTTCTGATTCGTTTTATACAGGGTGGGCCAATAGTGCGGGAACGGAATATTGTGGGTTTATTGTGACATATTTTAAAAAAGCCATACCGGTACATGGTGGTGGGTACGTAAGGCTACCAAACTAAAATATTTTCACTTGAATCGCAGCACGTATACTGGGTGATTCAAACCAAACTTATGTTTTTTTTAATAGAACACCCTTTATTTTATTGCATATTTGGACTCCTCAGTTAATTTAAGTTGGACTTTATGTACCAAACATGGTGTCTAAAACTCACGGTGTAGAAGATACAGGGCATTTCTTGAAAAAGTGGAGGTTGTGGCACTCATATTTTGGAAATATAGGTAACAGAGATCTCAAGAGGCTATGATTTTGTATGGTAAGTAAGCCTGAACTGTGCCTATACTAACCAGAAACTCAGCAGCCAAACTCATATGTTGTGCGTGAAATCAATGTCAAAACTTATTTTTTTTAATTGCGGCTAACTTGATTTTTTTAAATGAAACCATATAATTTTCTTCGGTTTATTGGACACGTCTTTTTGTCCTCTTTCTACTGATATAGGGTTGTGGGTAGCTATCTCCAACTATAATAACTGGAAAAGCAATAATTAATACTTAGTAGCTGCTATACTTATATAGTTGTATATTGCAACAAAATTATGGGTTTGCTTTGGTTTGATTTATTTCAAAGTTTATTTTCTTCTTTTCAGAGCATTTAAATATAAGCTTGTTTTAAAAAATATTTTTTACTATTAATTTAGGTAGGTATTTATTATTTTTTTAGTTCTCAGAGCTGTGGCCATATTGCATTTAGTGTGATGGCACTAACTTTGTCGTATTCTACTCTTAAAGCCCTTTTATTTGTACCCTGATTTCAGAAAATTCAGCAAAATGTTATTAAGAACAGTTGTCAGTTGTTAAAATTTATGCCTAAATACCAAAACATGGCCTCCTAAGAAAAAATTGTTTTCCTCAATTAATTTCCAGTGTCCTAATAAACATTGAAAATAAAAATTGTGCACCTTAAATGAGTTTTAATGTACGCATTATTTAATTCTAAACAACTTTTCTTAATAACATTTCGGCTGAATTTTCTAAAACAAGGATATACTTTACTCTTGTACAATGTTTATATTTTTTTACCTATCCTGTATGCTGCTTAACTTGCAACATTCTAAGTGCACCTAATATGATTATTGAACATGCATCAACTTTCGGCAATGTCTGTATTTTGGTTGCGCAATTAATAAGAAAAAATCCCATATGTTGCACACTTAAATGACCACACTGATAGGTATTTTGCGACAAAATGCCCCTATCGCGATATAAATAATATACAATTTTTCATCTCTTTCCTGCCAATACTTAATTTTTTATTTCGTAGTATAATTTTCTACTAATATTCGCCTAAAGTACAATAAATACAAGCCACCATATAACAGGCGAAATCTAACATATTGTCATTCAACCCCATTCAACTATCTAACCAATTTTCGACCCTCGTTTTGACCTAACCTACTTCATAGGTAATTCTCACCCAAACATTGGTAATATTGACCACGGGCGTAGCCAAGGGGGGGTTTCGGGGGTTCAAACCCCCCCCCCCCGAAATAAGCAAAATATTACCTAAAAATACGAGGAGTGAAGAGTTAAATTATTATTACGTTTGAATATATGTAGTAATAGTAGCGCCTAGCGCCATCTTTTGACGAGAGGCAGACGCACTTACAGCCGAACTTGCCTACCCCGAAATCTAGTTTGGAATGCCTACATATGTGCGATAAAAACCTTTATCCTAATATTTACACATTACTACAAATCTTGGCTACTATTCATGTATCCACTGCTACCCCAGAAAGGTCTTTCTCAAGCCTAAGGAGACTGAAAAACTATTTACGAAACACTACAAGTGAAAACAGACTTAATGGTTTGGCTCTAATGAACATTCACTATGGAACAGAAATTCATGCAGATGAAGTAGTGGATATATTTAAAAGAAAAAGACGAAGATTTCTTCTTTAATGGTTTTAGATTTAGCGCATAGGAACGAAATTAATTTATCCATTTTATTTAAAGTTAACAACTTTATAAATATGTCGTAGTTTTTCGGATGAATATATAGATATTAAATTTCATGTAAGTATATTTTTGTTGTTTTATTTACTTCTCAAACTAACCCCCTCCCCCAAAACTAAATCCTGGCTACGCCCGTGATATTGACTAGGCCTCTTTGTCGGGGCAACTTTTTTAATGTCTCTATAATCCGAACCCGTTCGGATTATCATCCCAATATTCGGGTAATCCGAACGGGTTCTTCAAAATGATATGATCAATTTCTATTACACGTGTTATTTGTCTTTCAGGTGGTAACCTTCTGCGTCGTCCAATGGTGAGTCATAATCTTAAGATATCTTTTGCTTTTTAAATTGTAGAGAACTTATTTGCCACTGTATTGCATTGGGTTTTAACTGTCATGCAAAAACCTAAAATAAACAAAGGACATAATGTCTTTATAATAAGGGCAATCTTGGCTTTCAGTAGATTCTGCTGATTTTTTTATACATATAGTGTGTACATAATGTAAGAAATAATATTGTGTTCTCGAAAAAGATAAGTTTTTCGGAGAAATCCTTGCACACGTCATTTTGTGTTGTGTGAAAAGACATATTTTGATTTGGTACTCGCATTGGTTACATTGTCACTGCTCCGGTCATCGGCAAATTCTCCAAATGTCAACCTATATTTTATGAGTGTGCCATTTCATAGAGCATATTATTTGTCTGCATACGGCACAATAAAATCGTTGATATAAATATGTTACATAAGGAAATTTTCGAGAAAAAATTGTTAAATGGGTTTCCAATTAATTTATTTTATTGAGTAAAATGACCAAGAATCTAATTAATTGCGTATTCAAACTGGACTTCTTCCTGGGCTTGTCAATTTCCAAGACAGTTATTAAATTATTCTCGTTGGACTTTACGGACAGTCTGACAGTTTCTTGGGAAATTGTGTTACATTCATTTCGAATCCTAGTTTATAGCTCCCTGGCTTGTTATGTGACGTTTTTAAGATGGTCTCCTATAAATAAATGCAGGGTGGGCCAATGGAAACTTTCCACCCCGATTTTTTTGGTTTAAAATAAAAATCTGGGGAAACGCTCGGGCATGTCGATTTTTGATTCGAGGGGAAAATTATTTTTCAGTTTTTTTCATCCCCGTAGCTTTAACCCCCTCTCTGGGGCGAGAACGACCCCCCAAATTTGAATGGGGGATAGGGGTCGTGCAATACCCATTTTTAAAGGTCTCATAGAATTCTTTATGACCCTACAATTTCGCCTCATTATTTTTTTCCGTAACGAAATGACAGCTTATCAAAATAAAAATACTAATTAAAGTTGTGTTATTTAGGTGTCACGTGAACTTTATCTAACAAACTGATGTTCACCCCGGTTTGTTTAGGAGTTTCGTTAGAAATAATCTCAGCGTCAGGAATTATCGTTGCCATAGTGTACCTGCCTATTGACATAAAAACTAGCAACAAAACATCCGTTTTACTTTTGGGGAGTTTTCGAACAGTTCATTAGATACAGTTCACGGATGTTTTGTTTCTAGTTTTTATGTCAATAGACGGATACACTATGGCAACGATAATTCCTGCCTCTGAGATATTTTCTAACGAAACTCCTAAACAAACCGGTGTGAATATTTTGTGAACAACAGTTTGTTAGATAATGTTCGCGTGTATAATAATATAACTTTACTTAGTAAGTATTTTTATTTATTTTTGTTTGACAAGCTGTCATTTCGTTACGGATAAAAATAATGAGGTGAAATTGTAGGGTCATAAAGAGCTCGATGAGACCTTTAAAAAGAGGTATGGCACGACCCCTATCCTCTATTCAAATTTAGGGGGTTGTTCTCCCCCAGCTAGGGGGTTAAAGCTACGGGAATAAAAAATATTAAAAAATAGTTCGCCCTCAAATCAAAAATTAGATAAAGTTCACGTGTACGCACCTAAATAATACAACTTTAATTAGTAAGTACTTTTATTTATTTTTATTTTGACAAGCTGTCATTTCGATTCGGATAAATATAATGATGCGAAATTGTAGGGTCATAAAGAACTCTATGAGACATTTAAAAAGAGGTATGGCACGACCCCTATCCTCTATTCAAATTTGGGGGGTTCTCCCCCCAGCTAGGGGGATGAAAAAAAACGAAAAATAGTTCTCCCTCAAGTCAAAAATTGACTTGTCCGAGCGTTTTCCCAGATTTTCATTTTAAACCAAAAAATCGGGGTGGAAAGTTTCCACTAGCCCACCCTGTATAATGGATTTAAGTCCGGAAACCTTGGGAGCCATTTAATTTCCAAGAAACTGTCAGTACAGTCCAACGAAAATGTATTATATAAGTAGCTCACTCATCTCACACATATCTCTGCTATTTTTTGGCAGAAAAAATCGGTGGCGGGTGCGATCGATAGCTCTTCCGCGCGTCCTTCTTTTTTCATGATGTTGCTGAAAATTGCTGTCCATGGCCACCTAGGAAAACAATGGCCAAAAAATTCAAAATTTTTAAACCGCTGTGACTTTTATTTCTAGAGGTACAGAAAAAAGTTAATATGAAAATTGTTTGCAACAACTGTGAGAATACAACAATTATTGTATCAATTTTGAAATATTAGATATGCCTAACTTTGGGCTTTCTTGGAATCAAAAATTAAATTATCTGGGGAAAAAATTATTTACGCATTTTTTTATAAAGCAAAATTTCCCATTTAATTTCATGTCACACTTGCCAGTTTGTTCTGTATTTACTATAGGAAATAAAAAAAATAGGCTTTCAAATTTTGAAAATAAAGCGGTTTTTATGCACTTCATCGAATGTCGAATAGCTAACCTAGAATGGTTATTTTAAATAATAAAAATTGCTATACTCGTAGACATTATTATCTGTTATGAAAATAAATGCCTAATATTTTCAATTTAACGTACCACTTAGCACGTAGGTAACGACATAGCAATTATCCTAAAAATGAAATAATAGAATGTCTTACCTACTATTCCAATACACTAAACGCTCAGTGAATACCTAGTATAGTAGGAATGCCATTATTAACGTCATAACGCTAACATTGCATATTTATTTTTTGAAGGGTAACTAGATCTTTCGTCAACCACAAATATTACCAATATTTTCCCTTAATTTTTTTAACTAAACACTAAACACCGAACAAACGGCAAGTGTGACACTTGACACTTCATATTGAATGGGACATTTTGCTTTACAAAACACATATAATTAAATATGTTTACAGATAATTTAATTTTCGAGCCCGAGAGAGTCCAAACTTTACGGTATCCACACATCAAAACTAATGTCATACGTAAATTCTGTCGGCTATCGCAAACAATTTTCATGGTAAACTTTTTGCCACATTTCGAAAAATAAAAAGTTACAACAGTTTAAAAATTCTGAATTTTTCCAATTTTGGCCATATTTTTCGTAGTTGGCCATGGACAGCAAGTTTCATCATGACAAACGAAGGCCGCCTGGAAGGGCAAACGATCGCACTTGCCACCGATTTTTTCTGTTAAAAAATAGCCGAGATATTTTGAGTGAGCCACTTATACAGTGTCTTCCAAAAAGTTCGCACCATAGGAAGGAAATTTTTAATTAACGTTTTATTTTGAAATTCAATTTTGGGGTTACCTTTTGCTTTAAAAAAGATGAAAAATGACCCACCCAAACGTGGTCATGTGACTTTCGTTACAGAGGCGGATCCAGGCAAATATAAACGGGGGGGCGGCGTGGTAAAATTTTTCCTGAGGGGCCGGGGTAAGGGAAATTTTTAGAATATAATATGTACTTTTTTTCTACAAGCGTGCGTAAAAGTACACTTTTCCGCACGCATTTTAGTTTAGAAAGTGTCACTTTTCCGCACTAGTGCGGAAAAGTAGTGCGGAAAAGTATTTTAATTTCTTTGCTTTTCCGCACGCTTGTAGAAAAAATAGTGTTCCTAACTCTTGCGGAAAGTGTCCTTTCTACACTCGATTTCTTGGCTGAACTCCGCTACGCGTCGTTCAGCCAACTGCAATCGCACGCGGACAAATGGCACTTTCCGCACTTGTTAGGAAATATACTATTGTGAAAAATAAAATAATTTACTTCTCTAGAAAAAAAAAACAAAAAGATGTTGACCCAAACAAAATAAAAAAAACATAAATAATAAACATAACAAAACAAAATCACAAAAAGAAACAATCATTCTTTAGATTTAAAAAATAATGTAGGTACTTATCACAAAATAAAATCTTATTTTCGCGCAAACTGATCTTTTCTTCATTTATGGGTACATTGCGGTGTTTATTTAATAGGGCTAAATTACTTACTATGTTTTAATTCTTTTAAGCGAAGAAAAATTTATTTCCGCCGATGCATTGCTTATCGGGAAACTGGCAAGTATGCTCAAAAATTTTCTTGCCGTTGTCGCGATGCGACTTCGTACTGGTGTTATTGAGAAACTGTCCCTAGAATTCCCTAAAAGGCGGCCATATTGATACGTGACGTAGGACAGGGCCGTAATCCTAAATTTAAATAGATAGAAATTAAAATTAAACTCTGTTCTTTGGAGCATAGAAAAAGGCTATAGTTATAGTTTCTGTGTTTCAAGTTAGGTTAGAGCCACAGACGCAGAGATCGAATATCAAAGTTAAAATTAGGCATCTGTCACAAGTTCTGACATTTCTGCCGAACATGCTAAATACGTCCCTGTAGGCGCCCAAAACATTGCTGCCAACCTTGTATTACCAAATTAAGAAATGTCATTTCTATAGTGTACAATTAAAGAGCGTTTTTAGATTACCTAATAATACTCCGGTTGTAATAATGGTTGTAGAAAAAGGGGGGGCGGTTGCCCCCCCCCCCCCCGCCCCCCTGTATCCGCCATTGTTTCGTTATCTGTCAAAAATGACATTTATAAAAATATATCGCCAAAAATGGGTTTAGTTGTTAAAATATCAAAAAGTTTTACTTGAAAAAGTTGTTTATTTTTCAATTTTACGCAGGGTTGCTTTGATTAAAATCACTGATTTAAATCGCGATTTTAATCGTTTGATTAAAACAAAAAAATCATTTGATTTAAATCAAAATTTAAATGTAGTTACATTATGTAAAAAACACGCCACTGGCTGTGTAACTGAAGAGGAAATGAGCATACATAAGCAACTGCATACTGCAGCAGCATCTTCAGCAGGAGCAGAGCGTATCATTTCAGCTTTTAATTTGATTCATAGGAAATTAGGATATAAGCTAGCTACCGAGAAGTCTGCAAAACTTGTCTTTATGCTAAAATCCTTAAATAAAAATCATAAGTAAAACGTTTTCATTATCTATTTATAAGTTAAAAAAATCAAATATAATTTCCTAATAAAATAATAAAAAGAAAACCACCTTAAACAAAAAATTCTATATATAAATAAAAAAATCCGATTTTTTTTATTTAAATCCGATTTAAATAAAAAAAATCCGATTAATTTGATTTTTTCTAAAAAAAAACAGCAAAAGTTTTACTTGAAAAGTTGTTTGTTTTTCAATTTTACGTAACTGTACCAAATTTGCACGCTCTACTAATATATTTAGTTTTTTGCCAATTTTAATATTTATGAAATTTCTGAAAATTTTAAAATCTCGAAACTTCGTAAAAACTATGTTATATCACTAGCTTTATCATTCTATTAATTTTTTATTACTAATTACCGATAAGATTAGGTATTTTTCTGTTGTTTGTTGCAAAGTTGATGTACCGTCTAGCATTTGGGGTATAAATTTAAATACATTTCGTTTCCCAGTTCTAAATTGATGCCAAAATAATAATAAATTAAAATATCATCAAACTATTTTACGTATCTAAGCAAAATTCTTGACTTTTATCACAGACCTACACAACTTTTTCAAGTAAAACTTTTTAATATTTTAACAACTAAACCCATTTTTGGCGATATATTTTTTTAAATGTCATTTTTACAGATAACGAAAGTCACATGACCACGTTTGAGTGGGTCATTTTTCATCTTTTTTAAAGCAAAAGGTAACCCCAGAATTGAATTTCAAAATAAAACGTTAATTAATAATTTCCGTCCTATGGTGCGAACTTTTTGGAGGACACTGTACATATAAACCCTGTATATTAACTGTCTTGGATACTGACCGGCCCAGGAAGGACTCCAGTTTGAACCCTCAATTAATTAGATTCTTAACATTACTACACATTAATTTTCTCAAAAATGTTCTTATGCAACATTGCATAAATTTGAACGTACTGTATGCAGAAAAATATGCTCAATCAAATGGCACACCCAAAAATATAGATTGCTATTTGAAAAAATTGCCAATGACGTCATATACGAAACAGTGAAAATGATGACATAAATGCAAGCACCAAATAAAAATGCGCTATTTATAAAAAAATATATATTGATATTGTGTGCCAGGATTTCTCCGAAAAACTTTGCCTATATTCAATGAAATGAATTTATTACTTTAGGTACCAGTCTTCACACTAAAACCCCGACCCCCTATTATTTCTCTAATTATTGCAGATAGAGAAAAAAGTTTCATATAAAAATGTACATCAACTATCTGGCTTTAAAAAGGCAGGCTTGTAGATTATACCTACATTGCGAATCATAAAAGTGGAACAACACATATTTTTCATTTCAAGTACCTTGTATATTTGTGGATATGTTGAAAGCTAATTTTTCCGATTGCAACGCTGTATGTTGATATTTGCTGTTCCTTTTAGCAAAATATGTGGACTTAAATCTCCAAAAAAATCACCCGAAAGATCCTATACGAAAATCGAGCAATCCGTACGCTTGGCGTAAATAAAGCCACGTGTTCAATGACGTTCCGCGATTGGTCGGTAGGCAATAAAACTTCACCCGACTCTGCAACAGGGACGTACTCGATCGCAAAAGTATAGTTATGCGGTTTTATCTTGTTGTTTTCAGCTATGTAGACACTTGCCACAAATAATTTTATGGATGTTTTGAGCCATTTTAATTCGGCCAATATTTTTTTTCCGAAATATTTTGATCTAAACAATTATAAAACTAAAATTAAATAAAGGTCATGGGTCAGTGCGGCCCTGGCCATATCTCAATGCACGTGCTCTTGTTTACGCCAGGCGTAAGAGTTGCTATAGATTTTAGTATAGTTAGTTATTAAGGTGGATTTTTGTTAGTAGGTACTAGATTATTTCTGAGAGATACTTACTTTATTAAATCAAAATAATAACAAAATTATCTTAAATGTAGACGAAAAATTAAAAAATGATGAATATCATATTGACGTCAAGTTTGTGACTTTTGTTACATATTTTAAAAATACTTTTTTACTTTTTTGTTTTGCTTCGGCTTTTTCATTTGTGACTTTTTTGTAAACTGATCGACACGTCAATAAAAAGTAGGTAATTTGGCCGTGTGTAGTAGATAAAATACTTATTAGTGGCGGGCATTTGAGTAGAAATTACTACGCGTACAGTGGATTGTCAACTTTCCGTTTTTAGCCAATAATTCTGGCAAGACTACAGAATTCTAAAAACGATATACATCACTGTATTCGCAATAAAAAGGGCTTTAAAATGATGCGCCACAAGGGGGGTAGTTCCACTTGAAATTTTAAAGTTGGGGTTGTTAGGGATTAAACATTTATTTATCAAATCTCCTGAAAATTTGCAAACCCCCGTTTCTTTAGGCGCTCTATTAATTTTTTGCCTCAAAAATTACGTGAACCTAATTTTGGGGGTATTTAGGGGGTCTACACATTTTTAGCTCGGAGGGGTGCATTTTACGACACATATGTTTATAAGAAAAAGTCTTATTTTTGCCTCAAAAAAATGTCCTTCAAATCTTTGTACTGAATTTTGAAACCCCCTGTATATGATTTCTTCAATTTCTCTGTTCGGACGTTAACATGGGAACTCATTTTTTGGGGGTCAAGGAATTCGATTTTGACATTATTTTGCAGAAGCAAAATAAATTAGAATAGTTAGGAGGGGATGATACAAAAAAATATAGAACATGTCGGTATATTGTAGGATTTGTGTGTAATTTTGAAATTTAATATTGAATGATAAATCCATGGATTTAGGAAGGTACGAAGTTAGCAGCCAAAAATTTCCAAACTTCGACAGTTATTTGCTTTACTCGATAGGATAAAAATGAATTCTTTTAACGAGATCTGTCGCGGATTTTTAAGTAAATCCCGTTGATTACGGGACATCCGGTATATGTTCTCCAAAAGGTTGGCATCATCGGAGACATTTTTTTATTAATGATTACCGTACTTACCTGAATACTGGGTTACCTTTTGCCTTAAAAAATATAAAAATGACACATTCAAACGTGGTCACGTAATGTTTTTGAAGAAAAATCGGTAAAAATGAGTTTATTTGTTCAAATTTAAACAAGTTTTACTGAAAAAAGGAAATATTTTACGTAAAAGTGTACCAAATATTCACGTTGTATTAAAAGGTTTAAACATTTGCCATTTTCAAGTATTATTATTAACATTATAAGCACTTACGAAACCGAAACCGAAACGACAGTGGTTTTATTAGTGTAAAATTTATCATGGTGGGGTGATGGTGGGTTGACGAATCTGATTGGCCAACCGCTGCATGCGGGGCGGGGCTTGTGGCTACTTCGCGTTTGGCTATAAATACGGGCCCCTTCCCAAGTTTCCGCTTATTTCTCTGCTCACCATCGACGTCGGCGGCCGGAACGCGCTCTCATCGAACTGCCTGAACGCCACCCTAGGACTGTAGGAATAATTGGAATCTGGAATTTCTTCAATTGCTGGAATTTTTCTCTGCTCGCCATCGATGGTCTCAACGCGCGGAACTGCTAAGGACTGGACCTGGACCTACCACCCTAGGACCGTAGGACCAATTATTGGAATCTGAAATCTCTTCGATTGCTTGAATTTTCTTTGCCTCAAGATGCCACGGAGAGCCACCTACTCAAGATTAGCTTCGGCGTAGATATCTACATTTAAATCAGCTCTTTTGGGCTGCTTTCTTAAAGAATTTCGCTTGGGTTCACAGGTAAACCATGGTAGCTCTTTTGGGCTGCTTTTCTTAAAGAATTTCGCTTGGGGTTTACAGGTAAACCGCGGTAGTGACAGTTATCGGTAGTGCGCGATTTAAAACCGTCAAATGAAGTGAACACTGAGTGCCAGATGGACCGGGATTAAGCGGACGGTGTTTGCAGAGAAATAAGAGGTAGGATTCTTGCTTTTAAACGTATATTTGCATTTTTTGTGAGTGTTACTTTTTGCTATATTGAATTATTCCGTTAAGAACGAAGCCTATAGTATCTCAGTGACAAGTGAAACAGAAAATACTATAAGTGACCTGTGCCAAAACTAAAATGAAAATGATACTCGCCTTTAGGTAAAATAGGTCTTATAACGTACACATTCTGTAGCTAATAAATTGTACCTATTTCATTCAAATAAATTTCGAAAATACAGTCGTTTTTCCCGTAAATTCTACCTATTGGATATTCGTTATTTTTTGGCACATGTCATTAAGGAAACTCCTGTCGTGAAAAACTTTCCGGCACCTATATAAGAATAAAAGCTGATTTGTTTTTTAAAATTTCCACAATAGTTACGGTTTTTCCGAAGGTTTTTTTACATATTACCTAAGTCTGGTTCATGCAGCAACTTTATCTTTATGCTCTTGCTTTATCTTTTAAAAGTTGAATGAATATATTGTAAAATAATGAAAGCGTTCAGGCAACACTCGGGCTTTATGTTTTGCATTTTCTTTTATTTAAATAAATACGAAATACGCAGGGGTGCACAACGTCACTGAAGACACCCACAGATTTTTACAGCGGACCAGTGTAATTGGAAAAATAATACAAAGAAGGGAGAAGGGAAGAAAACAAATAACAACAGATTAATTACTATTAGTGTAATTAGAATAATTTATTCAGTTATTATTCAATATTCAGAAATGAAAATTACCAGTCAAGTATGAAGTAGTCGTCGATATACATTTGATGGTAATTGTAGTGTCCTCTGTAAAGGTTTATACTTTAAATAAAACGCTTCGCTTTGTCTTGCGTCCGCCCGCCGCCGTGTTCGTACTCGACTCCCCTCCGTTACATCACCGGCTGCGGAGTAAATATACAGTGTACAGTACAGTAATATAATAAGATAAGGTATGTACTATTCAAAAATATCTGTAGGAAATAAGGTAATACAAAAAATCAGGACCGTAATAGCAGAAAAGTTACAAGCAAATTCTTTAAATTATTTGAGATTTATTAAAATTAGCAAAATTTTGTTACACCACCAGATTTTTACCAAAAGTCACTTGTAGCAGATTTGAAAAAAATCAGGTGCGTACTATGAGCTAAAATTCGTTAAAAATTTTCGAATTTATTTTTGTTGTAAGGCGATTTTGTTACTCCACCAGAGTTTTACCAAAAGTCTTTTGTAGCAAGAGTAACACGACGCCGTAGAAGATTTGGAAAAATCAGGGTAGAGAAAATTTTAGCCCATAATATTGCTATGAATTTTTCCAAATCTGCTATATGGGTTGTTTCTCTGTTACAAATAACTTTTGGTAAAAATCTGGTGATGTAACAAAATCGCCTGTGACCAAGTAGGTATAACTTCGAACAGATTTTCACAAATTTTAGCCATAATACGCCCCTGACTTTTTTCAAATGTGCTACGGCGATGTGACTGAAGTTCCGATCGATCAGCATGATCGTTTTTTAGCTCATCAGGTACCTAGGTCGAGGCTAGCACGAGGTTCCGCTAGTCAATTTCTCTTCCACACAATCAAGCAGTTCGCGAAAATATGCTTAATTAATTACGTTTCTTGAACAGGACATTTACTTTTCGCAAGGAGAAATTAGAGGAGGGGGTTATTCCTAAGAACAAACGATAATTCTGCGCCAAAGCGGGTTCGCTGGACGGAGATAAGAAAACGAATGTAAAGTGAAAATTTCCGAGAAAATCGACTTAGGAAAGAAACGTTTTCAGGGAAATGACATCCCTAACGACACCAAAAAGTCGGGCCGCGAGGTTCCGGAACACGTCAAAAAATTGACATGAATATCGAAGAGCGCGCCGGACGGACATTAAAAAATTCATAAAATTTGAAAATCGACTTAGACAAAAAATGTTTTCAGAGAAATGACATCCCTAAGGACGTATCTTCCTAACGATACCAAAAAGTCGGGCCGCGAAGTTCCGGAACACGTCAAAAAATTGACATGAATATCGAAAAGCGCGCCGGACGGTATTTAAAAATTCATAAAATTTAAAAATCGACTTAGGCAAAAAATGTTTTCGGGGAAATGACATCCCTAAGGATGTATCTTCCCAACGATATCAAGAGATCGGGCCGCGAGGTTCCGGAACACGTCAAAAAATTGACATGAATGTCGAAAAGCGCGCCGGACGGTATTTAAAAAATTCATAAAATTTAAAAATCGACTTAGGCAAAAAATGTTTTCAGAGAAATAACATCCCTAAGGACGTATCTTTCTAACGATACCAAAAAGTCGGGCCGCGAGGTTCCGGAACACGTCAAAAAATTGACATGAGTGTCCAAAAGCTCCCGGCCAAAATTTAAAAAAATCATAAAATTTACAAATCGACTTGGGCAAAAAATGTTTTCAGAGAAATGACATTCCTAAGGACGTATCTTTCTAACGATACCAAAAAGTCGGGCCGCAAAGTTCCGGAACACGTCAAAAAATTGACATGACTATCGAAAAGCGCGCCGGACGGTATTTAAAAAAATTCATGAAATTTAAAAATCGACTTAGGCAAAAAATGTTTTCAGAGAAATGACATCCCTAAGGACGTATCTTCCTAACGATACCAAAAAGTCTGGCCGCAAAGTTCCGGAACACGTCAAAAAATTGGCATGACTATCGAAAAGCGCCCCGGACGGACTTTAAAAATTCATAAAATTTAAAAATCGACTTAGGCAAAAAATGTTTTCAGAGAAATAACATCCCTAAGGACGTATCTTCCTATGTATACCAAAAAGTCGGGCCGCGAGGTTCCGGAACACGTCAAAAAATTGACATGAATATCGAAAAGCGCGCCGGACGGACATTAAAAAATTCATAAAATTTAAAATCGACTTAGGCAAAAAATGTTTTTAGAGAAATAACATCCCTAAGGACGTATCTTCCTATGGATACCAAAAAGTCGGGCCGCGAGGTTCCGGAACACGTCAAAAAATTGACATGTATATCGAAAAGCGCGCCGGACGGACTTTAAAAAATTCGTAAAATTTGAAAATCGACTTAGGCAAAAAATGTTTTCAGAGAAATGACATCCCTAAGGACGTATCTTCCTAACGATACCAAAAAGTCGGGCCGCGAAGTTCCGGAACACGTCAAAAAATTGACATGACTATCGAAAAGCGCCCCGGACTTACTTTAAAAAATTAATAAAATTTAAAAATCGAATTAGGCAAAAATGTTTTCAGGGAAATGACAACCCTAAGGACGTATCTTCCGATACCAAAAAGTCGGCCCGCGAACTTCAGAAACAAGCAAAAAATTTTGCCTCTGGTCCTCAGTGATTTATTTAATTAGTGACGTATTACGGCTGTCCTCGTAATATTGCGGACAGTTCAAGGGTGAGATAATCAAAAGAATGCCCAATGACATAAAAAAATAAAATAAATGATTTCATGACAAGACCCATATTTCTCGATCATCGCTCCTTTAAACCGAAATACATTTTTGGGAAAATTTACATTTTATAATATAGGTACTATAAATAGTTGGCATTTAAGAGATTATAATCCATTGGTACAAATAGAGATTATAATCCATTGGTACAAATAGGGTGCTATTGTTAAACCCGAGGTTAAACCTGAATAAATTATTTCGTAAAGCTCTGAAAAAAAAAGGATGTAATAAATTCTTCTTATCACACGTTCTGCTCTTCCGTTCAAATTTGCAATACCAGTGGGGGTAGTTGCAGGGTTTTGGGATCATAGATATATTCGTTTATCGAACGGGTGCCTATATTATACGAAGTGGTGAATAGTGTAAATAGTTTTGAGTTCAGTTTGTGTTTTTGTGTGTGTATAATTTTTGATACAATGTCCGTGCCTTCTGAAAGTGAGGTAGCAAAATTTGCCGATTTTCTGTGTTCATTAGTGCAATCAATACAAGAAATTGACTTCCTAAAATCTGGACGAGGCAGCATCTTCAAAAAGGTACCACAATTATAAAGTTTTTAATTGAAAACATTATTTGATACACCTCTAGGTTCTAGTGAATATCAGACAAATTATATCGTTTTTTTGTGGTCCCGTATCAGGACAGCAGTGATATTTGTAGGTATATAAATAGTGTATTACAGGTAGAGGCGAATTAAAATTGCGATAATGACAATTGCTTGCCCAGAGACGAACAGAACGAAATGTCGGCGTGATTTCTCATTGAACAAATTACAAACTAAGGATAATTGCAAATCGAATGTCAAATAATCATGCGAGAGATTTTTCACGGGAGGAATAAAAATAAAATTCACAAATAGTGCCATTTACTTTATCTACAGCGTGATTTTGAAAATTTCAGTAAAATTACAAAAACCTCGCAATATTTTAGAATTTTATCACGATCTATATTTATTCCCTTGGTTAAAAAACGTTTTTTGTTTCAAAACTTTAACACTCTATTCTTTGTTACAAGGCCTCCATTACTTTTCAATCCTCCAATATTTTTCGATATTCTACTAAAGATCCTAGATCATGCATTTAAAACTGAATCACCCTGTATATGGTGACACTCATTTCTGATACAACCTGGGGTACATTGACATATGTATTTTCACGATTTTCCCTAAAACGGCTCATTACACGAAAAAAAATATTAATACTTTTTACGTGCTTTTTTATGTACAATTAAATTTTGCATGCAGTATTAATTTATAATAGAATGTTTAAACTTTTTCTGGAATAGCAAACTTTAATTGGTCACCGGTGCGCATTTCGACATTTATATAACTTTTTGACGTGCTCCGAAAGCTCCACGGTCCGATTTTTTATTATCGTTAGGAAGGTAAATCCCTGGGGATGTCATTTCCCTGAAAAAAATGTTGCCCAAGTCGATTTGTAAATTTTACGATTTTTTTAAATTTTGGCCGTTAGCTTTTGGACACTCATGTCAATTTTTTGACGTGTTCCGGAACCTCGCGGCCCGACTTTTTGGTATCGTTAGAAAGATACGTCCTTAGGGATGTCATTTCTCTGAAAACATTTTTTGCCAAAGCCGATTTTCAAATTTTATGAATTTTTTAATGTCCGTCCGGGGCGCTTTTCAATAGTCATGTCAATTTTTTGACGTGTTCCGGGACCTCGCGGCCTGACTTTTTGGTATCGTTGGGAAGATAGGTCCTTAAAGATGTCATTTCTCTGTAAACATTTTTTGCCTAAGTCGATTTTTATATTTCATGAATTTTTTTAAATACCGTCCGGCGCGCTTTTCGACATTCATGTCAATTTTTTGACGTGTTCAGGAACCTCGCGGCCCGATCTTTTGGTATCGTTGGGAAGATACCTCCTTAGGGATGTCATTTCCCCGAAAACATTTTTTGCCTAAGTCGATTTTTAAATTTTATGAATTTTTAAAGTCCGTCCGGCGCGCTCTTCGATATTCATGTCAATTTTTTGACGTGTTCCGGGACCTCGCGGCCTGACTTTTTGGTATCGTTGGGAAGATAGGTCCTTAGGGATGTCATTTCTCTGAAAACATTTTTTGCCTAAGTCGATTTTTAAATTTTATGAATTTTTAAAGTCCGTCCGGCGCGCTCTTCGATATTCATGTCAATTTTTTGACGTGTTCCGGAACCTCGCGGCCCGACTTTTTGGTGTCGTTAGGGATGTCATTTCCCTGAAAACGTTTCTTTCCTAAGTCGATTTTTTTTTTAATTATTTAGACAAAGGCAAGGCGAGGACGCGAATGTAAAGAAGCAAACAAATCCAACAAAGTAGCGGTGACCACGCTGCTACGTCTCCACCACGTTGCCGGAACGTAAAGCGCGTCGTAGCGGTGTAAGTTGCTAGGTGGTCGCCGTTACGTATCTATCACCCTCAAAATGTTCCCCATTTTGGTCGCAGGGACGTAATAGGAACGTAGTAATTACGTTCCTATCAGTAGTAATCACAACTTTAAAGTTGCAAACAAAAGTCGCCGGAACGTAACGGCGACTAAAAATGCTGCTTGGGTAAGTTGTACTATATTATGTTCATATACAATAATATACAATACACCAATATGCAGTGAATACTTGGAGTATTGTGGGAATGAGAATTATTATTCTTATGTGTAGTAGTTTCTCTGTGGGAGTGAATCACCCTGTAGATATTTTGTGTATTTTCGTTTTTACCCCTAATGTAATTTCCAAACAAACTAAGGATTATTTGCAATAACAATAAACATTATAATCTATTTATATTGTTCCCTAATTTAAATTACAAATCTGTTGGGTTTTGTCAGAAATACTGGGATCATAGTAGAAAAACAGGTAGCCGTGGACCCGCCCATAGATAGCATCCGCGATTGGTTGGAGACGTACGCCCCTCTGCCGCGCTCTGCCACCCCGTTGGCCTCGTCACAGGTCCTCTGAGCGGGTAGTTCGGATAATTTCACCTTCTACCTGAGCCGCCTTTACCATTTTTGGTGATTCTTCCGTGTTGTCACAGACCTATATAGCTTAGCGAAGCTATATATGTCTGTGTCTATACTAATTCTAAAAACTACTGCCATGGACGAAAAGTAACTCGGTTTGTCAAGGGTCTCGACAGAAAAATTTTAAAAAACAATATTCGAAAAATGAAACCTTCTAAGGCGCGTGAAATGTCGGTAAACAGTGCTAATGTCCGACTTGTACAAGAAGGCAATCTTCAATCCATAAAATCTGATAATGTTTTTCGAAAAATTAAATCCGAAGCATTGGCAAAAAATGATAGGGACTCCGACGATATAATTGACATGATATTAATGCAAAGGGAAAATGGTATGTTTGTTAAACAAGTGGGTGTACCCTTTCACGTCTATTTATTTAGCAAATGTCAATTAGACGCATTAGATTTATGCTCAGCAAATAACAAATTAATTACATTGCATTTAGATGCTACAGGATGTGTGGTAAGAAAACCTCTAAAAAAAAGGAAAGAGGATCCTTTATTATGCGGTTGTTATATGCGACGGAAAAAATCGCAGGATTTTACCGATACTATGGATTAGTGCACACCAAGACACCACTTCAATAGGTCTATGGCTAGCAAAATTTAAATCTTACGCCTTAAAGTTAAAACGAAAATGGCCACTTTTTGCCAACATTTTCGTAGATTTTAGTTTTGCATTGATAAATGCAGTTTTAATTTTCTTAAATAATATGGATATGACATGCTATTTAAAACTGGCATATCAAGCTGTATTTTCAGGCGGGACAAATTTTCTTAATGAAATAGTTATACTGAACATATGTTGCGCGCACTTTTTTAAAATAGTTACAAATGATTTGAAAAAGTGCGGATTTTGTGGTAGCAATTATATTATTATGAAAGAAATTATGGCAGCGGCAATTGACATGGAAGACATTAATCATCTATCGATTTGGTTCAAAAAAATATGATAAATTCCAAATACGAAACGATTGAAGTAGTGAGCGCATATGAATAATTATTAAATACATGTACAAGGAATGTTTCGGACGATCTCGATGGAGATATGGACGAAACTGTTCCAGATGTAGAAGAACATATTGAAACACACACCATATACAAAAGTAGTCCCTTTTATCAGCACTTTCTTCACGTGACTGAAAACGTGACCGTCTTTCGTTAAAAAAAAACGCAAGAGTGTCTTTTTGAAATTAAAAAATACCCGCAGAATTTTCCGCAAAGTTGGAAAGAAAAAACGGTAGCGGGCATTGGTTACGTTATCTGTGATAGTATCCACTACTGGGTATTGGAATCACGAGAAGTGCCAGGTTGAGGGTCCTAAAAAGGATTAGTCTTAGCCTTTCTGATTCGTTTTATACAGGGTGGGCCAATAGTGCGGGAACGGAATATTGTGGGTTTATTGAGACATATTTTAAAAAAGCCATACCGGTACATGGTGGTGGGTACGTAACGCTACCAAACTAAAATATTTTCACTTGAATCGCAGCACGTATACTGGGTGATTCAAACCAAACTTATGTTTTTTTAATAGAACACCCTTTATTTTATTGCATATTTGGACTCCTCAGTTAATTTAGGTTGGACTTTATGTACCAAACATGGTGTCTAAAACTCACGGTGTAGAAGATACAGGGCATTTCTTGAAAAAGTGGAGGTTGTGGCACTCATATTTTGGAAATATAGGTAACAGATCTCAAGAGGCTATGATTTTGTGTGGTAAGTAAACCTGAACTGTGCCTATACTAACCAGAAACTCAGCAGCCAAACTCATATGTTGTGCGTGAAATCAATGTCAAAACTTATTTTTTTTTTAATTGCGGCTAACTTGATTTTTTTAAATGAAACCATATAATTTTCTTCGGTTTATTGGACACGTCTTTTTGACCTCTTTCTACTGATATAGGGTTGTGGGTAGCTATCTCCAACTATAATAACTGGAAAAGCAATAATTAATACTTAGTAGCTGCTATACTTATATAGTTGTATATTGCAACAAAATTATGGGTTTGCTTTGGTTTGATTTATTTCAAAGTTTATTTTCTTCTTTTCAGAGCATTTTAATATAAGCTTGTTTTAAAAAATATTTTTTACTATTAATTTAGGTAGGTATTTATTATTTTTTTAGTTCTCAGAGCTGTGGCCATATTGCATTTAATGTGATGGCACTAACTTTGTCGTATTCTACTCTTAAAGCCCTTTGATTTGTACCCTGATTTCAGAAAATTCAGCAAAATGTTATTAAGAACAGTTGTCTACAATTAAAAGTTATGCCTAAATACCAAAACATGGCCTCCTAAGAAAAAATTGTTTTCCTCAATTAATTTCCAGTGTCCTAATAAACATTGAAAATAAAAATTGTGCACCTTAAATGAGTTTTAATGTACGCATTATTTAATTCTAAACAACTTTTCTTAATAACATTTCGGCTGAATTTTCTAAAACAAGGATATACTTTACTCTTGTACAATGTTTATATTTTTTTACCTATCCTGTATGCTGCTTAACTTGCAACATTCTAAGTGCACCTAATATGATTATTGAACATGCATCAACTTTCGGCAATGTTTGTATTTTGGTTGCGCAATTAATAAGAAAAAAATCCCATATGTTGCACACTTAAATGACCACACTGATAGGTATTTTGCGACAAAATGCCCCTATCGCGATATAAATAATATACAATTTTTCATCTCTTTCCTGCCAATACTTAATTTTTTATTTCGTAGTATAATTTTCTACTAATATTCGCCTAAAGTACAATAAATACAAGCCACCATATAACAGGCGAAATCTAACATATTGTCATTCAACCCCATTCAACTATCTAACCAATTTTCGACCCTCGTTTTGACCTAACCTACTTCATAGGTAATTCTCACCCAAACATTGGTAATATTGACCACGGGCGTAGCCAAGGGGGGGTTTCGGGGGTTCAACCCCCCCCCCCCCGAAATAAGCAAAATATTAACTAAAAATACGAGGAGTGAAGAGTTAAATTATTATTACGTTTGAATATATGTAGTAATAGTAGCGCCTAGCTCCATCTTTTGACGAGAGGCAGACGCAGTTGCAGCCGAACTTGCCTACCCCGAAATCTAGTTTGGAATGCCTAGATATGTGCGATAAAAACCTTTATCCTAATATTTACACATTACTACAAATCTTGGCTACTATTCATGTATCCACTGCTACCCCAGAAAGGTCTTTCTCGAGCCTAAGGAGACTGAAAAACTATTTACGAAACACTACAAGTGAAAACAGACTTAATGGTTTGGCTCTAATGAACATTCACTATGGAACAGAAATTCATGCAGATGAAGTAGTGGATATATTTAAAAGAAAAAGACGAAGATTTCTTCTTTAATGGTTTTAGATTTAGCGCAGAGGAACGAAATTAATTTATCCATTTCATTTAAAGTTAACAACTTTATAAATATGTCGTAGTTTTTCGGATGAATATATAGATATTAAATTTCATGTAAGTATATTTTTGTTGTTTTATTTACTTCTCAAACTAACCCCCTCCCCCAAAACTAAATCCTGGCTACGCCCGTGATATTGACTAGGCCTCTTTGTCGGGGCAACTTTTTTAATGTCTCTATAATCCGAACCCGTTCGGATTATCATCCCAATATTCGGGTAATCCGAACGGGTTCTTCAAAATGATATGATCAATTTCTATTACGCGTGTTATTTGTCTTTCAGGTGGTAACCTTCTGCGTTGTCCAATGGTGAGTCATAATCTTAAGATATCTTTTGCTTTTTAAATTGTAGAGAACTTATTTGCCACTGTATTGCATTGGGTTTTAACTGTCATGCAAAAACCTAAAATAAACAAAGGACATAATGTCTTTATAATAAGGGCAATCTTGGCTTTCAGTAGATTCTGCTGATTTTTTTATACATATAGTGTGTACATAATGTAAGAAATAATATTGTGTTCTCGAAAAAGATAAGTTTTTCGGAGAAATCCTTGCACACGTCATTTTGTGTTGTGTGAAAAGACATATTTTGATTTGGTACTCGCATTGGTTACATTGTCACTGCTCCGGTCATCGGCAAATTCTCCAAATGTCAACCTATATTTTATGAGTGTGTCATTTCATAGAGCATATTATTTGTCTGCATACGGCACAATAAAATCGTTGATATAAATATGTTACATAAGGAAATTTTCGAGAAAAAATTGTTAAATGGGTTTACAATTAATTTATTTTATTGAGTAAAATGACCAAGAATCTAATTAATTGCGTATTCAAACTGGACTTCTTCCTGGGCTTGTCAATTTCCAAGACAGTTATTAAATTATTCTCGTTGGACTTTACGGACAGTCTGACAGTTTCTTGGGAAATTGTGTTACATTCATTTCGAATCCTAGTTTATAGCTCCCTGGCTTGTTATGTGACGTTTTTAAGATGGTCTCCTATAAATAAATGCAGGGTGGGCCAATGGAAACTTTCCACCCCGATTTTTTTGGTTTAAAATAAAAATCTGGGCATGTCGATTTTTGATTCGAGGGGAAAATTATTTTTCAGTTTTTTTCATCCCCGTAGCTTTAACCCCCTCTCTGGGGCGAGAACGACCCCCCAAATTTGAATGGGGGATAGGGGTCGTGCAATACCCATTTTTAAAGGTCTCATAGAATTCTTTATGACCCTACAATTTCGCCTCATTATTTTTTTCCGTAACGAAATGACAGCTTATCAAAATAAAAATACTAATTAAAGTTGTGTTATTTAGGTGTCACGTGAACTTTATCTAACAAACTGATGTTCACCCCGGTTTGTTTAGGAGTTTCGTTAGAAATAATCTCAGCGTCAGGAATTATCGTTGCCATAGTGTACCTGCCTATTGACATAAAAACTAGCAACAAAACATCCGTTTTACTTTTGGGGAGTTTTCGAACAGTTCATTAGATACAGTTCACGGATGTTTTGTTTCTAGTTTTTATGTCAATAGACGGATACACTATGGCAACGATAATTCCTGCCTCTGAGATATTTTCTAACGAAACTCCTAAACAAACCGGTGTGAATATTTTGTGAACAACAGTTTGTTAGATAATGTTCGCGTGTATAATAATATAACTTTACTTAGTAAGTATTTTTATTTATTTTTGTTTGACAAGCTGTCATTTCGTTACGGATAAAAATAATGAGGTGAAATTGTAGGGTCATAAAGAGCTCGATGAGACCTTTAAAAAGAGGTATGGCACGACCCCTATCCTCTATTCAAATTTAGGGGGTTGTTCTCCCCCAGCTAGGGGGTTAAAGCTACGGGAATAAAAAATATTAAAAAATAGTTCGTTCAAATCAAAAATTAGATAAAGTTCACGTGTACGCACCTAAATAATACAACTTTAATTAGTAAGTACTTTTATTTATTTTTATTTTGACAAGCTGTCATTTCGATTCGGATAAATATAATGATGCGAAATTGTAGGGTCATAAAGAACTCTATGAGACATTTAAAAAGAGGTATGGGGATGAAAAAAAAACGAAAAATAGTTCTCCCTCAAGTCAAAAATTGACTTGTCCGAGCGTTTTCCCAGATTTTCATTTTAAACCAAAAAATCGGGGTGGAAAGTTTCCATTAGCCCACCCTGTATAATGGATTTAAGTCCGGAAACCTTGGGAGCCATTTAATTTCCAAGAAACTGTCAGTACAGTCCAACGAAAATGTATTATATAAGTAGCTCACTCAAAATATCTCTGCTATTTTTTGGCAGAAAAAATCGGTGGCGGGTGCGATCGATAGCTCTTCCGCGCGTCCTTCTTTTTTCATGATGTTGCTGAAAATTGCTGTCCATGGCCACCTAGGAAAACAATGGCCAAAAAATTCAAAATTTTTAAACCGCTGTGACTTTTATTTCTAGAGGTACAGAAAAAAGTTAATATGAAAATTGTTTGCAACAACTGTGAGAATACAACAATTATTGTATCAATTTTGAAATATTAGATATGCCTAACTTTGGGCTTTCTTGGGATCAAAAATTAAATTATCTGGGGAAAAAATTATTTACGCATTTTTTTGATCAAGCAAAATTTCCCATTTAATTTCATGCCACACTTGCCAGTTTGTTCTGTATTTACTATAGGAAATAAAAAAAATAGGCTTTCAAATTTTGAAAATAAAGCGGTTTTTATGCACTTCATCGAATGTCGAATAGCTAACCTAGAATGGTTATTTTAAATAATAAAAATTGCTATACTCGTAGACATTATTATCTGTTATGAAAATAAATGCCTAATATTTTCAATTTAACGTACCACTTCGCACGTAGGTAACGACATAGCAATTATCCTAAAAATGAAATAATAGAATGTCTTACCTACTATTCCAATACACTAAACGCTCAGTGAATACCTAGTATAGTAGGGATGCCATTATTAACGTCATAACGCTAACATTGCATATTTATTTTTTGAAGGGTAACTAGATCTTTCGTCAACCACAAATATTACCAATATTTTCCCTTAATTTTTTTAACTAAACACTAAACACCGAACAAACGGCAAGTGTGACACTTGACACTTCATATTGAATGGGACATTTTGCTTTACAAAACACACATAATTAAATATGTTTACAGATAATTTAATTTTCGAGCCCGAGAGAGTCCAAACTTTACGGTATCCACACATCAAAACTAATGTCATACGTAAATTCTGTCGGCTATCGCAAACAATTTTCATGGTAAACTTTTTGCCACATTTCGAAAAATAAAAAGTTACAACAGTTTAAAAATTCTGAATTTTTCCAATTTTGGCCATATTTTTCGTAGTTGGCCATGGACAGCAAGTTTCATCATGACAAACGAAGGCCGCCTGGAAGGGCAAACGATCGCACTTGCCACCGATTTTTTCTGTTAAAAAATAGCCGAGATATTTTGAGTGAGCCACTTATACAGTGTCTTCCAAAAAGTTCGCACCATATGAAGGAAATTTTTAATTAACGTTTTATTTTGAAATTCAATTTTGGGGTTACCTTTTGCTTTAAAAAAGATGAAAAATGACCCACTCAAACGTGGTCATGTGACTTTCGTTACAGAGGCGGATCCAGGCAAATATAAACGGGGGGGCGGCGTGGTAAAATTTTTCCTGAGGGGCCGGGGTAAGGGAAATTTTTAGAATATAATATGTATTTTTTTTCTACAAGCGTGCGTAAAAGTACACTTTTCCGCACGCATTTTAGTTTAGAAAGTGTCACTTTTCCGCACTAGTGCGGAAAAGTAGTGCGGAAAAGTATTTTAATTTCTTTGCTTTTCCGCACGCTTGTAGAAAAAATAGTGTTCCTAACTCTTGCGGAAAGTGTCCTTTCTACACTCGATTTCTTGGCTGAACTCCGCTACGCGCCGTTCAGCCAACTGCAATCGCACGCGGACAAATGGCACTTTCCGCACTTGTTAGGAAATATACTATTGTGAAAAATAAAATAATTTACTTCTCTAGAAAAAAACAAACAAAAAGATGTTGACCCAAACAAAATAAAAAAAAACATAAATAATAAACATAACAAAACAAAATCACAAAAAGAAACAATCATTCTTTAGATTTAAAAAATAATGTAGGTACTTATCACAAAATAAAATCTTATTTTCGCGCAAACTGATCTTTTCTTCATTTATGGGTACATTGCGGTGTTTATTTAATAGGGCTAAATTACTTACTATGTTTTAATTCTTTTAAGCGAAGAAAAATTTATTTCCGCCGATGCATTGCTTATCGGGAAACTGGCAAGTATGCTCAAAAATTTTCTTGCCGTTGTCGCGATGCGACTTCGTACTGGTGTTATTGAGAAACTGTCCCTAGAATTCCCTAAAAGGCAGCCATATTGATACGTGACGTAGGACAGGGCCGTAATCCTAAATTTAAATAGATAGAAATTAAAATTAAACTCTGTTCTTTGGAGCATAGAAAAAGGCTATAGTTATAGTTTCTGTGTTTCAAGTTAGGTTAGAGCCACAGACGCAGAGATCGAATATCAAAGTTAAAATTAGGCATCTGTCACAAGTTCTGACATTTCTGCCGAACATGCTAAATACGCCCTGTAGGCGCCCAAAACATTGCTGCCAACCTTGTATTACCAAATTAAGAAATGTCATTTCTATAGTGTACAATTAAAGAGCGTTTTTAGATTACCTAATAATACTCCGGTTGTAATAATGGTTGTAGAAAAAGGGGGGGCGGTTGCCCCCCCCCCCGCCCCCCTGTATCCGCCATTGTTTCGTTATCTGTCAAAAATGACATTTATAAAAATATATCGCCAAAAATGGGTTTAGTTGTTAAAATATCAAAAAGTTTTACTTGAAAAAGTTGTTTATTTTTCAATTTTACGCAGGGTTGCTTTGATTAAAATCACTGATTTAAATCGCGATTTTAATCGTTTGATTAAAACAAAAAAATCATTTGATTTAAATCAAAATTTAAATGTAGTTACATTATGTAAAAAACACGCCACTGGCTGTGTAACTGA